>OZ020567.1:61078390-62278390 GCA_963971475.1 Chrysops caecutiens
TATTCAGTGTGCAAGGGAGGCCAGTGAAAAATATCCAAAAGCTGCAAGAACAATTGAACATGACTTTTATATGGACGATTATGTTACTGGAGAAAATTCGGAGGAAAAACTATTGAATTGGCTATGGAGATGGATAAAATATCAAAAGGAAGTTGTTTTGAGCTAAGAAAATGGATATCCAATAGCAACAGGTTAGTAGAGGCCATGAAATCAGAAAATGAAGACTGTGTCATATTTTCTCAGGAGGAAGGTACAACCGTTTTAGGACTAAAATGGTTGAACGAGGAAGACAAGTTCACATGTGTAGTACAAAATCAGGAGATTGGAGATAGACATAACCAAGAGGAAAGTGGTGAGTCGTGTAGCACAGATATGTGATCCGAATGGATACATATCGCCTGTTATCATGAAAGGAAAATTGCTCATACAAGATTTATGGAGGTTAAAGATTGATTGAGATGAGAAGTTAACTGATGATTTGGAGGAAAGATGGAGGTAGTTTTTGAGAGATATAACATATCTGGAGAATTTTACAATTGAGCGATGGTTGCGAACAGGAGAAGAGTCAAAAATCCAGTTTCATGGGTTTTCTGATAGTGGAGAGCCAGGGCTAGGAGCGGTAATATATCTGAGATTGGAGAGCCCAAATGGAGAAGTTACATGTAATCAGGGTACGTCAAAACCTCGAGTAGCACCATTAAAAGTTATGACGATGCCCAGATTGGAGTTATCAGCAGCGGAGTTGTTGTCACGATTGATAAAGTAGGTGATGGAGTCAATGGAGCTGCCAGAATCCAAATATACTCTATGGGTGGATTTGAGTGCTGTATTCTATTGGATTAAGAAGATTCCAAGGAAATGAAGTCATGCATAGCGAATCGAGTATCAGCTATTCAGTCGAACACTGATATAGAGAATTGGAGACATATAAATGGAAGAGAAAATCCAGCCGATTTACTCACTGGAGGTATATCAGATCAGGAGCTAGAAGATGAAGAACTATGACTGCATGGACCGGAGTGGCTTCTGGCGATGGCCAAAGAGCAATTTAATGCAGGGGGGGTCGAAGCTATTTAAAGAGGAGTTGAAAGTGTGTACTTTAACCCAGTTTAAAGATACATTACGAATATGAGTGGAGGGGGGTAAAACAAATGTACATTTAATGCAGTATGTAGACTCGTTGGAGAGAGCAGTAAATATACTGAGTTATGTGTAACGATAAGGTTGTGTCATAGGCGCAAAGAGATCTTAAATAAGCAACCTCGGAGGGGAGTGATAAAAGTGAAGCTAAATCCACCAATTTCAGAGTAGAAACCTAAAACTAAAGGAGTTAGGTCTTGGAGGAAGCGATAAAATATGATGAACCATTTCTGGAGAAGATGGCAAGAGCAGTATCTTACAACTTATCTTATTGTTTTTCTTATCTTACCTTATTTTTATTCAAACATATATAAGGTAACAAATGTGTACAATGTAGCCTCGCTTATACTAACCTACCTATCCTGATATAAGAGCAAAAAAGAAAACAATGATCAACAAAGTGATTTACAAAAAATTATTTTTCCCAACAAATTTACTTTAATCGTCAACGGAACGGAAATTGGGTGGTTTACAAAATTGTTCTTAAATAATTTTAACTGACGCACGACTCGTTTTAATAGATTAAAAGCTAGAAAGGAGGTATCTAAAGACAAACTTATATCAAACCAAAAAGAAGGCTTCATTTATTGCAGCTCCATAAATGGAGTCTTCTTTTGTACAGTACCCCATGCAGAGTCGAAAGATTATCCCTCACTCTTTTCCCTCAAACTTCTTTCCACCTTAATTCTTTGTCCCCTGTTACCTCGCATTCCTCCAAGACGTGCCTCAACGTTTCCCTATCTCTGCGGCACACCCTACACTTTCGCTCCTCCTTCTGTAACCAATAGTTGCATGCTCTTGGCTCATTTCCTAAACGGAACCCTGCTATTGTAGCCATCTCTCCTTTCCTTCTTTTCCTGGCCCCTCCTAATTATTTAGGATTCTCCTCTTCCAATACCAGAGTCCCTATCGCCTCCGTGAATCTCGACGCCCTTATCTCTTCCAACCTTTTCTGCCTGCTTAAATAACTCCCCACCCTTTCTAACTGTCTCCAAGTCTCCCTCCCGTCTCTTCTCCTACGCCCCCACTCTTCTTCCGACCACCCTCTATCCCTGAGAAACTTACTTCTGTCTTGTACTAACTCTGAGCCTATCAACATTCCATCCAAAACCCTAACATACTCCCTTCTTAAATCCCCTTCCTGCAAATTACGCCACTTTTCCCCAAATTTCACCGCTCTTGATGCCAGTCGGACTGCCAGCTTCTCTCTTCCCGTTTCCTCCAGCAGTATGTGTGCTGGGGTGGACCTATTCAACCTGAGGCACCACCTTAGGTACCTCTCATGTATTTTTTCGACATCTCGTCTTTCTTTCCACCCCCAGATTTCCGCTCCGTAGGACAGAGAACTTGCTACCGGTGCATCAAATAGCCTCATCTTCCCTTCCCAATTTTCCCCTAGCTTCCTTTCCCCTAAACTCCAAACTTTGCCCATCAACCTAAAAATTTGAGATGTGCCTCATCCCTATTACTTCTTTCCAGCATATACCCCAAGTAATGGAATTCCTTCACCTCCTCAACTATTTCCCCCCTCCAATGGATCCTCATTTCTCTCCATCTACCCTCCTCCCTCCTAAACCTGATCACCTTCGACTTTTCTATGTTTATGCACCGCCATTTCTCTTCAACATACCTGCCGTAGCCGTTTACTAAACCCTGAAGCCCTTCCATAGTAGCTGACACCAAAGCTGCATCATCCGAGTAAGTGACCGACCAAACCTTTCTTCTGCCAAGAACCAAGCCTGCCTCTTGTTGCCTTCCCATCTTGCCCTCTAGGTCCGCAACATCAATATTGAAAAGCAGCGGGCTGAGAGGGCAACCCTGCCTAACTCCTTTTCCCGTTCAAATCTCGGCCACCGTTTTCTCACCCACCACCACTCTACTGATCGTTTCTCTATATATGTCAGCTACCGCGTCCACCAAACTCCTTCCTATCCCTAACTTCTCCATCATCTCCAACACTACCCTTCTATTGAGATCCGCAAAGTAGACGTAAACAACTCCCGACTCAGTCACCATTGAACTTCTTCCCCTCTTCAGATTGCAATCAATCAACGCTTTCAGCAAATAAACCGCGTCTATTGTGCTTCTCCCTTTTCTGTAGCCCATTTGCGTATCTGCCAGCTTTACCTCTCCTTCCAGCACCCTTTCTATTCTATCCTTCAGTATTTCCGCATATATCTTGTAACCAGAATCCATCATCGTAATCGGTCTATAATTCTCCGCCACCCGTTTGCTGTCCTTTTTAAATATCGGCTTCACTAAACCCGTCCTTCATTCTGTGGGGAGATCCCTCTTCACAAAGATGTTGTTCAAGATCCTGGTTAAAGCATTCTCCAAATGCGGTCCCCCATATAACCAAGCCTCGTTCGGTATTTCGTCTGGCCCTGGCGCCTTCCTTTTCTTAAGCTTTTTGAAGTGAATACGTCTTTAAATTTGCTACCATACGGGGGCAATCCAAAAAAAATAAATGATGAAATCGGGGGATACAGTTTGGCGTTGTAGCTTCGAATCTCTGCACTACATCCGAAATTAAATTATACCACTGGATAGATAAAGGATCAAAGAAATCACTAGGATAAGCGAGATTAGTGGCGCATCGCGCGCGGCGGAGGGGGAAGCGCCAAAAAATGGGGTTATTTTGTGCTAAATTTTGCCGATTTTGAATTTCAAAATCGAATTCAAACAGCCAGGCTGGCAGAATCGCTAGCAACACAAAAATTTCGCCAGTACATGTGATTGTGCAACCGAACGTCAACGATCGGTGTCACCCCACCGAGAGAGTGTGTGTGGCGCCCGCATTCGTTTGTTTCTCATCGAAACAAACACATGCGAGCATCACACACGCTCCCTCTGTAGGGTGTCACCGTATGGTCAATGTTTTTTGCACAATTTTGTGCCGTGGCGAAATTTTTGTAATGCTGGTGATTCTGCCAGCCTGGTTGATTCCATTCGATTTTGAAATTCAAAATCGGCAAAATTTGGTGAAAAATCCCAATTTTTCGGTGCCTGGCTTTGATTTGACTTCATATTGTAAAACCGCTAAGAACAGACAAATTGCTACTACTTTATCGGTAGCGGTATCATCATCATCAAGTCAAAGCCGGTGGAGTCACTATATATCGCAACATCAATAGCTTCACTGATTGTAATAGAATTGACATTTCGGAAATTTATTTGGAAATTAAAGACCCAAAAGCAGGTGATGTCTGTCTAGTAAACATAAAGGTCAATGGCATCTTCAAATTCATACTCGGGTGTGTGTATATCCACCCGGGGACAGCGTTAGCAGATATTAAAATATTCCAAAAACATCGCTAAAATTATACCCTATTACGAGCCTGATCTTACAGCACCAGTTATGATAGTTGGAGACTTTAATGTTGATGTCTCACAAAACTGTTCATTGCCTGACCTCATGCTCAGCGAGTTCAATTTGTATTATATTGAAACTTCTCCAACAACGTTAGGTAATACCTGTATTGATTTAACGTTTACCAGAAATCTGGATGTATCTTGTATGCCATTTGTGTCGTACTTTTCGTATCACATACCTATAATTAATAAAGTTATATTGTAACAAAATAATGATTTGTTTCCTTGCTTTTGTCCTAAATACATAAATAAAAATATTTTATTCAAGAAATATTACCCGTTACATAAACGTATTCACGTATAACACACGGCCGTGTCCATGACACAGCCACACCCCAGCTTTTTACTGCTACTTGGACCTCCCTTAGCGTAATTTGACCCTGATCGTTATCCTCCTCCTTCTCACGATCTTTCAACTCCAAGCCCACATCCCATTTCTCCTGCCTTCCACCTAATTTACTCTCAAAGTGTGCCCTCCACTCTGCTTCCTGAATGCCTTCATCTACCCCTTCTCTCCTTTTTCTGTTCTTATTTATTTCCTCCCAGAATGTTTTCCCGGTCCTATCCCTTATAATACTCTCTATTCTTTTTTCGTCGTCCCGCTTTTTCTTCCTTTTTGGTAACCTCCTGTACTTAGATTTTTGTGCCAAATACACCTCCCTCCCTTTCCCCGTTCTCTCTAATTTTCTGAGGCTTCCCTGTAATTTCCTTCTGCTTATTAGGCATTCCCTTTCCCACCACGGATTATCCTGTCTTTTCTTCCTCCTCACCACACTCACCCATGACCCTTTTATCCTTTCTACAAATTCTACCCAACTACTTATCCCCTCCAGGTTTCCCAGTCTAACCCTATATTCTCTAATTGATTTCTCATCCCACTTTTTTATCCATTTCTTCTGTACTTCACTTTCCTTCAATTTCTTCGAGTTCCTTAATCTAACCTCTATCGGAGAGTGATCTGATTCCATCCTATGTGTTAATTCCATTCTTTCAACCTTCTCCATTCCCTTTTCATTCGCGAATGTGCACTCCCCCTCCTCATCTCCTGCCACTCCACCACCATTAAAAATCTTCATGCCCAGCTCCCCTAGATTTTCAAGCATTTCCCGACCTACCTTATTAATGGTGCTATCCTTGGACTCCCTTATACATTCCTCCTCAGACCAGTACCCTCCTTCCGTTCCTGTTCTTGCATTAATGTCCCCCACGATCCAGCATGGTACAGTCCCCTCTCCAATAAATTCCTCAATTGTTTCCCAGCTCGCTACCCTCTCCTCCCTCATATACGTGGTAAATAACCGCCACCTCCAGCCCCTCAGAGCCAGCACTCCCCTTATAACTTCGTTTCTCCTCTACCTCTACCGCTCTTATCCTCTCCTTTCGTTCCCTTTCAATCTCCTGAAGGGAGATCTTCACCGCCTTCCGCAATTCTTTCTCCACTTTCCTTCGCTTCTCTTCCTCTTCCCTCATTCTCTCATAGAATTTTCTCCTCTCTGCTGCCTCCTTCTCCCTGTCCTCTCCTATCTTGTCGATCATCTTCAATACCTTCTCCATCGAAATGTCCGCAACGGCCAGCTCCCCATCAGCCTTCCCTCCTTCACTCTTCGGGTTTTCTCTGATTGTCGTCCCTTCCCGTTTATCACCCTAAACGCTGTTACCTCCCGTCGGGGTCCTGGCAACCTTCCCTGACTTATTTAGGACAAGCGAGGCCTCTTGTCTCTTCGCCCGCTCAATATCCTCCTCCATAGCCCTCGGTCCCTTCCTTTCTAACACCGGATTCTTAAGCTTCCTCCTACTATCCAACGCCTCGTTAATGGTCTGCTGCCTTCTCTCTGCCTCCATTGTGTATTAGCCGCTTCCATATCACACCAACAGATGTTTACCGTGAATCAGTCCACGACAAATAGAAAATTTCCGTAATCCAAACAAACAAAATTGACTTCCACGATGTTTACTAATTTGATAATTTTGTTTTTTAATTTTTCCGTACGTATATTAAAATAACATTATTTATATCACTCACTGTTCAATTAGCCTTAACCTTTACTTGATTTTACTAAAATCATTTTAGTGTTTGCACTTGCATCTGTTTGTTTAAAAAATTTTTTATTTTCCTTTCTGACATTAGTTACGTATCAAACGTTGAAAATCAGAAATGCAAATTAGTTTTTAAAATATCACTGACACTATCTTTTGTTTAATAAGTTGATAAAGCAAATCATTCGATGCAAAATTCACATCAGGCTCAACCGTTTTGCCTCCGTTACACTTGCTTTCGTTAACCTTTCAACATTTCTGTCACAATTGATTAAACAATCCGAGCGCTGTTTTTACCAATAACCTCCATTATTTTTAGTTTTAGGAACTTAACTTGTGACATTTACTTGTCTTTAGCCTTACTCATAACGAGTTCAAGTGAAAATAATTCCTCCGACCAGCTACTTTACAAGAGCGCAAAAAATGGAGACGTGAGAAGGAGAACCTGAAAATTGGGCAGTTAGTTTTGCTCAAAAGCGAGAACTATCCACCGGCAAGTTGGGCTTTATGGAGGATCATTGAATTACTACCGAGCAAAGATGGACTAGTGCGCAGTGTTATAGTCCAAATCCAAACCAATCAATTGAGGAGAGCAGTCCAGAAGCTATGCGTTCTTCCTATAGAAACGGAGTAATCGGAGCTTAGGTCCATAAGAAAGGAGGGTAAAAAAGGGAGCCTGGACAACCAGAGGTTCTCGTCGGGAATGTATCATATTGGCTACCCTATTGCCAATCTGAGCTAACTTCATGGCTCAGTACGTCAGAAGTATCGTAACAATGGAGTCGATGACGGAGCATATGTATATATAGTGTTGTGTAAAGAGGTTTGGAGTTTTTGTAGTATAAAGGAGATTTGGAGAATAAAAGTTGAGTTTTTTTAACCATTTTTCCCAACCATAAAAATAGTTTCATTTCGCCCCTTTGCTACGGTCTCTGCCACTGACTTTCGAACACCTACTAAGGCACTTACACATAAATATCCTTCCTCAAATGAAAAAAATAGTAGACTGGTAAGGCTTCTGCTATACCCTGTGTGAAGAAACCCCAAACCAAAGAACACTCGAAACAGACATCGATATAGATCACTCACACATAAAATAACGATAACAAAATCGCTACACACACAATCGATTCCTGAAAGAATTCGCCTGAGGAACAGGAAAAGAAAAAGAGCTAAGGGAACGAGTGACCCCACACTACACAGAGAGGCTAACCGAATGACAAACGAGATAATGTTAGTATAACCAACTTTAAAATTGAGAGATGGGGCAACTTCCTCGAGAACCTTGAAATAGGTAACAAAAGATTCTGGAGAATCAACAAGTATCTCAGAAACAGAATATATATATATATATATTAGTCTTTATTGTTTAACTTTAGTCTTAAAGCGTTACACTAAAAGCTGTGGCTCATTAGTCTCATATACTTCAATAATTTCCTGATCATACAATATTACTTTTGCTTAAAGCATTTCTTATTAAATCTATAAATTTTTTGACAAGTTTACTTTCATGGTCTTCTATGTAATACCTTCAATAGATCTAAATGCTTATCCTCATCTATCGTAAGGCCGAGATCTTTCCTCTTCTCCTTAAAGTATCGACAGGAAATTAGCACATGGAGAAAATTCTGTTCTCTTTCACAGTAGTTACAATATGTGGGAATTTTTCTATATTGTAATACTTATACTCGACAATTTTTCAAAGGCAGTTTGAGTTAAGTTCATGGACTAATACAATTATAACCTAGTATAATATGGAATGATTTTTTGCTTATATGACTAATTACATAATAAGGAGAAGTAAATATAACCCGAGAGTCATAAATTTTCTTATTGATACGTATCGCGATTCCACCTTTGGCCCGGCCTCTTTCTTAAGTCTTCTCAGCAGCACTGTATAATATTTCTTGCTCGATATCATAAGTAGTAAGTAAAGGAACTGTAGGATACGACATACTCCACGTCTCCCCTAAGCACAGCATACTGTTCCTGTTTACAACTTCCTTCGCATCCATCACATTGCCGAGCCCGCTCGAATTCCATAATATTATGTCTACTGGGTACTTCTCTCCATATCTGCTCCCCTCCTCCATTTGCTATTTTAAATTTATCCTTGACCGAAGAGCTCTCGAAGAAGAGTTTAAATTGGCCGCAAATTCTCGTCCACTGGTTTTCTTATTGTTCGTTCTCATTGATTTGTCAAAATTTCTCCCATTACATTTGTTGCCCGTGTATTTTGCAGCTTGCTCAGCTGCGTTTTTTCCCGTTGACTGTGTTATACCGGCATTTTTTTCGTAGGCTGTATTGACACCTCCACTTCGCGCATAGTTAAGCAGCAAAGATTTAAGAATGGCGAATTATTGGGTTACTACCTTGCTGTCTTAAGAGGTATCGAGCCTTAATAATTTACCTCTTAACACCCTCAGCTCTCTTTGTGTATCGCTTGATACTGTGTATTTCTTTTCATTTAACTCCTTCTCCTTTTCACAAAACTCGTGTCTCCAACGCGACGCTGACAGGTCGATCTTCACTGGTCTCACTTTGTCTGGGTCTTTCTTTCGATCCGATATATATCACCTACGCATGCTTCTGGAATACTAACTCCAGTACCTTCCATCACTCTTCTGATGGTAGTGAAGAGTTAGAATCTAATTCTTCCTCTTTAACGTTAAAAATTATTACATTTTTCGCGTTTCAATCTCTGCTCATGACCTCCGTCTTGTTTTCCAGATATTCTTTTCGATCGCTTCCTGTTTTTCTAGCTGCATTTTCTGTGCCTCTTTTAAAAAGGTTACATCGGCGTTGAGAGTTGATATGTCTTCTTGTATTGATTTCAGCTAGTCCAGAACCTTCTCCAGGAGCGTCACCAGGAGACGTCCGTAAAACACGACGACTAGTGCCAGGCTCGAATCTCCTTGCAGAATAAAAATAAATTTTTGAAACGATGCAAGCACAATTTATGCGAGATGCGATGTAAAATTTAGTGCAAATTTAAACGATCGCCTTCACGTTATCAGTTTTTCATCCTTCCTGTACTTTCTATCAGAAGTCTCTGGTACCTTCTGTGTTAACGTACACTAAAAAAATGAACAATCTATTTACACCGTAACAGTGCTTCGGTACCGTTGACCACGTTTTTTAAAATTCTGACTCTCGGTGATTTTCCTCAGTTGAAACCACGATTCCCGTTTCTGATGCAATCTTTGTTACAATGCGTCATTCACATATGAATACTTCTCCAGTAATTCTTATATTAACAATTCAAAAATTTTCGATCAGATGAGCAAAAGAAAAACCCGTACACCACTCACGCCGGACAAGCCAGAACTCAACAGAAACAGTATTATGATACCTAACCGACAATGTAAAAATGGCGGCGTCATCTGTGACAGCCATGGAAAAGCAGAAGCGTTTGTAGACGCACTGGAACTGCGATTCTGCGAAAATTCATCAGATGAGGGAAACGACTCAACCCCTATAAACACCCTGCCCCAACAATTCCAATCCTTAACCATCCCCTACCACGACCTCGACAGATACAACACGAGCAAAGACGAGGTACGTGATATCAGCAGGAACCTCACTGTCCGCAAAGCTTCTGGATATGATAATTGTTTGAAACATATGCCGGATAACGTTCTGCAAGAAATTCTAACAATAATGAACACAGTATTCCACCTGCAAAGATTCCCCATGTTCTGTAAACTGGCAACCATTATAATCTTCCTAAAAATGGAGGGCTAGTACACAGCATTGCCAAAATTGCAGAACGTATAATCCTTTCACGTCTAAAAGGAGAGGCAGACGAAAGGTAAATCATTCCACCCAAACAGTTTGGAATTCAAGCACATCTCTCCACTGAACTACAACTAGCCACAGTTGTACAATACATTATCACAGGGATGAAAAAAGGCAAGCCACCGGCTTAGTTATGTTCGACATAGCAAAGGCCTTCGACAAAGTCTGGTATGCAGGACTTATCTTCAAACTGCAACAATACGAAATTCCTCTCCAACTGACGCAAATCATTCGATCCTACCTTCAAGACAGGAAGTTTCAAGTCTAAGTCAACAATCACCTCTTTACACAGAGATTGATTCATGCTGGAATCACGCAAGGATCTCCGCTATTGCCTATGCTATACACCTTTTATACGGCAGATATCCCAACATTGTCACGTACCGAAATATCCCTGTATGAACACGACACTTGCGTCTTCCTATCCTCCAAATCAGCACAATATACCAATCTGCAAAAACACATAGTCAAACCAAGGGATTATTTTGATGAGTGGAAAAGTTCAAGGAGGCGAAACTTGCACCCAAGAAACCTACTCATTTCCAACCAACCTTTCCCATGGCAATCTGAAGCCAAATACCTCAGCCTAAACCTAGAGCTGGCGGCAACATATATATGAAAAACGGTTCGCATGCACCAAAATCTTGCAATCACTTTACCCGATCATTGAATCCAAAAAATTATCCCTCAAAGACAAGTTGATCATATACAAGCAAGGCATCAGACACTGCTTACTATGTGCCAGGACTGTCCTTAGCGCAACAGCTAGATCTGCCCTAAAGCTTCTGGAAAATCTTTTGCAACCCCGAGTTTATCTGAAACACTGATATACACAAAAATCTCAGCATAAAAACCGTCAAACGATATATCAGGGATCGAGGACTAACACTCTTCGACAAAATCGAAAACCCCACTAACACGACCCTAACAGAACAACTACTGACTAACCCACAACTAACAGAAACATTCCCGAACATCAGACAAAACGTAAACATTACACTGAACTAACAAAACACTGAAAAAGAGAGTGGGTGTTAACGGCACTGGCACCTGGAAAAGAAGCCAGACTGCCCCCCGGCACTAGCTTCGAAACATTGGAGTTAACAGAGAGAGAGTTAAAATTGAAAATAAAATTAAAGATATCGTTGCATTTGATTTGCAAATATGCGCTGAATTGAATAAAACACAAATTATAGAAAGCTTGCGGCAAAACGAATTTAAAAAAATTTCAAATGTTCAGTGCCGAGTAAATGTTAGAGCTACGGCAGTATCAAAAAGAAATGGAAAAAGGCGCAAAAAAAACGTGTGATTTATCTTTTCTGTCACCGTACCACTCGTTATAACCATTGTATAAGAGACAATGCTTTAAGTACATACTAGTAAGAAACACTTATTGTAATTTTATTCCGAAGCTAGGCCTTTCGTTTTTTTGACGTGAAAACGTCTTTCTTCTCATTGAGCATGTACATTGGTAGCTAGTCTAACATTCTTGTGTTACAAAACACCGCCATTTTTCAATTGCTAATATCTACGAGACTAATAACGTGATAACAACGGCTGATATCACAGTGAATAGAACCTCTTTATACGTATGTATTGTGTGGCACTTGTTTTTCCGGTGACGTCATCGGGCTAGTGTAAGCACCCACGCGTGATTGTTGTTATTTAGCATTGTGTGAGGATATTTATTAGTGTAGCGTAAGAAAGCGTTAAGCTAGGGCATTGCTTAAGATATCAGCATTAAGAGCAGGAAAGGAGCTACCAGGATCTAAATTGAAACAATAAAAATATCTTGCGAAATATAGGCAAAAATCGTTACGAATTTGAAAATCGAAAAAATATGGAAGATATCGTCTCAAATGAGGCCTAAATATGCACCGAATTATAAAAAACTCAAATCGGAGAAAACCCGCAACAAAACAAATATTAAATCCAAAAATGTACGTGTGCGAGCTACAGCGGCATCGAGGAGGAAATAAAAAAACGGCGGCAAAAAATAAACTTGTGTTTTATCTATTCTGTAACCGTACTACTCTCTATAGCCATTGTCATTCATAGTTTGATAATTAAAGTACATATTAGTACAAAAATTTTGTTGTAATTCATTTGACGTTAAAACGTCCTTACGCTCGTTAAGTACTCTGATAACCAGTCAAACTTTCTTGCGGTACAATTTACTGTCAGGTTTCAATCGTCTGTGGTACCTAATACTTTAACATAATAACACAATACAAGAATATATTAATACAAGTAATTGCTTATTAATTTTGGAATTATTATTTATATTATTTATTTACATTTATCTTGATTCTTTAATACAATTTAAATTATTCTTGTTTTAATAAGGAGATCTTATTAACTCCATTCAAATCGAATTCAAAAACTAACTTTTTAAAAGTCAAAATTGAAATTATTAAATTGAAATGAAAATTAGATTATAAAAAATTTTAAAAAAGATTACTAGATTTTAATTTCATTTTACAAGGTGAGTAAAAATAACAAGGTGAGTATGTGGCTTGACAACACCACAGTACCCCATTTGTCAGTCGGGAAGATTATGCAAATTTAACTTTTTTATTTGGTATATCCTTGGTTTACTCTTGCGATGTATTAATTTTAATAAAATTAGTAGGTTCAAACTCATAAACAACAGACGCATTGTATGTATTACGTTTTAAATGATCATTAAGAACATATGCTGGCTTCAAACGGTCAATAGAAATAACATTATTTTTGCCATTTATTTCAATTTCAAATGTTTTGGTACCTCTGTTAATAACTTTAAAAGGTTCATGATATGCTGGTTGTAAAGATTTCTTATTTGCATCGTTTTTAACAAACACATATTCGCAATCCTTTAAATCTTTAAATATAAAGTTTTTTTATTGTCATGTCTTTTAGGTAAAATTGGACGTAGTTCTTGGAAATACTCTCTTAAATTTTTTACAAATTGTGATGAACTATTATTGTCTTCGTTTGATTCATTAAGAAATTCTCCAGGAATTTGGATATGTTCACCATATCAAAGTTCAGCTGAAGTTTAAATCTGATTTGAAAGAAGCTCTGATTCCTAACAGAATTGTTGGTAAAATTGATGTCCAGGATTTAGTTTGGTAGCAACGAATAACTACTTTTAATTGTCTGTGAAACCGTTCTATCATTCCATTTGCTTGGGGATGATATGATGTAGTTTTGAAATGTCTTATTCCTGTCAAACGATTGAGAGATTGAAAAAGGTGCGACTCAAATTGTCGTCCTCGACCTTTTGTGATCCTGAGAGGTGTAGCATATCTGCAAATCCAACCGTTGTCAAAAACTTCAGCAATGCTTTCAGCATCTTGGTTTTCAAGAGGAAAAACTTCAGGCCATCTGGAGTAGCGGTCTATGCATGTTAGACAGTATCTTTTGTTTTCTGATAGATCTTTTGTTTTCTGATGGAGGTAAGGATATAATATCTAAATGTATATGTTGGAATCTTGAACTTGGTACAGTAAAGGTTCCAATAGGAGATGAAACATGTCGCGTTATTTTTGATTTTTGGCATTGAATGCAACTTTGAGTCCAATCTCGACAATCATTTTTAATTGATGGCCAAACAAGGCGTTGAGTAATAAGTTTGGTCGTTGCTTTAACACCTGGATGAGAAATGCGATGAAGAGAATTGAAAACTAGTTTTCTAAATTGTTTCTTGACAAACGGTCTTGCAAAATTTTGTTGAAATATCACAAAAAATTTCATTTTTGCTTCCAGGAATGTTGATTTTTTTAAAATAAGTGAAGTTTTATTTGGTTCTAAATATTGTTTAATTTCTTCATCAAAGTTTTGTGAATATGAAAGTTCCGAATAATCTAATCCTTCAGTAATATCTTCATTTCTAGACAATGTATCAGCAACAACATTGGCTTTTCCGGGAATCAATTGAATATCCGTTGAAAACTGGCTTATGTAATCAAGTTGCCTTGCTTGACGAGGTGACGCTTTATTAAGATTTTGTTTAAAAGCAAATATCAGTGGCTTGTGATCAGTGAATATTGTAAAGTCTTGAGGTTCGAGCATAAATTGAAATTGCTTGATTGCTCGGTAAATTGCCAATAATTCACGATCAAATGCACTATATTTTCGTTCACTTTCACTTAATTTCTTGGAAAAGAAAGCTAAGGGTTCCCAAGTGTCATTGACAAATTGTTGGAGAACAGCTCCAATTGCTGTATCAGAAGCATCACAACAAATTGATCGTTTAGCTTCATTAGATGGATGAGCTAGGAGGGTTGCTTGGGCTAGTTCATTTTTGATTTTGATAAAATCATTGTAGGCGATGTCATTCCAAACAAGTTTTGCTGTTCCTTTTAAATTTCCTTTTAGTAATTCATTTAGAGAAGATTGAGTTCGTGCAGCCCCAGGTATACACATTCTATAAAAATTGACCATCCCAAGAAATCTTCTCAATTCTTTAGGTGAAGAAGGACGTGGAAAATTTGTAATAACATCAACTTTGTCTCTTAAGGGCGAAATCCCATTCTTGGAAACTTGGAAACCAAGAAATGAAATTTCTGTAGCTTCTACTACAGTTTTTGACAAATTAATTACAACTCCATATTTTTGAAATTGATCAAAGATTGTTTTAAGATGATCAATTCTTTATTCGATGATGCAATCAAAATGTCATATTGATAGGCGAAACAAAAATCTAAACCACGTCAAACTTCATCTATAAATCGTTGGAAGGTTGGAGCAGCGTTACGTAAACCAAAACTCATTACTGGAAATTCATATAGTCCAAAAGGGGTTGTAATAGCTGTTTTATCAATATGTTCTTCAGCAACAGGGCTTTGGTCAAATCTATTTTTGCAAATATGGTTTTATTAAATAAATTGTGTGTGAAATCATGTATATGTTTGACAGGATAACGAACTGGAATAGTTCTTGAATTGAGAGCTCTGTAATCACCACAGGGTCTCCAGTCATCATTATTTTTTGGTACAAGATGAAGTGGAGAAGCCCAACTTGATGAGGATGGTCTGGCAATTCCGAGTTGAAGCATTGTTTCAAATTGCATTTTGGCAATAATAAATCTTTAAGGTGGAAGACGTCTAGGTTTACACGTCACTGGAGGACCTGGAGTTTTATAAATGAAATGTTTCACATTGTGTTTTACTATTAAACTTCGTCCGTCAGGTTTGGTTATTTCAGGATAATTTAAAAGGAGCTTAGAGTATGGAGAGGAATCAGGCAAGGCAATAATTTTGATTGAAGTGATATTGCAAGGCGCAAATTTTCCTGAAGTTTTCAAACCCGTTCCTGAAGCAATTAATTGTTGATTTTTTAAATCAATTAAAAGTCCAAAATGAGCAAGAAAATCTGCACCAATGATAGGCTTGGGTATGCCAGCAATTACAAAATTCCAGATAAAGTTCCTTCTTAGTCCCAAATTTAAATTTAAAGATGTTTGTCCATATATTAACACATATGGACCGTTTGCTGCATTTACCGAAGTTCCGTTTGCTGCAGTTAAAATAAATGATGTTTTCTTTAGTGGTCCTCTAATAAATTTGCGAGGAAAAACACTCAAATCAGCTCCTGAATCAACTAGAAATTGCTTACATGTTTTTTTATCATAAACAAATAGGCAACGCGTGGCTGGGAGGTTGTCGAAGGTCGCCTCAGTCGACAACAATTTTAGTTTCCCATGTCCTTATTGAAAAAACATGGACTTATACATTTGGTCGCTTTGGTTCCAAACTTCCAGTGGTACCATCAAAGGCCAGGAAGTGAATCATTAGAATCCTTTCTGGAACGTGAGGAAGATCGGGAGTTCATTATTCTTGGGGAAATACCTCTTCTATCACGGCTTGGCCAATTCCGACGTCTATCATCTCTCAAAGTTTCTCTGGTTTTTATTTCATGAAGTTCTTGTTGAATACAACTAATTTGCAAATCAATTTGTGCTAATTTTAACGTTAAAGCATTATCTTCTTCTAGTTTATTTAAAACTGGAATGGGTAAGGGTTTGATTTCAATAATATTGGTTTGTGTTTGACTAGTGCAGTCAACAATTGAATCTGCAAGTTCAGCTAATTTCTCCAAAGTTAAGTCTTTGTAGGCAGCTAAGATTGCTTGAGTTAGACTTGGAAGACGATACATCCATAAAGTTCTAATTAACTCTTCATTAACTGCGGATCCACCGAGATGTTTTAATCGACGCATAAATTGGGATGGACGTTGGTCACCAATTGACTCATCCTTAATAAGTTTTTTGGTTCTTGTCGCTTGGGTTGTGCCTAAACGTCTTATTAACTGTTCTTTTAGTACCGAATAAGGGTTCAATTCAGGAGGTTCCATGATTATATCTCTAACTTCTGACCCAAATTGTGTACCCAAATGTGCAACAGCATGAGCGAATTTAGTGTGCTCAGAAACAATATTTGCTGCACAAAAAGCACGATCAGCTAAAGTCAACCATAATTCAGGATCTGCTTTTTTAAATTCAGGTAAATGAAGTCCTAAACGATCAATCTGGGGTGGATTGTGGTGTAGGGGATTGGCTTGATTAGAATTATTAGATAAGGGGTTTCCTTGATCATCAGTCATGTTGTTTAAATGATCAGCGATATTTATATAAAGATAATGTATTTATGTATTCAATGACCAATATGTCAAGTTTTGATATATTTTAAACAATGCGTCAGTTTCAGGTAAGAATGAACCCACTAGCCTTTTGTATTGAAGGAAACAATTCAATATATCCTCTTGATGTTGATAGATGTTGATTGATGGATATTCTTGAAGCAATTTTCTTGAATACTTCTTGATGTTGGTTGCAGAATTTGATTTAAACAAAATTACGAATTAGGATTCAATTTAATTTAAATTTAAAATTATCATAAGATTTCACGTTTTTATAAGATAAGTTGTCTTAGAAATTTTGAGTTACTGGATAAATAATAGTTCGTTTTTAAATTTACAAATTACATTTATATCACTAATCAGTACACATGCATCAAACAAATTTATTAATAAAATTTTCACTCTTGTAGAATATTCGTAATTTTTAATTTATATTCATAAATTTTTATATATGATGAATAATTATTTCCTGATTTGCTTTATTAAATTATTTTATGTTATATTTCTTGTTTATATTTAATATTAATCCACAAAAGTTTATTTCTTTTGTCTCTTAACACTTCAGTTCTTCACAATATTTTAATTTAAATTTTAATAATTATTCATATTAGTTCAAAAATTCACAATAGTTTTATTTATTAGTTATTTGTGATCAAAAGATCACGTTGGGGTCACCAGAAAATGTGGTACCTAATTCTTTAACATAATAACACAATACAAGAATATATTAATACAAGTAATTGTTTATTAATTTTGGAATTACTAATGATTCTTTAATACAATTTTAATTATTCTTTTTTTAATACGGAGATCTTATTAACTCCATTCAAATCAACTTCAAAAACTAACTTTTTAAAAGTCAAAATTGAAATTAAAACTAGATTATAAAAATTTTAAGAAAAGATTACTAGATTTTAATATCATTTTACAAGGTGAGTAAAAATAACAAGGTGAGTATGTGGCTTGACACCACCACACGTCTATAGCTATAAGGCTAATAATGCGATAACAGCTCTTGAGGTCACAATGGATACAGTATTTCTGTACATGATTATCGTGTGGCATAAGTTTTGCGCGTGACGTCATCGAGCTTGTTCACGTACGCATGATTGTTGTTAATAAGCGATGCGTAAAATTATAAATCAGTGTAGCGTGAGAACGCGATGATGTAGGACGTTCGTTCGGGAGTCGTTGTAAGGAGTTTGAGTAGGACTACTAGAACCTTAAGTTAAACAATTAAATAATCGCCGAAGTATTTGTGAAAATCGATATTAGATTGAAAATGAAAAAAAAAAATTAGAGATATCATCTCATATGAGTCGTATATATGGGCCGAATTGCATAAAATGCAAATCAAAGAGAGCTTGCATCAAAACAAATAAAAAACACCTAAAGTGTCCAGTGCCGAGAAAATGTCAGAGCTACGGCAGCATTAAAGAAAAAATGAAAAAAGGCGCGAAGAAATAAACTTGCGATTTATCTTTTCTATCATCGTATTACTCTATATGACCATTATATAAGAGACATTGATTTAAGAACATACTTATTATAATTTTATCCCGAAGTTTTCACGGAAAATCTACGGCGCGGATCTTGGCTGGGCCTTTCGGGTTTTTTTTAGTGTGCTGACGCCGAGCGAATGGCAATTACAGTTGATCCATTGTAATATATAGTTAACCCTAGCCTTATTTGCTAGAGTTTAATCTAGTCGATGTGTTAAAACCACCCAATGTACATAAAATAAATCTCACACATTTACACAAAGTAAAAGGAACCAATATTTTGTTCTTTAACGAATGCCGACGCAACGCTGGCAACAGACGATACGTCATTGTTTGTTCAGCTGCGTTCGCTGCAAAAGAATCCTTCCACGCCTAGGCAGTCCAATTGCAATTGTGTTCTTTAGGTGAGGAAACCTTCTTAAGGACCTCACACGTCTCATGCGTGGAAACGTAAGACCATTTTTTCAAATTATCTTTGTGTTACGGTCCTACATAATTGCACTCTAATCCGTCAAAAATCAGTCTCTTGACGACATTGAGCCGCGCTAGTTCAAAACAAGTAAGTAGAGTAGCTATGCCGGTTCTGCGCCAATTTGGCGTGTATTCTCTTATGGGACATCAAAAACGCTTTTCCGACATCTTGGGTCTTGCGGTTAGCGAAAAGTATAATTGACATAGATAAAATCTTATATATATAAAACAAGATCTTTTTTCAAAAGTTTGTCGCGGCAAAACTCCGGATCTACCGGGACAAGTTTTATGAAATTTAGTAGGATTTACTGTTATTAAAAGGAGAATGTTTTTGTGAAGTTTCAAAGAAATTCGCCAAAAACTTTACGAGATATGGTAGTTTTAAAGTTTTGGTCGTTTTGATTTTAAGAGAGCATCTTCCTTCCGTGCGAAAGCTTGAAATAAAGAAATTAAGAGCGATCGTTTCTCTCGAGTACAAATTTTTACCGATTTCTCTCACTCTCTTGAGCATGAACTGCATTCGCGAGAACAATTCGGTAGTTTGATTTCATAATATCTCTTAATTTTAAGTAGAGTTCTCTTGATATGATGGATCCATGGATTCATACTAGAGATGGATGCGACTTCATGTCATGTGGTTTTCGATTAGGAAATGGGGATTGATTTATTTTTGGATCTTCTTATGCCCATCTCGAATACGAAAACGTCAACCTTTACTTGCGTATTAGAGAACCGTTACTTTTTTTACTTGCGTATTAGAGAACCGTTACCGCTTTTGCAAATCGGAACAAAAGCTCCAGCTCAAGAATTCTCTATGATTTGACACTCTGTATTTCCGTAGAGCCGGTTTTAATTGTTTTCTACAAATTTTTCTCGGGTTATTCAATACAATTTTGGTTCATTAAGCCCGTAGCAGATAGATTTGTTGAAATTGGTGGAAAATGGTAAATATTTTTTTGAGCTTCAGATTGTAGGACATCATAGTTTCCGGGAATCCCAAGTTGACCGATTTTCTTCCGGTTTGAAGGGTTCTTTTCCGGTAGAAATTTGAATTTTTAACGGTTTTTTGCGCGTAGCGGCTAAACGAAGCGTCCTACGGGGTTCACATGTATGACCGACCCCCACTATTTTGACATTTTCTACCTTCCGTTCATACATCATTTTTCTCTACATTAAGGTTTTAAAGGTATGCATTCAAAAGATCAGAAAATTGATAAAATTCAGATTTTGAATTTTTAACGATTTTTTGTTCCTAGCGGCTAAACGAAGCGTCCTACGGAATTCATACGTATGACCGACCCCCACTGTTTTGACATTTCCTACCTTCCCTTGATACATCATTTTTCTCTAAATTGAGGTTTTAAAGGTGTGCATTCAAAAGATCGGAAAATTGATAAAATTCAGATTTTCAATTTTTAACGATTTTATGTTCCCAGCGGTTAAACGAAGCATCCTACGGAGCTCATACGTATGACCGACCCCCATTTTTTTTAAATTTCCTAACTTTGAATCCCAAGTTGACCAATTTTCTTCCGGTTTGAAGGGTTCTTTTGCGGCAAAAATTTGAATTTCATACGGTTTTTTGCCCGTAGCGGCTAAACGAAGCGTCCTACGGGGTTCATATGTATGACCAATCCCCACTATTTTGACATTTCCTACCTTTTTTTCATACATCATTTTTTTCTACATTTAGGTTTTAAAGGTATGCATTCAAAAGATCGGAAAATTGATAAAATTCAGATTATGAATTTTTAACGATTTTTTGTTCCTAGCGGCTAAACGAAGCGTCCTACGGAGTTCATACGTATGACCGACCCCCATTTTTTTTAAATTTCCTAAATTTTTCAATCCATCTTTTTTCTCTGAATTGAGTTTTTAAAAATGAGTCCAAACAAAAGTTATGATATATGATAAAATTCAGATTAAAATTCGTAAACGCAAAATCTCGCGTTTTTCGGAAAAATTTTGTAACTTTTTATATATTTGAAACTCAATTTGTATATTTTTTCTTTAAATCAATAGAAATACTATTACACAGAAAACAGAAATTTTTGAGTAAATTTTACTCTCCAATGGTACACATTTTTGTTTGTGTTTGTTTTGTGCAAATTTCAGAACATCAAAATTGTGTGCATTGTGTGTACATGTACATTGTGTTCCATGCGCGAAATTTTGTATCAGCCCCCTTCCAGTTATTGTGATCACTCATTCCCTATTTGTCAATCAAACATCAACATCAATTCGCGCACTGTCTGTTCTTTCTGTTCTTCTGTTCTGTTCTTGAACGTTAAAGACGGTCAAAGGCGCATACGGCCCATGGATCTTTTGTCTGCTGTTATGTGTGTGATGTTGGAAAAAAATGGGTAGAGAGTCACATGGGATCGCGACATCTGGTAAATTATTTTGTCTGTGAGTAAACCTTAACTTTTTTTGTAAGTAGAAGAAAGCAATATTTTTCAACAAATTCGCCGAAAATAAATTTACACGGCTAACGTGGGCGTATTGTCGATGTGGCCGATCGGATCGGATTAACCTCTCAAATATTACTGTGCCATAAGAAATTTACATTCGGTACTAATCGAAGTGTATGTAAAAAGTTAACCAGTTGTGTTTGAGTTTCAACCGGCAATCTATAAATCCTTATTTGTTTCATTGTTGTCACCGAACATGGGATAAATTTCGATTTCTTATAACTACTATATTTCAATGTTTTTGTAACTTTAAAATTAATAGGTGCTGTAAGGTTAAGTAATAATTCCAAAATTGGCTCTTTTTGAAAGAGTGCTTGAATAGGTGTTTTAAGTTTATTTCTCATTTTCTTATTAAGCACTATTCATACTTTCAATTTATTATCCATTTTACGGCGAAAATTTGTAGCCAAACGTTAATAAAAACATTGTTGAAAAAGTCAAAGATTTTTTGGAAGTTTTTGAACTTATGTTACAATCAAAAGATAACTGCTAAGAATCAAAAATCTATAACTAAAGAAAAACAACACATATATAGTATCAACATATACAGTATACAAAAAATAAGCAGTTTTACGTAATGCCCAGCAAAGCGGGCGGGTACAGCTAGTTTATGATAAAAGGTGGCATGGGAAAATAATGCGAAAAATATATGGCAAAGATAAAATTTATGATAAAAGATGATCTGGGAAAATAATGCGAAAACTAATTGGCATAGATAAAATTTATGACAAAATGGTGGTCTGGGAAAATAATGCAGCTAATTAGGGGACCAGATTAAGTTTGATTATGATTTGATGGTGTCTATACCACAAATTAACTATGTGAGTTTAACCAATTTATACCGTTGGGGTAGATAAAATTTAATGATATGACGGAGTTAAAACCGCAAATTAGGCTGATTTTACATATAGATAGCGTATGAAATATCATCCATGGTATCATTCACTTTAGGTAAGAAAAATGAAATATTGTCCTAAATATTAATTGTAAATAAAAACATGTTTTCGAATAGATCTTCTAGTTGGAATAAGATGGATTCAACAAATTCCCAAAATAACGTGCTTATAGCATCACTTCCATCATATTCATGTAAGCGGAGATTGCTGGAAGCATTGTGTGAGATAGAGGCGGAATATCCTAGAAGCGTTATTAAAATTTTAGATAATACCGAAAATTTTAAGCCTATCTTGAAGAGTTCGGAAATGAAGATAGGTAGGTACTATGAGGTGGTTGCGGCGAAAAAAGTGTACACAAAATATGGTGAAAGGGTGGTCATCGAGCTGCAGGGTCACCAACACGTCTTACCCCCTAAATATTCTAAGCTTGAGCAGCTTGTTATTCAGACGCTGTGTAGCAGGCATTTTTACATCAAAAATTTGGGACGAACAGAAATGTTCAAATTTCAACTGGTTTTGCAAATTCAAAATAAACTATACATAAATATATAAATGAAAAAAAAACTTTTTATTTTAAAATGTTTCTTCTAGAAATTTCCAGGTTTTTGTTCTATTTCTTTAATCGTTTGGTATTCAATTGAATATATAAAGCTGGGGGACTTTCCTTACTTTACCACTCTTGAATTGAACATATTCGCTTATCGTTTACATAAATATAAAAGGTTTAATTTATAAAACTTAATTAGCATTAGAAAGTGTAATGCAAAATCTAAATCTATTGGAAGATGTGATAAAGGAAGTTAATAAGGAATTGAACAATTTAAACGCTTCGTTGAAGGTTGCTTCAGATGCAAGCATGAAAAGTAGTATTGCGAATATTATTTGCCATTTAAATTGCCTTCGAAAAAGGATGAAATAGTTACGTTTACAACTGGTTTAGAATATAAACTGATAAATGAGAGTTGGATGGATAGATCTAAGGTGAGCTTTTAAAAGCCGTGTTAGGACTAGTGATATAGTAAATCTCTCACCTAAGAACACTTAAAATTTTCTTATAGTCTGTGGTGATCTACTTGCGAGTTGGATTAAAAATTTATTGAAAGATTTAAGTGTTTTTAAAGTAAACGCAGTATTAACTGAAGAATTCAAAATGATGGTGAACAAAAATTAACTTACTAAATTTAAATATTTAAACACAAGAAATAATATAATATATCGAAAAACTAATTTGAAAGTGTGGTTCAAAACAAACATTCTAAATTCAAAGTTCACGTTCAAAACGATGACAATGAATGCTTCAAATGGGCTGTTTTATCAACGCTTCATTTACATGCTAAGCATCCTGAACGAGTAATGAACTACCAACGCTTTAATAATGCGTTGAAATTCGATAAAACCCAGTTTCCTATGACGATTAGACAAATACATAGGTAATACAATTTAACTTTATATCATACACCATTAAAATAATAATTTTTCCCCATTATTATAGATTTGAAGAAAAGAATTATATTTCGATCAACGTTTATTCTTTAAAAAAGCAAAAAAACATTTTTCCACTTTTCCCGCTTACCTCACCATGGTAAAAAGGATAAACAAATCTGCTGATGAAATCTGCTGAAATCTCCTGATAATTGCGAGCGAATATTATGATGGTAATGTGGTGGCGGAGAAAGAAGAATATGTAGACATGTATGAACCGGTTATCTACCACTTCGTTTGGATTAAAAATCTATAGAATGTACTTTTGCGACCGCTGCTTACACTACTTTCATACAAACAGTGCTTTAGATAAGCATGTAAGTGATTGCAAGAAGTTAAATGATTGTAAAATAAAACTACCAACAGGTGAGCATCAAAACCTGAATTCCACTAATTTTAGTAATTAAATCAAAACTCCGTTTGGTATAGATGCTAACTTGGAGTTCTTACTGTTAGATTGTAAGAAAAACATGTATCAACAACATGTTGCTTGTAGCATAGGATTTAATCCACGATGTGCATATGACCCTACGGTATCATATTAAAATTCATATCGCGAGAAAAATTGTATCGAATTGTATCGGTTCGTTTACGAGTTAAAAAAAATGAGTGGTAAAATTGCGAATATTTTTCTTCACTCTCTACCAATATATAAGTTAACACCTCCTCAAATTACAGATTTCCATCTCGCAGAAAAATGTTACATATGCGAGAAAATTTTTGTGAAAGAAGATATGAAAGTACGTGATCACTCTCATTTGACAGGTAACTACAGAGGTGCTGCTCATATGGGGTGTAATCTGAATTCAAAGGATACACACACCATCCCAGTAATTTTACACAATTTAAGTGGACATAATTCGCATTTTATAATAAAAAATTTACCCGGCCGCATAAATTTATTACCGGTTATTAAAGAACGATATACTCGTTACGCAAGAGTGGTGAAAATTCTCCCATTAAATTCAGATTTGTTGATTCTTTTAGGTTTATGGGATGTAGCTTAGATATCTCATACCTTATCCTCATACCTGATTTCCTTTCCGATTCTTTCAGAACAGTTTCAAAATTTAACAGACAAGCACTTTGAGCTTTTAAAGCGTAAGGGTGCTTATCCATACGATTATTTTAATACAGAGTTATAATTCTTTGAAAACGAAATGAACTATATTGATCCCGCTCGTTTCTTCACCCTCCCAGGGTTGGGATGCTATGCTCAAAACTACAAATGTAACCTTAGAACTTCTCACCGATTTTGATATGGTTATGTTTGTTGAACGAGGTATTAGAAGTGGGCTTAGCCAATGTTAAGAACGATACGCTAAAGCTTACAACAGATATATATCCGATTATGATCCTACTCAGCCTACCAAATTTTTAATTTATAACGATATCAACAATCAGTATGGGTGGCAATGTCTCAACATTTACCTTATGGAGGCTTCAGGTGGTTAGAAAATTTAGACACCTTTGATCTCGGAAGTTTTGCTGACGACTCATCTAGAGGATATATATTAGAAGTAGATCTTGAATATCCTCAGGAAGTTCACGATCTTCATAAAGACCTTCCATTTTGTCCTGAACATACCTCTTCTCCAAAATCAAAACAAAAGAAGCTAGAACCCTCTTTGGATAATAAAACAAAACCAAATAGTGGATTAAAAGTAGGAAAAACCCACAGAATACTTGAATTTCGGCAATCTCAATGGCTGAAGTGTTACATTGATTTGAATACTAAATTCCGATCAGCAAAAAATGATTTTGAAAAGAATTTTTTCAAATTAATGAACAATGCCGTTTTCGGGAAAACTATGGAAAATGTGCGTAATACGGCGTTTACACCGACAGAAATCTAGTAGATTAAGCGACTTGAGAAGATTTAGCCCGAAATCATGCTGAAACCTCCAAGATTTACCATGCGTTTTCTAAATCTTCTCGGGAGTAAATTTATTCGAAATCTGCACTAAATCACCTCAGTGGCACTATCTAGTGCTGATCATTTGTGCCATTTTACGTCCTTTAGCACAATTTAGTATTCATTCGACGTATCCGAAGTGAGTTCAATTGGTTGTTGTGCGTCTTGTTTAATTTCAGTATGTGGCTCGATTTTTAATTTTGAAAATTTATTTTAGCTTTAATAAAAACAAATCGAAAGAGGCCAGGGAAGGCATGGACTATGGTCCAAGATAGCTTTGTAATAGATTTGAAGCAAAACAGAACCACAAAACACTACAATTTCACATGAAAAATGTCGAAGTGTCAAACTAAATCTCCTCACTGGCGGTGTAAACGGGCGAGGAGATTTATCAAATCATCTCACGAAATCTACTAGATTTTGGTCGGTGTAAACGAGGTATAAGCATAGTATTGTTAAACTTGTAACGAAACGGCATGGTAGATATAGTACTGAAGCTATCATTAGTAGACTTGAATTTAAAATTTCAACTATATTTGTAGAGAATTTAGTTGCTATAGAGATGAATAAATCTGAAGTTTACCTTAACAAACCAATTTATGTAGGTATGTGTATTTTAGATTTAGCCAAAAAATAACCATATAGGATTTTCATTATAATTATATGATACCCGAATTCAAATCCAATTGTGCTGTTTGTTATATAGACACTGATAGTTTGACCTAAGAATTGACTTGCTACAATCTATACGAGGTGATTAAACGAGATTGTCATATGCGTTTCGATACAAGCGACTATCCTCTTAATAACAGATGATACATACCTCTTGTAAATAAAAAAGTCTTAGGCCTTATGAAAGATGGGAACCATGGTCGTATTATAACCTAATTTATCGGGCTGAGATCTCAAATGTATGCAGTGTTAGGAGGGTGAAGATTAAACTAAAAAGTCTAAAGGGATCAAAAAGAATCAGGTTAAAACTCAAATTACTTTCCAAGATTATATGGACTGCTCAAATTCTAATCAAAATAAGATTGTTTCTCAGAATCTTATACATTCGAAAAAAACATAAGGTAAACTCAATTACACAAACTAAAATTGCACTAAGTCCTCATGATGATAAGAGATTTTCGATACATGGCGTTTATGAAACGTTACCGTGGGGCCATTATAGCATAACATTAGATTCAATATAAGCTAAATAGGAAATTGTGTACACTCTGTAAATGTTAAAGAAAGTAGAAAGTAAACAAAAACAGTATTAATCGCATATATTTGTCTTGATTTTGAATATATGTACATTTTCAATGTGTGATTGTAAATACAGAGGAAGGTTGTTGATGTTGTGAGGTGAATTAACAACGAAGTGCTGAAATAAATTTTTGGGGACCCTTTAACCCTTGAACGTCAATGAAGTAAACCATATCTAGTGCTATACACGTTTTTGTACCTCTCCTGACAGCGGATTGTAGTCAATTATTCTATCATGTACTATCAAACAATATGCTGAAGTTTCTGATGGTATATTAGAGGATGTTTTGAATTCCAGCTTTATATCAACAAGTCCAGACTCTATCTTTTCGTTTTGATAGCAACAATCAATTACTACAATAGGTGCATTATTTTTATATTCATCTTTATTGAGGAGTGTTTAATTTTTACGACCATAATAGGTTTGTTGAAATTTAACGTACATATCATATGACAAAGCAAATCGATCTTTGTTGCAAGCAATATTCAAATCATCATATGGACATGATTCTGAATTCAGGTGAACCTCAATATCAGAGAGATCATAATGATCGAAGTTGCTTACATCCTTATCTCTCTGGTTCTTACGATTGATTTGAAATGCAAAAATTATATATCTAGGTTTTTCAATTTGTGTTGTTGATCATCCACATATTTTGTGTAGCTGTTGGTAATGTTGGGCACTCATATTGATCCCAACTACGGAAACCAATTTCAACCGGAACTCCAATATCTCTTTACAACGATAACTTAGAGATATCAACAACGTTTACATGAGGCATTTTCCAATCATGCTTAAAAATTTTGATTTTCAGATCATCTTTCATCGTTGTTGGAACTATATAAGCATTTTCATCTTATCTAGCACGTATTAATATAAGTTCATGAACGCGACTTATAGATTTTATTATCTTGAGATAATAAAAAATAAATAAAACAATTTAAACATTTATATTTCCTTTATTCAACCTTAAGGTTTAGTTACTAAACGTCACCTGCGAAATGCGAATCACTTCTCAATTAATTACAATTCGGTTTTTTGAAATCGAGGTGATTCTGCATTTCCGTTGATTTCAAATTTTGCTTTTTAATAATTTTATTGAACTCATTATTCATGAGAACGGAAGCGTCATAAGCAAATTTGTGCAGCAGGTTTCCGTTCTCATGCCGAGTTGACACTTTCTTCGATGAGACAATAAGTAGTGTCGATTTATTTCGATTGATTGTATTTATCGATAATACTACTTATTCTCTCATCTGTGTTGCTTACATTGTAAGTAACTTCACCCTCCCCAGTTCTTGGATTCTCCTGAATCCTATTTTGAATATTAATTTTGTTGCTTTTTCTTTTGTTACATATAAATAGTACAATAAATGTGAGTATAATTAAAGCAAAAATAGGAAGTTAACTATAATTTACAATCTTATGGTATTTTAGTTCTTTAATTCTTTCGATGTTGTTTTCGTTTTCTAATATTATCTTTTTAAATTCTAAAGGTTTTAAATCCAAAGTTTTATTTTCAAATTTGGGAATTACAAAGTGTTGAGTAAAGGTTCTCAAACTATTTTTAAATTCTCTACTGTTTATCCTTATAGTACAATTGCTAAAATTTATAAGATAATTTCCATTGAGAGATATGATTCTCTCATCACAAGTACTTTTGAGTTTACCAATTCTTTTGTTATTAACAATAATTATATGCTCTTCAATAGACAAAATTTCCTCTTCATTATTTTCAATAAACTTGCAGTTTCCCAAACTAACGCAATGTTTGCTCTTTGGTAATTCTTTCAAAGACTTTCCCGGAATATATGTAAGCATTTGGTTATCATGGCGGATGACATATTCATTACTGAAATCAATTTGTTTGTTTTCTGAATTCACAACCGGGACGAGTAAAATTTTCTTCGTGAATAAACTATGGATGGGGATCTTGATGGCAAAAACTAAAGAATTATCTAAGTGTTTGGCCACGGCTAAACGAATGTTTGCTAATTTGTTGAAGTCAATTTCGTACTCATTTATTTCGTCATCAGTCAATATGTTTGGGTGTAAAAGTCCTAGTCTGGCGGATGCAATATTGTCCTGAATATGTTCAATTTGTCTCCCTATATAGTCAAGTTTAAACATTTGTTCTAAAAAACGATTTTCAGAAAGGATCCTCATATCTGTAATATTAAATTTGTTTAGTGTCTCTAATATTTCTGTCCGGTCTGTCTCAATGATGCTTTTAATTTGCCTAAATATTCGATTGAAATTTTCATTTATTTTAATTTGTTGATTGACTGTTTGTATTATGTTATGATTATTTTTGTCCATGATTGTTAAATGGCTTTCAATATCTTGTCGATCGTCGTTGTCCATTAGTCCGAAGATCCATTTAATTGTATTCCCACCCAAATTTATAAGGCCTCGTTTGATTCAGGGAGGAATTAGTGTTTTTATTTTATTTTTAATGGTTTTTATTCTACTATCTATCAAATCCCCATGCTTTTCTAATTCTAGTATTTTTAGAGCTGCTTCTAAATTACTAACCAGATTCATTATTTCGTCTGGGTAAACTCTGTGTAGGATAATTTCGAATTTATCAGGTATTTCCACCGTGTCACTTTTTATTACGGCGTATCCTAACTCTGTCTGGATCTTTTCAATTGTCATCGTTTGATGTGTTATTGTTGGTAGTAAAAGTACCAATGTCCATAGCAGAATTGCCTTCACGGTTGTCCTCTGAAAATTTAAATGGACGTTTTATATTTGTTTCATGAACATTAGCCAAATTGTATTTCCTAAACTTGGGTTCTTCTTTATGCCTTAACGATTTATAATTCTTTATGAACCCAGTGTTTCGCCGTTCCCTGTAGTCTTCCCGGTTTTTGTTTCTCTTATTAATAACCCTTAATTTTGTTTCACTAAGCCTATCATTAATAACTTTAGCATCCACCTCTTTATTGTGGACGGATAATGGAGTGGTTTTAATTGTCGAGTAGAACGTTTTGTTGTAGAATTCAATTGCTTTAAGTATCTGTATTCTTATAGGTAGCTTATCTTCTAAATTGAGAACTCTAATTTTTTCAGTGATAGTGTTGTTAAGCCTTTCAATGTCTGCATTCCCAGTATGACAATTAGGGTTCGTAACATGGTACTCAATGTCTTCTACGTTACAAAAGTTTCTAATATGTTGAGAATCAAATTCGTTGTCAAAGACTAATTTTTTCATTTTACCCCTGATCGCTATGATTTGCCATATTTTTTTCTAATGAGGTAATATGTGTCCTATCTTCCAAATAGAGACTAACTGCATGCTTTGAAAACTTGTCTATTGCATTGAGAAAATTATGTTTACTGTTTGTATATACATCTATATGCACGATTTCATTCACTTCTTTAGGTGTTTCAGTGATTTCAAACTTTTTTTTTATTGGTTTCCTATCGTATTTTGCTCCTGTACAAATTTCGCAGTTATTTAGTATTCTATAAATAGTTGTTTTCAATTTAGGACTATAAACTCTCTTTTTGGGTCCTTCATAAGTAGGAATTATGCCACTGTGCCCTGATTCTTCTTTATGGAATAATACTATTTGTCTTTTTAAATGCTCTTTATCTTCTATGTCTTTTGCAAAAGACAATGTGGCTACATTTAACAAATTTGGTTAAATGTCTATTTGGAAATAGTTCAATAAGTTTTTGCTGTAGCCTGTTATAATCCCTATCGCTTAACTCAGTGAAAATACCAACTTTTCCTTTACTAATATGTCTTCTGAGAACATCGCTTTCTAGCTCTAAATCTTGCTTGTCTACAAAAATACGTTTATTGTTAAATAAGGATTCATACTCTTTTTCTTTATTTTCTACAAAAATAATTTGTTGTTTGAACCTATTTACAACCGTTTCTAATAGGGGAATATGGTCATTAGACTCCTCCTCTTGAGAGTGGACAGTCTCCATATTTACCGATTCATTTGCGATGATGCTTAAATTTGCTGCATCAGATTGGGACTCTGAGTTCTCCTCTACATGGTTAATACTCAAATTTTCAGTATTGACCGTATCAGGAATATCCAAGTGGGTATTTTTAGGGGTGGAGTCAATCTCGAGTGAATTAATTTCATTGGTTTCTGTGTTTATACGGCTTAGAAAGTCAGCTACTTTGTTATCCTTACCTTTTATATAATCGATTTTCATATTATATTCTCCCAACTGAATCAACCATCTTTGTATACGGGGATTTATGTCTTTCCCAGAATGTTTTACATGCAACGATTTGATTGGTTGATGATCTGTTAGAAGATCAAACTCTTCACCGAAAATATATGGTCAGAAGTATTTTACTGCCCACACTACCGCCAATAATTCTTTGTCAAACGGTGCATACTTCTGTTCATGGTCGTTGAGAGTCCTAGAGGCGTAGCAAATGGGATGCCCTTCTTGAGTAAGAACGGCTCCAATTGCATAGTTACTAGCGTCAGTGATGATTTTGAATTTTTTATTAAAGTTGGGGTATCTCAAAATAGGATAACTAGTTATAAGCTCTTTCAATTTTTCAAAGGCTGCGACATAACAGGGATCATTTACGTTAATTTTAGTATTTTTTTCAGGTATTTAACCATTGGATGTGCTATTTTCGCATAGTCTTTGACAAATTTGCGATAAAAGCTGGTTGTACCTAGAAATGATTTGATTTGCTTTTGAGTAGTGTGGAGCTTTAAATCTCTTATAACTTCTATTCTTGAAGGATTGGGCTTAAGCCCCTGTGGAGTCAATATATGACCAAGAAATTCAGTCTCCTTACTCAGAAACTTGCATTTGTCGATTTGGATTTTGAGGCCAGCCGACCTTAATTTTTCAAAGATGATCCTAATATTTAATAAATGCTCTTCTAATGAAGTGCTGAAAATAAGAATGTCGTCTAAGTACACAACACATATTTTGTTTATATATTTGCGAAGAACCGCATTCATCAGTCTTTGAAAGGTCGATGGCGCATTTTTCAGACCGAATGGCATTCTTAAATATTCATAATGTCCGAAAGGAGTGGAAAATGCCGTTTTCTTTCTATCAGATTCTTTCATAAGAATTTGATGGAATCCTTTGGCCAAATCCAACGTTGTGAAATATTGCGCCGAACCGAGTTTATTCAGAATATTTTCGATGTTGGGTATAGGGAACTTGTCATCTACGGTAATTTCATTTAATTTTCTGTAATCAATAAAAATTCGCCACCTTTTTTGCCTAGAATTGTCCGCTTTTTTGGGAACAATCCATAATGGACTATTATATGGAGAATTGCTTTCCTTTATTATTCCCTGCTCTAACATCTCCTGTATTTGGCGCTCTATTTCTTTCTCATGCACCTGGGGATACCTATAAATTTTCGAGAAAACAGGTCTATCGGTAGAAGTAACAATTTCATGTTTTATTTCATGGGTTGAAGTGAGTATGTCGCCTTCTTTGAAAAATAAATCTTCGTTCTGTTTAAGAATATTAGTGACACAAGATTTCTCTTCTCCATTTAGGTGTTCTAGATTTATTTTTTCAAGGAAGTTATCAGATGTGCCGTCAAGTGTACATATTTCACTTAAAACATAAGGGTAGATGGCGTCTTCGAAAAGTATTTTACGACCATTAACTTCTATAAACATAGATTCTAAATTAATTTTCGCTTTGAATGGGACAAGGAAATTTTGACCCATGATAGCGTCATATTTCTTGTCCTTTGGCAATAATTTTCCATGAGACAGTGCCAAGAAATTGAAATTCGCTTGGCATGGGAGTTACAACTTTATGTGTAACTTGATTGACTCCATTAATTGTTGAAAAATAAAGTGGTTGGTGGAGTTTTTCAGGCTTAAATTCTTTTAAAATATTTGGCTTTATAATACTAGTGGCTGAACCAGTGTCGATCAGGCATTTTACTACCTGACTACCAATGGTAATAATTATAATTGGGAGTCTTGGATCCGAGGCTCTTCGTGAAAATTTACGTCCTGATTGGAAATTAGATTACCGATTTCCATTGGCTCCGGTATGGGATTAGTATCTCTACTTTGTTCAGAATAATCCCTACGAGAAGGCCAATTTTGGTTTCGGTTGCGGAACTGACCTGAACCGTTATTATAATTATTTTTGCGGTTGTTGTTCTGAAAATTATTATTTTGGTGGTTATTTCTTGCATTATTATTATTACCGTTTGTTCGATTATTACCATTACGGAAATTAGAATTATTTCTATTATCACTGCAGTTCGAGGGATTATTTTTATTTTGTCTATTGAAGCTTACATTATCTTGACAAAATTTGTTGTTTTCAGATAAATTCGATTTGTTTTTCCTGCTGTGAAAGTTGACAGCATCTTCATTATCCAATAATTTTAAATTTTCGAATTTATTGAACAATTTTATTATTGTAGCATCCTCAGGTATATTACCTCTTAAAAAATCATGAATTTTGCTACTTATTATGTCAACCAGATACTTATCATTATTGCTAGGGTGGTATGTAATAGGTTTAGCCTCATCGAACTCATATAGTTCGTTCAACTTATAATTTATTTGCCTAACGTTATTAAAAAGTTCTCTTAACGTACTTACTCTTAGTGATCTGCATCTGTTGAGCAACTCGGCGTAGTCTTCTCTGGGTCTAAAATGTAGCTTCAGTTCCTGTTTTACTGCATCCCAACTGCTGTCGCTTCCTAGTCGCTGAATACATCTTTTGGCTTCTCCTTGAATTTTATTGTTGATGATGACACCCAATGCATATTCTGCTAGGCCTGGAGTATTGTTGCAAAGCTGGAACGTCTGGTCGACTGAGCGTATAAATTCTTGCACTGTAAAATCGTCCTTTCCGTTGAATATCCTCAACTTCTGAATATAGTTAAGGAATTGATCTGTGGACAACACGAACTTTTGCTGTTCCCGCTGGACTATCTGTTGTGCTTGTTGTGCTGCTGCCATTTCTTGGATTCTGGATTGCAACGCAGCAATCTGTGCTTCTTGTTGTTCAACAACGTTTCTTAGTTGTGCCTCCATGGGAAATTCAAAATTTCTATTATTATCGTGTAAAATGTCTCGTCTATTTACCATTAAAAAATTTCGCACAATTTCACAAAAAAATTATCTCTGGCATATATTTCAACTTATACTTTCACTTGGGAATTTGTACTATTTTTCTAAAATTTTCTATAGTTTTCCTTTTTTCTGCACGTTATTCACTGTCCTTTTCTAGAATTTGTCTTTTTCTTCTATTTTTCCTTAAATTTTATTTTCACTTACTCTGGCATCTATTTCACTTTATACTTTCACTTGGAAAAATTTTTTTTCTATTCTTCTAAAGTTTTATATATATTTTTTTTTTCACTTCATTCTTTTTCACTTTCTATAATTTGTTTATTATTTTATTTTATTTTAATTAATTAATTTTTTTTTGTTTTATATATAATTTCATTTATTGAGAACAACCCAATGCCAGCCTCAGCATCAGAAAAAGGGATAAAGGCTTAACCCGTTGTTCCAAATGAAATTGCGAAGAGTAAGTTTAAATCACTGGATTCTTATCTTCGGATGAGAATCCTACCGACTGCGCAACTTATAGATTTTATTATCTTGAGATAATAAAAAATAATTAAATAAAACACTTTAAACTTTTATATTTTAATATTTTATTTAATTTATCCAACCTTTAGGTTCGATTCCCAAACTTCAACTGCGAAAAGCGAATCACCTTTCGATTAATTACAATTCGGTTTTTTTAAATCGAGGTGATTCTGCATTTCCTGTTGATTCCAAATTTTACATTTTAATCATTTTATTGATCTCGTTATTCTTGAGAACGGAAACGTCATAAGCAAATTTGTGCAGCAGGTTTCCGTTCTCATGCCGAGTTGACACTTTCTTCGATGAGAGAATAAGTAGTGTCGATTTATTTCGATTGATTGTATTTATCGATAATACTACTTATTCTCTCATCTGTGTTGGTTACATTGTATGTAACTTCACCCTCCCCAGTTCTTGGATTCTCCTGAATCCTATTTTGTATATTAATTTTGTTGCTTTTTCTTTTGTTACATATAAATAGTACAATAAATGTGAGTATAATTAAAGCAAAAATAGGAAGTAAACTATAATTTACAATTTTATGGTATTTTAGTTCTTTAATTCTTTCGATGTTGTTTTCGTTTTCTAATATTATCTTTTTAAATTCTAAAGGTTTTAAATCCAAAGTTTTATTTTCAAATTTGGGAATTACAAAGTGTTGAGTAAAGGTTCTCAAACTATTTTTAAATTCTCTACTGTTTATCCTTATAGTACAATTGCTAAAATTTATAAGATAATTTCCATTGAGAGATATGATTCTCTCATCACAAGTACTTTTGAGTTTACCAATTCTTTTGTTATTAACAATAATTATATGCTCTTCAATAGACAAAATTTCCTCTTCATTATTTTCAATAAACTTTCAGTTTCCCAAACTAACGCAATGTTTGCTCTTTGGTAATTCTTTCAAAGACTTTCCCGGAATATATGTAAGCATTTGGTTATCATGGCGGATGACATATTCATTACTGAAATCAATTTGTTTGTTTTCTGAATTCACAACCGGGACGAGTAAAATTTTGTTCGTGAATAAACTATGGATGGGGATCTTGATGGCAAAAACTAAAGAATTATCTAAGTGTTTGGCCACGGCTAAACGAATGTTTGCTAATTTGTTGAAGTCAATTTCGTACTCATTTATTTCGTCATCAGTCAATATGTTTGGGTGTAAAAGTCCTAGTCTGGCGGATGCAATATTGTCCTGAATATGTTCAATTTGTCTCCCTATATAGTCAAGTTTAAACATTTGTTCTAAAAAACGATTTTCAGAAAGGATCCTCATATCTGTAATATTAAATTTGTTTAGTGTCTCTAATATTTCTGTCCGGTCTGTCTCAATGATGCTTTTAATTTGCCTAAATATTCGATTGAAATTTTCATTTATTTTAATTTGTTGATTGACTGTTTGTATTATGTTATGATTATTTCTGTCCATGATTGTTAAATGGCTTTCAATATCTTGTCGATCGTCGTTGTCCATTAGTCCGAAGATCCATTTAATTGTATTCCCACCCAAATTTATAAGGCCTCGTTTGATTCAGGGAGGAATTAGTGTTTTTATTTTATTTTTAATGGTTTTTATTCTACTATCTATCAAATCCCCATGCTTTTCTAATTCTAGTATTTTTAGAGCTGCTTCTAAATTACTAACCAGATTCATTATTTCGTCTGGGTAAACTCTGTGTAGGATAATTTCGAATTTATCAGGTATTTCCACCGTGTCACTTTTTATTACGGCGTATCCTAACTCTGTCTGGATCTTTTCAATTGTCATCGTTTGATGTGTTATTGTTGGTAGTAAAAGTACCAATGTCCATAACAGAATTGCCTTCACGGTTGTCCTCTGAAAATTTAAATGGACGTTTTATATTTGTTTCATGAACATTAGCCAAATTGTATTTCCTAAACTTGGGTTCTTCTTTATGCCTTAACGATTTATAATTCTTTATGAACCCAGTGTTTCGCCGTTCCCTGTAGTCTTCCCGGTTTTTGTTTCTCTTATTAATAACCCTTAATTTTGTTTCACAAAGCCTATCATAAATAACTTTAGCATCCACCTCTTTATTGTGGACGGATAATGGAGTGGTTTTAATTGTCGAGTGGAACGTTTTGTTATAAAATTCAATTGCTTTAAGTATCTGTATTCTTATAGGTAGTTTATCTTCTAAATTGAGAATTCTAATTTTTTCAGTAATAGTGTTGTTGAGCCTTTCAATGTCTGCATTCCCAGTATGACAATTAGGTTTCGTAACATGGTACTCTATGTCTTCTTCGTTACAAAAGTTCCTAATATGTTGAGAATCAAATTCGTTGTCAAAGACTAATTTTTTCATTTTACCCCTGATCGCTATGATTTGCCTTATTTTTTCTAATAAGGTAATATGTGTCCTATCTTCCAAATAGAGACTAGCTGCATGCTTTGAAAACTTGTCTATTGCATTGAGAAAATTATGTTTACTGTTTGTATATACATCTATATGCACGATTTCATTCACTTCTTTAGGTGTTTCAGTGATTGCAAATTTTTTTTTTATTGGTTTCCTATCGTATTTGGCTCCTGTACAAATTTCGCAGTTGTTTAGTATTTTATAAATAGTTGTTTTCAATTTAGGATTATAAACTCTCCTTTTGAGTCCCTCATAAGTAGGAATTTTGCCACTGTGCCATGATTCTTCTTTATGGAATAATACTATTTGTCTCTTTATATGCTCTTCATCTTCTATGTCTTTTGCAAAGTGGCTACATTTAACAAATTTGGTTAAATGTCTATTTGGAAATAGTTCAATAAGTTTTTGCTGTAGCCTGTTATAATCCCTATCACTTAACTCAGTGAAAATACCAACTTTTCCTTTACTAATATGTCTTCTGAGAACATCGCTTTCTAGCTCTAAATCTTGCTTGTCTACAAAAATACGTTTATTGTTAAATATGGATTCATACTCTTTTTCTTTATTTTCTACAAAAATAATTTGTTGTTTGAACCTATTTACAACCGTTTCTAATAGGGGAATATGGTCATTAGACTCCTCCTCTTGAGAGTGGACAGTCTCCATATTTACCGATTCATTTGCGATGATGCTTAAATTTTCTGCATCAGATTGGGACTCTGAGTTCTCCTCTACATGGTTAATACTCAAATTTTCAGTATTGACCGTATCAGGAATATCCAAGTGGGTATTTTTAGGGGTGGAGTCAATCTCGAGTGAATTAATTTCATTGGTTTCTGTGTTTATACGGCTTAGAAAGTCAGCTACTTTGTTATCCTTACCTTTTATATAATCGATTTTCATATTATATTCTCCCAACTGAATCAACCATCTTTGTATACGGGGATTTATGTCTTTCCCAGAATGTTTTACATGCAACCATTTGATTGGTTGATGATCTGTTTGAAGATCAAACTCTTTACCGAAAATATATAGTCGGAAGTATTTTACTGCCCATACTACCGCCAATAATTCTTTGTCAAACGGTGCATACTTCTGTTCATGGTCGTTGAGAGTCCTAGAGGCGTAGCAAATGGGATGCCCTTCTTGAGTAAGAACGGCTCCAATTGCATAGTTACTAGCGTCAGTGATGATTTTCAATTTTTTATTAAAGTTGGGGTATCTCAAAATAGGATAACTAGTTATAAGCTCTTTCAATTTTTCAAAGGCTGCGACATAACAGGGATCATTTACGTTAATTTTAGTATTTTTTTCAGGTATTTAACCATTGGATGTGCTATTTTCGCATAGTCTTTGACAAATTTGCAATAAAAGCTGGTTGTACCTAGAAATGATTTGATTTGCTTTTGAGTAATGTGGAGCTTTAAATCTCTTATAACTTCTTTTCTTGAAGGATTGGGCTTAAGCCCCTGTGGAGTCAATATATGACCAAGAAATTCAGTCTCCTTACTCAGAAACTTGCATTTGTCGATTTGGATTTTGAGGCCAGCCGACCTTAATTTTTCAAAGATGATCCTAATATTTAATAAATGCTCTTCTAACGAAGTGCTGAAAATAAGAATGTCGTCTAAGTACACAACACATATTTTGTTTATATATTTGCGAAGAACCGCATTCATCAGTCTTTGAAAGGTCGATGGCACATTTTTCAGACCGAATGGCATTCTTAAATATTCATAATGTCCGAAAGGAGTGGAAAATGCCGTTTTCTTTCTATCAGATTCTTTCATAAGAATTTGATGGAATCCTTTGGCCAAATCCAACGTTGTGAAATATTGCACAGAACCGAGTTTATTCAGAATATTTTCGATGTTGGGTATGTTGGGTAACTTGTCATCTACGGTAATTTCATTTAATTTTCTGTAATCAATAACAATTCGCCACTTTTTTTGCCCAGAATTGTCCGCTTTTTTGGGAACAATCCATAATGGACAATTGCTGTCCTTTATTATGCCCTGCTCTAACATCTCATGTATTTGGCGCTCTATTTCTTTCTCAAGCACCTGGGGATACCTATAAATTTTCGAGAAAACAGGTCTATCGGTAGAAGTAACAATTTCATGTTTTATTTCATGAGTTGAAGTGAGTGTGTCGCCTTCTTTGAAAAATAAATCTTCGTTCTGTTTTAGAATATTAGTGACACAAGATTTTTCTTCTTCATTTAGGTGTTCTAGATTTATTTTTTCAAGGAAGTTATCAGATGTCCCGTCAAGTGTACATATTTCACTTAAAACATAAGGGTAGATGGCGTCTTCGAAAAGTATTTTACGACCATTAACTTCTATAAACATAGATTCTAAATTAATTTTCGCTTTGAATGGGACCAGGAAATTTTGACCCATGATAGCGTCATATTTCTTGTCCTTTAGGTCAATAATTTTCCATGAGACAGTGCCAAGAAATTGAAATTCGTTTGGCATGGGAGTTACAACTTTATGTGTAACTTGATCGACTCCATTAATTGTTGAAAAATAAAGTGGTTGGTGGAGTTTTTCAGGCTTAAATTCTTTTAAAATATTTGGTTTTATAATACTAGTGGCTGAACCAGTGTCGATCAGGCATTTTACTACTTCACTACCAATGGTAATAATTATAATTGGGAGTCTTGGATCCGAGGCTCTTCGTGAAAATTTACGTCCTGATTGGAAGTTAGATTACCGATTTCCATTGGCTCCGGTATGGGATTAGTATCTCTACTTTGTTCAGGGTAATCCCTATGAGAAGGCCAATTTTGGTTTCGGTTGCGGAACTGACCTGAACCGTTATTATAATTATTTTTGCGGTTGTTGTTCTGAAAATTATTATTGTGGTGGTTATTTCTTGCATTATTATTGTTACCGTTTGTTTGATTATTACCGTTACGGAAATTAGAATTATTTTTATTATCACTGTAATTCGAGGGATTATTTTTATTTTGTCTATTGAAGCTTACATTATCTTGACAAAATTTGTTGTTTTTAGATAAATTCGATTTGTTTTTCCTTGACAGCATCTTCATTATCTAATAATTTTAAATTTTCGAATTTATTGAACAATTTTATTATTGTAGCATCCTCAGGTATATTACCTCTTAAAAAATCATGAATTTTGCTACTTATTATGTCAACCAGATACTTATCATTATTGCTAGGGTGGTATGTAATAGGTTTAGCCTCATCGAACTCATATAGTTCGTTCAACTTATAATTTATTTGCCTAACGTTATTAAAAAGTTCTCTTAACGTACTTACTCTTAGTGATCTGCATCTGTTGAGCAACTCGGCGTAGTCTTCTCTGGGTCTAAAATGTAGCTTCAGTTCCTGTTTTACTGCATCCCAACTGCTGTCGCTTCCTAGTCGCTGAATACATCTTTTGGCTTCTCCTTGAATTTTATTGTTGATGATGACACCCAATGCATATTCTGCTAGGCCTGGAGTATTGTTGCAAAGCTGGAACGTCTGGTCGACTGAGCGTATAAATTCTTGCACTGTAAAATCGTCCTTTCCGTTGAATATCCTCAACTTCTGAATATAGTTAAGGAATTGATCTGTGGACAACACGAACTGTTGCTGTTCCCGCTGGACTATCTGTTGTGCTTGTTGTGCTGCTGCCATTTCTTGGATTCTGGATTGCAACGCAGCAATCTGTGCTTCTTGTTGTTCAACAACGTTTCTTAGTGGCGCCTCCATGGGATATTCAAAATTTCTATTATTATCGTGTAAAATGTCTCGTCTTTTTACCATTAAAAAAAATTTCGCAGAATTTCACAAAAAATTTATCTCTGCCATATATTTCAACTTATAATTTCACTTGGAAATTTGGACTATTTTTCTAAAGTTTTCTATAGTTTTCCTTTTTTCTGCACTTTATTCACTGTCCCTTTCTAGAATTTGTCTTTTTCTTCTATTTTTCCTTAAATTTTATTTTCACTTACTCTGGCATCTATTTCACTTTATACTTTCACTTGGAAACATTTTTTTTCTATTCTTCTAAAGTTTTCTACATTTTTTTTCATTTCATTCTTTTTCACTTTCTATAATTTGTTTATTATTTTATTTTATTTTTGTATTATTTCTTTTATTGAGAACAACCCAATGCCAGCCTCAGCATCAGAAAAAGGGATAAAGGCTCGTCCCGTTGTTCCAAATGAAATTGCGAAGAGTAGGTTTAAATCACTGGATTCTTATCTTCGGATGAGAATCCTACCGACTGCGCCACTTATAGATTTTATTATCTTGAGATAATAAAAAAATAAATAAAACAATTTAAACTTTTATATTTCCTTTATTCAACCTTAAGGTTTAGTTGCTAAACGTCAACTGCGAAATGCGAATCATTTCTCAATTAATTACAATTAGGTTATTTCTAAATCGAGGTGATTCTGCATTTCCGTTGATTTCAAATTTTGCTTTTTAATAATTTTATTGAACTCATTATTCATGAGAACGGAAACGTCATAACAAATTGGTGCAGCAGGTTTCCGTTCTCATGCCGCGTTGACACTTTCTTCGATGAGAAAATAAGTAGTGTCGATTTATTTCGATTGATTGTATTTATCGATAATACTACTTATTCTCTCATCTGTGTTGGTTATATTGTATGTAACTCGCGCGGTTCATGATTACTTTCATATGATCCACAGAAAAACAAAAAAGAAGATTGAGTTGTGTACAAAAATTGAAGTAGCCATTCTTAAGCTTTATGGGCTCATTTTGAGACCAACCTGTATTAAGTAGCGATCGACTTTCATTAAAATTTAGTGAAACTAAATTTTTAAGCGTTGTGGTTATCCCCAAATTTTTAGTTTTATCTATTTCAATTCCATTGAGCTCATATCTTGTTTCTTCAAATAGAAACGCCGTTGAATTATTCGTGGGTTCGGAATCAGGTACAACTGTGTTATCAGTTTTAGTTAATGCCCCTTCAATGTAAAGCATACTCCAATTGGGGAGAACAAACAAATCTTGTTGTTGTACAGGAAATCGTATATCATCATTATTATCGAAATTATTACGATATGGTGAATAGCTACGGTATTCCAATTTTCTTATACTATCATCAGAATTAACACCTTGGTGTACATTTAAAATATCCCTCATAACTCTTCAATTTTAATCCAATTGATTTCAAATATATTTTACTTGCAGCAGAAGGCTCGAATCTATGCTTCTTAGCGTATGTCTTATGTGAGTGGATTCGATTCGAACTCTGATTGAATTCGGCTGCGTTTCGAATTGCCCTGTTGGTTTTTCCTATAATTTGTCGATAAATGTCTGCAAATCTATAATTGAGGTGGCAAGGCTATTAATCAAAGAAAGTAGTCCTATATTGCCTATGATGGTGTTAAAGGAAGGTGGTTTTTCTATAAAATAGTAAATTTGCCATTAAAAATAAAGTTAAAATTAGTGAATTTGTACACGAAACTCTTACGAAACGAAAAGTTGCGGTAAAAATCTGTTTTTAAAATTACAATGAACTGCTACTGAATAGCGCGGCCAGTTGAACATTTTTTAGTCAAGCACACAAGTTTATAAAACTTTTATTTTTGAAAAGTGCTGCCAGTCGGGCTTTCTCTCATTTTCCTATAAATCCGTGGTCAAAGTTTTTAACGTTCATTAACTTTTCGACTAACACATTAATGATTGAGAATAAATGTAATGCCTGCGACAAGATATTTGCTACGTCATCAAGACTCCAAACTTGTGAACGTTGCTCTAAGAAATTTCATAGCACCTGTTGCAAGTTCGTTAGTGTTCGAGACAAAGGGGAAATTATAAGAGTATGTTCTTCGTGCATAGCGGATGCGAACCATTTATCAGCATCCAGCAGGTCAGGCTCGGTAAGCTCTGGTGGTTCTACATCACGTCCAGCAACACTGAAATCTTCACGACCTGCAACTCTTCTGAATCCTCCGCTCAGCAACGACACAATAACTTCACTAATGTCTAAGATTGATAAACTGGACAAGCTAGATGGCATTGAGTCAAAGGTAGATGGCATAGCTACAACGGTCAATTTCATCGGCAGCCGTTTAACAATAATCGAACAACAGGTAGATGAAATTTATTCTCGCATGCGGAATACAGATACCCGTGTAGAGGCAGTTGAGTCCGATGTGTGTAAAGTTAGGGATGATTTCAAGGCGCACACTGAGGAAACAGCAAAACAGCTTGAGGACATAGTGACCAGGCAGGCAGGCAGTCTTAATGAGGAGGCAACTCACCTACCTTGCAGTGATGAACAGGGAAAGGAACGTCTCCATGTTCTGGAGCGTAAAAATAAAATTCTTGAGGCCGAAGTCCAGCACCTGAAGGTGAAGCAACGATTACTAGCTCATGCTCCTGAAATCGTTAAAGGTGGCGTCCCGCTTGTTGGAGTTACCGACATAAAACTTGCTGCTCTGTCAATACGCAAAACCTTAGAACCCGATTTCAATGACGGTGAAATCGAAGGCGATGCAGTTCTGCAGAAAAAAGAGAAACCACAGGCTGACCTTCCTTATACTTCCTCTGCTACAAGTACAACCAGACCAACTGAAAACTCCCTTTCACATGATGAGCGGCGCGGTTGGTTAGTGGTATCTCGGCGAAAATCAAGTGGAAAAAGCTGACGACTGCACAACTCAGAGCCACCATCCGCCTTAAACATAAACGAGTTTGTACCAAGGGATCTGTATAATCTCAGACGGATTGTGAATAAGAAGTCGAAGGACAAGAATCTGAATTTTCTTACTTTTAAGCGAGACGGCTGCATCTATGTGAGCAATAAAAGAGAAGGTTCGGCTGTTCCTATACATACTATGGAGGATTTCAACAATTTTTTAGAGAAACTCCAAAAATCCAAGGAGCCGGATCGATGTCCACAGGGCAATCACCCTCAGGAGCAAAATTCTTAAACATTGGACAAAAAACCGGTCTCAGAGTTTGCCAACTCCTTGAGGGCGCGCATTGAAACCTTACGCTATTTTACGTCTAAAAATCCCTTTTCTTATTTTATTGCCATCTCTGAGACTAAGCTTGGCCCGATTGTGCCTGATTCCATCGTTGCGTTGAAAGGATACAATTTAGATCGACAGGACCGGAAAACAAATGGAGGTGGAGTTGCACTCTTCGTTCACAACAGTCTTTCGGTATCACGACTCTGCTCGTCATCAGGGAAGTGGTCTGACCAATTGTCAACATCTGCAGATGCCACCTATATCAGAAATTTTATTTATGAAAACTCCTTAACTTCAATACACTACGGAGCAACTTACCACAGGGACGACTCTGATACCGCCTTAGATTTATGTATTGTGGATTTTGAAGATATAGAACTACACTTCTCAAAAACGGAGGTGCCATTTGCTGATGTCCATGATTTTATCATGGCTACTATAAATTCATCGATTATTTCACCATCCCCGCAGAATTTCACTTACCGTGACTACAAAGCTCTCGATGTTGCTGATCTGCTACAACATCTCAGCACTTGCGATTGGTCACCTTTTAATAATGACACATCTCTACATGATCGTGTTCACTGTCTCACTAGTAACATACAAGCGGCAATGTCAAAGTCTATCCCTATTAAAACAGTTCGCCAGTCGGGAAAATCTTGTCACCACTGGTTCACGAAGGAACATGTAACTCTCAATGCGGAGATAGGAGTTACAGGAGATTCAAACGAACGCGACTTAGAGAGGATCTACTGCGCTATCGATCAGCACACTATAAAGCACTCCAGGCGTCTGAGACATCAAGGCTGTTGTATTTTTATGAAAGGCTGAAAGTTATTCGCGACCCGCAACAAATTTGGAAGGAGTTGAAAAATTTGGGTATATGCAGTGACAAAACAGACCTACCCTCTATTTTTTCATCTGAAGAACTAAACCAGCATTTTAGCAGTGTGTCATTCGGTGTGGAGGCCGAATCGGTACAGGACTTCGTAGACGAAATCAATTCCGACCAGGAGCAATATCCATTATTTTTATTTTCTGAGGTCACTCCCCTCGAAATGTCATCTGCCATCGAAAATTTCTCGTCCGAAGCGAGGGGATATGATGGTATACCTAAAAGCATCATAAGTGCAGCATTTCCAGTCATTCGGTGCCATACTGTGAGTATTTTCAACTCTTCAATACACGAGTCTATTTTCCCATCATTATGGAAGAAGTCTCTAGTATTGGCTCTCAACAAGGTAGCCTTACCACGCACCATGAGTGGCATGAGGCCAATTGCTCTTTTAAGCTGTTTGTCCAAAATTCTCGAGAGACTTATATATCAGCAGTTAAATGATTATCTCGAGACGCGACGCTTAATGGATCCAAATCAAACAGGCTATAGAACTGGGCATAGCACGCAGACTACACTGTTGAAGCTGACGGATGATATAAGACATGGAATGGATCGAAAACAAGTCACATTGCTGGTGCTTTTTCGATTTCAGCAAAGCGTTTGACTCATTATGCCATGTGACGCTGCTAAGGAAGATTAAAAAGATCGGTTTAGCAGCATCAGCAGTTAAGTGAATAGCATCATATCTGTCAGGTCGTAAGCAGGCTGTAATTGGCACCGATGGGGGTTTTTCATCCCTTACCTCATTAAATAAGGGAGTTCCACAAGGCTCTGTTCTTGGACCACTTCTCTTCTCGTTATATGTTGCTGATATTGCTCATGGTTATAATTCGAGTGTCCATATATATGCAGACGACCTGCAGCTGTATGTCACTTTTCCGCTCGAGGAGCTCCCACTTTATGTGGACATGATGAATGTACATGCTAGGATTATTGAAAACTGGGCGGGTCGTAACCATCTTAAGCTTAACATATCTAAGACAAAAGCAATAGTAATCGGCTCTCATTACTACATCAATGAGCTGTCGAAAATGGATACATATGGGATAGTCTTAGGTCAAACGTTCATAAAGTTCGAGTCCTCAGTGCGAAGTCTTGGTGTTGTGTTTGATGATGCGAATTGGAAAGAACAAGTGAGAAATATGCGCCTAAACTTTTTCAGGAAGAGCACAAATCTCTTTGTTCGCAAACACCTGATTGAAACACTGCTTTTTCCAATACTAGATTACTGCTCTTTGGTCTGGTGCGATCTCTCGCAAGAACTTGAAAATAAGCTCCAAGTTGTGATGAATTCTGGCATCAGATATATTTATGGGATCAGAAAACGGGATCATATTACGGCATACCGATCATCTCTCGGCTGGCTAACCACAAAGGGGAGACGTGATTACTTCAGCGCTTCGCTATTATACCGCATCTTCTCGACCAAAAATCCCGAATATCTGTACAACCGCTACATCAATAACGAAAGCAAAAGACCCGTGAGAGGTGACAGACCACCACTGTGTATACCATCCTTCCGACAAGCGTTCCTAAAAAGATCCTTCTTTGCCACATCCTCCTTTCTGTGGAACTCAATACCGCCTACAACAAGAGAGAGTGACACGCTTAGATGTTTCAAAAAACGAATATACGAACATCTTCTCACGTTAGAATCGGGCCAACCTTTAATGTCGTAGCGGCCTTGGAGTGGACCTCTTTTGCTGCTGTTTCTTATTAGGAACCATTTGTGCTGCTGGAAGGCTAATGAAAAACATGAAGGATTTCTGAAGAAGACCTGTACACTTATTGCGCTTTTATTTGCATTTTTACTTATTTATAGTTTTAAATTTTTTTTTTTTTTTGATTTTCGAATATTGTTTTGTTTCATTTTCACAACATTTCGTTTATTGAATTTTCTCATAATGGTTAGTTTTGAGATTTGTTAGACATACACACATTTGTATTATATACATAGCTTACGCATTCTCTTTATTTTTTTCTTTAAGAAGATTTTTGTATTCTTTTTTACTTCAACTAGTATAACTTGCATAATTATTGATTTGTACAATTTGTACATAAAATAAATGCCTATCTATCTATCTATCCATCTTCCAACTAGCTCTTTCATCATTACCTTGTGAATATTTCAACATCTCGCGGTTTTAAGTGTAACCTAATCGTTATTGTTTCACCTCTGAAATATACTAAGTTGCCTTGTTGATCAGCAATTTTCAGTGTAATAGAACTTAATCTTTTGACGTTAACAGGTAAAAAGATGACATTAGTAGGTACCTCTACTATTTTATATCCTGGAGCCACTCCAGGGGAGAACGCATGTAGTATATGTACCTGTTTGTTGTTAATGTACGACCCAGTTGTTAGATTTCATTCAACACATATCGCATTCACTTTGATAACATTTACTGGCTCATCTGAGACATGCTTTATGTTTACTTCTAACTATCGTTTACTAAATCCTAATAGGCTACTAATAGTTCTTGGATGGTTAAGATAAACTGTTTATAATTTCTGTTTGCAATGTATTATTATTAGCTTTTAAGGAGAAATATATTTTAGAATCATGAATTTTAAGCCTCCTTTGAACATACTCCTCAAGATCATCAATTTTACAACTTTAACTTCAATACTATATGGTATTTCCCAATTGATAATAAATTTTTCTCCACATCTATGTTTGTAATGGAATTATATGTATGAAAATCAACAAGACCACAGCTATACTCTCCAGTCAATTCAATTCGTGGAAAGTATTCCGCACTAAGCATAGATGAATTTCCTGTTAGAGTAAGTGTTATCGACATAGTGTCTATCGATAAAATGTGCGTTTTTTTTAACAAAACGCTTTGTTTTTATTCATTTTCATAACTGATCATACAAGAATTTAAGACATAGATGTCCGCAAATGAATGTATCATAACTCTGAAATGAATTATTATTGTATTTTATATTCTTTCCTAAATAATTGGTACCTTCTTTTTGAGGCTGCAAGTTCCCAAAACTATCGAATTATTGAATGTTGTTAGCTCCTCACTTGTAATACGCCACCCAGTGTGCTCCTGGTCCTGATGAATTATCTAGATTAACAATTCCACACTCACTTCTACATGGGTTTGCTGTTGGTAGGTTATCTAACATAAAAATTCCTCGAAAATTTGGTATATGTTAACCAATTTTCTGCAAGTCCACTTCATTCAAGGGTCTATTAGGTAGCGATTGTATCAGTTTTTTGGGTAAGGTTTTAAATATAGCCCTAGTCTTCTCCTATATGGTTTTAAGTAAAGTCCTTTCCTCAAAGCTATTGCCTCCATAGTTTTGATATGGCGTTGACTTTCATCTAATTCTTTCCTTGCATTGCTAGCATTATTAACAGCTTTAGCAATACAAGCATATCCACCTGATGACGTGCCTACAGCAGATAATCCGGCAAAAAGTGGTGTTAAACAAGGTGAAACACCCCCAACTTTTGGTATCGAGATAACACGAGGTATGGCGATAGATTTTCCTTTCCCCTTTACTATATTCTTAGCAGCACTTAGAGCGATTTTGATAGCATGTTTAATATTGTCAGGTTTTTTGATTGCAATTACTTTTTTAGCATTGTTGACAGCTTCACGAATCAATGGTACTCCCTTTTAAGAAGTACCCTTTTGAGTCTTAACTCCCATTCCAATTTTAACCTGAGCTTTCATGATGTTAGTTACTAAAAGAGCATTTGCTCGTTCACTCAAACAACCGTCTCGCGATTTAACTCTTTGCCAAGGTTTTTCCTCTAGTATCCGATCCGCAATATTTCGATCAAACGTGTTTTTATATTGTGAATAAACAATATCATGCTCTTTACAAGCTTGATCAAGAGGATTAATACCAGGATCACTTCGTGTTAATCTTTCGTTTAATTTAGTTCTAGGTCCGCAATATTGGTATCCAGGTAGATGTAATTCGATGGGTAACCTGTTTATGAATCTATTTACAACTAGATAAATAATTGTTTCTTATTGTAATCGATCATATTTAAAGTTAGTTCTTAACTGAATGAAGTTGAAATATAAGCACTCATATACCCTCCAAAGCCCGTGTCCAAAATGAAGATTATAAAACAAGAACATAATTTAACGCTTCTCAATTATGATAAACTTTTATGTAGAGATAATGAAGCGTTCCGAAGACATGGGGAACTGTTTCCGAATGGCTTACAAACCCTGGTTGTGGGCCCATCCAATTGCGGCAAGACCAACGCTACGCTAAGCTTACTATTGGATTCTAATGGCTTATTTTTTGTAATATCTACATTTATTCAAAGTCATTGCAACAACCTTAATATAAATTCTTAAATGATTTGATATCCCCAATGAAAGAAATATTGGTTTACATGAATTTTCCAATAATTGTGATATTATTGAATCCGATGAAGCGAAATCGGATTCAGTATTCATTTTCGATGACATCGCATGTGAAAAACAGGATAGTGTTCGCTCCTACTTCTGCATGGGTCGTCATAATGATATAGATAGTTTCTACTTATGTCAAACGTATCCCCGCATCCCAAAATATTTAATACGGGATAATGCAAACTATCTCATTGTTTATAAGCAAGATGATATGAATCTAAAACATATTTTCAACGATCATGTTAATACTGACATGTCGTTTGAAGAGCTTCGAAATATGTGTGCTAAGTGTTGGGAAGATGATTATGGATTCTTCGTTGTGGCTAAAGATAGTAGATTCAATAACGGTCGCTACCGTAAAGGATTTGATATTTTTATAGAGATATGAAAGCAGTTGTAAGAATAATAATATTAGAATAATAAGAATAACAGAACAATCATATTAGCTAGTCGAGCGCGATATCTGAAGGAAGCTTAAAACATCTAATAAACCTCTAAACTATTCAAAATGAAACCGAAAGTTAAAGACATGAAATTGCTAGAAAACATAACTAAAATTCGGAAAATAATAAGTAAGGGAACGTCAAGCTCTAAAAACAGGAAAAATTCTGACAGAAAATATTCTTCAATAAACTTTTATACCAATCACTGAACAGTAAGATCGAATATCAAAGAAAATTAGAAGTTCTAAAGATGATTGTAAGCCTAATCTAGCTGAAAGTATGATTGAAGAAGATTTTAAAACCCCCAAGCATTCCGAACAATCGGAAATAGAACCAACTGACGCTAACACTTATTCTACACCACTCACTTCTAGACAACGTCGCAAATTGGGGAGATCACGACTAACAAATTTTGAAGATGAAAGCTTTGCTTTATCTAAATCTCCATCAGTAACTCATAGCATACACTTAAATACATCATTGAACGACATTTTTGGTAATCCAATCAGTTTTAAAGAATTGGATTCCAAATATGGAATTTGTTACGATGGTAAAACAGATTTTCTTAAAAATGGGAACTTTAAAGTCCCCTAATCACCGTAATTTTTCAATCGCTAATAACTACGAGACTAATAACGCGATAAAAACGGTTGAGGTCCCAGTGGATAGAACATATTTGTACGTATGTGTTGTGTGGCGCCTCTTTTTCCCGTTACGTCATCGGACTAGTGTAAGCGTGTACGCGTAATTGATGTTTTCTTAACGTTGTGTGAGGATATTTATGAGTGTAGCGTGAAAACGCGTTGAGCTAGAACGTTGATTGGGGTGTCATTGTAAGAAGCATAAAAAGAGCTATAAGCACCTAAAACGAAACAATAAAAATATTATCCTAAAATATAAGTAAAAATCGGTATGAATTTGAAAACGGAAAAAAAGTGAAAGATATCGTCCCATATGACTCGTAAATATGCACCGAATTGTAAAAAACCCAAGTCGGAGAAAACTTGGATCAAAATTAATTTAAAAAACCAAAAATGCCCAGTGCCGAGCAAGTGTCAGAGATACGGCGGCATCGAAGAAGAAATGAAAAAACGGCGCAAGACCATAAAGATGTGATTTATCTATTCTGTAACCCTACAACTATTATACTGATTATTTTCAAGACATTAATAATTAAAAAACATGTTACTACGAAACGCTTGTTATAATTTTTTCGACGTAAAAACGCCTTTTCACATGTTGAGTACACTGATAGTCAGTCAAACTTTCTTGCGGTTAAAAACCAAATTAAATTGAAAACTGGAAAAATTAAAAATATCGTCTGGTCGATTGTATGGCGTGTCGTGAATATGCGCGTATTTGTATAAAGCGCAAACCAGAGAAAACGCGCATCAAAGCTTTCCGAGAAAGTGTCAGGGCTACGGCAGAATCGAAGAAGAGATAAAAAACGGCGTTAAGTAATAAACTTGTGATTTATCTATTCTGTCACCGTACTACTCTATACAACCATTGTATTTAAGAGATTGATTAAATTACATATTAAAGAGAAACACTTATTATAATTTTATCCCGAAGTTTTCACGAAAAATCTACGGTGCGGACCTTGACTATGCGTTTCGGTTTCTTATGTCAGTTATTATACAATAAAAGAATTAAAAATATAAAAGTATGTAGCTTACATCATTCTATTTTTTTTTATTTAAATACTTTGTATACCATCTTATTAAATTATTCACTTCATTAGTGCGTCTTTCCGCATAATTACAGATACATGTATCTGCTCTATCGGTAGCTTTATCGTTTGACCATTCACAATTCATGTAATGCCATCCATATTTCTATTTCCTCTCCCCAGAAAATATAACTGGCTCATATATCCGCTGGAATTCTTTGATAATAACTCTATGCTCATCTCGCACAACTGTATCATATTCCTCTAAGACTTCATCAATTTTTACAAGCTGTCTTAGAATTTCTGGAGCGACTGTGTAATTAAGTTGATGATGCATTTTAACTAAATTTGTGTCTGCTATGAACAGAGCTTTCATAGGGCTACAATCATCCACATCATTAATTGGGCACGTACCTAGAAACTGATTTGTTGGTCTTACACTTCTTACAGCTGGGTTAGTTTCCCCAAAAATTACTACAACTCCCTCAACTTCAATTCTTACATGTTGTAGCAGTTCAAAAAAAACGCATGAATACACACTGCTGGGTTTTCTCTCTTTCTACCAAAAATAAGACATTTACGACCATCCACAGGTGTCATAAACACTCTTAGATAATCATTTTCATATGGGGAATTGTACCCAATTTTAAATTTAACCCATCCTGCTTGACATATACAATATTTATTCTCTACACTTAGTTTTTCACAATAAAACATGTTTGCTTTCCGATAAGTAAGTTAAGAGTGAGATATCAACTTCAAGATGTATACAGCTTTATACTTAATTTCCTAGATATATTTAAAACTGCAATCATTAAAGACTGATGTGTTAATACTTACTAGAATAACGAATATATAGGCCTCATATATATATGTGTATATATATGTATATACACTCATATATATATATATATTCATATTAACATCATACATTCCCAATTAATAAGTTAACGGTTCATGATGAGCAAGCAGGAGGTAGTTAACGAATTACATGGATCAACTCGAAAACATTTCCGTCGGCGAAGAGTTATTATCAAAGGGCTCGATGATTTATGGCAGGCTGATTTAAAGGAAATGGGAACATATTCTGCAGAAAATAACGGATTTCGATACATGCTAACAGTTTTTGACACATTTTCAAAATTTGCTTGGGCTCAACCAATCAAAATCAAAAGTGGAATGGAAGTGAGCAACGCTTTTAAAACTATTCTAATTGTAGGTCGTTAACCCAAAAATTTGAAGACTGATGGAAAAGAATTTTACAATCATAATTTTGGTAATCTAATGCCGAAATTTAAGATCAATCACTATTCTACGTATATTATATTGAAAGCATCAATAGTTGAAAGATTCAATGGAACTCTAAAAATGATGATGTGGAAACAATATAATATGGTAGTGTCTTGAAGATGGATTGATGTATTACCAGATTTATTGAATAAATATAACACGCGAAAACATCGAACGATAAAAAAGTCACCTATTGATGTTAAAAAATCGAATGAGCAACAGCTGCTTTCAACAGTATACAATCGTCTTAAAATCGCCTCCCCAGCAAAATATAAAATTGGAGATTTTGTACGCATAAGCAAGTTTAAAAATGTACCTATATACTTGAAGATTATCAAGGCAAAAATATTAAGGGTGGATTTTTTGAAACAGAATTAAGGAAAACAAAATATCCGAACATATACCTCGTTGGAAAGACTATAAGAAAAAAAGGGGGTAAGATTTTCGTAAAGTGGCTTGCTTTTCCATCAGAACACAACTCGTAGATTCGGGATGATGAAATCTTATAAAATTAAACATATATTTATTTAACTTGTAAGGTTTTTATTCGACAATTATAAAGTTAAAGAACTTTTCCTGATGTTCAACGATGTGATAAAAACAAACAAACAAATTAATATTTCTCATAGACAATCGAAAACAATTTTATTAATGTTTAATTAGTTACATTTCTTAAAAATGTTGAGGTATCCACATTTTCACCTCTTTTGGTATTTAAAATTTTGTTCCATCTGTCTGTTTTTTTTTTTTTTTTTGCAGCGCACCACTTTCAGCTTGTTGATCCAAATTGTAAGCATTTTTTTCCTGTGGTGGGAACCTGAATAATAATTACTTTTTATTTTGAAGATGTTCAAAGCAATTTACTAGACTTTACTTACTTGAAGAAGCTACCATCCCGAGAGAAGGGGTTTTCATTTGATTGGTCTTCAATGATTGGTGGTGTTGGTGACGCTTCCCTATTCCTACGACTCTTCCATTTTTCTAATTCCCGCAACATCTCCCATGTCTCTTGGGCTGCTTTGTAACGGCTCCTTTTCTTTCACCGGTTCATCTAATTTAAGCTGAAGATACAGCACATCAGCTTCCTCAAGAATTTCATCAAATTTCGCCATTTTTGCTGATGTCCCCATTTCAGCTATTACCACTTTCACTTTTCTTAGCTCACACTGAATGTGATCATAAATGATATTCCGTACGTTATATACGGAGAAATCATTGTCCCCACTTTGATCATATTCCCAGCTACAATTAGTTTTGAAACTAAATACTAGCGAAGAATATTTTCAAGTCACACTTAAAGGTGAACGTGAATACGACAATCAATCATTCAATATTTTCTTTCAGAAATTATTATGGAAACTATACTACAATTTAAGGTTGACATTCTTTTGGTTTGATCATAACTCCCAACGTTTATGTGCTTTATGTGTGAAGCAATTTCCAGAAACGGTTCCAGACATGATACCAAGAATCTCAGGTAATCCAATCTGCAACTTGAATAGACTTCGTCCGGTGCATTGTGAAAGATGCTATCTACCACTTTTTCATGTTTCAGCAAGCTTCAAAGAAAAAGAGAAAATAAGTAAGGAAATATTTTTAAAATTAAAAAAATTTGTTGAAGATTCAACTGATTATTTTGATGAGGAAGCATAAAACCTTGATGTAGATACTATGTAAATATGGCAAAATAAAAAATATGATATAAGATTTTGACGTGACAACGTCTTTCTTCTCGTTGAGTATGTACATTGGTAGCCAGTATAGCATTCTTGTGTTACAAAACACCGACATTTTTCACTTGCTAATAACTAGGAGACTAATAACGCGATAACAACGGTTGATATCACAGTGGATAGAACATATATATACGTATTTACTGTAAGGCACTTGTTTTTCCGGTGACGTCATCGGGCTAGTGTAAGCACCCACGCGTGATTGTTGTTATCTAGCATTGTGTGACGATATTTATGAGTGTAGCGTGAGAACGCGTTAAACTAGGACATTGATTACGGTATCAACATTAAGACCATGAAAGATATCGTCTCAAATCATGCACCGAATTATAAAAAACTCAAATCGGAGAAAACCCGCATCAAAACAAATATTAACCAAAAATGTTCAGTGCCGAGCAAGTGTGAGAGCTACGGTGGCGTCAAGGAAGAAATAAAAAAACGGCGGCAAAAAATAAACTTGTGATTTATCTATTCTGTAACCATACTACTCTCTACAAGCATTGTAATCAATATTTTGATAATTAAGGTACATATTGGTACAAAAATTTTGTTGTAATTTATTTGACGTTAAAACGTCTTTACGCTCGTTACATACACTTATAGCCAGTCAAACCTTCTTTCGGTACAATATACCGTCAGAATTCAATCACTAGTAGCTACGAGGCTAATAATGCGATAACAGCTGTTGAGGTCACAATGAATAAAGTATTCCTGTACGTATTTATCGTGCAGCATTCGTTTCGCACGTGACGTCATCGGGCTAGTTCATTTACGCGTGATTGTTGTTAATCAACGATGCGTAAAAGTATAAATCAGTGTAGCGGGAGAACGCGATCATGTAGGACGTTCGTTCGGGTGTCGTTGTAAGGAGTTTGAGAAGAACTACTAGGACCTTAAGTTAAACAATGAAAATAGTACCCGAGGTATAAGTGAAAATCGGTATTAAATTGAAAATTGGAAAAAAAATTAGAGATATCTTTTCAGTCGTATATATGGGCCGAATTGAATAAAACGCAAATCAAAGAGATCTTGCATCAAAACGAATTAAAAAAAACCTAACGTGTCCAGTGTCCAGTTAATGTCGGAGCTACGGCAGCATTAAAGAAAAAATGGAAAAAAGCGCGAAAAAATAAACTTGCGATTTATCTTTTCTATCATCGTATTACTCTATATGGCCATTGTATAAGAAACATTGATTTAAGAACATACTATTAAGAGACACTTATTATTTTATCCCGAAGTTTTCACGGAAAATCTAGTTTCACGAATTTGGGATATTTCGATTTTATATGTTTGCTTTATCGATATCAAATCGAGGATCTCAACGTCTGTCTGATAATATGTTTCATGCTTTTTGATAATTTCTGCTTCTCCGCTACTTAGAATACGTTCCGTTTTAAATTCATGATATTCATGACAAGTTATACGTAGGGAATGTTTTTATAATCGCTGTCATATGTACATCAAACTGCTATTTGAATATCATCAGCAAACTCTAACATGAAATGCCTCTAGAAAATATGATCACTCTGTATAATTTCAGCTATTTCCAGCTCCTTCTTAATCAGATCCTGCCTGAAACACTCTGTTGCATCATCCACCGAAACAAAATGGTTATTCGACTTCGCTGCAGGAGTTGTCGTTTTCAAGTGAATATAATCATCGTTATCAGAGTCTTCAAAGGTTGTTGTTGATAACTTAAAAGACAATCCGACTTCGATTGTATCTTCGTTAGGTAACTGTAATGTGAAATTAAGGGTTCCTACATTATCATGTTCTACTGGAATGTCTACTGGAGCTGCATTGATAGCAGCTGTAAACAATGATAGAGCAACTACTACAGCGTTCAAGTATAACATCGACATGTTGCTTCTATATTACACTTTAGATTACTAAGAACTGCAAATCAATACACCCACTTTTATATTTATGATGTGTAATAGAGAGAGAAGTTATTTATTTCTCAGAGCACACTCTTCTCCTGAAAATCTTAACTTATAAATGCTACCACGATTATTACTCTCAATGCTATGATCTAATATTACACGAACTTCTTTTTTTCTTCTTCGAAATCTTAAGCGATCTCTGGCTACCATTTCCCAACCCTCGTTTCTAGCCTGATTATAAGTAAATGTCCATGAACACATCAGATGTATACTTTATCTTAACTTGAACTTTACACTTTTTGGGATTTCATCTATATCATTTATATGATTACATTATCACTTATATGATTTGACTATTACAATCTGGTGGCAAATTTGAAACAAAATCGCTCATAATGAAATACATTTTTTTCAGTTTTAATCCTTATTTACTAAGCATTTATAAATTCTATGGTAAATGTTGAAAGCACTTGCCCTTTGGTGATAATATTATATTTATTTCGATTAAAATCTAAAAGAGCCTCTTCACTTAGTTTTCAATATCTAGCTTGTAGAAAAATTTTATACTTTTCCAGCTGTAGAATGATCCTTCTACCACATTTTGTATTTACTCTTCTCGCTCCGAAACTTTGTAGTGGATATCTTGCATTATATCCTTCACTTTTAATGTAGATTTAAGGATTCCAAGTTTATTCAGCTCTGAAAGAATAGTGTCATCTTCGTCCTCTAATCCAGTTGTATTGCTATCCTCATATGGAATGAAACTACTTAAGTTATGTTGAGGCGTCATTTCTGCTTTCTAATCTGTTCTATTGATGATGATGCATCTTCTCAGTACTTAAACGCATCAAACTTTCCTATATTATCTACCCCAATTTATAGTAATATTTATAAAATGGCTGGCGTTTATACTCTCAAATGTTGTGATGCGTCGCTTCACCTAAAAGGAAAATAGACTAGAATATAATAAATACACAATACGAGTCACCAAACATACCCCTAACACACCTGTGAACATAAAACGACCTAAAAAAACATAACACACCAGAAGTTAAACACGCACTAAACTTACCATCAAGCATAGACACAACACGTTTATGATCACGATAGCCACGAAGTATTTCAATGTAAACACATCATTTCATAATACTTACGTGAGCATTGGATCCCGGAAACCAAAGTTAACCCATTACAGCATAAAGTTTGTTATGGTAGTTACCATGAATGTGAGGTAATATAACAGACTGTTAGAGTTATATAAATGATTCAGTTAAAAAAAACTTAGCAGTTTTATATTATGAGTGATTTTATGACCAGTCCGATATATCGAACGCTTTGCACAGAGGAACCATACACTATCCTTTTGTAGAATAATGAATAATAAATGAAACAGTTGCATTTATTTTAAAATTGACAACAGTTATATGATGGAGAATATATTATGATAGAGAAGTTATTACATAATAGTCCATAACGTACTTAGGATGAAGACCTACGTCACATTTCAGGCACTTGAACTGAGCTTTCCCTCCACAGTGACTTGTACAGCGACGTTCTCTGCTTATGGGAGTGATCCAATGCCCCTTACCATCATAACGTGTGATAGACAAGGGTTTGGCGGGCTTTTGTCCTTGGTGTGGTGGAGTTCCATGTGTAATAAGCAAGCTTCGAGCCACATACCTTCTAAATGCAAATAAGGATTCTGTCTCCTTATTGCAGTCATTTTTTCTCGCAAGGAACCAACCATTTACCACTTAAACATCTAAAAAATAAGCAAAAATCAGCTACCACCATATACTAATTCGCATTCTTGTACGGAGATTCGCGACAGCCTGATCATACTTGTCCACCCCGCCCATGTGTTTGTTGTAGCTGGCAATCAGTGATAGCAGGGGTATATACACCTTAGCCGGAAATCGCTGTATCCCCTAACTTCTTTCTTGAAATGGTTGACATCTTTTAGAAGACAGTTGTTACCGCGATTGGCTCGTATGGTGCCAGTCGCATAGTAGCCTAACTCTCGCAGATGCGTCATCAATGGCAGCGATGTGGAAAAAATTATCAAAATATATTTTTATGCCATTTATAGCTGGCAACTTTCCGAGTTCTATCAGACTTAGAACTACATCTCCACCCAATCAGAAATCTTTCTTTTCGGAGCTCTTCCCCGTGTACCAGGTGTATGCATAAGTCTTTGCCGGTTTTTTGCGATAAAGGGAATACGTAATTTTCTAGGTAAATCAATTATTTTTTATTCAAAATATTTGCCATCGGCCTCTACACATTTAGTCCATCGTTCTGGTAATTTATGAATACCATCCCAGAAAAACTGTTTGGCTTTTGCGGCAACCCATTCGTCAAGCCATTTTCCAACTTCGCCGAAATCGCTGAAGTGCTGCTCTGCAAGGGCGTGCCCCATTGATGCGAAGAGGTGATAGTCACTTGGTGCCAGGTCTGGGGAATACGGCGGATGCAGAAGAATTTCCCATCCAAAAGATTTTACTGTGTCTTTCACTTGCTTTGCTGTATGAGAAGGTGCGTTGTCGTGCAGCAATATTACTTTCCCATGCCTTTTGGCCCATTCCGGTCGTCTTTCAATGAAAGCACGGTTCAAATCAACCATTTGTTGCTGGTAGCGTTGTGTATTAACGGTTTGGCCAGGTTTCAAAAGTTCGTGATACACAATACCGCTTTGGTCCCACCAGACGCAGGGCATTGTTTTCTTGCTGAAACGATTTGGTCTTGGTGCAGATGGGCCGGCTTCGCCAGGTGAAAGCCACGATTTTTTCCGTTTCGGACTTTCAAAAAAAATCCATTTTTCGTCACCCGTCACAATTCGGTGCAAAAATGACTTCCTCTCGTGGCGTTGAAGCAGCATTTCACACGTGACTTTCCGATTCTCCATTTGACGATCACTCAAATCATGTGGGACCCATTTTCCGAGTTTGTTTATTTTCCCCATCGCTCGTAACCGTCTGCTGATGGTTTCTTGTGACACGTGTAATATTTCCGCTAATTGACGTTGAGTTTGAGTTGGGTCACCATCCAGTAACTCCTGCAATTGCTCGTCTTCGCATTTTTTTGGTCTACCAGAGCGCTCACTCTCTTTCACATTGAAATCACCACTGTTGAACTGTCGAAACCATGTCTCACATGTTCTTATTGATGGAGCGCGTTCACCATATGTTTCTTTCAGCAAACGATGGCTTTCAGCAGCCTTCTTCTTTTGATGAAACAGGAAAAGCAAAGCGTGCCGCAAATGCTCTTTTTCAGGTACAAAACTTGACATGATAAATGACTGATTAAACAAAGACGTTACTTCGAGGCCGCTTCAAATTTTGTTTGTTTGTAGGTAATTGTCAGACGAACAAAATAACATAAGCGGCAAATTAATAGGCTGCGTACTTTTCGCTGGCGCCATCTGTTAGTCAAACCGGAAAGAACTTATGCATACACCTGGTATATGCTGAATGCCGCCATGTAGCCACTGCTGGTACACATAGCCCAATTTTTGAAGTCAAGTCTTATTGGTTTCCCCCTTATGAATTGTTCGGCGTAATGTTTACCATAGTATGGAATCATGCTTTCGTCTATGCTGCAACATTCGTCTAATCCGTAGTGGTTCCGCAAAGATTATCCCAGACTATCCATTAGTGGACACAGCATTTACAGCCAGTCCGAAGAAGCGGATAAGTGTGTATTATCGTTAAGGTGTAAATTTTGAAGTATCATTTATGGAGAAATACCGCACTGGGATGGGAGCCAACATCAGGCAAGCCATAGAAGTGGTTCGGCGTCGCTTTCTGTTGGCTGTAGGCAAAGAGGAGCGACTGCAAATCAGCAGGGAACTCTAGCGACAACATAGCGAACGGTTGAAATATAGGCGCATTATGCGAAAAGAAAAAGGTTGTAAATCAAATAAACAAAAATGAATTGTAGTATGAAAAACTGAATAAATTAATGTATAGAGTAAATAAATGAAATGTATTAGAGTCAAAAGATTAGGAAATAAATAAGAAAACGAGTTAAAATCAGGAGGGTAGTTTGTAGGAGGGAATAACTAAATTAAAGTCGAAAGAGTGAAAGTAAACTGTAGCAGTAAATTAATACATTAAAATAATTGGAATCTAGAGAGTGAAATGTAGAAGAAAATAAATAGGAATTGAATAAAAATCAAGAGAAGAAGTTGAAGTGATTGAAAGCAGATAAACGGATAAATTGATAATTGGAATAAAGATAAAGTTGAACTTATGAGTGAGGATTAACGAATTAGCAAGTAAGAGTAACCATATTTGGATTTGAAGAAAATGAGGATGATGTGAACTGATTAATTAGGATAATTAATTTGTAAATGTAGGAGACAAACAACAAATTGTATTTCCCATCGGACCTTCAACAGTCAGACTTGAACTGAAATTTTAAGAACAAATTCATAACAACATTTAAAAGTAAAATGTAACAACTGAGCACCATATGAAAAAATAAAGCATGACAATTGGCGCAGCCGCAGCAAAGAACATACACGCAAAGAAAATAATTTTGAGCAAAATTAAGCAAATTAAATTTAAACAAGGCAAATGTTGAAGGTACGCTGTAGACTATAAGAATTAAAAAACGAATGTTTGTAAAATTAATATTAAGGAATATTTTAATAATTTGAAAAAAGGAATATAAGAATAAAAAAATTATAAAAGTAACAAAGAAACAATAAAACAAAAAAAGAATAGATAAAAAACACATATGAAAAGAACATAACATAAAAGAAGGAAACAGAAAAAAATATATAAAAGGAAAGAATATAAAAGAAAACAATAAAAAAAATAATAATAATAATAATTGTTATAAGATAGAAATAACACACAAAACAAATGGATTCAAAAAATTTATTATTAATTAAGTGAAAATTTAAATTATAACAAAAAATTAAGATCTAACAGTCAGAGGCAACAATATATGGCTCATTCAACCCCAAAATCAACACTATCTAAAAGGTTTTCGATTTTTTTGAGAAGTTAGTGTATTTTTCAATCGATTATCCGGTTCCAGAATTTTCTACCAGTACCGACGAAACCCACACAGGCGAGGATCCCAACGAAAACAAGGAGAACGAGGAAAGAACAAACAATAAAACTGAGGTATTGATGTCAGGCAATCAGAGAACCCGGCGAGGAAAAGAAAATCAGATAGAAGGAAGCATAGAAACAGGAGAGATACAGCGAACATTAGAAATGCTAGGAACAGAAGCCGAAGAAAACCAACTCCTACAAGACTTTGAGAAGATAGACGTAGTACAACTGAGACACGGTAGAAGATACTGTAGCAAAACTTCAGACCCAGGAAAATACGATCGCGCAAACAATAAACAACAGCCAACAACAGATACACTGACAGAGTCCAGGGGAATAGTAGTTCAAGAAACTAAAGTAACTGGGAGCAAGAAAATGGCCAACATAACGTTAGTAAACAACGTGTTACACAACAATGTACCGATACTAATGGGAGAAGACAACCCCGAAAACAAAATGAAGTAAGTGAATTCATTAGCTACGCGCGCCTGGGATACGAGACGCTCACTGAAGCACAAGATAAGGCGCTCTTTATAACACTATTACCAACACGATTAAGATGAAGAGTCCTAGAAGTTGCACAAGCTGGAGTAAACGATACACTCGAAGATAAATAAGATAAACCTAATTCGGAATACCTTTTACATAACCCTAAATACTCAATTAAGGAACGTACAACCATTACTCATAGAAACACTGATGGGCTACTTCAAAAGGGTTAAAACACTTATAAATGCTTGCAAGAACGCAGCAGAACAACAACACGCCAACGGTGGCGAGGGGCTCAAAATCGTAATCGAGGAAGTAGGCCTGCATTGCTTTAAGCTAGGGATAACAAACTCTAACTACAAATTTTATCTGCTCCAAGATTGTGACAACAACTTGGAAGCCTTAGGAAGAAAACTAGCAAGACTTGAACAGACCGAACAATGTATGCAGCAAGGCACTACGAATCAACACCTGTCGAGTCAGCAACCAGTAATCCCAGGGCTGCAAACCATGAACCAATCTGGAAACCAGTTTCACAATCAAGTGAAAAGGAAACCACGAACATTTGGGCAAAATCAACAACATCCTCAATACCAGTCAGCGAGAAACTACAACAGATAATATGGGTACCAAGAGACGCCAAGAAACTACAACACCAATACACCCCGGGAGAAACAGGACACGTGATAGCTGAATGTCGTACTAAGCAAATGACGACATTCTGTATGAGTTGTAGGGCATATGGCCACACGGTTCAAAACTGCAACGTACACGGCAGCAATCAACAAAACCAAGCTACAAATGCATATAGAGGTCATCAAGTAAATCACACCATCGCAAACGCAGCAGATGAAAAATGCAATTTCTCTCTGGAAAGTGGACATACGGAAGACTGATGTTATTCAAGGGACAGATGAGAGCACTTGCAGCTAGAAAAAAAAACAGCAAACCTACAAACGGAAAACTGTGAGGAGACGACCGGGCACACCGCGAGTCGTCGCTAAAAGAAAAAAAAAAGCGGTGTGAAACATGTCCAGACGTCCCTTTAGTAAGTTTACCCCTAAAAATTACGAAGAAGCAGGAATATGTTCGTAGTGGACACAGGAGCCGAAATATGTCTGATAAAGGAGGAAGAAATTAATGAATCAATGAAAAAAGACATAAACATAGAAAAGATTATCATACTCAACACGATTTCATGGGAAATTTCCTCAAAAGGGACCATCACAGGACACATAAATTTAGATAGAATATATCCCTGCAAGTTCCAAATTATCGAAACTGTCAACCAAGGTAGTATAACGGGCTTGCTGGGCAACGACTTTCTGTCGGGGCATTGCAACATCGAAGGACCGGCGAAGAAACTCGTGTTCCCGTCCACGAGCAATGGGCAAGGAACGGTTATTAAATTCGATGAAAACCAAAACAGAAGAACGAATGATGTTCATTTTGTGGACGTAATAGCAGCTGGTGAAACAAACCTTGAGGGTAGCTACACTAGGGTTGGAAAACACCCAAGACTTCCAAAGTAAAACAACTATTAGGGGTGACAAAAAACATGAAATATTGGGTAAGGACTACGCTGAGCAATCAAATGATTCGCAACGATCGGAGAACCCAAGGAATATTACCAACGTCAGGTAAAACTGTACAAGTACATGTGATAGCACAGGGGGAGTAATGGCCACAGCGGAAGTGTTGAGTGGCCTGTAACAACTCTTCGAGACGGGTACAACGCATGAAAACTACGAGAGTAGGATGCATACTGAGAAGAGTAGTTTTAAATATCGTCCATACCATACTCGCACCTATGAAAATAGCGAAGAAAGCTGCGGAGAGAGCTACTCTGACGAGGAGTTGATAACCACAGAGCCCAGAAATATCATTATACCAGCGAGGACAGTGAAATGTGTGGAAATGGCAACCACGGATAACGAGGGATAATACCTAACTGAAGGAGAAGAGGTAAAACTGGATGTATATATTAGTAACGAGCTCGTGTAGTCAACAAATAGGAAAATAAAACTGAGCGTGCAAAATGTAAACAATTATAAAGTAGAAGTTAACAATATGACAGTAAAATTGAGAAAGTGCGAGGAAACGACAGCACCAAACAACAACGACACTAATAACTCTGGGAAAAAACTCGTCTATTGTACCAGCACCGATGCAAAGAAACCAGGAAAAAGGGAAGCCGAGATAAAAAACCTAATAAGTATGGATACCGAATACCGAAGAGAGGAGAGGAATGAATAAAATAATTGAATTCCAAGATGTCTTTCATTTACCGGGAGAGAAATTGGAACACACAGCTACAGTGCAGCATGAAATACGGATACAATCAGGGAAACAATCGATCAAGTGTAAGATGGACCCTGCCGGAGACGCAAAAGGAGATAATAACGGAGAAAATATAAAGATTACTCGATGAAGACATAGCAGAACAAAGCTGGAGCGAGTGGAACGCACCATTACTAGTAGTCGCCAAGAAGTCGGAACCTGATGGACCGAAACGATGGCGAATAGTGGTCGATTATAGAAAATTAAATGAAGAAACCGAGGGGGATGCATGTCCACTCCCCAGGATTGAAGACATCCTGGACCAATTGGGAAATTCTCGGTACTTCTCGGTACTCAACCTCACCAGCGGCTGTCACCAAATAACTATTAAACCAGAGGATCGCGATAATACGGCGTTCAGTACACCGTATGGACATTACGCCTTTAAGCATATGTCTTTCGGCCTAAAAGGAGCACCAGCAACGTTCTAGCGTCTCATGAATCATGTGCTGACAGGACTACAGGGTCTACAGTGCTTCGTATATCTGGACGATATAGTTATATACGGCAGGAATTTGGCTGATGATCAAAAAACGCTCCGGGCGATACTACAACGATTGAGAGCACATAACCTGAAGGTAAAATGCAACTTCCTCAAAAAAGAAATTATATACCTTGGATCCAAGTGCACGACAGAAGGAGTAGAATCGGATCCCAGATTGGTAGATAGCGTAGAAAATTTCCCGACACCTAGAACAATCCGTCAAGTGCAGTCCTTCTTAGCTAGCTCAGTTACTACAGGTAATTCGTATCGGACTTCTGCAAAATAGTAGCACCAATCAATAATCTCCTAAAGAAAGATGTGAAATTCAAATGGGATGAAAGTTGTGTAAAAGCTTTCAACACTCTCAAGCTGAAACTGACAGGTCCACCGGTACTTAGATACCCAAACTTTAAAGAACCATTCAAGCTATACACGGATACAATCGGAGAAGCACTTGGAGCCGTACAAGCGCGAGGTCAACCTAACGAAGAGAAACCAATAGCTTATGGTAGTAGGACATTGAACGCAGCAGAAAGAAATTATTCTATAATAGAACGGGGATTCTTGGCCATAGTATGGGCAGCTAAGAACTTCAGATGCTACCTGTGCGGACGACCATTCAAAGTATTTACCGACCACAAACCACTAAGTGGAGCTATAAGAATCAAGGATCCAACAAGTAGGATTTTACGCTTAAACTATCCGACTACACGTTCGAGATAGAATACAAGGAGGGACGCAAAAATAAAAATGCAGACGCCTTAAGTAGGATCACCTATGACGTGCTAGTAACAACGCGGAAACGAGCGGGGGAACAAAATGAAAAATTGTAAGAAATAGAAGCAAACCACAAGTGAAAATCCCGAGCGTGCATCACCAAGCAAAGCACCTGAACGAGAGAAAAGACATATAAAAGTTTTAAAAGACCCTCGAGGAATAGAATCCATACTACGAGACTGTCATGATGCACCCCTAGGAGGCCATCAAGGAGTATTCAGAACGTATCACCGGCTGAGGAGAGAGTTCTACTGGAAGGGAATGTTGAAAGTTATCAAGAAATATATACGAAAATGCAAGTAAGTTTCGAAGACGATTCGACTCGCTTCATGGATGTAGTACCATTTCAAAATATGGAGACGAAAACTGTAGCACAGGCTTTTGTGGAGAAAATAATCCGTCGGTACAGGATACCACAAAACTTATTATTGACCAAGGAGGAAACTTCACTTCCGAAATGTTCAAGGAAGTGTGCAATTTATTTAAGATACGGAAGATCGAAACAACACAATACCATCCCCAATCTAACGGAGCATTGGAGACATCACACAGGCCTCTGGTCTAATATCTAAGGAATTTTGTAGACGACAACCAAACAAACTGGGATGAGCATCTGCGAGCAGCAATGTTTGTCAGGAATAATAGTATGCACACAACCACAAAATTAACGCCTATGGATTGCTTATGCGGCTTCTCCGCTTCTCTTTCCAACAATTTGAAGAATGCTCCCCAACCAGTATACGATCACGAGAACTATTTGCTGCAACTAAATACAAACTCCAGAGAGCATATCAAACCGCACGAAGGAATTTGGAAGAGAGTAAGATCCAGTCCAAAGAGTGCTACAACCAAAAAGCTAACCCCTTCAAAATACACCTTGCGGACCAAGTATTGCTACGAAACGGTGCTCGAAAAATTAAATTGACACAGCATTGGGTAGGACCGTACAAAGTGATAGCTATGAATAGTCCGGTAAACAGCACCATCATGATAGGCAATCGTAAACGCCGCGTACATCGAGGTCACGGTTGGCTGGATATTGTGGATAGGCAACGTGTGAAGCCCGAAGACGCTGCTGGAAAATCTGCATGGGAAGCTAAAGATGCCATGGCGCAAAGATGCCATGACTTTACTGGTCACACGGATGACGGAAGAGACCATGTTATACATCATCACATGCACGAGTTCCGCTGAAATGTGGAGAAAACTGCAAAGCGTTTACGAGCAAAAGACGGAAACGAGTGTACACATTATACAACAGAGATTCTTCCAGTACAAATATGAGAAAGGCATCGACATGTCAGTTTTCCTATGCAAGATCCAAGAGATGCAAAATCAACTAAAACAGATGGGCGAGGAAATCTCTGACAAATTTGTCATTACGAAAATATTAATGTCATTGCCTGATGAATATAAACATTTCGTGTCTGCATGGGAATCAGCACCTGATGATAAGCAAACCATTGACAACAATGCTTGACGAATTTGCTTGAAGAAGAAAGGGTGAAGGACGGAAATGAGGAGTCTCAACTAACTTCATCCTCATCAGCGTTCATCGCGAAGGATATAAGACCTATAAAATGTTATAAGTGTGGCACAAGTGGACATTATCAAAGCGAAGGCAAAAATATTCAAAATAACAGCGAGGAAAAAGTGAGTAAAAATAACAATAACTGTTTCTATTTCGGAAAGTTTGGACATTATACGGCGCAGTGTCAATTTAGAAAACAGAAATATAGTAAGACTGAAAACAAAATGAAGAATAATGCATTTGTAGTGTTTAACTCATCACCCGAACTGCATAAATCAAAATGGTTAGTAGACTCTGGTGCCAGTGAGCACATGTGTCGAGATCGCGCGTTGTTTACATCATTTTCAAGTACCTCGCGAAAATCAGTGATCGTTGGTAATGGCGCAGTAATAAGTGCCCTAAGGCGCGGACAAGTAGCAGTGCAAGTTTCAAACGGAATCGAATGGATCGATACGGTCATTGACAATGTGTTGTATGTTCCGGAATTAAAAACTAACCTGTTGTCATATATCGCGTTACGGATAAAGGTTATGTCGTCATGACGGATGAAACGCCTTGCAAAATTTACAAATATACTTTACTTTGTGCAGTGGCAGAACGAATTGGACGTGCATATTATTTAGAATTACGTTGTAAACGTGACTGCGAGATTGCAAGCATTGCAAAATCAGTGCAGAATGACCTAATCGAATGGCACAAAAGACTGGCGCATCAAAACTTTATTTACGTGAAAGACATTCTGCGCAGAAACAATGTTGATGTGAAGCAGACTACTAAACCTGAGTGTGAAAGTTGCTTGGCGGGAAAAATACATCGATTGCGATTCAGCAAAAGTGAACATGTCAGTTCAAGAGCATGCCAGCTGATCAATGCGGATACTTGTGTCCCAATGGAAGAAACGTCTGTCGGTAGATCAAGATATTTTGTAATACTGAAGGATGAATATTCTAACTTCAGGAGTGTGTATTTTGTCAAAGCAAAAGATGCGATCAAACATTGCGTTGAGAATTTCATAAATAAGGCTGAGAATATAACTGGGAACAGAGTGAAGCTGTTTAGAAGCGACAACGGTCTTGAATTTGTAAATAAAGTAGTAAATGAAATGTTTTCAAGACGTGGAATAATGCATCAAACAACAGTACCTTATATACCAGAGCACAATGGGAAGGCTGAAAGAGAAAATAGGACATTGGTGGAAGCGGCAAGGACGACGTTACAAGAAGGAAATTTACCAAAGAAACTGTGGGCAGAAGCAATCAATACAGCGGCATTTGTCTTGAATAGAACTGGTCAGAGTCACGGAAATGGAAGGTCCCCATTTGAAGTATGGACAAATAAATGATTTGATATTCATCAGTTGAAAGTTTTTGGATCCGAAATGTATGCTTACATTCCGAAGGAAAAAAGGAAGAAATGGGATAAAAAATGCGAAAAAGTGTTGGTGGTTGGCTACGAAGAGGATGTGAAAGGATATAGGATTTATTTTTCACATGAGAACACAGTGGAGACAAAGAGAGATGTTGTTTGCGTAAACCAAGATTGTAAGAAAGGGAAACTTCAAGTAAAGGAAGGTTAGGAAGAAGAACCTATGTATAATGTCAATAAATCAGGAAGAAAAGATCGTACTAGAAAGTAATCCGGAGGCAGATGTGAGCGAGTTAACATCTGGGTTAGATAAAACGACAGAGATGGCTCATACAAGCAGTGCTGTAGAGGGTGGATCAAAATCTGACAGTGATAGTGAGTACTTACCATGCAACGATGAAGGAGATCTGTTGGAAGAAACTAATCTTTCAAGAGAAGAAAGAAGAAGCAAGCGTACAAGAAAACAAATGTCTTTCTATAAGTGCAACAACGGACAATCAAATGAAAGTGATGAACCGATTATATTCAGTGAGGCTATGGAAAGAAATGATGCTAGTAAATGGAAGGAAGCTATCGCGAGAGAATTACAGACTTTAGAAGAAAATAATACGTGGGATTTTTGCGATGCACCAGGGAACGCAAAAATAGTTAGTAGTAAATGAGTCTCCAAGAGCAAAAATGTAAATAATGTCAAACAGTATAAGGCTTGATTGGCTGCTAGAGGATTTGAGCAAAAGGATGTGTTTGATTTAAATGATATTTATGCTCCAGTTGCAAAGTTGTCCACATTTAGACTATTTGTAGCAGTAGCAACCAAGTAAAATTTAGCGATTTATCAAATGGACGAAACAGGGGACTCTTTATATGGAGAAATAAAGGAAGATGTGTACGTTAGTTTACCAGAAGGTGTCTATTCAGGCAAAAGCAATATTGTCCAACATCATTGATGACAAAATACAAGGAGAAGCAGAAAGGTGCATCCAACGCCTCGGACGGGATCTTACCAACCAATGGGTCAACGTCAAATATGAATTTAAACTACACTTCCGGCCCAAAGAAGACTATGCTGACCTCCTCTACAGATGTAGATCGCTCAGAGTAAGCAATTTGAGAGAATTATTTGATAGTATAAGAGACATAAATTATAAACTTAATGAATTGTACGAATTTGAAGATGATAAACCAGTAATATACCACCCCACTAATAACGATAGGTATCTTGTAGACATCCTTAGTAGTAAGGTACATGACTTTTTGCGAGGTACAATCCCTGAAAAAGCCACAGTTATTGAAATTTACAATAAATTCGATAAATTAAAATTATTGGACAATGAAAATGCTGTAGATTTTCGTAGTCGAAGGAACAAAATAATTATAATAAATCTAAATTTAAAAATCCCACAACAAATAGACCACCCAAACAAATTCCTGTAAATTAACATAACTATAACAATAAAAATACCCACAATAATAACATTATTAACATAAATCCATTCAACAATCACAACAAAACCAATTCTTTTAATAGAAATAACAATTTCAAAAATAACCACCAACAGCAAAATAGAAATAATTTCAGCAAAAATTCAGGGCAATTTCGTCATGGAAACCATAATCAAAATTTGCCAAGTAATCCGCGTAGGCATTACTCGGGCCAAGTCCAGAATAACCCTATGCCAGAGCCAATGGAAATTGGTTACCTAAACAAGGACCCAGATGTAAATTTTCAAAACGAGCCTCGGAACCCCGAATACCAATAATAATTATCACCTTAGGCAATCAAAAAATAAGATGCCTTATTGACACTGGTTCTGCCACCAGCATCATAAAATTCGATATCCTTAACGAATTTCACCCCGAAATATTAACTAAACCAGTTTACTATTCAACGATTAATGGTTCAAATAAAATTACTCACAAGATAGTTACACCAATGCCCAAGGAATTCAAATTCCAATGCACGATAACTTGGAGGACAATTGACATAAAAAGCGATAAATATGACGCTATTATGGGCCAGAATTTCCTTGTCCCTTTGAAAGGCAAGTTAAACCTTGAAAGCAAATATATTGATGTAAATAACAATATAATATTTTTTGAGAATAGCGATTTCCCCTTTGCATTAAATGAAATTCACTTCAAATTAAATAAGAAACTGTACCTATTAATTTTCTAGACAAAATAAAATTAGACCATTTAAATCATGAAAAAAAAAAAACGAAATCGTTAGCCTTCTAGAACATAACGAAGACTTTTTTTTTAAAGAGGGAGACAAGTTAACTTTTACTCATGAAATTAAACATGAGATCATAACAGAGATCGATAAACCAATATTTTAGGTATCCTCAGGTACACGAAAAAGGAATAGAACACCAAATTAACGAAATGCTCGAACAGGGACTCATCCAAGCAAGCAATTCACCATATAACAGTCCACTTTGGATTGTCCCCAAGAAAATGGACAATTCAGGACAGAAAAAGTGGAGAATTGTGATAGACTACAGCAAATTGAATGAAATTACTGTAGACGACAAATTTCCTATCCCAAACATAGATCATATTTTGAGTAAACTTGGGAGAGCACAATATTTTACGATATTAGACCTGGCCAAGGGATTTCACCAGATTCCAATGAAGGAATATGATAGAAAAAAGACGGCATTTTCAACCCCTTTCGGTCATTATGAGTATTTGCGAACGCCTTTCGGCTTAAAGAATGCACCATCAACTTTTCAAAGGCTGATGAATGCAGTTCTTAGGGAATTTATTAACAAATTGTGCGTTGTATATCTTGACGATATATTCGTTTTCAGTACTTCTTTGAAAGAACATTTAGAAAATTTACGCAAAATATTTAACAAATTAAGATCGGCTGGACTTAAAATCCAGATCAACAAGTGTAATTTCCGGAGCAAGGAAACCGAGTTCCTTGCTGACATTTTAACTCCACAAGGGATTAAACCAAACCCAGACAAAATCAGGGTAATTCAACAGCTTCAGTTGCCTACGACTGCAAAACAAATTAAATCTTTCTTAGGCCTTACTGGTCATTACAGACAGTTTGTAAAAGACTACGCAAAAATAGCAAGCCCTGTGGTAAAATACCTTAAAAAAGGCATGGAGATCAATTTAATTAATCCCACTTATATTGCAGCTTTGGAGAAGCGGAAAGAATTAATAACCAGTCTGGAGTTGCCCAAAATTTCAACAAACGGTTTAAACTTGTTACAGATGCCAGTAACACCGCAATTGGAGCCGTTCTTACCCAAGAAGGGCATACCATTTGCTATGCATCTCGGACTATGAATGACCATGAAAAAAATTATCATGCTATGGAAAAAGAATTGTTGGCGAAAGTATGGGGTACAAAATACATTCGACCATACATTTTTGGAGCAGAGTTCGATTTACAAACCGATCACCAGCCAATCAAGTGGTTGCATGCAAAACACACTGGAAAAGACATCAACCCTCGATTACAGAGGTGGTTGGTCCAGTTGGGGGAATATGACATGAAAATCGATTACATAAAGGGTAAAGAGAACAAAATAGCTGATTTTCTTAGGCGCATTAATGCAGAAACAAACGAAATCAACTCACTAGATAGCAACCAAGTTACTTCTGGCACTTCTCATCCCAAAAATTTTAATATAAAGCATATGGAAGTAGATTCAGAAAATGAACCTGAACCCGATAATCTCAGCACTGCCCCTCAGGAATCAGCAGAAATGAGGACTAGCCATTCTCAAGAACAGGATCTTAACAGAGTTGATAGATTTAAATTACAAATTATTTTTGTCGATAAGGAAGATAAAGAGTTCGTTAAAGTTTTTAATAATAGGAGGATATTTATAGAAAGGAAAGAAGACACAGATATATTAAGAAGGTATACACAAAAGGGCCAGGTGGCTATTTACACCGAATTGAGTGACAGTGACTATAATAAACTTCAGGAAAAGTTAATAAAACTATTCCCAAATCGAGACGTCATTAAATTTGTTAAGTGTAGTAACTTTGCAAGGGATATCGAAAGTGAAAATGAGTTGAGAAAACAAACACCAATATTTCATAAGGAAGAAACAGGACATTCTTGCATTATTGCTACGTATGAAGGACTGAAGTCCAAGATTTACCACCCAAAATTAAAATTCTGCATTCATAGTATATTGAACAACTGCGATATTTGTACAGGAGCAAAATATGATAGAAAGCCCATTAAGAAAAGATTTTAAATCACAGAGACTCCTGAAGCAATTAATGACATAGTTCACACAGACATCTATGCTTATAGTAAGCATAGTTTTTTAAAATTGATAGATAAGTTCTCTAAACATGCTGTTAGTCTGTATCTAGAGGATAAAACTCATATCACTATCTTAGAAAAAATCAAACAAATGATCGCAATTAGAGGTAAAATGAAGAAACTCATTTTCGACAATGAAATCGATTCGAAGCATATAAGGGATTTCTGCAAACAAGAAAATATTGAGTACCACGTCACAAAACCTAATAACCGTACCGGTAATGCGGATGTTGAACGACTAAATAATACTCTAACAGAAAGAATCAGAGTTCTGAATTTGGAAGACAAGCAAACAATCAGGTCACAAATTCTCAAGGCTCTAGAATTTTACAATAAATCATTCCATTCTACAATTAAAGCCACACCCCTCTCGGTGCAAAATAGGGAAAAAGATTCCAAAATCGTTTATGATAGGCTTCTTAGAACAAAACAAAGGGTCATTGCAAAACAAAATGAGAATAGGGACATAGGCAAGTAGGGTTTATCGAAAACTATAAATCACTTAGACACAAAGAGGAGCCTAAACTTAAGAAATTTAAGTTAGACAATGTCCATGAAAATAATATAAAACGACCATTTAAACTTGCAGGTGAAGTCACCAAAGACACTCCTATTATGGGTCCTCCTTCTTCTATTACCAACGATGACCATTCAGAGGATGGTAATAGAACGGATCGAAACTGAATTAGGATACGCCGAAATAAAAACCGGCATCGTCGAAATACCAGACAAGTTCGACATCATTTTGCATAGGGTATACCCAATAGAAATATATAATTTGATAACTTGTTTAGAGGCGACTTTAAAAATTTTATCCTCAGACAATCATAGGGAGTTCATAAACAATAGAATAAATAACCTTAAAAACAAAATCAAAACTCTTTTGCCACGAAGACAAACAAGAGGTTTGTTGAATGTAGGTGGGACCACTATGAAATGGAGTTTTGGAACAATGGACCATGACGATCGGGAAGATATCGAAAACCATTTTTAAGTTCAGACGGAAACAACGAGAAACTTATGAAGAATTTAAACCAACAAATTAAAATTCATGAAAATTTCAATAACACTTTTAAACAAATAAAAAAACATTGGTTGTCTGTAAAGTCGGTTTACGGACGATACTTTTACGTGATAACGTCATAAGAAAGCATTGATGAAAAATTGCTACTTTTATGAATTGAATTGAATTATTTTCACTGAATTATCATTATTTTGTATAATACAAAGAAGGAGCTAATTGAAAATGTAAATTTATTCAATAAATTTTTTTACTTAAATTATGCAGATTAATTATTAGTAACAATATGCTATGTATTAACAATTTATTTATTCGTACATATGCGTATTAGTTTGGATTCAAGAGAGATTCTTGAATCCATACTAATATGCGCATGAACGAATCTCACATGAATCCAATCTCATACGAGTATTAGTTTGGATTCATAAGAGATTCTTGAATCCACACTAATGCGCGTATGGACAAATGAGATCCACACTGTTATGCGTAGGAACGAATCTCTCCTGAATCGAATCTCATACGCGTATTAGTTTGGATTCATGAGAGGTTCTTGAATCCACACTAATGCGCGTATGAACGACTCTCTCATGAATCCTATCTCATACGCGTATTAGTTTGGATTCATGAGAGATTCTTGAATCCACACTAATACGCGTATGAACGAATCTCTCATGAATCCAAACTATACGCGTATGAGACGGGTCTCTCATGAGTCCAAACTAATGTACGAATCTCTCATTCGTCCGCTCAGCTCAGGCGGAACGTGACAATGAGTCACGATTTTTCATTTGTGCAGCCGGCCATCGATTTATAAGACGTTATCACGTCAAAAATATTATCGAATCGGACAGAAAGAAAATACTTAATAAACTAAACAGGCTAAACTTCACAGAAACAAAAATCCTGTCAGAAAATCTGTTCTTAGAACAAATGTTCAAATTAGAACACATTGAAAAACAAATCGAACATTTACAGGAAAACATTGCTTCTGCAAGTCTTGGAATTTTACATCCAAGTATCCTGACTGATGAGGAAATAAATTTTTATAATATTGATTTTAATAAATTATCCCAGATTCGATTGGCTATTGCGAAACATGTTGACGAATCAATAATTCTCGCCATAAAAATCCCAATACATTATATCGTAACAAATGAAAACCTTGTAGTTCCTATAGCGAATTCAAAGAAAAGACAAGTCGATTCGAATATCGAATATATAATACATTTCAACGGTCAGACTTTCACCTACTTTCAAGAAAAAACCCTTAAGGGACTACCTCGGAGTAGAAACCGTAAATGCCTGGAAAACTGCAAGTTGGTTAATGCTGGTAAGGAGGATATCCTTTTAATTGCAAATAATATGATAATTATTAATAATATTGAAAACGGAAAACTAAAACGTACTTGTAATGAAAGAGTTTTGGAACTTAACGGGAATTACTTCATAAATTTCAGTAACTGTACCATTAAAATTAATAACAAACAATTTAGCAATTAAATCAAATTTTTGACCCAAAAATTTTTTATTCCTAAGAACGAAAATGTTACCATTGAAAATAAAAAATTGGAATTGGAAAATATTGTATTAAATGACTTAAAAAATTTAGAAGAAATAAAATTATTAAAATACCACAAAATTGTAAACTATAGCCTAAGTTATATTGTTATCATAATGATAGTAATTATATATATTATTATTATATATTGCAATTACAGCATTAATATAAAAATAAAGAATAGGATTCAGGAGAGTCCAAAGACGAAGGAGGGAGATGTTAGATATTCCTCTAGCGAAAATTTAAATAGAATTATCGAAAAGTATTCAAACTAGATGAACTAGTTCGAATACTTTCCAAGTCAAATGAATATCGTTTAATTCAGTGATCTTGAACTCGAATGTTCAATGATCTTGAACTCGAATGAACCCATCCACATGTCATTTCCCGTTAATCTCTTCATTCCCTAATGTCATCATTTCCTGTTGTTCGAAAACCAAAAACTTTCCCACAAATCAGCCCAATCCAATAATTGAGTTTCAGCAATTTTGGAAAATTTAATTTTTCATAATTCTAGTTTTTAGTGCAGTCTTAAGATTCCCTCTGAAGAGAGAAGTAATTAAATTTTGTAATTACTTTATAAAAATTGAAGAATAATGTTTTAATTTAAAAAAAATTAAAGCAAGTCTTTTATTAACCCAAGTTAATAAAAATATAAGTCGCACGCCGAGTCTCAAATGTTTGAATAATCGGAATTGTTCCTCAAATAATGTTATAGTGTAAATTAAAGCTATAACTCTAATAATTTTATGGTGTCAATACAAGCTATACGTATATAGTAAATATTAGTAAATAAAAATACATTGTTTATCGAGAATACCAGTCAAGCTCAAGCTTCTTTCGCGAATGTTCCACCTATTTGTGTCTCCATATTAACCCTTTACCCCATCGTGGCTCATATATGAGCCAATGCATAAAATGTTGCATATTTTACAAACGAATACAAAATTTCACGTGCGTCTTGTTTTAAATCATCAGGAACACAAAAACACTGTGTACTGATAAGAATTGCACGCGTTTGAATTTTTTGGAAGCATTCCATTTTTATTGAAGAAGTTGAATGTTTAAGTCGCAAAAGAATTTAAAATAAGTTTCGAAAAATTTTCATAAATATTATATTAAAAGAATTGTTGTGCTTCTTTAAAAAATTTCTGGAGAACTAACAATTATTTACCTCTTCAATAAAGGTAATTTTATGTTTTTTCAATGATTTGTGTACCCAAAAATTAAGTAATTGTTTATGGGTCATATACATATGTACCACCATGCAGGGAAACACTTTTTCGTTGGGTTCGAAATTTGACCTTGATTTTGCTTTTCGATGGATCCAAAGCGTTTTTACGGACCAGAGCGAGGATGGGGATCTAACTGAAGATGAAGATAGAGAAATGCTACCCAGTAACCAATTGTTATAAGCTGTACCTGGTCCGAGTACTTCGAGTACATCCGAAAGCGGAACAGATCCAGGAGACAATATTCCACAGGCAAAAATACCTGCACCAAGTGCTAGGACAGTGAGAAGCAAAATACCGAGATGGAGAGCTGGCTGCCTCGAAAAAACGGGCAATGACGTAACGCCTACAGGAGATGCAAATTTACCGATGAATATAATGGACTTAGAAACGCCAGTACAATTTTTCAAGTACTTTTTTCCTAACGATTTATTTCAACATATACATGATGAAACAATGACTTATGCTGTAGAAATCCGTCCTACTAAGAGCGCCAACATAACGTTGATAGAACTGGAACAATTTTTGTGGGAGTATGCCTTTACATATTGTGATATTTTCACTTAAAATTTTCTTCCACAACATAGGATCGAGGAGTGCTTATGGACAAGATTTAAACTTGCTTTGAATTCACTTAAGTTTATCTACAATTTTAATTCAACTCCTTTTAAGGTTCACACAATTCAAATTTGTATCATTTCATAGTTTTTAATTTTTAACTTGCTTTAATTTCACTTAAGCTTAACTTAAATTTTAATTCAACTCCTTTTAAGGTTCACATTATTCAATTTGTATCATTTCATAATCTTTAATTTTTAACTTGCTTTAAATTCACTTAAATTTAACTACAATTTTAATTCAACTCCTAATTCAAATTTTAAGTTCACGATTTTAATTTTTAACTTCCCTTAAATTTACGGACAGCACGACGTCCTTTCCCCAACAACTGACTCCTGGAATTAAAATCCTGCAGTTTATATCTGCATTGGGACAATGGCCGGACAGCGGAACTCCAATCCATGAAATACCAATTCTTTTCTTTTCGATTCTATTGCTCTTTCAAGGACTGGGAGATGTCCATTGTCCAAACTCAACTGATTCCCACGGAATCAATTGAGCCCGGCTACAATGCACAAGAGATCAATTCGATTTTAAAGTCAATAGTTGAATTGATCGTTTGTGCATTTTGGGGGCGGATATCCCTGGGAACAACAGGTGGCTCGTTGGTTCCCAAGGAATCAATAGGAAATGCAGAACGGGATATGCAATAATAAAAATTCTTTTGCATGCATTTTTTCTTGATCCCGTTCTGCCACGCGCCGATGTTACAGGGTGGTTATGGTGCTTTGTAGTTTAGTTTTTAGTTTTGTTTTTTTTTTTTAAATTTTTGTAATTTAATTTTAGTTTCGTTTGAATTTTGGGTGCATGAAAATTTATTTTCATAACACACCATCCCCCTAGGGGAAACAAAATTTTTATTTGTTGAAAAAAAAAGAAAAATTTTGTTGGGGATAAATCGATAAATCGTTTACAATGTATTTTACAATATTTATTTGTTCTTATATCTATCTAGGTTTATGCACACGTCCGAGTTGGTAGGTGGCATCCTTTTTTTTCATTCAATGATTCTCTATTTGTGTAAAATATAGGTTTATTTATTGGGTTTTTTGGTGTATTTGATTTTTTTTTTTATGTTTTAGGGTATAAGGTTATTTGGTTTTGGACCGGGGGGTACTTATCGCGAACTGGCAAGCTGCGGTTGTACTCGGATCTGAACTAAATACGATAACAATAGTAGTACCCATTCACAATAGATCGGGGATTTGAAAATCTACAGGGAAGCGGATTCAGATACTTTAAAGTAAAATACTAAAAATTGAACCGCGAATTAACTATCAATTAACGTGGAGCGTGATACATGTACTCAAGGTATTAACAGATCAAAATTTAGATCAACAGTAATTCATAGAGGTTTAGGGACCGAGGGGTTCAGATTGTAAAGTTTCGTAAAGAGTTTTAATTAGAGATATGTGGAATTAGAATGATGTAGAAGGTAGAATTTAATTAGAGCTCTCGCGGAGTTTGATAATTATAAAAATTAGTAGTTTTTTAAATAAATGCAACTATGTCTTACAGAGAGAGTGAGCCTAATGAGATGATAATGATAATGATAATGATAATGATAATGATAATGATAATGATAATGATAATGATATTATTTCCAAAAAATGCAGACACTAATGGACAGTGCTGAAATGGGTTAGAAACGCATCAGTCCGGAAATTTTGGTTGGAGCCAAGCGAGCCTTACGTAAACTCCAAAGCTATTCATAGGTTGCGTGAGTCAAGAATTTCCTCATTAACTAATAATACAACAAAACTTTCCGAAGCATTCTTAGAGAGAAAGAAAACGAAAGATGTACAACGCGAGAGCCTTATGGAGCAATTAAATGCAGAAATAGCTGCGAATGACTTAAAACGGAGAGTAGAACGTCTATTCAAGGGAAAGCAAATGAGCTTAGAAAGTACAAAATACCAACAGGAAGGTCACTCCTCCAGAAGTAGAAAAGGAAATTAAAGGGTAAACCTTGGCACGAAATCCGAATATACCATTCGGGTGAAGGTTGAAACTCTTAACAATTTTAAAATCAAAGAACCAAAAAAGATGGCTGCTGAGTAGAGTGTAAAAGGAACTTGAGTCCGTGCAAAATTACAACAGATTGGGGCTAGATTGATATATTTTCAAATCCGAGTGGTATTCGACAGAGATAGTTTAACTCTATAAAAGATAAGAATTCAAATATATGAAATTCTATTTATGACCAAAAAAAATTCTTAAACCTTGGCTTATGGTAAATCATAATCTAATCGAATTCGAATCCGAAATCTGAACCTAATCAAAATCCTCGAAGTGAGCGACGATATTTCTTTCTCTACTAGTACATAATTGGATCAGAGGAACGTGGAAGAGAGAGTCAAAAGAGAGACAGTTCAGGAGAGAGAAAATAAAAAAAAAGGAATATATGAGGAAGAAAAAAAAAATGTTAGGATAGGAGTTATTTATTTTCGAAATATGGTTTTAGGTCATTTTTATGGACTTTCTTCGTCTTCTTGTTAATCTTGATGGTTGTGTTTTCTTTTGAGTTGACTTGTATGACTGTATATGGGCCTTGCCATATGGGTGACAGCTTGCTTACCTTTGTTCTGGCCTTTGGTAGAACTCTATCTCCGACGTTTAAGCTTTTCCCTTTTGTACCCTTGTCATAGTATTTTTTTGATTTTTCCTTGGATGTCAAGATGCTTTCCCTGGCTATTTTGTGGCTAAGTTGTAGGCGTAACCTTGATTCATTGACGTAGCTGTCGTAGTTATAACAGACGGAAGGAGAGTTTTTTAAATTATTGGGTACTTCGGCCGGAAATCCGTATAATAGTTCGTGAGGGGAGAAATTGGTACTGGAATGTGGAGTTGTATTATAGACGAACATAGCGTACGGTATCCAGGAGTCCCAAGTTTGACAGTCTCTATCAGTATAGGAGCGTAGATATTCGATTAGCGTCCGGTGGCTTCGTTCCAGGGCGCCATTAGTTTGAGGGTGATAGGGCGTAGTAGTTATTCTTCTTATTTTTAACAATTTCGAAACTTCGGCGAACATTCCAGCTATAAGGTTGGCTCCTTGATCTGTGAGTACACTCTCAGGTATCCCGCGCCTACAGACAATGTGCGTAACGAAGGCTTCTGCTAAGGTAGGGGATTCGGTATTTTGCACGGGTATTGCCTCGGAAAACTTAGTGAGATCATCTTGGGAGGTGAGGATGTATTTGCTACCGGAATAAGAGATGGGAAGAGGTCAAACTACATCGAGATACACCCTTTCGAAGGGTTTGGAGCTGACTCCAGGGATTTTCATGGGGATCTTGGGGTTTCTAGAGGCCTTGTTAGCTTGGCAAACCGTGCAAGATCTGATGAAGTTGGCTGTGTCTTTGGACATTCCCTTCCAGTGGAATTATCTCCTTATCCGTTGTATGGTCCTCCACACTCTTTGGTGGCCTCCCGAGGGTAACTTATGGAAGTCTCGGAGTACTTGCTTGATCTCTGAGGGGGTATTGGGGTTTTGATATCATCTATGTAAAGATCGATTATGATTTGATTTGACTTCAGGATTTTTCGTTTGACAGTTTTTATAATCATTAGGGTTTTTAGGGGTACTTTCGGTATAGACAAATATGTTTCTGGTAACCTTAGATTTTCCGATAGTTTGAGGATGGAAGAAATAGCTTTCTCTAATTGTTCCTGATCTTGGGTGGTTTGAATATTTAAATTTAGCTTATATATATTATAATCCTTCTTGTCACAGGAGAGGGAGTTGAGTTCTAGAAGAGGTATGTTACTATTTAGGTTAAGTTTGTCGGTCTATCGTTGTTCTAAGTCACTATTCGGAATTGGTAGTAAAAAAAATTTAGGGGATAAGTTATTATATAGGAGGGGCTCGTTGCTTTCTCTTAAGACTGTTTCTTCGTTAGTAGGATTATTGGCAAGTATTTGTTGAGGTTCAGGATCAGTATCAATCTCTGCTTTCTGTAGTTCCTTACCTTTGGCTCTAGTCACCACATTGATGCTTTTCTGTTTTTCTCCGTTCTCTTCGGAGGGGTAGGGGGGTTCATCTGAGATGGCCCGACTGAGAGCATCGGCATTTACGTTATGCCTCCCAGGTTTATGTTTGATGTCGAAGTCATATTCTTCCAACCGAATTCTCCACCTCATTAGCCTGGAGGATGGGTTTTTCAAATTCATCATCCAAACTAAGGGTTTATGGTCAGTTATCACGGTGAATTTCCGGCCGTATACGTACGGAGGAAATTGTTCGATGGCAAACACGATGGCTAGTGACTCCTTCTCAATAGTGGAGTACCTGGTTTCAGCACTGTTTAGCATTCTACTGGCGTAAGCTATTGGTCTGTCTCCTAACTCGATGTTCTGGGATAAGACGGCTCCAATGGCTAAATTGCTGGCGTCGGACGTGACGAAAAATTCCTTGGAGAAGTCTGGGTAGGCAAGGATTTGGGCCTGGATTAAACATTCCTTGAGGATAGTGAATGCTTCGGCGCACTCTGCGTTAAATTTAAAGGGAACATCCTTTTTGAGTAGAGTGGTGAGCGGTTTGGCTATTTTGGAAAAGTTTTGTATGAACCGCCTATAGTAGCCGACGAATCCTAGAAAGGCTCTGATGTCTTTGGCCTTCTTGGGTCGGGGGTATGCCGTGACACTTTGTATTCTCGCCGGGTTGGGCTTTACACCGTCGTCCGTTATAAGATGTCCTAAATACATAATCTCCTTTCTCAAGAAATGGCACTTTTCTACTTGGAGTTTCAGATTGTACTCCATAAGTCGTTCAAACACGGCCGTAAGTCTGCTATTATGTTCCATTAGGTTATAACCATGAACCACGATGTCATCCATATAAATAAAACAATGGATGCCTTGGAGGCCCGACAACACGTTGTTCATGGTTCGCTGGAAGGTCGCCGGAGCGCCTTTTAACCCAAAGGGCATACGGTTATATACATAGTGGCCATACGGGGTGCTAAACGCTGTTTTCTCACTATCTCTTGGGTTCATTAAAATCTGGTGGAATCCATTAGCCAAGTCCAAAGTAGTGAAGTATTTCGATTTTCCCAATTGATCTAGTATCTCGCATATATTGGGTAAGGGAAATGCATCACCTACTGTGACGTTGTTTAGCTTGCGGAAACCAACCACAACCCGCCATTTCTTGTTTCCATGTTCGTCCGGTTTTTTAGGGACTAGCAACAGGGGGAGATTCCAAGGGCTATTCGAAGGCTGGATGATTCCGTTCTCTAGCATGCCTTGAATTTGTCGATCTACTTCCTTCCTGTTTGCTTCAGGTAACCGGTAAGGCTTTGTGTAAATAGGAGGTTGGTTAGGAATTGTGTCGATAGAGTGTGTGGCAGCGTGAGTGAACGTCAGGTGGTCTCCTTCTAAAAAAAAGAGACTGTTGTACTTCCTAACTAATTCCTGAACGCTGTCAGACTCTTCGTTGTTACAGTGGTTCAACTTAACGAGTTCTAGTAACTTCCTAATTCTCCCTCTTGTTGCATCATGGTCATAATCGGGCAGTGCTACGTCGAAGTCTTCCAAATTTTGGTAATCGAGATGGATCTCTTCTCTTCGTATAGTTACGTCTTCTTCGTTGTTGTTGAGGACAAGGATATCAACAGACCCGTGTATTGGTTTTGCAATTGTATTGCCCAATATAACACCTGGTTTGATTTCCTTGTTGACAGTGACTATTTCAGCTTCGGATTTGCTTGATAATGGCACTGAAATGACCATTTCAACCCGAGCTGGGATAGTGATAACTTCACTTGTCCTGTCCAACAAACAAGAAGAGAAGTTTGCTGCCTTAGTTTGCTTCCGGGGTAATACCTTCGTGTTTGGATTTTCAGAGGAGGTGTTCGAACAGGCGTTTTCGGAGCCTATCATTAAGGAAATAGTTTTATTTTCGTAATTAATAATGGCGTTTGTTTTTCGGAGAAAATCGTGACCAAGGCCTTTGGTGGGAGTAGATTTTGAGAATAAGGTTGTGATGTTATAGATTACATCCTGGTTGTATTTGCTCTCTGGGATTAGGGAAGAAGATTTTATCAAACTTATTTCCGATCCGGTGTCGAGGATGAATTGGGTTTTGGTTGGTTTGCTTATATTTAAGGGGAAGGCAATGGTAAGATTCCGATGGTCGAGGTTCAGTGGTAATTCTAGCATCCTGGCCTTGGGTAAAATTAGTGTGGTTTCTTTAGACTCTCTAGGGTTAGGTCGGCCTTTTGTTACTTCAGCGGTGTCTGGCCGACAATTTGTCTCCGCGTTCACTAGTTTTTTGGTTCTGTAGGGGCTACAATTTGAGGGATAGAGGAGGAAGGGGCTGGTTCCGGATTTCCTTGATTCGCTGTGTTTTCCACCGAGGAGTTAGGAGGGCGGAACCTGGAGTTATTATATTCCCCTGTTCTGCATTCTTGAACTTCGTGACCTTTTTCCTTGCAATATCTGCAAAAGGGGGTTATCTTACTGACATAAGTGGAGTAGTTATGGTGTGGAGGGCGTGTATTGGTTGGGGGAGGAATTTGACGGTTTCCTTGGGAGCATTGTGGTGCAATATGTCCGGGTTTCACACATCTATAGCAGGTTGGCGGAGGTCTTTGCTGCTGAGGTCGATTGGGGTGGGTCGTTGGCAACAAACTCTGGCCTCTAGCATTATCGTTTTGGTTCGTCTGGTTCGTAGGTCCTCTAGCAAAGTCGTTCCGGGTTGTATGGCTCTGTGGTCTTGCTTCTATCCTAGAGTGGTGTTCTAGCACGTGGTTCGAGAGAAGGCTTAGTTTTTCAACTGGGTAAACCTTGGCTAGCATCTGGAGTTGACCATTTGATAGGCCATCTTCGAGAGCTCTTACGATTTGGGTTTCATATTCGTTGATTATGGAACTTAAGAAGATTTCATCTCTGGTTTACGACCTCGAAGCTTCGTTTAGGAGAGAGAGAGTAGAGTTAATTCGTTGCACGAATTCCCTAGTAGGTTCTCCGGGTTTCTGGCGTATCTGATTTAGCTGATTTTGCAGTGTGAACCTCGAGAGTTTGGTTTCGAACTTAGTACAGAGTGCCAATTTTAAGTCCTTCCAAGAGTAGTCTTGATGATATCTAATTACCCCGTACGCACCTCCGGACAGTTTATTTTTGATAACGCTCAGGAAAAGTTTGTGGTCAGTTTCGCATTGGACAGTAAGGAAGACGTCATATGCGCAAGAGATAAATTTGTGTAGATTCCTTGACTCGCCTTGAAATTCGGAAATAAGGCTTTGTGCGTGAGACAACGAGAATGAAGATACGAATTTGGTCTGATTCTCGACTGCAGACGTATTTCCTAAACGTCCAGATGCGTTGGGCTCGTCAACGAATTCCATTAAGCAATCTATGGCATTGTAGTATTTGGTCTCCGTAGATTCGAAAATTCGAGAGGAGAAATATTCTTGATTTTCGTCTTCCGGTGCAAAATCCTTGATTAATTCGAAGTGGATGTCCTTGAAGGGTTCCCAGTCTTGGTCGAAAAGACTGACCTTTCGATTTATTGTAGACTGGTTGGCTCCCATCAGGCTTTGTGCAAGGACACTATCTGCTAATCGCAATAGTTGTCTGTTCCGTTCTGTTTGAGTTTTGGTTAGATTAGTTTTTGACGTCGAAGCAGACACATTAAGGGAGTGATCGACAAGGGGTGTTGGTTCCCTTTGATGATTACTAGGAGGGTCAGAGGGCATAGTGACTGAGTCGAGATTGCTGTTAGGTGAGGTGATGTTCTTTTGGGATTCGACTTCTTCGGTGTCTGTTCCTTGTTGTTCGTTGTTTAGGGTTAAGATCTCTATTCTTTTATTTGTGCCTTCTTTGGTGGTTTCGTACCAGTCTCTAGTGCCGTCAAAACACTTGAGTCTGGTATATTCGTCCAGAGGGTTGAATTTAGGATGGCTCTTTATTTTAGTGTCGTTTTCACAAAAACTAACACACAAGTCGGATAACGTTTTCAATTTGTTAGTTAATACTCTGATGGATTTGGTCTCAGGAATGGATGCGTGTAACCTTCTTATTTCCGCTGTAAGTCCTGATTGAGATTTACAGAGGTTGTTATATTCATTTTCGGTCATTAAACGGATAAAACTCTCAAGTAGGGGTAGGTCGAATATGTGGATATGGTGTATCGATAATTTCTGTATGGGTGTAAAAACTAGAAACTAGAAGTGAAATTAGAGGAATCGAAAACATCAACTATCATTTATTCTGTGTAACTGGAATTTGATAGGTCGAAACTAATATTATTAGAGATTATACTGGGTTATGATATGTGTGTGGTTTTTTTTTTTTTTTTGTTTTTGGATGTTCTCTTATTCTTCAGCAGTTAAGATTGTCGGTAGGATGACTAGCAATCTGAAGGATCATAATTATCGCTACGTGACATCTACCCGGATAAGTGCTGGTAAATTCGTCCCGAAATGAATTTCCGTTTAAGCGGACCTCCAATTTTAACCATTCGACGAGTTTTTCCAGGGCAATGGTTACATATTGTTGGTCCTCGAAGGGTAGTTTTGCCACGTATTTACGAACCCTCTTAGATGCCTTGTAAATGAATTTAGTGTCGTTCACGACTATGACCATGTTATAGGCTTAGAGGTAACTATGGAAATATTCAAATTAGACCATAATAAGAAATCGTCGAGATCAGAATCAAAATAAGAAATCAAGTTATACCAGGGCCGAAAGTGGAGAATATAATACGACGTTGTAGTAATTATAAGGACAACAATATGTAAGATTTAAAGGATTGTGAAGACGATTGAGAAGAATTAAGTCCAGGGGTAAATTAAACGAATTAGAGCAAAATTAAGGATTCATTGGGGAAATTGAACCTCGAGATTTCATTAACTTATGCGTACTAAGTTGCTTCGCGGCATAAACGGGCTTAAGAATTATAAAATTTCGAACCTTCTAGTCTGAATATGTGTTGTAGATGTTTATTACTCATGTTGAACAAAAAAAATTCAATAGCGTGGTCTACTCTTTTCAAAAAAGGTCTTTAGAACGCGGTTATTTAATGTTTGTTTGATCCAATTCACTTAGAAATTAATTATTATTATTCAGATCTCTCGCCAGCCTCAGCGAAAATTTAAGGAGCCTTTAGGCTTTGTGTGCTCCTCTGAGGGAAAATGATTGTTTTATTAATTACTGAACGGATTATTCGAGATCGCGATTTTTAGTTTAAGCGAACGGGTTTACTGACATTCGGTTAAATTTCTGAGTCAGTTTCTGGTTAAGTTTTCTTGTAACTTTCCAAGAATTCAAAAAAAAAGAAAGGATCCCCCTTTACAATTTTTTTTTTTTTTTTACAATTGTTCTTAATTCTATAATATATATGTATATATATTCAAAGAGCAAAATTGAATTAAATTACGCTGACCTTAATATTGATTCCTGGATCTCTGAAACTCTGGATTACGCAGGTTTTCTGGATACTCTGGATTCACTGGATACTCTGTATACACAGGATTTCTGGATACTCTGGATTCACTGGATACTCTGGATACACAGGATTTCTGGATTCTTTTTTTTTTTTTAGGATGCCATCAGTCGTGGCATCCCACCGCTGCCACCAAAATTTATGTTGTGATATTTTCACTTAGAACATTCTTCCACAACATAGGATCGAGGAGTGCTTATGGACAAGATCACTCGACCCCTTTTGGATTTAATAAAAGTCAAAGTCGGTTTTAATTATTTGTAAGATCGCATAACTGGATTTTTAGTTTAATTTAGATTTTCGTTTCTTACTAGTTCACATAAATTTCTTTTTTTTTTCGTATGACAATAATAATTACATTTCAAGTTATCGACTTCTTATGAGTTCATGATTTTAATTTAAACCTTTAGGTTCTCATAGTTATGAATTTTAACTTCCTTCAATTTACTTAATTTCAACTACAATTTTAATTCAAACTCCTTTTAGTTTGTGATGGTCCTCCTTCGGGATACCTAAAAAGGGATCAAAACAATAAATAAATACTAACCAAAAATACTTGCGACACGTTGATCCATTCCGCAACTGACGTCTGTCAACGAAAGAAACAATGTGGCGAAACTATAAGCAATTATAGCACCCATACAACAGCAATGATCTTGTAAGCGCAGGTTACTCACAGCCGCCAGAAACCACTAGCTGGCACCACAAGGGCGGAAGCGCAATATGGCAACGTGACGATCAATGACAATGACCATCGATTGAACATTGATCGGGAAAATTTTGTATATTCGGCACAAAATTTTCCGATAAATAACGGGAAAATTTGGATGACAAGATAGTCTGAAGAAACGACTTCTCGAGGTGTGTACGCGATAGAGGAAATTCAGCAGCAGAAACTTGGACTTAGAGGGAATCCAGCAGCAGACACTTGGACTTAGCTGACACCCAGCAGAGGAAACTTGGACTTAACCGAAATTCAGCAGCAGAAACTTGGACTTAGAGGGAATCCAGCAGCAGACACTTGGACTTAGCTGACATCCAGCGGAGGAAACTTGGACTTAGCCGAAATTCAGCAGCAGAAACTTGGACTTAGAGGGAATCCCGCAGCAGACACTTGGACTTAGCTACCAGAAAACCAGTAAGTAAACACCAATTGACATTGCGAAGATCCACGTACCGAACACGGTTCTCAGGAACCTATCGGCCCGTGTTGGACTGACCGAACACGGTTCCAAGGAACCTATCGCCTCAGATCCGCGAACGCGAAATACACGTGTCGTTTCACAGGGAATACGCCCCATGTCGAACTTGTCAAGTCGTTCGCTAGAGGAGGCCTTACGGGATCCAAAGGTGGGACCGAGACCGTTAAGCTTGGAGGAGTACCGGGCCAGGCAGAAGTGTCAGCAGCGGGCAAGCACACCTCCAAAGAAGAAACCACCGTCGGCGAAATACAGATCGGGGGTGGAGGCAAGATTTAGAAAGGAAGTCGGGGCAGTTCGGCGCCAATTACTGACGGCCGTGGGTCAGGAAGAACGATTGCGGTTGGGAAAAGAGATCCAGCACCTCCATAATAGCAGGAGAAAGTACCGCCAGGAGAAGAAGCGGTCGGACAGTAGGAAGATCCCCCGGCAGAGTTCCCACAGTTCATCTCAGAATGCAAGTCTAGGATAAGGCCAGGTTGTTAGTTATTACTATTAGAATTTTTGTATTAGTATTAGGATTAATAAAACGAAAGTTGAAAACGAACCACCATTCACTCTTTGAATCCAATCATCTTTCGTCTTCATGTAAACAAGTGATGTCGACCCGGAGTGTACCCTGAGCGATCGAACAATTGCATGGTTTAGCTCCACAAAAGAAAAGGTGCTAACATGGCATCCCACCGCTGCCACCAAAATTTATGTTGTGATATTTTCACTTAGAATTTTCTTCCACAACATAGCATCGACGAGTGCTTATGGACAAGATCACTCGACCCCTTTTGGATTTAATAAAAGTCAAAGTCGGTTTTAATTATTTGTAAGATCGCATAACTGGATTTTTATTTTAATTTAGATTTTCGTTTCTTACTAGTTCACATAAATTTCTTTTTTTTTCGTATGACAATAATAATTAGATTTCAAGTTATCGACTTCTTATGAGTTCATGATTTTAATTTAAACCTTTAGGTTCTCATAGTTATGAATTTTAACTTCCTTCAATTTACTTAATTTCAACTACAATTTTAATTCAAACTCCTTTTAGTTTTCACATAATTCAAGTTTGTATCATTTCATAATTTTCAATTTTTAACTTGCCTTAAATTCATTTAAATTTAACTACAATTTCAATTCAACTCCTAATTCAAATTTTAAGTTCACGATTTTAATTTTTAACTTCCCTAAAATTTACGGACAGCACGACGTCCTTTCCCCAACAACTGACTCCTAGAACCAAAATCCTGCAGTTTATATCTGCAATGGGACAATGGCCGGACAGCGGAACTCGAATCCATGAAAGACCAATTCTTTTCTTTTCGATTCTATTGCTCTTTCAAGGACTGGGAGATGTCAATTGTCCAAACTCAACTGATTCCCACGGAATCAATTGAGCCCGGCTACAATGCACAAAAGATCAATTCGATTTTAAAGTCAATAGTTGAATTGATCGTTTGTGCATTTTGGGGGCGGATATCCCTGGGAACAACAGGTGGCTCGTTGGTTCCCAAGGAATCAATAGGAAATGCAGAACGGGATATGCAATAATAAAAATTCTTTTGCATGCATTTTTTCTTGATCCCGTTCTGCCACGTGCCGATGTTGCAGGGTGGTTATGGTGCTTTGTAGTTTAGTTTTTAGTTTTGTTTTTTTTTTTTTTAAATTTTTGTAATTTAATTTTACTTTCGTTTGAATTTCGGGTGCATGAAAATTTAATTTCATAACATACGTATCGATTATTCAGTTTCCATCAACTAGAGCTTATTGGAGTGATGAGTTGGGACACCATAAAGTCAGCTCGGTTATGACTTGTAACCGCTTTGAAGGAATTAAACGTTTCATCCACTTCAATAAAAACTGAACGCAAGTACCCAAAGGTCAACCGGGATATGACCCGCTTCATAAACTCAGGCCATTCCTTGATAAGATAAGGGAACGGAGTTTGAGTGTCCCTAAGGAGGAATATCTTGCAGTTGACGAGCAGATTATTCCAACGAAATCTCGTTCGAGTATGAAGCAGTACAGTCATATGAAACCTCATAAATGGGGTTATAAAAACTTTGTACTCAGCGGAGGCTCTGGATTTGCCTACGACTTCGAAATTTACACAGGTGCTCAAACTGCAGTGAATTTGGACTCAAACTTGCCAAATATAAGCACATCGAGCAATGTCTTCGTTCGTTTAGCAAAAACTATTCCAGAGCGTGTTAACTACAAATTATTCTTTGACAACTGGTACCGCTTATAACATAACATATTTGACAAAGAAAGGAATTCTGCCTTTGGGAACTATAAAGACAAATCGTATTCCTGGCTATAAAGTTCCTTTGGATAAGGAAATGAAGAAAAAAGGAAGAGGAGCTACTGTAGAAAAACTAACAACAGTAGATAACATTGATATTTCAGTTACGACCTGGTATGACAATCGGGTGGTAAATCTAGCCTCCTCTTACGTCGGCAGTCAACCCATGACGGAAGTGAAACGGTATAATAAAAAAGAAAAAGTTATAAGAACATCTCTTGCCCAAAAGCTGTCATGGTGTATAATAGGCATATGGGTGGCGTGGATCCACTAGACGCTTTTCTTGGCTACTATCGGATCCAAATACGATCAAAAAAATTTTATCACCGTATATTTTTTCACATGGTAGACATGGTGACAGTTAATGTTTGGTTGCTTTACAGACGCCGATTTAATAATGCTAGTGGGTCTCCGCCACTAGCTAACTTTAAAGATTCTGTAGCCGCAGCATTGTACTGGCGTAATAAGCCCGTAGAAAGTGCAAAGCAAGGACGACCATCGAGTACAGTAGAAAAAGCTGTACTGTTTTATCCCGGCGATCAGATCGGGAAAGGAACAGGGAGTGCTTTCCCGGAGGAGAAGTTCACCTGTACCTGGGTTGGTTTTTATTTTGAAACAGTTCCTCCCTTATTCTATACTTTTATTCAAAATGAAATTCATTTACAGAGTTTTATTAATTTTAGGTAATCTTCTATTCCTTACTCAGAACTCGATCCTTTATTACACCCTTCACGAACAATTCTGTCCTTATTTATTTCGTCACAAAAATTCTGTCTTTAATTAATTTAATTCAAAATGCGAAATTAATTATTTATTGGTTATTTATTTATTTATTTATTATTCATTAGTCCTTTCACAAAACTTCAACATTCACAAAAATTTATCTTTCCTCAAAAGTTCAAAGTTTACAAAATTCAGGATTCGTTCTTAGACATCCTGTCATTATTTATTTCGTCACAAAAAAATTCTGTCTTTAATTAATTTAATTCAAAATGCGAAATTAATTATTTATTGGTTATTTATTTATTTATTTATTATTCATTAGTCCTTTCACAAAACTTCAACATTCACAAAAATTTATCTTTCCTCAAAAGTTCAAAGTTACAAAATTCAGGATTCGTTCTTAGACATCCTGTCATTATTTATTTCGTCACAAAAAAATTCTGTCTTTAATTAATTTAATTCAAAATGCGAAATTAATTATTTATTGGTTATTTATTTATTTATTTATTATTCATTAGTCCTTTCACAAAACTTCAACATTCACAAAAATTTATCTTTCCTCAAAAGTTCAAAGTTACAAAATTCAGGATTCGTTCTTAGACATCCTGTCATTATTTATTTCGTCACAAAAAAATTCTGTCTTTAATTAATTTAATTCAAAATGCGAAATTAATTATTTATTGGTTATTTATTTATTTATTTATTATTCATTAGTCCTTTCACAAAACTTCAACATTCACAAAAATCTATCTTTCCTCAAAAGTTCAAAGTTACAAAATTCAGGATTCGCTCTTAGACATCCTGTCATTATTTATTTCGTCACAAAAAATTCTGTCTTTAATTAATTTAATTCAAAATGCGAAATTAATTATTTATTGGTTATTTATTTATTTATTTATTATTCATTAGTCCTTTCACAAAACTTCAACATTCACAAAAATTTATCTTTCCTCAAAAGTTCAAAGTTACAAAATTCAGGATTCGCTTTTAGACATCCTGTCATTATTTATTTCGTCACAAAAAATTCTGTCTTTAATTAATTTAATTCAAAATGCGAAATTAATTATTTATTGGTTATTTATTTATTTATTTATTATTCATTAGTCCTTTCACAAAACTTCAACATTCACAAAAATTTATCTTTCCTCAAAAGTTCAAAGTTACAAAATTCAGGATTCGCTCTTAGACATCCTTTGAGAGAGACCGGGTCTGTCCGCTGACTGACCGCGAAAGAAGATGCGATGGACGTGGCGACCTCTCAGTCACCGGTCAAAGCGCGACTGCCCATCCGCGTCAGTTTGGGGCCCTTAAATCTCGACCCAAAATGCTGACGCGCACCTTCATTAAGTCGCGCATGGCGACCCGGAATGTGCGCAATTAGCACTTTGCTTTTAAATTTTTTCGAACTTTCGCGATCGGATTTCATCACGACGGTGATGAAATCCGTTCGCGACAGTTCGTCGCGATCCCATGGTTGGGTTGCGATCAAGTTTTATCAGAGTGATAAAACTTGATCGCAACAGGAAATTTTTGTCGCGCATGGGTTTTATTCTGTCGCGATCAGGTTACATCTTAGTGATAAGACCTGATCGCGACAGAATTTCGCGCATGGGAACCCAAAATGCAACGTCAGCATTTTGGGTTGGGAATGGACGAGTTCCCATGGAAACCGTTCAACGGCTGGGGTGGTAACAAGGGGGGGGGGAAGAGAGCATGTGTGGCTGAGCCTAGGCTCAGTCACAACATTCCACCCCCCTTGGAAAAACAAAAATTTCGGGGAAATTTTTGTTGTTGAGGTGGCTAACTTTGAACTTGTGTGAGATCGGAACCGTTCTATGGTATGACTATTATTTTTTTTTTTGTTAAATATATTTTTTTTGTGTGAAATTGTTTACTATATGTAACTTATCATGTTAAGTTATTTATTCTTAATGCTAGGTAAATACATGTGTCTTTTTCTATAATATATGGTAGATTTAGGCATATACATATTTTCCATATATGTCTATAACTGCCTTACATCAGTATTACATTTTTTTTTTTTCTTCGCCATTAGGGCTTACAATTCCTTTTCGCTTATATACTCTTATACATTTTTTTCTTAAAGTTATACCTCTTGAGAGCCTTATTTGATTTTTATTGGATCTTGGGGATATTTTTCATCCTTTTCCTTCATCGGCCCTTGCATTAGCCATAATATTTATAGTCGTATTAATTCTTATATTCGGTCAGGAAATTCGCAGGCCTGGTCAGCGGAGGAAGGTAGATACAAAAGTGGGAGAGGGATTATAATCCTAGTGTGGGGGTGTAGTTGGCTTGGACTGGAGGAAGGGTACCTATTCAGTCGAAAGCAAAACAACTGAGGCGAAATGGAAAAACAACTGTAGGACCCAATTCGTAGGTTTAGCAGGGGCCTGTGGTTGTGAGAAGGCTAGCCAGCAGCCCAGTTAGGGAACCATTATAAAATGACGCATGAAGAGAACGAGACGACTGATTTACTTGGGCAAATGGTTATTATCTCAAGCAAACGGTGGGTAATAAAAATTTTGTTTTTAAAAAAAAATGGAATTAAATTAACACGTTAGTGCAATTAGTAAAATGACTATAGAATAATAGAAGTGAGTTGGAGATTGACGGTACTGTGGTACCAAGTTCGAAGGGGTAAACCAAACTATGTGCAGTTTGATCGAAAGCAAAAGGAGGAAAGTCACAAAGGGGGAGGAAAAGACAAAAGATGTTAGGAGAGCAGTTTAACGTCATGCTTGGGACGATGGGTGTGTTGAACTATGTTCAGTTCGATCGGAAGCAAAAACGCAAAGTCACAGAGGGGGAGGAAAGACAACAGATATTAGGGGAGCAGTTTAACGTCATGCTTGGGACTAATGAAGGGGGCGAGAGACTTCAAGGAATAAAGAGAGAAAAGAAGAGGAAGAGGAGGAGAGAAAAAGAAATAAAAAGGAGACAAAAGGGGATTCGATAATGCAGTTTAATGTCATGCTTGGGACGAGTGGGGTGTGTTGAACTATGTTCAGTTTGATGGAAAGCAAAAAGCGCAAAGCCACAAAGGGGAAGGAAAAACAAGAGATGTTAGGAGAGCAGTTTAACGTCATGCTTGGGACTATGGGTGTGTTGAACTATGTTCAGTTTGATCGAAAACAAAAACGCAAAGTCACAGAGGGGGAGGAAAAACAAGAGATATTAGGAGAGCAGTTTAACGTCATGCTTGGGACTATTGAAACGTGTATTTGAAACAAAGTATCTTATTAGCAGACAGCCAAGTACAATCAAGTAATTCCTCATCTAAACGGAGCTCAAATTTTAAAATTTATCCAAGGTAAAAATGTTTAACAGGGCAAGAATGGATCTAGGTTGAAACAAAAATACCACACAAAAAAAAAATATGAAGGAAAAGGAGAGGGCCTTCAAAAGGAAATATATATATTCAGTTGAAATCCATAGTGTATTCCAAGTAACAAGAGTAAAGGGAGAGAGAAGAGAAAAAGAAAGAGAGAGCAGTTTATCGTTGATCGAAATCGTTGGGCTGCTCACGTTATGTTTGAGAAAAGGGTCAGGGCAATTTAACGTCGTGCTTGTGAGGAGCAAATGGGGCTGGAGAACAGAGTTCGAAAAGAGAAAAAAAAAAAAGAGAAAGTTAAGGAAAGGGGATGCAGTTTAATGTCATGCTTAGGACGAATGGGGTGTGTCGAGTAAGACAAAAACGTATTTAACGTATTCGAAAATAAACCGGAGAGAAAGGGAGAGAGAACAAGAGGTAATTATACGGAGAGAAAGGGCTTTTATTTTGTGAGAGAGAGATTATTTCAACATCACGGCTGGGATGAACGAAAAAGGTCCTTACTGAGAGGTGGAAGGACTTGAAGGGGCAGTTTAACGTCGTGCTTAGGACGTTAAACCGTTTGGTGAATCCTCTTCTTGGGGCGGAGATGGTATGTGAAACAACGAGGGTCTTGGGTTTGGGGTGGGAGGAATGTGGCTTCTATGTTCTGCCACGACTTGAAGGGGAAGGTTTCGCTGGCGTCCTCTTTTAAATAATTGCATAATTCCAATTACGAGAATAAGGGAGAGGACTACGTATAACATAGTGTAGTGGTGAATGTGGTGGTTTTTCAGGTTCAGGAGGGGTACCTGTTCGTCTCTCTTCTGCTGTGAAATTTTTGCTGCCAATTCGTCCAAGTCATCCTCTGGTTTTCTTGGGGATTCTTTGATGTAAGGGCCCTCGGGAGGGGGTAGAGTCGTGTATTTAGGATCTGGCTTGGTTGCCAAAAGAGCTGTGACATTTATGTGGCGTATGGTATGGGGGAAACTACAGCTTTGCCTCTCGTTTTGGCCATGTATGATGAAGTTACTGGTTCTGAGGTAGCAAGTGGGTTCAATGTGGAGTAACGCTGTCTGGTTTAGTTCGAAGGACTGAACAGTGTTGTTACACACGACGTCGGCATTGCGGGGTGACTTGGTGGCGTAGATCCAAGTGTTAGGGCGAGAAAGGGAAATCCAGTAAGAAGTACGCTCGGTACAAGTAAGTTGGCACTGGGATGTATCCACGCCACTCCTTATGAGGGCAATTTCGCATTTGAACGGGCTTGACTGAGCATTAAAAATAGGGAATTTCGCTCGACAGAAGAATTTAGAGGCGTCTGAGGATAGACAGTCGTGAAAATCGCTAATGCTCATTTCATAAAAATGCTCTCGGTTAAGATCGACCAAGAGGATTTCGGAAGAGGGTTGAATATAACAAAGGGAGTTGTTGTAGACTGTAGGTAGTGGAAGAATCCTGAAGGTTTGATATACATCTCTGAAAGGTAGGGGTAATTTTAATTCGATGATTAATTTAGAATTAATTATTGTGGCGGACATAGTGGAGAGCTTGTAAATTTGCCATATCATATTGGGAAGAGGGTCCAATGGAAGAGTTTTTTGAGGGTCCATTTCCTGCCGAATGGTGGAGAGAAGGTTTTCTATCTGAGAAGGAGTTATGAGCGTAGGGTGAAATTGGCCGTGTTTTACATCTGCTAGGAGATCTATCAGGTCGGATTGAGTAGATAGGTATTGATTTATAATAATAAGGACTAACGAGAAAAGAGAGTTTATTTCGGTTGCCCATTCGTTTACATGTACTTGATTTTCAACTTTGGAGACCTTGGATTCGAGGGTGGTTATTTTGGTGAAAATTACGGCACGATCTTTCCTAATGCTTTCCCGAGTTTTGTTGGTTAGATTAATGGTCGCGTCCAAGATAGAGGTCTGATTTTTCAATAGGGAATGTAAGTGATGGTTGTTTCGTTGAAGGGTTCGTATTTGCTCGTCGTATCTTTGAGCATCGTCCTCATTAAGGATTCCAAAAAGGGGTTTGGTAATCTTCCCGACAAAATTAAAAAGGGACCTAGTTTTTCTAAGCGGGGGAAATATAATCCTATTTTTGTTTTCTATCGCTTCCTCCAAGTTATCTAATTGCGTGATAGAAGAGAGGCAGATCGTTTTTAAAGGCGTCTCAGAGGCCAACTGGCTACACATTTGCTGAAGCTTACCCGTGATTCTTAATATTGAGAGGTATTCTTCCTGGAAGGCCGCTAGGTCGTAGTAAGTTATTATCTTCCATTCGCTTGTAAACAGCCTCGTCCTTCCTATTTCTTCGAAGTATAAGCCGACCGTGGAAGTGAGAGGAGTAATTTGGATTCCCAGCTCCTCGCGAGAGAAAGCTGAGACGGTAAGGCACAGGACCGCGAACAGATAAACCCTTGCCCTGGGGACGAAAGGAAGAGGTTTTAGTTTGAGAGAGAACTTAGTTAAGAAATTATGGATGTATGAATTTTTTTAAGTCGTTATTATGTACGCGTTTTTCCTTGTTTTTTATTTTTATTGTTGAATTTTCAGGGGTATTCACCTGAGTTAAAGTGTAAGGGCCTTGCCATAAGGGTGAGAATTTGTTGTCTCTTGTTCTCGCTCTTAGAAGGACCAGATCTCCGATTTCAAAGGATTTTTGTTGTGTTCCCCTATCGTAGTATTGTTTGGATCGCTGTTTGTTTTCTAACGCGATCTGTCTAGCGATTTGATGACAGTGCCGGAGTCGTGCCCTGAGTTCGTGAGCATAATTATCGTAATTGTACCCAATTTCGGGGGAGGATTTCAGATGGTTCGGAACTTCGGCGGGAAAGCCATAAAGGAGTTCGTGCGGAGAATAATTGGTACTTGAGTGGGGAGTAGTGTTGTACACGAACATGGCGTAAGGAACCCAGGTGTCCCATGACAGTGGATCCTTTTCTATGTAAGAACGGAGGTATTCCGCTAGAGTTCGATGACTTCTCTCTAGGGCTCCGTTAGACTGAGGGTGGTAGGGAGTTGTTTTCAACCTCTTGATTCTTAGGAGTTTGGAGACTTCCTGAAACACCCCTGCGATCAGGTAAGCACCTTGATCAGTCAATATACTTTCAGGTATTCCGTGTCTACATATGATTGTAGTAGTAAACGCTTCCGCGAGGGTGGTTGATTCGGCATTGGGAACAGGGATTGCCTCCGAAAATTTTGTTAAATCATCCTGGAAAGTGAGGAGGTATTTATTTCCTAGGTACGAAACGGGTAGTGGCCCCACAACATCTAAATAAATTCTTTCGAAAGGCTTAGAACTCACTGAGGTTATTTTCATAGGGATTTTAGGATTTCGCGATACTTTGTTTATTTGGCACTGTGCGCAGTTTCTAATAAATGTTACAACAGCTTGGGTCATTGCTTCCCAATAAAACTGTTTCTTGATCCTCTTCAAGGTCCGAGATACACCTTGGTGACCTCCCGTGGGTAGCAAATGGAAATCTTTTATTATTTGCTCCCTTTCCTTAGGGTCGTCTAAGTACCTAATTGTTTCGACATGGAGTATTGTGTCGATTTTAAACGCCTTACGGATTTTATCCTTAAGTGTCATTAGGGTCGGTAGTTCCAGTTTCGGAATACTTATGTGTATGGTCTTCAGGTTTCTTTCTTCGGCCAGGGATACGAAGTTGGAGAGGGTAGTGTTGAGGTTGTCCTCATCCTGAGGGGTACGAAGGGGAAGTATTAATCTTTTGACAATGAAATCGGATTCTTTGCACGGGAATATTTTAGGTTCGAGGGAGAAATTGATTTCACTCAAATCGACACTTAGTATGGCGGCTAAACGCCGTTCAAGATTTGTGTCCCTTGTGGGCAAAATAAAGAATTTGGCGCGGGCAGATTTAGAAAATAATAAAGAGTCGTCAGTTTCAATGAGGGATGATGATAAGTAGTTGTCATTATTGGTTCTGGCCTTCTTTTGTGCATCCTGGTCCAGGTTATCAGTGACCTTTGCTTGGCTTCTTGTTATCGCGTATAGAGAGGTGGTGTTTTTAGGGTCGTTTCGATTTTCCGATTTATCAGTCTCAGGAGAGTTCTCTTGTGCTTCCGCGGTTACTCTACTTAAGGCATCGGCGTTTGCATTAAGTTTCCCGGCCTTGTGGGTTATCGTGTAGTCGTACTCTTCTAAACGGATTCTCCATCTCATCAATCTTGACGAGTGGTCCTTTAGATTCATGAGCCAAACTAGAGGCTTGTGGTCAGTGATAATGGAGAACTTCCTTCCATATACATATGGACGAAATTGTTCCACGGCGTACACGATGGCAAGTAATTCTTTCTCTATCGTCGAGTATCTTGTTTCGGCACCGTTTAGAGCTCGGCTCGCGTATGCAATGGGGTGATCTCCATCTTCATCTTGCTGCGAGAGAACAGCTCCTAGAGCTATGTCGCTGGCATCGGCCGTGACGTAGAATTGCCGCGAAAAATCGGGGTATGCCAAGATGGGAGAGGTTATTAACCGTTGCTTTAAGTTCGTAAAAGCTTCGTCACAAAGGGCATCAAATTTAAAGGGTACGTCCTTTTTTAAAAGGTTGGTCAAGGGTTTGGCGATCTTAGAGAAATTTGGGATAAATCGGCGGTAATATCCGATAAATCCGAGAAAAGCTCTGATATCTTTTACCTTTTTAGGTCTTGGATATGTTTTGACAGCTGTTATCTTCCCTGGATCTGGTTTGACACCGTTTTCCGTAATTAAGTGTCCCAGATACATGATTTCTTTCCGAAGAAAATGGCATTTTTCTGCCTGCAACTTTAGTTTGAAGTCGCGTAAACGTTGGAATACAGCAGTGAGCCTATTGTTGTGTTGAGATAGATTGTAGCCATGGATGACTATGTCGTCCATATAAATGAAGCAGTGAATTCCTTGTAATCCAGACAAGATATTATTCATAGTTCTTTGGAATGTAGCGGGAGCTCCTTTCAGACCGAATGGCATTCGATTGTATTCGTAGTGGCCATAAGGCGTACTGAAGGCTGTTTTTTCCCGATCCCTGTCGTCCATTCTTATCTGGTGGAATCCGCTGGCCAAGTCGAGCGTCGTAAAATACTTAGATTTCCCAAGTTGGTCCAATATGTCCGTTATATTTGGTAGAGGGAACGCGTCTCCTACCGTAATTTCATTAAGACGCCGGAAATCTACCACTACTCGCCATCTCTTATTTCCTTGTTCATCGGGTTTCTTCGGAACGAGGAGTAGGGGAGAGTTCCAGGGACTATAGGATGGTCTGACAATGCCTGATTTTAGCATCTCTTGGACTTGGTTATCCACTTCCTTACGATTTGCCTCCGGTAATCTGTACGGTTTTGTGTATATAGGGGGATGATTGGCTTCTACCTCAATTTTATGGGTAGTCGCGTCCGTGTAGGACAATATATCTCCTTCTAGATAAAATATATCATTGAAGGTTCTACAGATATCTCGAATTGATGTCTCTTCTTCTTCATTACAATGATCCAATTTTACAAGGTTCTGCAGTTTTTTTATTCTGCCCTCAATCGGATCTTGGTCGAAGTTCGGAGTTATCATGTCGAAATTCTTTGCATCTAGATACTCTAGGTCCAGATCATGGAGGGGTAAACTAACGTCTTCCTCTGTAGTATTGAGGATTAAGACTTTTACCATTCCATTTTCAGGAGTACCAATAGAATTGCCTATATACACTCCGGGAATTATTTCTTTATTCGATATTACCGTTTCTGTGGAAGCCGTCGTGGGTATTAAGTGGATTGTTTCTGCTCGAGCTGGAATGATCGCACGGCTTAAGGTACTTGGGTTGAAATGTGTTTGCAGTTTACCGTCGTGCCCAGGACGAATGCCCTTTCGAGAAGATGTTGCTGGTTGCAGTTTGATGTCTTGCCCAGGACGGTTAATTAACAAGGAAGGAGATATATACTTAACTAACGAGGGAGGAGATATTTCTGACTTAACTATCGAGGAAGGAGATATTTCTGACTTAACTATCGAGGAAGGAGATACTTCTGACTTCACTAACGAGGAAGGAGATACTATTGCTGACTTAACTAACGAGGAAGGAGATATTTCTGACTTAACTAACGAGGAAGGAGATATTTCTAACTTAACTAACGAGGAAGGAGATATTTCTGACTTAACTAACGAGGAAGGAGATACTATTGTTGACTTTATTAACGAGGAAGGAGATATTTCTCACTTCACTAACGAGGAAGGAGATACTTCTGGCTTTATTAACGAGGAAGGAGATACTACTGTTGTCTTTATTAACGAGGAAGGAGATACGATCGAAGGCGACGAAGAAGATATTATTGGATGCAGTTTAACGTCTTGCCCAGGACGCGTATTAGACGAGAATACTGAAGAAGGATTGGACGTTGGGTGCAGTTTAACGTCTTGCCCAGGACGGGTATTCGTGGAGTTTATAGTCCTACGATAAAACTGAGGGAAATCATTGAGATATTGCTCCAAGGTGTAAGGAATCGAGTTGTGACCGACCTCGAGTGTTAGTGTCTGAGCCCCATAATCAATTTGTGCCTTATATCTGGTCAAGAAGTCGTGACCTAATAAACCTTCATATGCCATTGCCGAAGCATCCCTCAGGATTTGGAAAGGATGTTCGATTTGGAAATCTGTACCTTCGTGGTGTAGTTCGCTTATTATGAGACCCTCTGTGGAAGTAGATTGGGAAAAAACTGTATTGATATGGCAAATAATATCGCTGTAATACCTGCTGCCAGGTTTCAGTGACTGACTTCGAACTAAGCTGATCTCCGCTCCGGTATCTATTAAGAATTCGGTGTATGGACTAACGGACACTTTAGAGGCTAGGGTGAGGGTTATGGATGAAGGTCGTACGGTTATGGGGAGTTTTATCCTTGAGTGTTGGAAAGTTGGGTCCGATTCCCATGTACATCGGCCTGAATGACGATCTGCGGGGGGTTGCCGACGAATTTCCCCCGCACCTGGGAGTTTTCCGGGTTGTTGGAATGCGTAGTTGACGGGTAAGGAGGATTCGGTGGTGACAGAGGAAACAGGGGTTGTGAGTAACGCGATTGTGGGTTATATGGTGGCCTTCTTCTTCGGTTGTTGGTCTCTCTTTTCCGACATTCGTCAATTGTATGGCCTTTGTTATGGCAATAATTACAGATTTTCGGAATCTGTTTTGGAATGGAGTTTTCAGGGGTTCCGTTCCCGGACGAGAGGTGGTGTATTGTAGATGGGTTAGACCTTTCCTGGCGTTGTACGGAGCGGGGCGGTAAATGGCACTGTGGGGCGATGTGACCTGGCTGGCCACATCTGAAGCAGGTAGTATTCCTTAAAGGGTTCTGCTGTGGTGGATCTACCCGGGGCTTCGTTGGATCCTGTCTCGGGGTATTGATTTGATTAAGTCGCGTCGCGTGCTCTAATATATAGTCGGACATTGAGGCGAGTTTCTTTTCAGTAAATACCTTGGCAAGCATTTGCAGCTGGCCATTTAGCAGCCCGTCTTCGAGGGTTCTGACGGCCTGCGCCTCGTTGTCTTTAAGAAGGGATCTCAACAGGACGTTGTCGCTTGTATATTTTCGCGTGGCTTCGTTTAACAGAGTAAAGGTGGTGGTCAGGCGATTTAAGAATTCCTTAACACCCTCGCCAGTTTTCTGCTTTAACTGTCCTAATTGGGTTTGTAGGGTAAATCTGGATAGTCGGGTTTCGAACTTGGATGATAGAGCGGAACGTAGAACAGTCCAGTCGTCAGTGGGATTATATTTATACACGTCGTACGCTGGACCACTCAATTTACTTTTGACAAGACCCATGAAACTTTGATGGTCTGTCCCCGTTGACACAGTGGAAAAAATGTCATCCGCACAGGTAAGGAATCGGTGTAGATCCCTGGTATTTCCGGAAAATTCTGGCAACAGCCGTTGTGAATTTGCAAGGGAGAAACCGGACATTGGAGAAGCATGGTGTAGAATTGAGCCCAATGTAGCATTTAATTGGTCCTGAATATTAGGTTCTTGGAAAGGGTATCTGTCCTGCAACCCGTCTTGCAGGAGGTCAAAGGTGTTATCATATTGTCTTTGGATCTCCTCGAATGTGTTACTGGTAAAATATGAATCTTCTTCCTCGTCGTCGTACAAATCCGCTAGAATTTGGAAATGGGTTTGCTCAAAAGGGTCCCAGTATTTTTTCAGGGTGGTGATTTTATTCTGTAAGGCAACCTTGCTAGCGTCTCGGAGGAAGTCAGGGGTAATTTGAGAAACAATCCGCCGGATTACCTGGCTTCTTTCCTTTTGGAGCCTGAGCCTTCCCGGATTAGGTGATTCGTTGACTTCGGATTCGGCTTCGGGGGCGTTAGCCTTTTTTTGAGTTTCGGGGGCTGGAGGTATGAAAAATTGACTGGTGGCTTTAGCTAGTGAGGGGCTGACGAGCCAATCACTAAGGGCCGCTTTCGTGGTCTTGTACCAATCGTGGGCCTTCCCATGGCAGTCGAGAGTGAAATATTCATGCTTATCATCCCGTTCGGGGTGATCTTTGAGAGAAACATGTCCCTTTTGGAAATTTCCCCAAGCTTCCTCTAGGAGGCTGAGTTTCCTTTTTGTATAATCGGCGGTCCTTGAAGATTTGGGCGCCTTACTGAAGTTGTTATATAACTTGACGATCTCTGAATTGATTTGCATTTGCGCGAGGCAAAGATCGTGAAACGTGGGAGGAGACATTATTAGGATGTTTGAAGGGTACTGTTGAGCAAGAGTTAATCGAAGTGTTATCGAAGATCGAAGCTGATCAAAGGAAGGTGGAATTTGCGTCGAGATCAAGAAATTAATTCGAGCGTTAGATGGATTTAATAAAGAATTAGAGCAATTACCAAAAAAAAAAGGAAGCAAGGAAGGGGTGTTGAACAGTACTTTTGACGAGTGTCAAAAAAAAGATCACTCACGAATCAGTAATTGGTCGAACTAGATAAGTTTTGGGTTTAGGCGGTTACATTCATTGTTAACCAACTATCTCCTTGTTTAAAATTGGTTATAGCTATTTCTTAATATCGGTCCGCGGAATCTTTGCGATTAATAAGATTTAAAAATTCGGAGTCTCCCAAAAAAAAAAAGGGTTCAAATTTGTGAGAGAGGGTCTTATACGAGTCGTCGACTATGCAAGTTATTGTATCTAGATAGGGTTTATTTTTTTTTTGTTTTTTTTTTTTTTTTTTTTTATTTTTAACAGGGAAGAGGCACGACGATAAGATACTGGTAGGTTGATCGGAGCTAGTACGAGCTTGCTTTCATGACGCGGTTCATGGAGATAGGTCAACCCAAATAAAGCATAACCAATGAGGAAACGAGCATCAACCAATGAAAACGGGAGAATTTGGGATACATCCGAAATTTAAGATACGATCTGGAGGAAGGATGTTTGGAGAGTCCTCTCAATATGACGCTCCAAGCCCACGTATTTCCCGACAGCAAGAGAGATACAAGGATGCGATTCGGAATGCGGGTTAGAACTCTTCTGACACAAAAAAAAAGGGAACAAGAGCCGGTGAAGGAGGATGTGGGGACAGTAAAATTTTCTTTTTATTATGTTTTTATATTATCCGGTACGTAGATGCCGGAATGTCAGCGTGACAATTCCCTTGCCTAGCAGACTGTCCAAGACTCTTACCTTGGGTAAGGGAAATCTTGGATTTCTTCTAGGCGCGCGGACTATTATTCGTTTTTAGTTATAAATGTTATTTTTCATTATAAAAAGTAAAATATTTGGCTCTCAAAAAGGTTTACAAAAAGGTTTATAAAAATATGGGGATCTGGGTATTAAAATATCGTGTTTTTTTTTTTTTTTTCCTTTTTTTTTTAACTAAAACTCACGGTTTCATGTTTTAATTCTTCCTTCGTGGGTCGGGGTGGTGCTTCCTGGCTGGCAGTTGGTTTGATTGTTGTTTTTTTTTCTATCTGTTGAGGACTCCCTGGTCAATAAAGATGCGGGCAGGGTTGGAGCCCCTAAAAGATATTTCGTTGGGGTTTAATTTTGTGCTCGCCTGGAGCCCAAAACCCTTTTCACTTCACTTTATTATTTTATTATGTTTCCTTTTTGTTGATTATATTTTTTTTTTTTTTTTTTATTATATATATTTTTTTCTGATTTGTTAATTTTTATTATTCTATTAAAGTTTTTTTTTTTTTTTTTTTTTAATTTGTTGGGATCTGACAGAAATTATCCCAGCGCTGCCACCAAATGTTTTATCCCGGCGATCAGATCGGGAAAGGAACAGGGAGTGCTTTCCCGGAGGAGAAGTTCACCTGTACCTGGGTTGGTTTTTATTTTGAAACAGTTCCTCCCTTATTCTATACTTTTATTCAAAATGAAATTCATTTACAGAGTTTTATTAATTTTAGGTAATCTTCTATTCCTTACTCAGAACTCGATCCTTTATTACACCCTTCACGAACAATTCTGTCCTTATTTATTTCGTCACAAAAATTCTGTCTTTAATTAATTTAATTCAAAATGCGAAATTAATTATTTATTGGTTATTTATTTATTTATTTATTATTCATTAGTCCTTTCACAAAACTTCATGTGAGAGAGAGCATGTGTGGCTGAGCCTAGGCTCAGTCACAACAGTACAAGATAAGAAAGCTCAAGGGCCAGTTGCTAGCTTGCCAACTCCAGATGTGCGTCTCGATTTAGTGGATCATATGCCCATATGGACGACTAGGCAGCGCTGCAAAATGCCGTCCTGCAAACAGCGATCATTTGTTGAATGCAGAAAATGTAAGGTTAGCTTATGCATCAATGAAAAGAGAAACTGTTTCCTGTTGTTCCACACTAAATAATTTGCGTTTTTTACATAGTGTGCCATATATGTACCAAACCGAAACGTAGTAATATTGAGGATATTTGTTAATAAAATCAAGAAACCCTGAAATACGTGTCTCATTATTTTCGGTGTATTATATTATATATTTTTTTCGTTGAAAACAAAAAAATCGGCAAGAGAACTGTGAAGCGGCATTGCCATGCACGAGCTATGAAGCTGGCACAACACGCCATCTCGTAGGTCCCGCGTAAAAAGGGAAAACTTGTGTGTGGCAATACGGCTGTTTGGTAAAAAAAAAACGAGTAACGACCGTAAGTTACTGGGTGGACAAGTGGTGGAGGAGAGCTGTCAATCAAAAAAGAGAACAGAAGTACGGAAGAACGAAAGAAAAACACGCAAAAAAATTTGTTACACTAATATAAATTCAGTGCAAATTAAACGAAAACGAAGACAATTTAGAACGGCAAACGAAGTGGACCCAGCCCCATCAGATTGCGGTGCCAGAAAAAAGTTTATCTACCGCTCGGCAAATTTGAAACAACAGGAAGATACCAGCAGCACCACCACGCCAAAAATTTGTGACAGTACAGCTAGTTAGGTCTCGGAAGGCGCGCACTTAATCGACATGAAACCTGTACAAATATAATCCATATTTAAAAATAAAAATTAAATACTTAAAGGAAAAATCCTCGATTTTGCCTCGTTTTCGATATTTTTATGATTTTACGTGAACGTGTTTTTTCGGGTTTTCATAAAATTCACGCATCCTACTGCCACAAAGTATTGAAATGACAAATCAATACTCAAGAATAAGCAATTAATATTATACGCAAAAGCTCATAGTTCGATCTAATTTTAGATATTTTCGTATTTAATATATAATTCGAATTAACCTCAAAATTGACATAAATGGGGTGGTTGCGTCATGTTGGTGTCACTAACGATGTTGGCCACCTATGTGTGAAAATCTAACCTTGTGTGTTCAAGACGGCATTCACATATGTATGTTCGGCTACGTTCGTTCTTAAATTTTATAAAGTAATGTTTATAATAAAATAAATGTGTATATTATTAAATGGAAATGTTTCTATATATATATAAAATAAATATATATATATTATGAGAACATTATTCAATTTGTATAATTTTTAGAAATATGTATACGAAGAAAACCCTTCAATTGTTTGGGGTTTCACAACTTAAGGAGCAACTCCTCGGACGGAATATTCCCGTAAAATATACTTTTACCCTCAGTTAATCTGGAAACAGAAATCAGTCGTTTTCGTTATGTAAAACATCATCGAAGGTAGTAGCCATATAAGCACATAACTATAACAAAAAAACGGTTTGCTGGGTGGGCACCTCTTCTTTTTATATTTAATATTAGAAGGTTTCGATTCTCCTACTGATTTGTCTTTTAAACGTACCTTGAGACGAAAATCTTTAAATCAACTACGTTGAAAACTAGATATTATAAACACTTTCCGTATCCCAAAAATAGCTCATTGACTTATTTCAAGAGTGGAAACAAGGTATCTTCATATGCATGTGGAAATGATACTGTTTCTTTGAAACTTTACAAGGAAAGTCTTCTATTTGTTGGATGTGACGACGGCTTTATTTCGGTTATAAACAAAGCAACTGGTGCACAACTAGGAAGATCCCCAGGATCATGGAAGGTTTTGCCTTCAATATACATCGTAGCTGACAAAGTGAGTGACAGTAACGTTTTTAATATTAAAACATCATTTTTCTTTGCAATGAACATCATCTAGAGATTCTCATGCAAGTCATGGATATACCAAAGTATATTTTAGCTTTTGTAAAGTAAATGTGTCCTTTGAATCAACTCATTTAATAGGAATATTTTGTACTAAAGCAGATTATATTAAACGGCATTTGATTTTTAAATTTATTTCAATCCAAGTCTAGTTTTGGATTGAGAAGATAGTATATATAAGATCATACGTTAATTTTTAATTAGATATAATATGGAAGATAGAAAAGACGAAAATGATAGGGAAGAAAAAGTTAGTTTGTAGAAAGATTTGTTAAAAGGAAAATGTTATTAGTTTTAATTTTGCATTCGCAAATTTATTTGGCTATACGAAACTATTCTACATAGTCCTCAACACAAAGGCTAGCATTGGTACCTCCGAACCCGAAAGCATTTTTCTATGCTATTGGGTGCACTCCTGCACTCCATTCTGCCTTACTTGTTACAAAATTCATATTCATTCCCTCGTCGACCTTTTCTATATTTATTGATAGAGACAGAGACGTATGATACATGCCCTGGTGGTATTCCTGCAGAATCTATAGCACGTTGCAAAGCTAGAAATGCACCTAGACCATCCTCGCTAGGTGCTGTTAAATAAGCAGGATCACCAGAAAGGCCATGACCCAATATTTCTGCTAATATATTTCCTCCACGACGTTCATCGTATTCCAACTCTTCCAGAACAAGAATAGCCGAACTTTCACCAGTAACAAAACCATACCTTTCTATACCTCTTGCTCGGTCTTAATGATTTTTATAGACATTCGTTGAACAATGTACTCAATGCTCGCTGCCTACAAAATCCAGCAACAGATAATGGATCTATACAACTTTCTCCACTACCACAAGAAATCACATCCGCATCATTGTACTTGATAAATCTGTAAGCACCTCCAATTCCATGGGCTCCTGTAGCACAACCTGTATACTCCTGTATACTAATCTACCACATGCCATGTTCAGTAGCACTTTGGGAACAAAAAATGGACTTATGATTTTATATCTACTCTTAAAGGCCTGATATAAGGTATATATGTCTACTAAGTCCACCATTCCCATTGCGACACAAACACCTAATCTTTCTTTAGTTTGTTCCTTGATAGCTAAGATCTTTGCTGGCAGCCACAAGAAATTACATAATAGTAGCAGACATGCATTTCGTTCCAGTTTTTAAACATTTTTCACCTGAATTGAGCACATTTCTATTAACTTGGACAGCAATCTTTGAGGGAAGGCTCTGGTAGCTTTCTTTAGTAAATTTTTGTATGGCACACTAGCTGTTAACAAGATTGTCCCATGAATCTTGATCATTGTTTCCTAGTGGGTTAACAGTCCCTAAGCTAGTCACTACTACTCGCCGGTCTGATAAACTGTGTTGACATCGTAAGTGGCTTGATATAGGCTGTGGTCTGAAATGTAAAATGAAGCGTTTTATGTTTATTTCTAATCCGAATAGCACCTAAAAAAGAATAAAGCTGGAATTAAAATTATATTAAATATGATGTCTGGACTCGGACTGTAAATAGTTTCTGTTACGTACTCATGACAGCTAATTTTGCAGTTGAGCACTGAACTGTACACCTGAGAACATTCCTCACCCAATTATTTTTAAAACATAAACGTACGGATTCCAATTGCTTCCGTCTTCAGCTAACAAATAAATTGTCTTTTGCCGGACAGATCAAAACACCACCGACCAATTGCTTGTATTTGCACAATGACATTAAGTTCCGACCAGCATTTGGAGCTCGTATAATAACTCGCCTTGACAAATTAACACCAGCTGCTAAGAATGATGTACAACATATGACATATAACGTTCCCAGCCTGTAAGCTATTTCGTAGGCTATTTCCAAAAGTTTTCGTTCATCTGTCATCTGAGTGATGATCCGCCCTGCCACGGGGAATGATTTTTTCCAAAACTGGACTCAAACTCCCACACACATCTTCGAGAGCTTTCATCAATGTATTCTTATACTTTCTCTTATGCTCAGTGTAAACATTTCGCAGATACCAGTCATTAGAAATAACTTCCGACACAAGTCCAGCTAGATGATCTGGATCAGCCCTGGCCATTTTCGTACTGTACTAAAATTATAAAAAGAGTGAAACAAAAACATGACACACATAATATTTGTAGAAATTCTATATATATCCTGCCCATTTGAATTGATTTCTAAAATAACTTTTCAGCTCTACCAAACGGAAGCCACTTGAAAATATTTCTGGTAAGTTTCCCATGGTTGCACTCATCCCGACAAATTGAATTCCAGCTAGTGTAAGAAAAATATTTAATATAATATATTTTAGCTGCTAATAAGAAATACCTTTGATATGCATGACATTAGTCAAAAAAGTGGTCAATGTAGCGACACGACCCATATCGCCTAACGAGTGCACTTCGTTGACAACTACTTAACCAATACCTTTTCAGAGCTCCTTTTGCCTCTATTTCGCTACCACATACTATTATTGAAGCTTTTTCAATAGCAGCTATATACCTATTAAGAATTGTTTGTTCTTCATCGTATTTTCCCTGCTGTGCACTCTTCAACAAGGAAATTAAAATTCAAAGCATAAAGCGCAATTCCACTGACCTGAAACAAAGATACACAAACTATATGTAAATTACAATACTGACAGGTGCTCTTGTTAACTTTTCCTGGACAATTGAAACAAAACGACATACAAGTCCCCATAGCAATACTATTTCCGCCACTAGCGTTTTACCACCACTTGTTATTAGTGCATAAACTAAGTTTTCTCTAATTTCAATAGCTGGTAGCAGCTAACACTATTTTGTTGACAATCCAAAAAGATCAATTTATTGACATAAGTTTTTCACCAGATTAAACTTCATCTTACCGTACAAACTTTTAATGTCCTTAAGATCATCAATCAGTTTTTCTTAACTTTCCGACAAGCCGTAAAAACGTCCCTTCTTTTCAACGTGATTAAGGTGCGGTCAGACGATCATATTTTTCGTCATCTTATTTTTCGTGCTGTTTCAAAAACGTGTCTGTACAGTTCATCAATATGTCATAGATATGATGTATTTTTCTATGATCGTCTGTAGGCGCCTCTATACGACTCTCTTATAATTTGGAAAATAGCAATGAATGCAAAAATTTCTACTAAAATATATTAAGAGAAAAATTATCAATTCAAAAATCATAAAACGCAAACAGTTGAAGGGTTTTCTTCGTATAAATATTTCCAAAAATTATACAAATTGAATAGTTTTCTCATAATATGTATATATACATATATTTATTTTCTTACAGTTGAGAGTGTAAATTTAGAAACGTTTCCATTTAATAATATATACATTTATTTTATTATAAACATTAATATATAAAATTTAAAAACGAACGTAGCCGAACATATGTGAATGACGTCTCGAATACACAAGGTTAGATTCCCACAAATAGGTGGCCAACATCGTTCGTGCCGTAACCACCCCATTTATGTCAATTTTGAGGTTAATTCGAATTATATTTAAAATACGAAAATATCGAAAGTTAGATCGAAGTATGAGTTTTTGCATTTAATATTAAGTGTTTATTCTTGAGTATTGATTTGTAATTTAATACGAAAACCCGAAAAAACACGTTCACGTAAAATCATAAAAATATCGAAAACGAGGCAATATCGATGAATTTTCCTTTAAGTATTTAATTTTTATTTTTACATATAGATTATATTTGTACAGGTTTCATGTCGACTAAGTGCGCGCCTTTCGAGACCTAACTAACTGTACTCTTGCCAAAAAATCATGCGGTAAAGGGTTAATTAGTTATTTACTCCAATCCAATACGGATCGGTGGCTAAAGTCAGGATCTCTGAAGGAGCAATCAGTTTCTCCTTCACCTGCACAACCAATTTCTGTCGAGAACGTTACAGACCACATGCCAAATGCATCTTCAGTCGATGCACTGCAGCAAGTTCCAACATCCACAGATTCGACAAGTCTCCAAATAGTTGCAGTTCAAACAGCCACCGGAAGTGGAGTAATTTAAAAACGTAGGTATCAGGCCAATTACTTAGATTTGGGATTTGTAGAGGCTGACTGGCTGGGATTTGTAGAGGATAATGCTAAGTGTGCGATTTGCTTGAAAGTCCGTCAAGCAGTTCAATGGTTCCAGTTAAACTACGCCGTCACTTTGAGGGTACACACCCGGAACTCCGGGGTAAACAGACTGATTATTTCAAGAGGAAGCACACTGACCTGGCTGCTTCTCAAACCTTAATCAAAATTTACGTGAAAACTGTAAATGAAAATTCCTTTAAAGCGCCTTATTTGGTAAGTTATCGAATAACACAGGCAAGTAAAGCTCATTCCATCGCCGAAACTCTCGTAAAACCGTTTGTTAGTGATATTGTCTCTTGCATGCTCGACGATAGAGCAGTTAAACTTAACATCAGTGCCGTTTTCAAACAACACTGTAAAAAGGAGGATACTTGATTTATCAACGGATGTGAAGGAATCGCTGATTTCTCGCATCAAACACGTGTCGTTTTCTCCCTAAATCGGCTTTTGTTCGCTATGAATACTTCGGACGTTTCGAGGAGGATCTTCTTCTGTGCAAACCACTTCCTGTTAATACAACAGGGGCCGAAATATTCCGTTTGTTGGAAGTTCTTGGCGTAACTGCATTGGCGTCTGCACAGACGGTGCAAAAGCAATGTCTGGTACAACGGTTAGAGTTATTACGAGAATAAAAGAAAAATCTTAACATTGCTGTTGCAGTCATTGTGTTCTTCATAGACATGCTTTATTGATGAAACAAATGCATGATTCTCTTAAGAAAGTTTTGGATGAGTCTGTTCAAATTATTAATTATATAAAGGCGCGGCCGTTAAAATCAAGAATTTTTGTATTACTATGTGATGCTATGGGAAGCCTTCACAGTTCCCTTCTTCTCCACGCAGAAGTGAGGTGGCTGTCTCTCTGGAAAGCACTTTCACGATTACAGTAGTCACGTTCTGAAGTCTTATCTCTGTTGAAGGCACAAAACATGAAATTGGCCAACGTTTCCAATGATGAGAGATGGCAGTGTATACTTTCGTAATTATCAGATATTTTCATGAAAATGAATGAGGTGAGCCTTTTTCTGCAAAGGCTGAATATCAAAACTTTTGAAGCTAGTGACAAAGTTCGCGCATTTAAAAGAAAAATCCAGTTTTGGGTTGAACCTGTTCAGAAGAAAGAGGTTTTCCTGTGCTAAATGATTTTTTACATGAAAACAAACTGGATCTTGAGGAAATCACTTTGAGTGGTGAAATATGTGAACATCTTCGCCGTTTGGAGAAGTCCCTTAAGCACTACTTCCCTACATCTCGAGATACAATGCTGCAAGTTTCGAAAAAGCCAACTAATCTACCGTTAATTGAATACGAATGTTTGATAGACATTATTTCAGACTCCACCCTGAAATCTAGTTTCGAGTTTGATACTTACTCCCATTTTTGGCTACGCCTGGAAAACAAAACATTCCAACCGCTCGTTGAAAAAGCGAAACGGGTTCTTCTTCCTTTTGCCACAACATATATATGCCAATCTGGATTTTCTATCTATGCAGCCACCAAAACTAAATACCGCAGTCGTCCAGATGCTGGACCCGACGTCCGACTCCGTCTTTCAAACATTAAACCAGATATTTCTAAATTGTGACAATTAAAAAAACCTCATTCTTCCCTTTAATCAAGCTCTATGTTCAAATCATTACTATTGAGTTTATTCTGTTCGATTACCTACAATAGTTGTCTCTACCGATCGATTACTTTCTGTTCAATTTGATTTTTGTGTTGTAAATAAAGTTTGAGTGTGTAAATGTTATGTTTGTTTTTATATTGATGTTCTCCTCCATCACTCACAATAAGGTATGGCCTGGATAATTTAGTGTTATGTATCTCAATCTTAATACTTCAGTAAGATGGGTCCGCAGTAGACATTGTCCCGTGAAAGGTGTCCATAAGCCAAAAAATTTGGGAAGCCCTGGCTTATACCATCGAGACCAGGATATGACATTTTATCTCAAATTCGTATATTCATTGGGGGCACAGTAACGACATAAGCGTGCTAACGAGTAAATTGTGAACTGTTTCTTATTTTGACATATTATATACAAACATATTTTCTTATGAAGTCATAAAATTGAAATCCTAATTAACAGGCTTCTTAACGAGATCGTTATATACGATCGATGTGATAAATTCTAAAATAGTCTCCTGCATAATTTTTTTGGAACTTCCTATGGTTTAAATTCTGAAAATTCAAAATTAACGGGGTTATCAGACAAAAACAGTCGACTTTTTCAACTTGGATCACACCCATTTGTGATTTTCAGAAAGCTGGAGAGCCAACTGGTGTACGAAAACTGAACTGTTTTATATTTATATCAAATTAATATGTTTGTCAGTATAGGTATTTATGAACAAAATCAAGTGTCCGAACATTGTGAAATTCATTTAATCTTAAAGTGTTTTCCTGGAAAAAAATAATTTCAAGTTTCCGCCCTTCACAGGACGAAGGCATATAAATTTTAATGTCAATGAAATTCAACTTTGCCTTTTGTTATTTTTCCTACTTGCGAAGTGAAAAACATTGTTTCACCAACTTAATTTAAAATTTGAAAATCAGGAACGTTGCAAATGGCGCATTGGCTGTAAGATTGGTGTCAAATATCTGCAGTTGGGTAGTAGCATGATAGTTTCATGGAATTGTATACTGAAATTTGTCCATAGTAAGCTTCTTGTCCGAACTTCTAATCACGGCTTAGCGATAGGACCATTGCATTAATAACTCAATAAGGAAGAGAAAGTAAACAGAAACGACGAAACAAAAAATGCTAATTTCATTTAGTAGTATTAGTAAGCCCACAATTACATGTGTTTGTTCCTCGGGTAAACAATAACAAACATGGTCGCTGAAATTGCAAATAATTGCGAAAAATCTCATATTTCTTAATATGGAACTTGTTTTACCATAACACAACATCACAACATTTACCACAACAAACCATTCTAATTCAGTTATTCACTATTTTACAATAAACTCAAAAATTTTTAAGCAAATTTAACTTTTACACTAAATTGAAATTCGATTTCCAAATCGACCATCTACGCGCCGCGCAAATATGACAGTCGAAACAAAACACTCTACAGTGTATTAACGAGTGGTAAAGAAAGCCATTCAAAGTATTTGTTTCACAAATACTTGAAGCCTAGGCCACTAGAAATCGTGAATGGCGTTACAGAAATACTACTACACTAACGAAGCCTATATGAATGACTTCTGTACCACCGCAAAACTAAGAAAATTCAAAAACTCTTACCAATCCTATGAAAAAACAGCTACTTACACCACAATGTAGTCAATCAGTGGAAAATTAAGACACGCTGTACTACCAATTCTTCAGATGCTGGGTTTGCTCAGGAAGGAAAGGGTTCGAGGCATATGCGTCGCTCACGGACACTGTAGGCGAGCGGCAGGGCCATTCCTTAGTTGTTAATTCAATGGATTGGACGTAATGATTCGAAGCGTGTGAATAGGTCCGAAGAACTTCGTCGACGTAAAAACATCAAAGCCAATTTCTGTTGCTTGATATATTAGTTTGCTGATGAAGAATTGAATTATTATAATTATTTTGCTTTGACGCGATGTTAATACGTACGGTTAATACGCTAAATATATGGATCAAATTTTAATTTTCTCACGTCACTTTTGAAATTTGCAACTTGTCAACAAAACGACTGTCAAAATTAGGGCTCAGATTAATATATTAAGTATTCGCTAAGATATTAGTAATATTTGACATCTATATATAAATAGGCGACACGATTTTTTGTTATCCCTTTTACAGGAAACCAGGTGGACTTACCAGGATAAAAATTATACCATTCGAAAGATTAGTTTTTCCTCTACCTGCAGCAATTATTTTTTTTTTTTTAATTTAATTATAAATTAGTTTAATTAAGCTTTGAAATTTAAAAATGCAATGGGAGTGTATGTGTGAATTGAGCCCACGTATTGTGTACATGATGCTGTTGGGAAGAATGTATGCGTGTGATTGTTTTTCTCTTTGCCTGGAAATATGCAACCATATGTAATTTTTTGGTTTGTGTCCCCGATAAATTGCAAGTACTAAATTAGTCGAAAATCAAACCAAATGGATCAATCTTCTATTGGGGACACAAACCAAAGGAATTAACATATAATTGCATTCCTCTACGAAAAAATCAAAATAGAGAACATACTTATTTAACATTATCGTTTGCATAGATCATACGTTCGACTGAATAACCAACCATTTATGCCAAATACGTGCATTCTTTTCACTCAAATCTAATATCTATGTCAATGATAATGTGAGCGGCAAATGGAGCCATATCACAGACAATATTCACATGTTCATTCTTTTGTTTTTTGCCTGGAAGAAGGCAACCGTTGGCTAATAAAATTGCATTCTTCTAGACAAAAGCCAAAACAATGAACATATGGCCACAGACAATAATATGCATGCATTACCACAGACAAATTCAAAGCCATCGTTTACTTATACCATTGTTTTTTGCTAATTTGATAAAAATATATGCAAATTTTACTTTAAAAAATATGGAAAATCACACTTTTACAGTTATTTCTAGAAAACGCGAGGTTACCTTTCCCGAATGTTTATGGAAAGCGAGCGAAAGTCTGAATTTTATCATATTTCCCAACTTTTGTATTTTTTGAACTTTTGTATAGACATTTAAAAGCATAATTTAGAGAAATAGGATATATGGCCAAAAGTAGGGAAATAAAAAAATAATGGGGGTTGGACACACCCCCTAGAATGCTTTATTTAGCCGCTACGAGCAAAAAACTGTTAAAATTTTAAAATCTGAAATTATATCATATTTCTAAACTTTTGTCTGCACACCTTTAAAACTGCAATTTAGAGAAAAAAGAAAAGGTAGGAAATGAAAGTTGGTTCGTTTGTACGGAAATTCCAGATATATTTTATTTACAATATATGTAGATGTATTTCCCACAACTTCATAATTTAGTTAAAAAGTATATGATCCACGGTCCATGTGGTTTATTGAATCGTATCCCCGTTTGTATGAGAGATGCTTAATGCAGCAAAAGCTTTTCTAAGGACTTTTACAATACAACTCAAGCCAATGTTAGATGCGTCGTGTAAATGGTATAACAGTTGACTTTCGTGGCCACTCTGTTGGCAACCGTTATACTGTTCCTTAAAATCCATATCTTTTAGCGAAATTTGATTGCTACTTATACGTGGAAGTTCTTGGCACAGTTAAGAGCCTAAATTATATGTACAAATATATTTATAAGGGATACGACTGTGCCTCATTACAGTTTGGAAGTGTTTGAGGTGGAGTTGAGGGCAAAGTTTATATAGATGAAATCGATAGCTTTTTGTCCACTATGTTGGATCTACGGAAGTTAGTTGGCGCATAAATGAGTATCTAATGCATTACCAGTCACGTAATAAATTATAGTTCGACTAGAATGTTACTTGCCTCACCGGCAAAATGTAGTCTTTAGGGAAGGAAATGTTCAGCAATCTCTTAAAAATCACAGAAGAACAAAATTGACTGCATTTTTTGAAATCAATCGAATTAGTTCGTCCGAGTTTCTATATACAGAGATGCCGATGCATTATATTTAGGTGGATAAAGAAAAGAAATGGAAAAAACGTCAAAGACAAAGTAGTAGAGCTATTGCTAGATTATTTTATGTTGTATGTTGAGTTGTTCCATTTGAGACCCTTTTGCTTCATGTTCGAGGTCCCGTCAGGATTTGGGCACTGTTGGGAACATTATTTACTGCACATTTTCAGCACATGCACGACGTATTTGTGGTATGAACTTTCCTCTAAATGCTTTAGATTTGTAGAATGAATTCAAAATTTTCATGTGTGAAGAGTTTTTAAGAAATTCTTCAGAAAATGATTCATATAACCGTGCTTTATTAGCTATTGAGGAAATTTTGTTTAGTAAACGACTCCTTCGGTACTTCACCTAAACTTTTCGGAGGTAAGACTATTTTACTCCGTGGAGATTTTTGACGAATATTGCCAGCTATATCTCACGGTACATGTGTACCACTTATTGAGATTTGCTTAACTTCATGGTCCGAATTTTCAAAAATCCACAAAATAACTTTTACCCAAAACATGAGAGCTTCACCTCATGAGATTGAATTCTTTGAATTTCTTAAATCTCTTGGTAATTGAATTTTACCCACATTTCCAGACTACAGCCAAGATGTTATTGGAATTCCTTCCCATTTAGCTAGCACCTTCGTGATTGCAGATACTTATGGCAATATATCTGAAACCATAAAGTCTAACGATATTCTCAATTCGGTTATATTAGCACCCAAATATGAAAACTGCACTTTCATCGATGCAGCAATCTTTAACAGTCTGTCCGGAGAGGAACGAATATATTTGAGTTCCGATTACATCTTGAGTGATGGCTGTAGAGAGCAAAATAATTTTTCAGTCGAATTTTTAAACTCAGTTGATGTAAGTGGGCTCCCGATTCCACAAATTTAATTTCAAAACCAAATTGCATACTTTTATTTATTCGTAATTTGAGTACAGGACATGACTGGCTTGGTCAATGGTACACCTTTTCGTTTAGTTCAAATGCAAATGAAAATTATTTGGATTGTGAGATTTTAGGAGTAGTTTTCCGAAACACACGTATTTTGACACCACAAATAAACCTTGATTATACAAGAACACTTCTGTCTTTTTCCTTCCAAAAAACTCAATTTCCTTTTGCTTTTGCGATGACAATTAATAAATCCCATAAATTCCAAATGTTTCAAAAAGAAGGAATCTTACTCAAACTACCTATATTTTCTCACCGTTAATTATATGTTGTAGCTAGTAGAGTTAGATCGTTTGATCGATTGCGTGTCTATATGTATTTCTGAAACACAAAGCCAAGGTCATTTGGCAGAAAATGAAAGAATTCTTACAAAAAGTATTTTGTATGAGAAAATTTTCAGACCTTTTAAGATCCTCAACCGCACCCCAAGGTTTTCGATAATTAAATTTAGGGCCTCATTCAATACAGATGTACTTTGACGTGCAAAATGAGCTGAAATGATTGCTATCACAGTCTGAATTAAAAAAACATTTTTACTTACAATGCTACTGTATATATAGCGCCATGCGCGAGCTATTAGAGTGAGCGTAGCGAACGGCGGGGGTTGGCGAGCGTAGCGAGCAGGGCGCATCCTCCTAGTATTCACAAATTGGTAATACGGCCAACTCTGATATCCTAATATTTCATATTCACTAGTATCTTAACATACAATATTCACAAGAGGTGCGAGAATCCAAACAAATACGCGCATTAGTTTGCACTCACGAATCTCTCGTGAATATTGCCAAAACCCTCTGTATGTATTGACAAGCCATGAAGAAGGCCTTGTCAATGTGTGCATCGTAGGCCTTCATTTCGCACCATTCTGTATGGCGAAGTACGAGAAATTTATATTGTTTCCGCGAATTTAATGTTAATTAAGTGTAAAAAATTATTATTTTATACAAAATTTAGTGTTAGTGTTATTATTAAAGTATTGTTAATTAATATAATATAAATTTGCTATCGGAAAATCTGTGAAAAGTATATAAATTTCAATTTTATGAGCGGTATGCATTTTCTGACGATTGTCTGTTTCGGTGCAAAGCAGACGCAAAAATTGATTAAATTCAGTGCAAAATTTGAAAAAATTTTATTATTTTTAAACAATAACAAAATTATAATTTATTGTTAAGTTCTGTAGATAAAATAAATCGTAGGGATGTGTAAATTGCTCATTAGATATTGATTGTAATGTGTCCAAATATGGAACAAATGTTTATAAATATAAACTGTTAAAAATAACTTGTTTAAATTTCAACGTTCAATAATAAAGAAATCTTAAAAAATATCAACAAGTGTTTTTTTAATTAAAATTTGCAGGTGCCAAATTTGTTTAAATTTCGTTTTTATACCATATATATTTTATATTTTTATTATTTTTTCGTCATATTGTTATATATTTCATTTATTTTATGGCCTTTTGTTGTTAATTTGTCCATAACGTAATTTTGCTATTAAGTTTTGGTAATATCTGATCTAAATCTCCTATATAATTTAATTTTATTTTACGTTTCAATATGTAAATATATATTAATACTGATTTACAAACAAGTGTATTCATTTTTGCAAATCATAAAATTCATTTAATTAATAAAAAAGTGATTTTTGTAATAACATATTTAAGTTTTTCAAAATTCCCGCGATGAAAATTTAGTTTTTCATATAATATTTCATTTCGCTCCATATGGCAGAAGGTAGTCCTACGCTGTGAATGTGGTAGTAAGAAAGATTACTTCATGGCTTGTACTACTAGAGAGGGTTTTGATATTGCTAATACGCGTATTAGTTTGTACTTACGAATCTCTCGTGAATGTTCCTAATACGCGTATAAGTTTGTACTCACGAGTCTCTGGTGAATATCGCATATAAGTATATTACTTTGAATTCATGTTGGGTATTATTATATTAGTCTCGCATTAGCTTCGGATTCTCGTAGCTCATGAATGTCGCATATTTTGATATTAGCCGTATTAGTTTCGGATTCTAGTATTTCTAAAGAATATTGCATGTTATTTATGATATTTATCTTATTAATAAAATGAACTATATAATAAATTAGGTAGTACCTACAAATAAACTAAAAGTGGTTGAGTTAGGAATGAAAATGAATGGAGTAGATTGATTTTATGTCGTTTTAATAATATTTAAAAGAAGGAAAAAAAGGTCACTTTTTGTTACAACAATTCTTATCCTAATATCCACTGACTAATATATTAATATTAGCTTATATCAAGAACCCAGCCCTAGTCGAAATTTGAACTTTTAACGCCGGCGTAAGTTGCGTGTGAACGCCTTAACATCATCGAACGAGTTGTTCGAACTAAAAGCCCCTGGATGTAGTAGTAATACAGGCCATCAAAACCCCCTGGATGTGGTAGTTCGTGAAATTGCTTACCAGTGATATTAATGACCGGAAATAATCGAACAATTTCTTTAAAGTTTCCATAAACTGACTTAATCATAAATGTTTGAACATTTCTAGCCAATTTTGAACTATTATTTTCGGCCAAACCGGTAATGTTATGCACACAACAACGATGCGGCATTATGAAGTAAACTAATGAGTACTTTATATATTAAAAATTCGAATGAAAAGAGAAAGCTCAACAGCACAATAATAAGAACTCAAACTCAATATATACTTTATAAATTCAAATAAAAAGAGTAAACTCAATCTTTATGCAGCACTTCTATTGGAAAAAATATCAAAAAACAGATAAAATAAATAAATTCGATTTAAATAATAATTAAAAATCTAAGAACAGGAAATCCCTCGTTGATGGATGTTTTCTCCTCCTAAAATATGAAAAATTTATCTCTTTCAGATTAAAATATCCACGTACCAAAAATGTACGAAATCCAACGATGTTCACCGGCTATTCCCTCCTTCAAAAGTGGCCTTCTGCTAACAATGAAATTTATACACCTTATTTAATAATTAAATACACTTATTCATTTTTAAAACAACAACAAAATTTAACACAAAACATTTAACAATCAAAACGAAACTAAACTAACTAAATTTACGCTTGAAAATTTTGTGTATGGTATCCACCTTTAGCCAAGCCACCTTTAGGAAAACATTTTCACGAAACAAAAACGTTTTCATATTAACACTTTATGTTTCTATTTTAATGTTTCCGTAAAGTGACACCAACACTTACTAATTATATATTTAAATAATAACTTTAAAACATATTTTTAAACTATAAAAACACTCACAATTATTGTTTTACCCCGGCGTCGCCAATAATTCTTGTGGCGATTGTCAAAGCGCGGATGGAAATGGCGCAATTCTAGGCCCTTACTCACACATCGTGAAAAACCAGTTCATGGCTTGTCAAACCACTCCATATCCAGGGGGTTTTGAAGCCATTAACCATTATATTTTCTACCACACCCTTAGAATTAGGTGGCCCGTTGCCACCTCGAAGAATGAGAAATTTCATTTAAAAAATTAAATTTTCGTCACGGGAATTTTGAAAAACTCACATATGTTAGAATAAAAATAACTGTTCTATTAATTAAATAAATTTTACTATTTAAGAAAATGAATACACTTGTATATAAATCAGAGAAGTGATATGAAATAAAATTGCATTGGAAAATGAATTCATATACGCAAACATTTAATAACAAAATTACGTTCTGAACAAATTAACAACAAAAAACACATTTGATATATTACATTTATATACGTTTTGTATAAATTATTACATTTTTTCATGATTTCAATATATAAAAATAATTTCTTTTTACCAATTTACATATTGCTATGCTATATTACTTTATCTTAAAACTATCACAATAAATTATTATTTTCTCATTTAATATTATGTTATTATTAAAAATAACATTATTTCACTGTTTTACAATCTAAAACACTAAGTTTAATGAATATTTGCGTTTGTTTACCGACAAAATTACAAACGTCAAAATACATACCGGCAACAAAATTTGATTTTATCGGCGTGTGGCGGATTTTCGGATTTCGAATTTGGTCTCTATATATAATTAGTACTTAATAATTCATCACTTCATTATGAATTTTATATAAAACAAGCATATTAAACACTTTAATTACGTTACATTCGCGGACAAAATAGCAAACGCGATGGATTTCTCGTGCTTCACTACGCGGAATATCGACAGACAGGGACCCTAAATCTAGTTCATGCCTTGTCAGGGCCTCTACATCCGAGGGCTTTGTTCGAACCAATTCGTCAAACGTTCGTTTGAACAGGGTACATGTGTTGTCACTAGTTTCACGTTGATTGAATAATGTCATTTCCTCAACCATATTATTCTATCAAGTAAGGAACTTATTTGATTACTTCGGGATACTTCCAAAAGGGGTGCCGCTTTTACCAAGCCATACCCATTATGGAAGAGAAAGGTAGGTGATTAGGAGACGGGGGGTTTGGGAAATAATAAATAATATTCCATTTAAATGATGATAATACTTTTACTTTAACTGAACAAGACAAAGTCAAACATAGAATTAACTTACAATCTAAATTACGGCGGTATTTATTTGAATTTTTGTTTTCGGAACGTGGCTTAAACTGTGGGAACGGAAATGAAATTGCCCAATCCATCCATGAATTGAACGAAAAGTAGTTCGCTGGATGCATTTGGCATTTTGTGAAATTGGTGTCATGGGAAAAAGGTTAGCTTATTTAAAGTTTAATTTCTTTTCAATAAACTGCATTGACCCCGTTTTTCTTACAGGTATTATTCCAGGCTTATGGGTATTCTACAACTTCCCGTTAGTTTCGCTATGGAGGAAGTGGAGTTTTCACTACGTCAATGCTTTTCTTACAATAGAAGTTTAGTTTATATATTATTGTCAACGATCTTCGTGTCATGTCCTGGTCTCTTTGATCTAAGTTTGATGGTAAGGGTTTACCGGCCTCACAAATGGATTCTCTGTTCAAGTTCCAGTCATTTAATTAATAGGACAGGAATGGCCTTAATGCACACTTGCAATCTTAGACGAAAAAGTTAAGAACTGGCCCTGACGTACATGTATAGGGAATTTTCGCGACCCGATTTAAGAAACTGGTCTAAATTCCCTATAACAACGTAGGTTTGGGTTCTGGAAATTTTAGGGATTTGGTCTAAGTTAGGTCGAACTTATTAGAAAGTATTTTCTAAAATCGCATAAGACGTTTTTTCGAAAAACAACAATGCTTAGAAAACATACTTTTTAAATTTATATGATTTTCTAAATATTGTTTTTCTTCGAAAATGTTCTATATTTTTAGGAATCGACGCGACGTCCAAAATTATTAGCGTAGCAAGTTCCCAAACCTCTTCAGTCTAAGAAAGAAACCGCGACAGTGCGCTATCGGTTGCAGTAACTGAAATCAATTCCCTATGCCTCAAAGATCTTTTGTTTACATTTTCCGTAAGTGACGTTCAAATAAGGAAATCAGCTGTTTGGCCAGGGACGTCGGCGAATTTTTATGTTTTAAATTATTATTTAAGAAAAAATTCTCAATCTCATTCTTGATTCCTGTGTAATTTTTGTGCTTAACGTAATATGACAGTTTTTTGTGAATGATTTATTTTAATATCATAGTTTATTGCTATTTTTTCAGATTTTTTTAATTACTCGTTCAAAATAATTAACCTATTGAATTGCCGGGACTTTTGGTTTTCAATATCACACCTTACTATTTATAAAGGAAGATTATAATTATATTTTCAAAATTTTAACATTTAATGATTTAAACGACGTTACTGGATAATTCGCATGTTTGGGTTAGTTTTTGAGTTTGTGGTAGTGCGATTCCTTAAATCGAGTCGCTTTTCGACCAATGATGGCCTGTCCTTATCTCTTTGGTCGAAGCTTGCAATATACGTGAGAGACGCAAGTGTTCTGATGCCCTTCCCTCTTCACTTCACGGAGCAAACCATAGGTTGGTGCGACAGAACGTCAAATCGAGATGATATTAACCCTAGCATATAAAAATGATCTAAGATAAATTTTCCCACGTCCTATTAAAAATTTGAAATTTGTCAACAAAAATATGTAAAAATTTGAACATATTACGTTGGCGTAACTTATGTGTGACTCGAACCAATTCATCGACTTTACGTATCAACGAGGTATGAGAGAGTTATTGAATTAATAACTAAGTCAGGAAGCGAAAATAAACAGAAAAGTAGAATCAAAGTATGCAACATTCTTTTAGTTGGGTTTGTGCGATTACCATTCCAGTTCCAGGGTCGAAACAAAACAACAGGGGCACAATTTTTATGTTTAGCGCGGCTTTTCCAAATTTGATATAATGATACAATTTGGGAATTTTCAGGTTGATAATTTACTCTTAAAATTTGTGCTAACACTCGAATTTGATAAACAAAGTATTCAATATATTTGATTTTTTTGAGCATTATAATAAATTTAGTGTGTCCAAAACTTCACATTGCCACCCTCTTCTATTTTAACCGGGATTGAGATCGGCTTTGGTAAAATTACGGAAATGGTTGGACATTGTTAAGTGTTTCTTTCTTATTTCCCTTAAATTTGGCTGCAATTCTTTATAAATTGTATACCTCGCTATAATGTACAGCGGCGGCCTAAGGGGGTGGCGAACAGGGCAATCGCCTGGAGCCTCGCTCTTGCAGAGGCTTCGCGCAACAATCCAAGCAAATTTAAAATATATCGATTTTTTTAACTATTTATTTTTTTAAATTTAAAACTTTTGATTTTGATCCTTCATTACTTATTAAGGTTATCACATAACGGTAAATAAAAATAAAGTTAGTTAACTAATTCATTCACTCAAAACATAATTGAAAAATTCATTATGTAGTACTTCAATATCGCGCCTCGAATCACTTGAAGGCCGGTTTTTAATCGCATAGCACTCGGGACTCGGGGTATAATGTTCTAATCCTCTATCGCACGGGGCATCGCCGTGTTTCATTTCATTCGTTAACTCTTGTCACCTTGAAATTATTTTGCTTGCCGTGTGAGTTACAAAATCGTTGCTGTACCGTACATATCTTTCACTTTTATTGAATATTACTTTCTTATAGTTTTGAAGGTATTGAGTGAGCCGGAAAAGTGTGAATTTTAGTATTTGAAGTATTGAGTAAGTTGAAAAAGTGTAAAAAAACTGTGTGATACTTAAAAATTTATTTCTGACTGTTTGTGCGAAACAAAACAAGATTTACGAAATGAGTTCGCGTGACCGTGATGCCGGTAGAAAATTTGAGTCAGGTAGTTCAAAAAGGAAACGAGCTATCAAAAGAAAGCAGGTAAAAAAAAATCTACGTGGATCTTTATATAAATATATAAAAAGTGATGATCAAGAAACCTCTACAAAATATTTATTGACTGAAAGTGACTCTAATCCTGATCCAGCTGAATACATTCCTTCCACATTATAATGGGTGCCGCCGCCATCATTCAGTAAAAACAGTGAGGATGATGATGAATTAACTACATCATTGTCTCTTAGGCCACCGGTGCCACCGTCAATGCTATCCATGTATGTCTACATCCATGTGTGCTGGAATGGAAAATCTGAATCCTCAAAATGACCCCGGTTTGTGGCCCATAACAATTACTGACTAGACCGAACTGTGATTGTATGAAAAGGTCCAATCCGGGTTAAAGTTGATTGATTTCCCGTAAATATCCCGTAAAATCAGCGAATGTCATTATAATAAGATATTAGTTAACGGTGAAAAGCTTGGCAGGCGCTGGATGATTTATTTACAAACAAAGTGTTTAAAGCTAACAGTTAACTGTAACATGTTCTCATGGTCTAAATATATTTTATTTTATATGAATTTCATGTATTCCTTACAATTTCCTTTTACCGATTCTCAACATCCATAAAATCCCATCTGTGTTTACTCATAACCTCAGTTTACAATGTTGTTGTTCGCCGAAGTGTTTTTGCGTCTTGTCTGAGAATATTTCGATGGTTATTTATTTATGGAGATATGGGAAAAACCTTAAATTCAGTTAATTTTGTGAAGTATTCATCATCTCCATGACAACTTCAGCTACTTTGTAGGACAAGGACAGCTAATGGTGGTACTAAAGATCATTTGGCCAATAAGGACTCATTTTCCACTCTCCCGAAATTCTCCGACCACGTACGAATTCGTCATGGGTCATCGATCAAGCCAGTCTTCTATTAATCCTTGTTGAAATCTCATAAATGTGATATTGTGAAATTCAAGTGCCTAGTTTGAGAGTTGTGGTAGTGTCGTCAGTCGTTGCGATTATAATCAACTTACTTTAATATTCGATATAATTTTTAAAGACATAAAACTGATTGCAAGTGTTGTTAATGGTTTTTGGTGTTGGTAACGTTATTCCGGTCACACAACTTGTGCTGAACACTTAGGGGTGACTAGTGGCGTCATTAATTCTGTATCCCCACCACCATCATCAGGTAGCCTATTTTTCTATGTCTTAAAACGTTTGTTGAATTTGAGTCTTATTATTATTACACGCATTACTTAACACTGTGATCATGTCGGATCAGTCAATGGTCCAAATGATATTTCACTTAGTTTATTTGATAACATAAATTGTATGACAGGGTATCAATGGGAAACCCGGTGACTTGATCAAGTGTTCCTTACCTTTCGACAAGGTGATAGGCCAGCCCTCATGGTTTATAAATCATTAACTCTACCAATTTATGTTCAGATCGTGGATCTGATAACTAAATAAACTAACTTACACATGAAACACATATATCATAATAAATTTACGTTTGATGGAAGACTCATGTTCAATAGTGCCTCGTTAGCTACAGAGAGTGATGCAAAAGTCATTTGCAAGTGTTGTTATACTTGGTTCTGCTTCAGCAGAAGTTTTTGCATTTATTCTCATTGGCTACCTCATATTTTTCAGAGACAATACCATTCACACGCATTTCCTTGTTGACTTCTGTTATCGACAAAGAGGAGTTAGACAAATTGGTTTGGAACTGGTCTTGCTGCCGTCGATCCTGGTATTCATCCACATTGATCCTGGCAAATACTATAACTCATTTTAACCTTACCTTAATCAGTTTCCTTCTTATTACAATAAACTAACTACCTTTCCCTTTTTAGGGTTCCGTACGTAGAATACGGAACCCTATTAATATGACTTCTTTGTCCGTCCGTCTGTCACAGAGCTGTATCTTCTGAACTATAATAGGTAGACACTTCAAATTTTCACAAAGTGTGTATTACTGTGGCCGCTATAACAACAAATCATAAAAAAAAATTGAAAACAAAACAAAAACAAGTCTAAACAAAATCAAAACAAAAAAAATTAAAAAAATATATTAAAAAAAAAAAATAAAAAAAAATATTAATACAAAATCATACACGCGCTGATACGAAAAGCGCTACGAACAACGAAGACGAGCATACGCATTACGATCCAAAAACGAAGACGGCGATAAGGAATGCTGTTACGATGCGACAGTATTCCTTATCGCAGTTTTATATTTTTCCAATGACGTTGGAATTTTCATTCAGGACTCAAAATACAGTGCACGTGCACGAGCACTAGCATGATTAAAATTGCTTCAAACAAATTATGTATGTCCTAATTATTCCGCTGCATACGCCTTACCTTTTCTCAAATGAAACAATTTTGAAAGAGACCTTCAAGACAATGAATTTCAACGAGATTACTTACCAGCGTTCTTTGGTTCTTTTGTATGTCAAGGGATATTAGCAGCCTTTCGATTTTTTTGTGGGCGTGTGACCTTCCTCCTTCCTTTGTTTTAGAAATATTTCCTTTATGCAAGATTTGAGCGATCTACGGTTTTTGGCACGAATTTAGAGCACGATTAAATTAGTGACGACATTTAAACCAGGGTGTTTAACTTGTAACGACGTTTCAACAAGTGTGAAATAGATTTTTTGCAAAAAAATATGATTTCAACATCGACAAACTTCCCAATCTTCCACAAAAATAAGTGTTGTTGCCATTTTGGCGATTGTTGAACTTTAAATTAAAAGTGAAAAGAATTATTTATACATAGGGTACATTTTCCCTTAATGAGAAAAATATTGATAGTGAGCGATTTCAGTTATTAATGTGATCGTTTCTCTAAATCTTAGTGAAGTGTGGTGAATCCGTTTACATTTGTTTTTTTTTCTCCTGAAATTGTTGGAATAGTGTAGGAGTACCACGTACCATATTCCTCATCAAAACCTATGTTAATAGGTTTTGATGAGAGATAATTAATTACTCTTTTATCATTTCAATTATATCACTGACGAAGAGCACTCCGTGGATTTCTCTATTGCTTGGTGGTATGTAGTTTTGGTATATGTAGAAAATTTTTGAAAATATATAAGACTAACTTATGTATTAGTGATTGGAAATCTAATTAAAACTCAGAGTAAAATCAACTACTCTGTTTTGAAAAAAGTGAGGTTTCAATAGTTTTCAATAATCTGTCACGTTCTCCGAGTATTTAATTGCGACGATCCTCCGACACCTGCAGAGGTTGGTGACTCACCCGGCCTGTTGCCCGCGAAGAAGGTCGTGGGTGGGCGCCACTCGTTTTGGGACGAGTCACCGGTGCGATTCGCGGTTAAAGCGAGAAACCCCGCGGTCGCATCAATAAAGGAAGGCTCCCAATCGTACAATAAAACAAATCGAAACTCGTATTACAAAACTATTATTTCGAAGAAATGGTGCCAATTCGCAAGTTACAATGTTACAACTCATTAGTTACGAAATTTCTTACTTGTGTAGCCCTGCTATTGCCCTATTAACTACGCTAACTTTCCCTTAATTCTACTTGTACAATCATTCCTTAAACCTAGTACTTAGCTCTATACGAGTTCCTGCTGCGCTCGCTGTCCCGGCGTTCCGGCTGGCTGCTCACTCACCACCTCTTCGATGCTTCCGGTCCAACAGTCATAATATTTCAAGTTCACTAATTCATTATTTTGATTCCATCATATCTCAATATATCGAGTATATTATTGTCCTTGACTTACACGTGCTCAAACTCTATTTCACTAATCCTTCAATATTCTTTAATATCCCACGTTCACCATAGTTTAATATATCGGGTTTATTGTCTTCAACTTTCACGTGCTTAAATTTTACTTCACTATCCTTCAATGTTCTTTAATGTCTCGAGTTCACCATAGTTTAATATATCGGGTTTATTGTCTTCAACTTCTACGTGCTTAAATTCCACTTCACTAATCCTTCAATGTTCTTTAATGTCTCAATTTCACCATAGTTTAATATATCGGGTTTATTGTCTTCAACTTCCACGTGCTTAAATTCTACTTCACTAATCCTTCAATGTTCTTTAATGTCTCAATTTCACCATAGTTTAATATATCGGGTTTATTGTCCTCCACTTTCACGTGCTTCAACTCTATTTCACTAATTCTTCAATGTTCTTTAATGCCTCAAGTTCACCATAGTTTAATACATCGGGTTTATTGTCTTCAACTCCCACGTGCTTAAATTCTACTTCACTAATCCTTTAATGTTCTTTAATGCCTCAAGTTCACCATAGTTTAATACATCGGGTTTATTGTCTTCAACTCCCACGTGCTTAAATTCTACTTCACTAATCCTTTAATATTCTTTAACATTCTAAGTTCACTCTTTCGAATTCTGAAAGTTCTTCCTAACCGAATTGGCACTATTATCCTTTCGCGTTACTCCACGATTTCACCTTCTCCAGGTTAGCTTTATTTTCTTTTCAAAACCGAAAGGAGTCCTCTCCCAACCGAAGGACCAACAACAGGGAAACTTGCCGAAACCTTCCAACACCTATCACACTCGACCACCTTGTCTTCGCCCAGACGAAATCCGCACTTTTCGGGGAGCACGAGGAAAGCCAAAGAGAAAAAATGAGCCCCGCTTCCACCATGTCGGTCCCTTATATTCCTGAAATTCCTTACGGTCTAACGCGACGCGCGTGCCATCGATCCTGCGTGCCTGGAGTCACGTACTCCATTTGTACCCGATCCGGTCATTCACCCCTGGCAAATGGCTGGATTCCCACGCTGGGATGAGGTCAATGAACGATTTCTCGCATCGATCGTTGACCCTGAGCGTGTGCCGACTCCATCGAGCCACTCCCTCCAGCGCTCAAAAGGGGCGGAGTCGCTTCACCGATCGAGGATCATCCTTGATCGATGGGCGGCCAGATGATCAGTCGCTTGCGCGTTTCGATTGAGGGTGGATGTGGATTCCTCGGTGCGTGAACGCCTCGAGGTAGGCAATCGTCCCACATTTTCGTAATTTTCGATCTGGCTTCGCGATTGCCTACCTTTAGGTGATTGATCCCCTTGCGAAATATGCCGCGGTATTTTCGCGTCTTTCGCGACTGTGATATTCCAGTTCTCATTCTTGTCAGACTTCCAATTTAAAATCTAAAAACATGGATTTCAGAAACATTGATTTTGATTTTCAATACCTGTTGGGGAAAACCAGTTATGTCACAGACGATTGTGTTAATGTATTTCACTGCATTATGAATCATAATACGTCCTCGCAGCCCCGTCCAATGGATTTTTTGAGGTCTATTGCTGGCATATCGCCAGTTGAACCTAATCAGACCCACTGTAAGGGGGTTGCGCGTCAACATAAGGACATTAACAAATCTAATCGAAAATTGTGCGAATGCAATTCCGAATCTCGTTCTTGACCTGCACCAATGGAATCAGGGTGATTCCATTCATGGGGGAGGAGCGAGGTTAAGATAATTTGAATGCACAATTTTTGATTGACGAATCAATCAAGGATTGTGGGAGTGCAATCCCGATTCTTGTTCCTGACCTGCATCAATGGAATCAAAGTGATTCCATTCATGGGGAGGAGCGAGATTGGGATAATTCGGATACACAATTGATTGACGAATCAATCAAAAATTGTGCGAGTGCAATCCCGATTCTCGTTACGATCTGCCGAATGAGAAAGGGTATTGTCTCATTCGGACGATCAAACGGCTAGATCATCGGTGCCGCCCCTCGTTTCTGGTCTATTGTGACCCAAATCCCTTACGGGATCCTCTGTCCGTCGAAACTCATTGCACAATGCAACGATGAGATCGAGGTTGTTGAACCCGAAAAATTGTGCAATGAGTTTCGAAAAATGAATTTTAGGATGCGAATTCCATAAATTTTGGGTTACTAAACTTGTGGAATTTTGGAAAATTTGGATCCCCGAGTGGCTCCATTACGGGATCTTCCTCGCACTTTCAACTCTAGGCTTGGAGTTGAATGACCGAGGAATTAGCCAAGGACACGGGGATTCAGATATAAAAGGAGTAGGGAACACGACTCGTCCTCTTTAGTTAGCTGGTAATCAGAAAGCGGCAGAGTCTTCGGAGGATTGAGACAGAGAGTGGAGCTGGGAGTGACGTGAGAGAGATAGAGGTTTGAAAGATATCGCGACGAGGTAGCCAAGTGCGAAAGTAGCATCGATCCCATGAGGATAAAGTAATGTTTATGTGAACAGATAGTGTTGTAGTCATTAAGTTAAGATAACTATGATTAGCGAAGAGGGATCGTTTGATCGCGAATCGTGTTGAAGCGAACGTAGTAACCATATTAAAAATTCAGAGTTATAATTAGAACAATTCGCGAATAACTGTGAGGCATATCGAAGTATTGAAGTGACTATCCCGAAAATTAGAATTATTAGAACAATTTGTGGTTTACGGTGAAGCATATCGAGGTATTGAAGTGACTATCTTGAAAGTTTGAATTATTAGAACAATTCGTGATTAACGGCGAGGCATATGGAAGTATTGAAGTGACTATCCCGAAAATTAGAATTATTAGAACAATTTGTGGTTTACTGTGAAGCACATCGAGGTATTGAAGTGACTATCTTGAAAATTAGAATTATTAGAGCAAGTTTGTTATTTACTATAAAGCATATCGAAGTATTGAAGTGACTATCTTGAAAATTGGCTCAACGGAAGTGATAGAAGGCGGCCGCGAGAATAGATACGCTAATAAGCGAGTCAAAGAGAAGAAACGTTAAATGTGCTGAACGATAATAGTTGTAGACAGTTATGAATCATATCGAAGTGACTGTGTTGAAAGTTAACTCAGTTGAGGTGAAGGAAGCCAAATCGAGATTATGAGATATCAGCTAAAGACGTGCGTGATTGACTGTGATCGTGTTAATACCATAGCATTATAATTGAACAAAGTTGAATTGGATAATTGAAGTGAACGCGGAAGGTGAAATAAACTTGTGAAGCAGCCACCGCGAGGTAGCTAGATAAATCCAGTTTTAAGTATATTATTAGTAGTCTTAAGGTGTAGGATTTGAGATTTGCATATAAATATGATAAAAGGAGAGATAGGTATAGTCTAGGCTAAGATTAGAGAAAGAATTGTGAAGGTATTGTGAAGGATCGATGCTCGATCGGGAATTAGCGAATAAAATACGGGATTGAGTTTGAACGTTGCGCTCAATTTTTAATCCACTCCCGCTTTCACTCCCCATTATCTTTTTCCTTTCTTTTCTTCTTTGGGGAACGTCGTGGGGTTCTCGTTTTGACCACGATCGGTGCCGGGTGACTCGTCCTAAGACGAGTGGCGCCCACCCACGACCTTTCTTCGCGGGCAAAAGGCCGGGTGAGTCACCCAACCTCCGAGCGATTCGGAGTTGTCCGCAAGCGCAGATTTTGCACGTGACACCACATCCAATTACTTTACTATGGAGAAAATTTCAGCGGAGTTGGACACTGGGTGTGTATATTTTACAATGGGAACACACTGCGCATATATGATGGCCTAAATGGCAAATCAATGCCGCCCCTACCGGTGGATTTCCTGAATGCTTTTTCCACACAATTCACGAATTTTTTTCCCCGATGTACAAAAACAATCAGATAGTTATGACTGTGGTGTCTTTGCTATTGCTTATGCTACATCCCTTGCCCTGAAAAAGAATCCCATTTTTGAGAATTTCACCATTGCGGAAATGCGTCCCCATTTGTTGCGTATTTTAGCTGGCGGAGAGTTGATGCAGTTTCCATCCACTCCAAGAAAACTCCGGGGAAATCCTAAGCGTGATATTTTTGCGGTTAAAAATGTACAAATGAAGCGAATGGGTGCTGTGCGCAAATAGATTTCAAGAAACAATGCGGAAATGAGATTGAAAGAAAAGGAAAAGGATACATTAAGAAAACAAATAGATAGGTCTACATACAAAAAATGTTCAACAAGGTCGCAGCACAAAAATACTCAAGCGCATCGTGCTGCTCGTCTCGAGTGTGAGTATCGCGAAACAGAGCAATTACATAATACTCAAGCGCATCGTGTTGCTCGTCAAGATGCAAACTATCGTAGTACTGAAACAAATACAGCCACATCTAACGACTAACTAAGAAGCTGTTTGTCAGGAATATACGTCTGCAATACAAGAAGGGCATTCTAACGCTTGCGTTTGTTGTGGGCGTCTATGGCATAAGACGTCTATTACATTTATTTCGAAATGCGCATTAAAATTAAAAAGCCACAGGTATACAGATGACTACTTCTTGCAAATATTCCATCTCCACCCAAATGCAGAAATTGTTGTTTTCTGTAACACGTGCGCAAGAGATATTCAGTTATTCAAAGTTCCTCGTTTAGCCAGAGCAAAAGGTTTGATATTTCCTCCAATACCTGACGTTTTGAAGGATATTACTCCTCTCGAAGAACGACTAGTCTGTGCTCAACACATTTTCATTAAAATTGTTAAAAGAGGGTGTGGCCTGGGATATCAGCATGGCCTTTCAGGAAATGTAATAAATGTTCCAGTCGAAGTAAGCACTATGGTTACTTCTTTACCTCGGTCAATATCAGATACGGACGTTATAACCGTAGAATTGAAACGCAAAATGTGCTACAAACATGGACGCGTGGAGCGTATCAGGCCCAAAAAAGTATGTCAAGCTGCGCAGTACTTGGCTCAATGTAATCTTTACAAAGAGCTAAATATTCAGGTTGATGAGAACTGGTCATATGATGACGAGCGTAATATAGATGTGTGTACGTGTCATGAGCTGAATAATGAATGTGAGGAGACTAATGAAGACGAAGATGTAAATCCTGGTGGTAATGAAACTCTCTTAGATCAGGATCTCACTGTGATAATTGCACCAGGCGAAGGAAAACAACCATTTTCTCTAGTTTTCGACGAACACATGGAAGAATTGGCTTTTGTGAAAATTCATTGTTGTCAAAAAAGAGAGTTTAAGGTAAAACTAAGTCATATGGACATTACAAAATCAGAAATATCTCGAGAAGATCGTCGTGTCGTCCGTCCCGATTACCTATTTACTGCTTTAAAAAAACAACATACTATCAGAGTGCAGAATAGTATTTCAATTTGCAGAAACAAAGTGGCCCGAACTAATAATTGTTAAAAAAGATTGTGGATGGAGACGAAATAACTAAGGACCAGGCAGATCAGTTGACATATGCAGATAAAGCTCGCCTCATCCAAAGCGACCCCTACATTTGTGCTACATATTTTGACACACGTCTTCAGTCGTTGAGAAAAACTTGGTGTTGCTCGTCAGGAGCATTCGGTTCATTTAACATAGAACATTTCTACTACCGTATAGAGTTCCAGCACCGTGGTTCTCCTCATGCCCATATAATGATGTGGCTCAAACAAGCACCAGTGTTTAAGCCGGGCGATGATACATCAATGCCACCTATCATTAACTTTATTGATAATATTATTACCTGTAGCAGTGAAGATATTGAGAGTTCCCTAATTGAGTTACAGCGCCATAAGCACACACACACCTGCCATCCAAAGCCGGGGAGACCATGCAGATTTGATATACCATTTTACCCATATGACAAAACAGTACTTTTAACAGAAATAAATAAAGATGAACCTACGTATAAAAACTGCAAAGAACTGGGAAGAGGCCTTAAAGAAAAAATTGATAATATTCCCGGAAACATAACAAAGTTTGAGAATTTTTTGCAATATATCGGACTTACCAGAGAACAGTACCTTCTTGCCATTAGAGCATCTATTTCTAGACCTACAATTCTACTAAAACGAAGTCCCAAAGACGTTTATATAAATCCTTATTCAAAAAACATTACTGAACTACATCGCGCCAACATGGTTATCAGATACATATTAGATCCATTTGCCTGGTCGTTATACATAGTTAATTATATTAATAAAGCTGATCGAGGAATGTCAAAACTTCCTAGAGATGCAGTTGAGGAGACAAGAAAGGGGAATAAGGCGGTTCGGGAATCTCTGAGGACTATAGCAAATGTATTCTTCAATGCTTCTGAAATATCAGCACAAGAGGCAGTCTATTATTTAATAAGTCTTCCCATGTCTCATTGTAGTGAGACTGAAATTTTCATAAACACAAACGTTCCCGAAAAACGGATACAAATGTTGAAAAGTAGAGGAGAGCTCCAAAGTATAGGTCCGAAATCTAGTGACATATTTTTGCCTAATCTGATCGATGACTATGCCAATCGTCCACATACTGAATAATTTGAAGGCATGACGCTTGCTTATTTTGCAGCATTTTATGTGTTTTCTAAGAAACGTAATAAGCGTGGTGGAATATCATTAAGGGAAGAAAGTATTGAAGATGAAAATGAAGACTGCGAAACAGTATTAAATAAAACGATGGGTAATTGGATATGTCTGTTAAATAACGATGGTTGCATAAGGCACAGACAGAAGCCCCGAATTATTCGGTTTTGCCATTTTAGTCATACTACAGATCCGGATCAGTTTTATAGAGAACAAGTCACGCTATAACTACCTTGGAGAAATGAAGAAAAGGAAATTTTGACAGATTCAGTTAATTTAGTAGCCAAATTCCATTCAGCATCTGACACAATAAAGTCAAGCAGCATAATTTTTAATAAACTCGGAGGTGTTGAAGAGTTTGAAGCTCTTCTAGGTGCAATAAGGCAAGCTGAGGTGGAGAATGAAGAAAGTGAGGAAGTATGCGTGGGTCGGGGAAACAGAAGGCTTCTAGCAGGCTATGAGTATGAAGATCAAATAGCAGATGTTGCAAATGATATCTTGCCTGGGGGAAACGCTGGCCCAAACCATGGTGATTCAGCTTCATTTGTTGCACCTGCTCTAATACCTGAGGAAATATACTTGGAACTAACCCGAAAATTAAACGTAGACCAACGCGACTTTTTGATTCATATTTTACAGTATTATAGTAACTATCACGAACGTGAAAGGCAGCCGTTATATGTGTTTTTAAGTGGTGGAGCAGGAGTAGGAAAAAGCTTACTCATCACCACCCTATTTCAATGTCTGACAAGAATTTTCAACTTCTTTCCTGGATCAAACCCTGATGATATCAAAATACTTTTAACTGCTCCAACTGGAAAAGCGGCATTTGGCATTGGCGGTCAAACATTACATAGTGCTTTTTCTTTACCTGTAACTCAAGTTGGCCACAGTATGCCAGATTTATCAGCTTCGACATCAAACACACTCGCATGCAAATTAGCTCATCTAAAATTAATTGTAATCGATGAAATTTCAATGGTAGGTTCAAAACTACTAAACCAAATTAATCGTCGATTACAGCAAATATTTCGAACTACGTCCTTATTTGGAGGCATATCAATTATAACCGTTGGTGACATGCGTCAATTGCCTCCAGTTGGAGATAACTGGATTTTTCAAAATTTAACGGGCAAAGGCATTACATCATTAGCAGGCACTTCTTTGTGGAATTTTTTCCAATTGTTTGAGTTAAAAACTATAATGAGGCAAAGAAATGATCTTAAATTTGCAACTGCATTGAACAACTTAGCTGCTGGGACCATGACGTCTGAAGACCTAAAACTAATGAACGAAAGATGCTTTAAAATCAACGAAATACCTGCAGATGCCAAAGATGCTGTGCATTTATATTGTAGTAATGCTCTCGTGGACGCGCACAATGAACGGGTTCTTAATGCAATGATAACGGACGGGCCTATCGTTGATGCTTTGGATTAAGTTTTTGGCGAGCCAAATTTATCAGCTAAAGAGCGCGCATTAAAAACTATCTCTTCTGTACCTACCGCACAAACGTATGGGCTACCTAAAAAATTGAATTTAAAAACATCGGCAAGATATATGTATGATAACGGTTCATGTTGACACAGAGGACGGGCTGGTAAATGGGACAACAGGGAGATTGAAGGCAATTGACTACGGTATTAATAAAGTAACGGGCGAAAGAAGACCACTCAGACTATGGCTAGAACTTGATGACTTAAATGCTGGCAAAAATAAAAGGAGATCGTTTGGTAACCAATACAGAGAACGACTACAAAAAAATTGGACTCCTCTAGAATGTGCTGCTTATATCAAGAATGTGCTGCTTATATCATTAAAAAGTGGAAAGCTTCAAGTTTTCAGATCCGCCGGACACAATTTTCACTAGTTCCAGCAGAGGCAATTACCATACATAAGAGTCATGTTGAGATAAATTTAAAATTCCCGCCTTCTCTTATCGTACTATTCACGTAAAATAAGAGTGGCAACACTTTTAAATTTAAACACGAAGTAACTAACTGTAATTAGTAGTAGTTAAGTTTTGTACTTGAAGTTGCACTTGTCGATAGGAGTTTCCTGAGAAAAAATAAAATCAATTTTGATCCGTGCAATCCAGTTTAATTATTGAGAACTCGATTAATCCGTATAATTTACAACAGGTTATGGGCCCAGCACACCCTTAATCTGCCGAAAAAAGGAAAAAATCGAAATAACACGTGTAGAAAACGTTTTCTGGTGAAATATATTTTTTCGCGAATTTCCAATTTTTACCACGTGAAGACCAATTATCATAAAATTAAAAATGAACAATACAATAATGTCAATCCCGAAACTCACGGGTAGAGACAACTGGACGAGCTGGAGTTTTGCTGTTAAGGCATACTTGCAACATGAGGATTTATACACATGTGTACTAACGGAACCAGATGCAAGTGATGCTAACAAAATGAAAAGCGATGTGAAAGCTAAGTCAAAGTTGATATTATTAGTAGATCCAGTTTTGTATGTACATATTCAAGATGCAGCAAGTGCAAAACAAGTATGGGATAATCTCACTATGGCATTTGAGGACAGCGGATTAACTAGAAAAGTGGGACTATTAAAAGACTTAATAAATACAACACTAGAAACAAGTGAAAGTGTGGAAGCTTACGTGAATAAGATAATGTCATCAGCTCATAAGCTCAGAAACATTAACTTTAAAGTGGATGACGAGTGGCTTGGAACTTTGATGCTTGCTGGGCTGCCGGAGACATACAAACCGATGATTATGGGCATAGAAAGTTCTGGGGTAAAAATTAGTGCCGATATGATAAAAACAAAGTTGATACAAGAAATAAAAACAACTGATACAGACACTACCGCATTTTACACCAATAATAACAAGTTCAATAAGTCAAATAACCTTCAACAAAGTCAGCGAAAAGGGCCGAGATGTTTTAACTGCAACCGTTACGGACACATAAGTAAAAATTGCAGATCTAAGAAAAATGCAAAGGAACAAACGAATAAAAATTCTGGATATGTAGCTGTTTTTTCTGCAACAGCAACGAATGATGACGGGTGGTACATTGACTCTGGAGCGTCTATGCACATGACGATGAGGCAAGATTGGCTTTATGATGAAATGCCTCCGCCAATCACAAGCATAAAAATAGCGAATGACAAAATGCTCCCAGTTAAGAGTTGTGGAAAGGTAGATCTAAAAGTTGTGACGAAAAATGGTCAAATTCAAACTATTCAAGTAAAAAATGTACTATATGTACCAGAATTAGTAACTAATCTACTGTCAGTTAGCCAAATAATAAAGAATGGATGCACCATACAGTTCACCGATCATGGCTGCAAAATATTCAACCACAGGAATTCTGAAATAGCAGCTGCAAGTCTCATCTGCAATATGTACCGGCTGAATATCAACACGATTCAAGCATACAATTGTAAGCAAAATGAAACAGAGCACTTATTATGGCATCAAAGAATGGCACATTTGAATTTTAATGATTTAAATAAACTACCAAACAGTACCAATGGCGTGAAATTAGTTAAAAACAACGATAAAATAATTTGCGAATACTGTCAAAAGGGAAAACAGTCGAGAATGCCGTTTCCAGCTGAAGGTTCGCGAGCAGGAGAACCCTTAGAACTTATACATTCTGACATATGTGGACCACTGGAAGTAAAATCAATAGGAGGAGCTAGGTACTTTCTCACATTCACTGACGATTATACGAGGAAAGTATTTGTATATTTTTTAAATAACAAATCAGATGCTTTCTCTAAATTCAAGGAATATAAAGCATTAGTAGAAAACCAGCTTAATTTAAAAATAAAAAAATTACGTACTGATAATGGAAGAGAGTACTTGAGCAATGAGTTCTCAAATTACCTAAAAAAATCGGGAATTATTCATCAAACATCGAATACATATACTCCTCAACAAAATGGTATGGCCGAGCGAATGAATCGCACACTAATGGAAAGAGCACGGTGCATGCTAATCAATTCTGATTTACAAAAACAGTACTGGGCAGAAGCAGTAGCTACAGCTGCCTATATCACTAATAGATGTCCGACACGTGCACTCTCATATAGTACACCTGAAGAAAAATGGACTGGAAGGAAACCAGATGTGAGCCACTTAAAAATTTTTGGATGTGAAGCAATGGTAAAAGTACCGAAAGAAAAATTACAGAAACTGGATCCCAAGGCAAGAAAAATGACATTTATTGGCTATTGCGATACTACAAAAGGTTACAAGTTGATAAATCCAAAAACACACGAAGTAATAATAAGTAGAGACGTTATATTTTTGGAAAATTCAATCAAACAAAACCACATAGTAATGCCTCTAACTACAATCGAAAACACCAACACAACTAGTGATAAAGAGTTTTCAATAACTAGTAAAAAGACAAATGAAAGTTCATTTGATAATAATCAAACGAAGGATAGAACTGATGAAATGATGCAACCAAATGACACTACTACAATGATGGATGATGATGAAACCTTTCAATCTGATGAAAACTCTCTTGATAAAAATTCTTTGTATGTTCCCGAAAGAAAAATTGATTTAGGACAACCTAGTCAAATTATAACCAGATCAAAGAAGTTACAACAAAACAATGCTTACCTCTGTGAAAGTAAATTCAAAGGTGATCAAGACGTACCGAAGACATACGCTGAAGCTGTATCATCACAAAACAGAGATGAATGGAAACAGTCAATAAAGGATGAATTAAAGGCACACGAGCAAAATGAGACATGGACATTAGTTAGACAACCTCCAGGAACTAAAACAATTGGGTGTAAATGGGTCTTCCGCTTGAAAGACGAGCCATCAGGACTGATCTACAAATCAAGACTTTGTGCCAAAGGGTGTTCACAAAACTACGGCATCGACTATAAGGACACATTTTCTCCAACAGTAAGGTATGACTCTGTTCGAATATTACTTTCAGAAGTATGTCAACATAACCTAAATATGATTCAATTTGATGTAAAAACCGCCTTTCTCTATGGGGACATCTCAGAAGATATATATATGACCCCACCTGAAGGAATAGATGCCCCACCGAACTATGTATGTAAACTAAAAAAATCTCTATATGGCCTCAAGCAAGCTCCACGTTGCTGGAATAACAAATTTAAATCAGTACTAAAAAAATTTGGTTTTACAAATAGCCACTCCGATCAATGTGTCTATACAAGTTATACAGATAGAACCAAAGTATACCTCTTACTTTATGTAGATGATGGGCTGATAATATCTAAAGAAGAAACTGTTGTTAATAAAGTATTAAATGATCTCAGAGAAAACTTTGAAATAAGAACAATGGAGCCAGAAAATTTTGTCGGTTTACAAATAGAACGAACAAATAACAAAATATTTATTCACCAGCGAAAGTACATTGAAAAGCTACTTATAAAGTTTAACATGAATGATGCTAATGGAATGAGTACTCCAGTAGATTCTCATATTACATTGGAAAAGTCTACGTCAGCGCCTGAAGAGAAAATACCATACAGAGAAGCAGTAGGCTCTCTTATGCACCTTGCAATTGTGAGCAGACCAGATATCATGTTTGGAGTAAGCCTGATAAGTCGATTTCTGGACTGCTATGATGATACACACTGGACTGCTATAAAAAGGATACTGAGGTATTTAAAGGAAATCAAAGAATATGGGATACTTTATTCTACAATGGAAAACAATATAGTAGAAGGTTATAGTGACTCGGTTTATGCCACTGATAAAGATACAAGACGGTCTACCACTGGTTATGTCTTTATAAAAAATGGTGCAGCTATTACATGGGGAAGTCAACGACAGCAAAGTATAGCTCTATCTACTACAGAAGCAGAATACATGGCTGCATGTGCTGCCACAAAAGAAGCCTTATGGATAAAAAGACTACTCACAGATATTGATACAAACAATCAGAATAATATTTGTTTGTACGTAGATAATCAAAGCGCAATATCAATGATCAAAGATATAGATTTTCATAAAAGATGTAAGCACATTGATGTACGATATAAGTTCATTAAAGAAAAGTTTCAAGAAAAAGAAATAGATGTAAAATACCTACCTACAAACGAACAATGTGCTGACATGTTTACAAAAGCTCTTCCTCGAGTCAAATTTCAATATCTTAGAGATAAAATAGGCATAGTATTAAGTAAACAATAATTCATTAATATTGTATATCATTATAATAAGAAAAGAGAAGGCTAGAATTTGGAGGGAATGTTGAGATAAATTTAAAATTCCCGCCTTCTCTTATCGTACTATTCACGTAAAATAAGAGTGGCAACACTTTTAAATTTAAACACGAAGTAACTAACTGTAATTAGTAGTAGTTAAGTTTTGTACTTGAAGTTGCACTTGTCGATAGGAGTTTCCTGAGAAAAAATAAAATCAATTTTGATCCGTGCAATCCAGTTTAATTATTGAGAACTCGATTAATCCGTATAATTTACAACAAGTCAAGGAGCAACAATGGACAAAGTTGTGGTTCACATAAATACTCACATTAAGAGATCAATGCTATATGTAGCGTGTTCCAGAGCGAAAGCGTCAGATGGATTGTTTATAATCGCTGTAAATGAAGCAGGATTTCCGCATCCTCTTCCACCATCGAAAACATGTCCAGTCGCTATAGAAATGTGCCGCTTACGTGAAAATCCCTTAGTACCCGCTTTCAGATTTCTTCGCTTAGAAAGACCACCTGATTGTATTCAAGTAGTGTATCATAACGTACAATCTTTCAAAAAACACATGCATGATGTGGCTGTGGATCCCATTATAAGCAATTCTGATGTAGTTTTTTTAGCAGAGACGTGGGGCAGTTCATCTGATACCTTTCAACTGAATAATTTTGATGTGATCTCTAAGACTCACGGTCCAAATCTAAATACCGCAAACCGCGGAATGGGCATGATTGCATTTAGAAATACAAATGTCCAAGTAATCAAAACAATAGTGTTCCAAAAATCTTGCGGGGTAGGGCACTGTGAAGGCATTACTCTTGATTTAAAAGGAGTTCGGATAATTGGCATTTATAGATCACCTCGATGTAACTTAAACGATTTTCTAAATGCTCTGACTAATGTCATATTTGATGGTAACAGAAGCAGAACACCGCCATTGCTTCCAACTATTGTGTGCGGAGATTTTAATATAGATTTACTTACATGTAATGATAGTGTACCACTTAAACAATATTTTTACCGTATTGCTTTGAAGTCGAAACTACATCAAGTTGCAACCACAATGGGTTACACTCAAATAGACAATATATTTAGTAACATTGAAATAAATGCTGGTACATACAGTACACTATTCAGTTATCACAAAGCGTTATGGCTACAATTTCAAATAAATAGTAAAATTTGATTCTAAAAACTTTGTTTTAATTTTAAATATTGTAAGGTAGTACGGAACCCTTCGTGTGCGGGTCCGACCCGCACATGCCGGTTTTATTTTTTCTAGACCTGGCTAATCCCTGTTATTCACAAAGGATGCCGTTTACTGCTTTCCGTGTCGAATATTCGGGCTAGAAAATACGAAGATTGGATCAAGTGAAGGAGTGTGTGATTGATAACACTTGGGCTATTACCTAAAGTCTCACGAATCAAGTCGACAGCACAAAAATTGTATGTTGAAATGGATCAATTTAGAGAATGGTTTAAAAAGCTGTTCCAGTCACAAATTGAACAAGAAAGGCAACGTTGGAGAGATATTTTAGAACGATTGCTCGCAATTATAAATTTTTTAGCATCTCACAATTTGGCCTTCAGTGGTCATAGAGAGAAGTTAACATCTGACTCAGACTCGAGTGAGACAAGTGGCAACTTTACAGATTTAGTAAAGTTAATAGCCCGATTTGATCGCGTGCTGAAGCTTCACCTAAAACAAGTCAGGAATAAGACGATTAATGACCACTATATCGTAAAAACTATTCAAAATGAGCTCATACAATTAATGGCAAGTCACGTGAAAACTCAAATTGTTGAAAAAATAATAAATTATAAATATTACTCGATTATTCTTGATTGTACTCGCGACGTTTCTCGTGTTGAGCAACTTTCAATTATTATAATTTATTTTTTACCTTGTGGGAGTCACAGCTGGAATCTCATCCTAGGAGATGCAGCATGGTCTTGTGTCCAAGCAAAATCTTTTTCTGGTTTGCTACAAAGGTTGTACACTCTTTTTGCCGGCTCAAGTCAGAATCGGGCTATTTTAAATGCTCATGCAAAATCGTTATCGCTAAAACCACTCTCTGAAACTAGATGGGAGTGCAGGTTAGCATCGGTGAAGGCCGTTACATACCAACTAAGTGATATATGTGATGCTTTAAAGGATTTAGCAGAAAATACAACAGATTATCAGTTGGTCAGTGAATGCCTTTCTAAAGAAAAGGAAATAAGTACCTACGAATTTGTAGTTTCACTTGTCATATGGTATGACATTCTTACAAAGATAAATGTTACAAGAAAAATGTGGCAAAGCGAAAGCATGCACTTAGATGTGGCTATACAACACCTAGACGCATTCACAAATTATTTTTATGTCATTGTCAACAATGTGAGCGCAAGCTGCCATCCTAGGTTTGAGGCTCTTAAACATCATGAGAGCATATTTGGTTTCATGTATAATATAAAAAAACATTGAAGGAAATTAGTGATAGTGAACTTTTGAAGCAATGCAGCGACTTGCAAATATCTATGACAGTAGGAGAATCATGCGATATTGAAGGACATGAATTGTACGAAGAACTGAATACGTTCATCCGTGTGTATGAAGGAAACGACGACATTATCTCGGTGCTCAAATACATAATAGAAAAAAAATTAACTGAAGTTTACCCCACTATCGATATAGTCCTGAGAATTATTGCTACCACACCTGTTACAGTTGCGTCTGCTGTAAGGAGTTTTTCGAGGCTTAAAATTATTAAAACATAACTGAGGAATTCGATGACACAAGATCGGCTTTCAGCCCTTGCTATTCTTTCAATCGAGAATGACGTAGCTCATTCATTAGATTATTTTGCTCTAATTAAAGAATTTAGCCTTAGGAAAAGCCGCAAACATCATTTTTAAAATGTATCTTTGTATATGTTAACTTTGTAAGCCTTTTAATGTAAAATATTTTAAAACTCAAATTTGAATTATTTGTATAACTTTAGCATTTCTCCTAAATACCTAAACCAAACAACCTGACATGACAAATACCTAAACCAAACAACCTGACCTACTTTCGCATCACATACTTTTCGCGAAGGACAAAGGGCCTTGCAAAGACCTGCCGCCCCGAGCCTCGCAATGGGTTGGGCCGCCTCTGATAATGTACTTGAGGAATGATACTCCAACTGTGGGATTCCTCTTCGAATTCCGGCATTCTCTCACGCAGCGCCTCATTCTGAAACATAAATAAAATAATCGACAGTATTCCGTATTTTAACACAGAAATGTACTTAACATTTAAATAATGTACTGTTCCACACTTAACAAATTTGTACCACGATGAAAAAATTTAGTAAAGTTGAAAAATTTAAAACACTTTTGAAAGCAACTGTCTTGATCAGCAGAAATCATTTGACATATTGAGGAACAAAATTACAATTACAGTTGAGACTATGTAGATATACTACCAAAACTCTTCGTAGTAGTTCAAGCCATGAACTCGAATTTTTCACTTCCATATTCATAGGGTCAAGTGAGGCTAATTGCCACATCGGAGAATATGAAATTTCATATGCAAAATGAAATTTTCAACGCGGGAGTTTTAAAAAACTCAAATATTTTATTATCAAAATCACTTTCTACTAACATAACGAAAGTTTTTATTTAAGAAAATGAATATGACTTACATCGGAAAATAAAATTTCCACATATTTATTAAAATTCAATAACAAAGATTAATTTTATAGAAAAATTTAATTTTATAAGAGCAATTAAATTTTTATTAAGATTAAATACAATTATTAAACTATGAAAAATATTAAATTAACAAAAAATACATAAAAGCCAATATATACAAATATATTAACAATTCAATTTATAGGAATAATTTAATTTTACATGTACAATTCAATTTTATTAAAATTAAATAACATAACTAAATCATGAAAAAATTATGCTAACAAGAAAATACATATCAGAGAATATTCAAAAATATAAAATCATAACAACGAACAAAAAATAATAACGAAAAAGCAAAATAAAATAAGTAAATAAAAACAACATCATAGTACATTTTTGTTGAAGTAGTGATTATGCTTAAATTGAGTTATATTTTTTAGCATAATCCTTATTCAAGTTTTTGATTTTGCGCGTATTGGTCGATTTGGAGCTAATAATTGTGGATTTAACAAAATTATTTCATTAAATATTGCTCAATGGTGAGCATACTTTTGAAAAATTTTCGAAATTTGACATACTGCAGTCACATTTATGATCCAAATCCTTATGGAAAATGTCAGAAAGGAATTACTCGAATTATAAGGCCTTAAGGAGTCCTTTTTGATTTTTAAACCCCGAAAAAATTTTGAATAATCCTTGGAAAATAGCACACATATGGGTAAAAGGCACTTTATTCATTGAAAGAACGCGTAAACCGCGTTGCATAGCATCACAATATTCGTAGTCTATGGGGACACCTCTCTTCGACGATTTCGAGCGTACACCTGGCGCAATTGATTTTTCGCTCGATTGCATGGGCGGCATATTCACAAGCATCAACATGGGCAGAAAGGTCGATTTTAGCAGTTTCTAGGTACGACGAATCAAAATTTGATTGGAAATTTGTGGTGTCAACATGTTCATGTATGCTATTTTCTCCATAATCCGCAATGAGCTCTTGAAAATTTAGCCGTTTGTGGAGAAACATATTATGAATACGAATTTTCTTCTCCGATTCTAGAAGCTCTGTATACGAGACATTATACCGACAACCAGCCATGGAACGATATAAACGAAATCTACCTTCCAGGTCGTCCGTTTGAAATTTTCCGAGCAGAGCATATGGTGATATTAGCTCGTTCAGAGTGTAGTTGATTATATCTAATTGCGAACGTGTCGTAAGAATGGCAGCATGAAAAGTATCGGAAGAAAATTTAGCGAAGCTATTTTCTGCCCGATTCCAGTTGTCGATGCAAGACATAAACTTGGTTAGAAAATCAACCTGGACGCCAGTTGCATTGAAAATAAGGTCACAGTCGATATTTCTTTTACGGATACCTTTATCCAATTGTTTCACATTGACAGTATTCCACCATGTCGGAAAAATTTTACGAAACTCCGCAGTTTCATAATTGCCTTCTGACTTCAAAGCTGCGATCGTGGAGTCATGAAATATATTATCCACATAAGCGACTTTTTGTCTTTCCAGATTATTTGTGTCGACTGATTTCAAATTGAATATACAGGCCTTTCGAACATTGAGATGTTTTTTCGCTATTAAATATCCTCATATTAAGCTCTTTTTATTTCTCCGGTGTCAAAGTCAGTATAGAGGAATTGTTTAGGTCTTAAATTGATCCAATTGTTCTGGAAGTTTTGAAAAGGTGTACAGTATCAAACAGCAAACAGATTTTTTTATTTGGGAAATCAGGATTTTCAAAAAAGGTTTCAGGATTCCTTCGGAATATGTTGAACACGTTTTGATTTGTTCTGCTTTGTCAGTGATGAGAACCAGAACTTGAAACACTTTTTTATGCACAAATTTGATAACTTCAGTAGTAAGCTCGTGCACATGCTTACCAGTGGGATTGAGAATCGGTACTAAACGCACTATTTCTTTAAATTTGCCATACACAGATTTAATCAAAAATGACTCAACGGTTTTTTGCCAATTGTGCAATATTGTTCTCAGCAAACCCTGTTATATTATTTCAGGCTCCACATATATTTCGTCAATTAGTAATCGAACAACTTTTTCCACATTACTAAGTGACTTGATGGCATACTGCAAATACCTTTCATCATTGTGCTCATTTTTGAAATTGGGACTAATATTGAATGATGGCGAAATGCTGTGAACATGTCTTTTGCATGGAAGAAACATAAATTTACGAAGAAAAGAATATATGAGAAGAATGAGAGAATGAGAATATGAGAGAATGACAAAAGTCATTAGGTCTGTTCCCGTACTTTTGTAGTAAAAATCAGTATTCCCTCAAACCAGTATTCTCTCTTGCTACCAAGAGCGTAACGCTCACAGTGTGAGCGATAAACGGAAAAAAGTACGGGAACGGGATTGCAGTAACTTGCAGTAAAACTGTCAAATTTTGATATGGAGTATACATATAAATAAACTAAACATAAAAAAATCATTCCTAATTCAGAGTGCAAGAGAGGCACAAGTACCTGCTTAATCGTTGTCAATACAGTTATTTCAACTAGGGGGGCGCCCCCTGCTCGCTACGCTCGCCAACCCCCGTTGTTCGCTCCGCTCATTCTATTAGCTCGCGCATGGAGCTATATATACAGTAGCATTGTAAGTAAAAAGGTTAGTTAGTTCAGACTGTAGTAGATATCATTTCAGCTCATTTTGTACGTCAAAGTACATCTATATTGAATGAGGCCCTATCTGTAATTTTCAAAAACATTCCGGGTGTGGTTGCGGATCTTAAAAGATCTTAAAATTTTCTCATACAAAATACTTTTTGTAAAAATTCTTTCATCTTCTGCCAAATGAAATTGGCTTTGTGTTTCAGAAATCTATATATAAATAGGCGACACGTTTTTTTGTTATCCCTTTTACAGGAAACCAGGTGGACTTAACTGGATAAGAATTATACCATTCGAAAGATTAATTCTTCCTCTATGTGCATCACTTAATTTTTTTACTTAAATTTAATTATAAATAAGTTTAATTTTAAATTGAAATTAAAAAATTCAATGAGATAGTATGTGTAAGTTGAGCACACCCATAGCGTAAATGATGCTCTTGGGAAGAATGTGTGCGTGTGATTGTTTTGATTTTTGCCTGAAGATATGCAACCATATGATGATTTTTGGTTTGTGTCCCTAATATATGGCAAGTACTAAATAAGTTGAAAATCAAACCAAATGTTTTCAATCTTCTACTGGGGACACAAACCAAAAAGATTAACATATAATTGCATTCCTCTACGAAGAAATCAAAATATAGAACATATGTACTTATTTAATATTATCATTGGCCTAGCCTACCATTTGTGACAAATACGTGTATTGTTTCCACTCGAACGTATTATCTTTCCCAATGATAATGTGAAGGGTGAGGTGCAAATAAAGCCGTATCACAGACAATAGGCGTATGTTCATTCTTTTGCTTTTTGCCTTGAAGAAGGCAATCTTTGGCTTATAAAATTGCATTCTTCCAGACAAAATTCAAAACAATGAACATATGGCCACAGACAATAATATGGATGCATTACCACAGATAAATTTAAAGCCATCGTTTGCTTATATCATTATTTTTTGCTATTTTGATAAAAATATATGCAAATTTTATATAAAAACTTAAGAAAGTCATCATTTTAAAGTTATCTCTAGAAAACGCGAACATAACTTTCAGGAATATTCATGGAAAGCGAGCAAATTTCTGAATTTTATCATATTTCCTAATTTTTCTATGGACCCACATTCAAAAACATACTTTAGAGAAATATGATGTATGACCAAAAGTTGGGAAATGACAAAATAATGGGGAATGATCAGATATATAAACCACCTAGAATGCTTTGTTTAGCTGCTACGAGCCAAAAACTATTAAAAAAGTGTTGGTTATGAGGAACCTTAAGATCTTTTTGAATTCGCAACCGCATGCGCTAGGTTTTTGATAGTTGTAGTTGGGGCCTCATTCAATAAAGCTGTACGTTGACGTGCTGAAAGAGGTTAAATGATTGCTACTGAAGTCTGAACTAAATCACCTGTTTACTGACAATGCTACTGTATATGGAAAGCCATGCGCGAGCTTTTAGAGTGAGCATAGCGAACGAAGGGGGTTGGCGAGCGAAGCGAGCAGGAGGCGCCCCCCTAGTACATATAAACACGCAATCGGTTAAACGATCTAACTCTACTGGCTACAACATACAATCAACAGTGAGAAAATATAGGTTGTTTGAGTAAGATTCCTGATTTTTGAAACGTTTGCCCCTGGGATTTATTAATTGTCATCGCAAAAGCCAGAATGACGGGAAGTTGAGTTTCTTGAAAAGAAAAAGGCAAAAATACGTCACACGTGTCGAAATACGTGTGTTTCGGAAAACTCCTGCTAAGATCTCACAATCCAAAAAATTTTCTTTTGCATTTGAACTAAACGAATAGGTATACCATTGACCAAGCAAGTCATGTCCTGTACACAAATTACAAATAAGTAAAAGTATGCAATTTGGTTTTTAAAATAAATTTGTGGGATCGGGAGCCAACTTACATCAACTGAGTTTAAAAATTCTACTGGAAAATTATTTTGCTCTCTATAATCATCACTCAAGATTTTATCGGAACTCAAATATATTCGTTTCTCTCCGGCCAGGCTGTTAAAGATTTCTGCATCAATGAAAGTACAGGCTTCATATTTGGGTGCTAATATAACCGAATTGAGAATATCGTTAGACTTTATGGTTTCAGATACATTGCCATAAGTATCTGGATTCACGAAGTTGCAGCTAACTAAATGGGCTCTTGGCTGTAATCTGGAAATGTGGGTAAAGTTCCATTACAAAGAGATTTAAGAAATTCAACGAATTCAATCTCATGGGGTGAAGCTCTCATATTTTGGGTAAAAGTTATTTTGTGGATTTTGAAAATTTGGACCATGAACTAAGGCAATAAGTGGTATCTCAATAAGTGGTACACGTGTACCGTGAGATGTAGGTGGCAATATTCGTCAAAAATCTCCACAGAGTAAAATAGTCTTATATCCGAAAAGTTTAGTTGGAGTACCGAATGAATCGTTTACTGAAAAAAATTTCCTAAATAGCTAATAAAGCACGGTTATATGAATCATTTTCTGAAGAATTTCTTAAAACGTCTTCACACCTGAATATTTTGAATTCATTACACAAATCTAATGCATTTGTAGGAACGTTCATACCACAAATAGGATATGGCAAATAACTCTCTTAACTGCTGAGAGGACTAACACTCTTTTACTTCTAATAAATATTCACGCCACTCTCCATAATTTCATGCGACACGTCGTGCATGTGCTGAAAATGTGCAGTAAATAATGTTCCCGACAGTACCCAAATCCTGATGGGACCTCGAACATGAAGCAAAATAGTCTCAAATGGAACATATCAACATAAAACATAAAATAATGTAGCAATAGCTCTACTACTTCCTCTTTGAGGTTTTTCGATTTCTTTTCTTTATCTACCTAAATATAATGTATCGGCGTCTCTGTATATAGAAACTCGGAAGAACTAATTCGATTGATTTCATAGAATGCATTCAATTTTGTTCTTCTATGATTTGTAAGAGCTTGCTGAACATTTCCTTCCCTAAAGACTACATTTTGCCGGTGAGGCAAGTAACATTCAAGTTGAACTATAATATATTACGTGACTGGTAATGCATTGGATACTCATTCATGCGCCAATTAGCTTCCGTAGATCCAACATAGTGACCGGACAAACAGCTATTGATTTCATCTACATAAGCTTTGCCCTCAACTCCACCTCAAACTCTTCCAAACTGTAATGAGGCACAGTCGTATCCCTTATTAACATATTTGTGCATATATTTTAGGCTCTTAACTGTGTCAAGAACTTCCACATTTAAGTAGCAATGAAATTTCGCTAAAAGATATGGATTTTAAGGAACAGCATTACGGCTGTCAACAGAGTGGCCACGAAAGTCAACTGTTATACCATTAACACGGCGCATCTAACATTGCCCTGAGTTGTATTGTAAAAGTCCTTAGAAACGCTTTGCTGCATTTACCATCTCTGATACAGACGGGGATACGATTCAATAAACCACATGAACCGTGGATCATGTGGTTTTCAACTAAATTATGAAGTTGTGGGAAATACATTGTATATTGTAAATAAAATCTATCTGGAATTTTCGTTCAAACGTACCAATCTTCATTTCCTACCTTTTCTTTTTTCTCTAAATTGAGATTTTAAGGGCGAGCAGACAAAAGTTTGGAAATATGATATAATTTCAGATTTTCAATTTTAAACAGTTTTTGGTTCGTAGCGGCTAAATCAAGCATTCTGGGGGGTATGACCAACCCCTATTATTTTTGCATTTCCCAACTTTTGGCCATATATTATATTTCTCTAAATAATGTTTTAAATGTGGGTCCATACAAAAGTTGGGAAACATGATAAAATTCAGACTTTCGTTCGCTTTCCATAAATATTCGTGGAAGATAACTTCGCGTTTTCTAGAAATAACTGTAAAATTGTGATTTTCCATATTTTTTGAAATAAAATTTGCATATATTTTTATCAAATTAGGAAAAAACAATGGTATAAGTAAACGATGGCTTTAAATTTGTCTGTGGTAATGCATCCATTTTATTGTCTGTGGCCACATGTTCATTGTTTTGGCTTTTGTCTGGAAGAATGCAATTTTATTAGCCAACGGTTGCCTTCTTCCAGGCAAAAAACAAAAGAATGAACATGTGAATATTGTCTGTGATATGGCTGCATTTGCCCCTCACATTATTATTGGCATAGATATTAGGTTTGAGTGAAAAGAATGCACGTATTTGGCATAAATGGTTGTTTATTCAGTCGAACGTATGATCTCTGCTAATGATAATGTTACATAAGTATGTTCTATATTTTAATTTTTTCGTAGAGGAATGCAATTATGTGTTAATTCTTTTGGTTTGTGTCTCCTGTAGAAGATTGATCCATTTGGTTTGATTTTCGACTAATTTAGTACTTGTTATGTATCGGGGACACAAACCAAAAATTCACATATGGTTGCATATTTCCAGGCAAAAAGTAAAAAATTCACACGCACACATACTTCCCAAAAGCATCATCTACGCTATACGTGTGCTCAATTCACACATACTATCCCATTGAATTTTTTAATTTCAATTTAAAATTAAACTAATTTATAATTAAATTTAAGAAAAAACATTAGGTGATGCACATAGAGGAAAAACTAATCTTTCGAAAGGTATAATTTTTATGCTGGTATTTCCACCTGGTTTCCTGTAAAAGGGATAACAAAAATACGTGTCGCCTATTTATATATAGATTATAATTCTTTTCTTTATTGTGTGGCTTGCCGAACGAAAATCAACTAAGGAGGAACGGCGGAGGAATCGCTGTAAAACATACATCTGTGAGATAACTCTTAATTAAATTATTACATTTTGCACGAGTTTATAGTTTTTTTACTTAATAGTTGTGATTTTTAATTCGTTTCTGTTTTTTTGCTTAATCAGGGAACATCCAACGGGACACCGAAACACCTGCAGTTATTAACCGCGTGGTGCCGGAGCCCCGTAATATTTTCTATAAAGCTTTTAATTCTAAGTTTTAACCACAATTTAATTTCTAATTTTTTACTTGTTTCTGCTTTTTAATGTTACTATAATTATTTTTGGGTCTTTTTTACTGTGTATAAACATATAAATATTTTTTTGTTAGAAAATAGGAGTGATTATTAAAATTTATTAGTGCATGTAATACATATTTTTTGGCTTTTTCTGGAAGACATTGAACCGTTTAGCAACATATATTAAATACCCAAGGCTGGGGGGCGTTCGGTGCCCATCCGCTAATAACTGTGTAAATAACGGGTTACCCAACAAAGCACTCCTTTATTCATTACCACGTGTTTGGGACGCTTTGTGAGCAAACGAAATATCTTACATTCCAAGATTGAAATATATGCGAAGTTAAGAAGTGTAGATCTATAATTGTAATTTTATAGCCTTTCGATACGGGCGTTTTTTTTTGATTTTCCCTCGATTGTATGATACGGATTATAGTGTTACAAGGAATTATATCCATAGTTTCTGTCGGAGAAATCAATAGAACTAGTGTTGCGACTTCGTATACACCAAACATATAAGAGGAACCCTCGATCCCTCCTGTGGATATGTCTTCAGGAAACGCGCCCCCTCCTGAGGACCATCGACTTAGCAATAGGTACGAAGAAGGGCACGTGGCGCCTTTTCTCGTCTTTTTCGAAAAAAGGGTTCCGATGACCCCTCCGACAAAAACCTTTTCTCTTTCGCAAAGTCACTATTTACCAAACGGAATCATGTAGCCAGCAAATGCCTAGCCTTTAAAAAAGCTGGTTTTAACAAGTTCAAAATCATTTTTAACCAGTGGGATGTTGCAAACGACATGGTCCAACAATTTAACAATTTTGAAAATTTTAGAGATGGGGAGGAATGGATCGCTTACGTTCCATCCTTCAAGATTTTTAAATATTTCACAGTAAAAGGCGTTAATGATAAATCCATTACTGGGAACGACCTCATAGAGGATTTGAGACCTCCCCCGGGGTGGTACTAACCTCTCCCTGAAATCCTCCATGCCGATCGAATTAAAAGAATACGGAAAAGACGCGAGTCCGATGGTGCTCTCACCAATTGTTATACGAATATCGACGGGAAAAGAGTCCCGATATCAGAGGCCTCTCATGCCTTTAAAATAAAAGTCAAATCACTGGATATTCCTAACAAAGTTTCTCTATGGGGCATCCTTCTAGAAGTAACGCCTTTCATAGAGAAACCCAAAAGATGCACACACTGCCAACGGTTTGGCCATGTTGCAAAGTTTTGCAAAAGTCGCTCAAAGGAGCAAACCTGCTCGAACTGTGGGCTCTTTGGGCATGGTCATACCAACTGCACGGAAAAAACACCTAAATGCGTCAATTGTACCAGAATGTAGCTAAACAACACAAATCACCCTGCATCAGACGATACCTGCCCTGTTTTTACTTTTCAAAGTGAAGTGAAAAAAACTATAGCAATCCACAATGTCGACCAAAACCCGGCTATTGATCTGCTAGTTAAAAATGATGGCGTGATTCCGCCTGTCCAAAAAACAACCTTCGCAGGGACTACCAGAAATAAATTAAAAGAAATAATTAATAATATTCACTTCAGAAATTGCCCGATTGGAATCAATAAAAAATAACAGCCAGACCGATCCCGGCATTATCACACCCAAACAAGGTTAATGAATCCCCAAAAAGGAAATCAATTTTCAAGGATGACAATGAGAGAATGTCCAAAAAAAAGCCATCAGAATTAGCCTTGAACAACATTAACCCAACCTTGAGCCCTTTTCAAATTGAGGATGACGAATTCGTATCTCCATGAGGATTTCCACATCAAAACAAATTAATATTCTACAATCGAATTGTAGGTCTATTGAGCGAAGGGCTCATCAGTTTATGCATTTCATCTCCACTCACCACATTGATATTTTCTGCCTTGTTGAAACCTTCTTGAAGCCGGGCAACAATTTCACCCTGCCTGGTTTCAACAACGTTTTGATAGAGAGAAATGATAGAATGGGAGGAGGGGTCGCTCTCTTTATAAAAAACAGCTTAAAATTCCAGAGAGTTGATCACGAACTATCCCAGCTATCCACCTTACGCACAGCGAATCACATTGAATTCCTAATTGTAAAAATTGACCTGAGCAACAAGGATGAGATCACTATAGTAAACGTATACAGCCCACCGAGATCGCGAAACGGCACGCCGTTCACTGATGATAACTTATGGAATACTTTTATAACTTCTATATCCAATTTCAAGAATATTATTCTGCTCGGCGATTTTAACGCCATTCGTAATTTATGGGCTCCCAATTCCAAAACAAATAAAGAAGGTCGCAAATTGGAAAGCGCAACTGAAAACAACAATCTCATATCAATAGATAATGGTTCCTATACTTGGTCCTCACCAGAAAACAGTTCGAGATCGGTGCTTGATCTAACCTTCTGCTCGCCGATCCTAATTCAAGGCATGGTTTGGGAGGTTCTCGATTATAACTACGGTAGCGATCACTTCCCGATCAAAATTTCCTTGAACAAGCGTAGGCCCAGATTCGTCCCTTGCAGACCAAAGCTGTCGCTAAACACTGTCAATTCGGACCTGTTAGAACAAAACTACGCGGCTAGATTGTCGGGGATGGAAATCAACGACAATCCGCAATATGAAGCATTTATTGAGTTTTTCATCAGTTCTGTAAAAGCCTCCGGGGGAGTAATCAGAGACAAAGTGGATTTAGAATGCAGAAAACTTAAAACCTGGTGGAACAAAGATTGCGAAGATATCATGAACTCCATTAAATTCAGCTATGATATTTTCAAGAACGCACCATCAATCAACTCCTTAAAAACATATCTCAATACCAGAAAGGAAGGAGGATCAAAAATTAAAAAAATACGTAAAAATGATTCTCAAAACATTTTCTGCGCCTCCATAAATAACCAAACGTCACCCACTCTGCTTTGGAGGAAAACCAACAATCTCAAAAATAAAAAACTCGCCTCGAGCATCCCTCTTTTTACAAACATGGTACATAACGACACCTTACGCAGAGCTTTCGATAAACTCGCCTCAGAAGACCAAACCTTTGACAACATCCCTGATAACTTCAACCTAATCAGTCAGTCCACGCAGTGTCATACCTCTGCAAACAGAGTTATGTCAGCAAACATTTCATATAATGAATTTGCTGCTGCGCTAAAGTGCCAGTCGGACGATAAACCTGCGGGCCCGGATTTAATTAATGTTAAATTAATTAAAACACTCCCCAAAGAATGCCACCTAAAAATCATTAAATTTTTTCAAAGAGTTCTGGACTCGGGCAACCCTCCCTCATCATGGTCAGAATGCTTCGTGGTTTTTATCCCCAAACAATCTAAAAGCGAGGTCAGACCAATATCACTCCTAAATATAATGGCCAAGATTTTCGAGAAGATTATCCAAAGAAGAATAGAAGCTTGGGCAGAAGTAAACAAAATCATACCTATCGAACAATTTGGGTTTCGAAGAAACAGGAGTTGCCTAGACACGGTTGCCACTTTGACATCTCATATAACGGAAAACTTTCTATCAAAGAAAATGACGGGTTTCATCTTCCTAGATATAACAGGGGCATACGACAACGTAGAGCCGTTACTACTTGCAAAAGAACTGTGGAGATGCGGCTTAATGTACAACATAAACAAAACAATATACCACCTGTTAAAGGCCAGAAAACTAATAGCGTACAACGATGGGGTAAAGGTGGGTTCGCGCGTAGCCGTCAGGGGTCTTCCGCAAGGATCAGGATTGAGTCCCATCCTGTTTAATATCTACATTGCGAAAATAAAATCATGCCTACCGAAGGATGTGAATATCCTCCTATATGCTGACGATATTGCCGTTTACTCCGCGGGAACGAGCTGGCCGACAATAAGCAGACGCCTAAACAGAGCACTCTATAACATCGACTCGTTCCTGAAAGCCCGTATTCTGGAAATATCAAGGGCAAAATCTCAAGTCATGATATTTTCCAAAAACAACAGTTTAGATTTATATCAGAACACAAACGATAAAATCAAACTTAATAACCACATCATCGAAGGGGTCAAACAGTACAAATATCTAGGTTTTTGGATGAAATCTGATCTCAAATGGGACCTTCACATCGACAATATACATAGCTAAATCCGCGAAAAACGCAACAAACATTCTTAAAGCGATTGCCGGTATAGGTTGGGGCGGACACCCCAACACCCTACTTAAAATTTTTAAAGGGACTAGGGGGGCGCCCCCTGCTCGCTACGCTCGCCAACCCCCGTCGTTCGCTATGCTCACTCTAATAGCTCGCGCATGGCTTTCCATATACAGTAGCATTGTCAATAAACACGTGATTTAGTTCAGACTGCAGTAGCAATCATTTAAGCTCTTTCAGCACGTCAACGTACAGATTTATTGAATGAGGCCCCAAAAAGATCTTAAAGTTCCTCATAAACAACACGTTTTTAATAGTTTTTTGCTCGTAGCAGCTAAGCAAAGCATTCTAGGAAGTTTATATATATGTCCATTCTCCATTATTTTGTCATTTCCCAGTTTTTGGCCATACATCATATTTCTCGAAATTATGTTTTTAAATGTGGGTCCATAGAAAAATTAGGAAATATGATAAAATTCAGAATTTTGCTTGCTTTCCATAAATATTCGTGAAAGTTAAGTTCGCGTTTTCTAAAGATAACTTTAAAATTATGACTTTCTCTAATTTTTTATATAGAATTTGCATATATTTTTATCACATTAGCAAAAAATAATGGTATAAGCAAACGATGGCTTTAAATTTATCTGTATTACCACAGATCCATATTATTGTCTGTGGCCATATGTTCATTGTTCCGGCTTTTGTCTGGAAGAATGCAATTTTATTAGCCTTCTTCAAGGCAAAAAGCTAAAAAATGAACATACGCCTATTTTCTGTGATATGGCTGCATTTTCTCCTCACCCCTCACATTATCATTTGCAAAGATAAAACGTTTGAGTGGAAAGAATACACGTATTTGTCATAAATGATAGGCTATTCAGTCGAACGTGTGATCTATGCCAATGATAATATTATTAATATTATATTTTCGTAGAGGAATGCAATTATATGTTAATTTTTTTGGTTTGTGTCCCCAGTAGAAGATTGATCCATTTGGTTTGATTTTCAACTAATTGAGTACATGCCATTTATTAGGGACACAAACCAAAAATCATCATATGGTTGCATATCTTCAGGCATATATCAAAACAATCACACGCATACATTCTTCCCAAGAGCATCATCTACGCTATGGGTGTGCTCAACTTACACATACTATCCCATTGAATTTTTTAATTTCAATTTCAAATTAAACTTATTTATAATTAAATTTAAGTAAAAAAATTAAGTGATGCACATAGAGGAAGAATTAATCTTTCGAATGGTATAATTTTTATCCAGTTAAGTCCACCTGGTTTCCTGTAAAAGGGATAACAAAAAAATGTGTTATATATAAATAGTCAGATCCAAACTTGACTGGGGCTCACAGATTTTTGCGGACGCCCCAAAAAGATGCTTAAAAAAACTTGACACCATACATCTCAGTGCACTTAGAACATGTATGGGACTAATGAAATCCACACCTACTAACATTATTTTCGACATGACCCGCGAGCCACCACTATTCCTGAGAAGAGAATTTTTGTCCAAAAAATTTGTGCTCAAGACGTCAGCTTTAAAAGAACGACCGCTGAATAAACATCTCGTCAACATTGCTGAGAGTAGAGCTTATATAAGAAGGCACAAAACTTTCAACCTGGCAGAAGTAAACAAAAACATCCAACCGCTCTTGAAGGACATCATCATAAGAGAATTGCCTGAACCCCTAAACGAAAAATTGGAGGTGAGGTTCCTGGATCTACATAGGGATGTAGATTTTTCTTATCGTTTGTGAAAATCAAGAAGTCGTCCACCCACACTGCAATATATATAATTTTTGATTCATTTATTGAATAATAAATGCATGGATCAATTTTTGATCTTTCTAGTCCAATCTTGAGTAGAACGTTGTTTAATTTCAGGTTCCACTGTCGGCTAGCTTGCTTCAGACCGTAGATTGATTTATGGAAATGACATACCTGCGTTCTTTGGTCGAAGTTTTCCGGTTGTGACATGTAAATTTCGGTGAATTGAATAACCTTGAAGAAATGCGCTTATGGCATCCATCTGAATCATATCTAAACCGTATTTAGCTGCTAAGGCAAGCAAGAATCGTACTGAGGTATATCTTACCACTGGAGCATAGACCTCTTCATAGTCATTTTCTTTTCTTTGGGCACATCCTTTGATGACCAATCTAGCTTTGAAACGTACGATTTCAAACTTCCCATTAGTTTTGGTTTTGAAAACCCATTGACATGGTAAGGCCCTTTTTCCTAATGGCAAATCTACCAGTGACCAAGTCTTATTTCTTATTAGGGAGTCATATTCTTCCTGCATGGCCTTCTTCCACTTGTCAACATGTGGAGATGAAAGTGCTTCTCCAAATGTCGGAGGATCATTTAAATTAAGTATAGGGCAAAAGTAGCTCAAATCTTCACATACATCTTCCTGGTCATCCGTCTCTGCATACTTGACAACTTTACGAGGACGTAGATTTATTTTATGTGCTGATGTCGGAAGATCAACTGATTGTTTCGGTATTTGTATTTGGGATAAATCATCATTGTCGCCTGGAGGCAGAGGATCATCACTTGCAAAATTATCTGAATCGTTTTTGAATTCTTCTTTGCAGGGTTCTTTGGGCAGCTTGTCACGGTCGCGAAGGACGCGGAAATCGAGCGCAGTAGTTTTACCCGGGAGACCAATCGCCAAGAGGTAGGCAACTGTCCGATACGAAACGTTTACGAGAAATTACGTAAGAGCGGGACGATTGCCTACCTCAAGGCGTTCGTGAAACTGAAGAGTAGCATCCACCCTCGTTCGGAACGCACAAGCGACTGATCGGCTCGCTGACCATCAGTCAAGGATGACCAGGATCGATCGAGGGTGTGGCGACCCCGCCCACTTTGAGTGCCGCAGAGAGTCGGACGACAGAATCGGCACGCGTTCAGGGTCAACGACTGATTTGGGAAATCGTGCATTGACCTCGTCCAATTCAGCTATTTACCGGAGGTGAGTGACCGGGAAACACGGCTGGGAGTCATGGACAAATGGAGTACGTGACTCAAGGCACGCACGACCGAGGACACGCGCGTTTCGAAAATATGGGGGCCGTGCGCATCTGGGACACCGTTAATGATTAGGGATAAAAGGGGTCGACATCGAAATATGAGGTCTCTTTCTTTTGGTCGGAGTTGGTAGAATCGGGGTTGTTTGGAGAGGACACGTTTTGGTTACGACGCGAAGAAGTTTTAACGGAAAGAATCGCGGTGTGTGAACCAAGGAAGGAAATTATTATTAATTATTGAAAGTTATCAATCAAGAAAGTTGTTAATCTAAGGTTAAGAATCGATGATGCCGGGGAAGTGTAAGGAATAGAAGAATGTAAAGTGAACTAGAAATATAAAACCGAAATCTTATGAATCTTAAAGAACTTATGAACAGTGTGTAGAAGAGTGCTAGAAATGTGATGTGGACACATTGCGAAATTATGTTGAAGTGTAAGGAATAGAAGAATGTAAAGTGAACTAGAAATATAAAACCGAAATCTTATGAATCTTAAAGAACTTATGAACAGTGTGTAGAAGAGTGCTAGAAATGTGATGTGGACACATTGCGAAATTATGTTGAAGATAAAGGAATAGAAGAGTGTAAAATGAACTGGAAATATAAAACCGAAATCTTATGAATCTTAAAGAACTTATGAACAGTGTGTAGAAGAGTGCTAGAAATGTGATGTGGACACGTTGCGAAATTATGTTGAACATAAAGGAATAGAAGAGTGTAAAATGAACTGGAAATATAAAACCGAAATCTTATGAATCTTAATCGTATAGTGGACACAGTATGAAGTTATGTTAAAGATTGGATAGGTTACCAATTCTAAATTAATGATCCTTACCTAATGCAAAGAATAAGAAAGAAACGCGTCGAATACGAGAGCGAAGACATTTGGACAAGGCGCAGGAGAGACAGCGAGAGTAGCGGAGGCACAATAGAGATAAGTAATAGGTTTAAGGAATACATGTAAACGGATAGGATTGGTATGAAACATCACAGTTAGTAGGTCAAGAGTAGGGTAATTTAGGTTAAGCAACAATATTGTAAATTCATTGTAAATTGGCACCATCGAGTTGAATAGTAGATAGTAGTCGGAGAAAAATTTAAATGTTTTAGTTGAAATTTCCTTCCTTCCCCTGTTTTTTTTTTTCCCTTTTGACGCGACCGCGGGATTTCTCGCTTAGACCGCGAATCGCCAGGTGACTCGTCCAAAAAGAGTGGCGCCCACCCACGACCTAACTTCGCGGGCAATAGGCCGGGTGAGTCACCAACCTCCGAAGGAAGCGGAGGCTCGTCGCGAACAGTAGCAAGAATTTTGAACGTGACATTTTGGCGCCCAACGTGGGGCTCGATTAAGCTATTTGGCAGTGGGTAATATCGGTGGCGCAATTTCGTTTATTTATTTAGATTCGCAATTGGAGTATTTTGTTCATTTATTTTATATCATTGAGTTTGCGCGCGCGAACGTTAACTTAGATTTGCTATCCTCATTATTATCATTATTATCATTTTCCTTTCGTTTTTCGCGGATGCTGCTTATGCGTTTGTCTCCTCTGCGAACGCGTTCGTGAAGATCGGAATCGGAAGAGCGTTGAAGACGAAAAGCAGCATTTTAGGCACAGAACTTATATTTCAGGTTGAAGCAATCGCGCTTTGCAGGATTTTTTATTTTGGGCCTTCACATAGTTTTTTTTTCTTGTTTTGTTTTCTTACCATTGCCGCGTCGAACAATAATAGCTAAGCAATTTCAAGGACACAATGACAAGCAGGTTAAAAATAAAAGTTGATCGGCTCAATCAAAAAGCGCTGACTTACGAACTCGCCTGTCATGGCATACAACCGGGAAAAGTGGAGGAGATGAGAAAGGCGTTGCGGGCAGCTGAGAGGTCAGCTCAACAGCTGGGGAGTCATACGATGATTCCATACCCTTTCTCGCACGAAGATGAAGCCGGAGCCTTGCGAGAGTCGCTTGCGGAAATCCAAGGGTTGGTGGAAGCAATCAAGTCGAAGGAAGAAGGAGAAAAAGGGATGGAAAAGATCGAAACCAAAATCGGTTTCGCGCTACGCCGCGTAGGTCGAATGCCAGCCGAAAATGAGCAAGAAATAAAGACACGATGGGAGATTGAGGCAGGAGTGCGCCTACAATATGGATACCTCCTCACGAAGACCTATGGTGAAGACGACTCTCTGCACGAGCGGGAATCCGGGGGCGCGGAGGCTACACCAACTACACCCACGGGAGAGGTACAGGTCAAGACGGTACCAGTACAGAAGTGGGGAGTGAGTTTCTCGGGCAACGCACAAGACTCATTAGGTGCATTCCTAGAACGAGTGGAGGAGTTGAGACAATCCCGAGGTGTAGATACGACCACACTATACAGATCAGCGGTAGAACTTTTTTCAGGACGAGCACTCACATGGTTTAGGGCTAATCGGGAAAGGATAAGGGAATGGGCGGGACTGGTGAGAGAGTTACGGAGAGAATTCCTGCCCCCAGATTATGATGAACGGCTGTGGGATGAGATCAAGACGAGAACCCAGGCTAAAGAGGAATCGATGGGATCAATTGTCGCATCAATGCAAGGACTCTTCAGGCGATTGTCGGAACCGCCACAGGAAAGACGAAAAATTGACACAATCACGAGAAATTTGGCACCGTTCTACCTCACCCAATTGGGGCCCACAAAATTCGAGACGTTGAACGAGCTGGTGGAGTGGGGAAGACGCTTGGAACTGACGCGAGCAAGAGTAGCCGCCTACGTCCCACCGCCCTTGAGAAGATCTAGAGGATTACTCGAGCCTGACCTAGCATACCTGCAAGAGGGATTTGAATCAGTATCCATCGTTTCGGAGCGAAACACAATTAGATGTTGGAACTGTCGGCAAGAGGGACACACTTCTAGGGCATGCAGCCAACCTCGTAAATGCTTCGGATGTGGACGTGTAGGACAGATAAGGTCGTCGTGCCCAAATTGCAGCCGAAGGGACCGAGGAAGGGAAGAGGGACAAACGAGAGACCGAAGCCAACGCAACGACTCGCGTCACTCGGGAAACGAGGAGGGCACGCGCTAAGCGGCCGAGCGCGTGTCACCAGCAGGTCGCAGGGAGAGGAAGAGTAAAAGTCGCCAAAATTGGCCTACGCATTGGAGGTCTACGAGGGAGACAACCGACCCCACATGCGACTAAAGGTGGACGGGGTGGTGATGACAGGCCTGCTGGACTCGGGGGCGAGTAGAACCATACTCGGAGAACGCGGATGGAGAAAGGTGAGGGGATCAAACAAGATGGAGGAGGCAGAAGGGTTGCACCACGTACGCATGGCACATGGTGAACTATGCCAAGTAGTCGGGAAGACTAAGGTCTCAATCAACGTCGACCAGAAGAGGAGGAAAATGGAGTTACTGATCATTCCGTCCATACCAAACGAAATCATATTGGGGATTGATTTTTGGAAGGAGTTTGGACTGGTCCTCGACATGAAAGGGTTGCAGTGGGAAACAATCGCAGCCTGCGAATCCAGCCTGGAAAAGGCTTTGACCGGAAGGGAAGGGCTTACCGGGAAGCAACAGGAGCTATTGGAAAAGACGAAAGAGGAAGAATTCGGCAAGATGGGAGAAGGCCTGGGATGCACTACACTGGTCCAACACACAATCCGAACCAACTCCCAGCCAATTAAACAAAGGTATTACCCAGTGTCACCAGCGGTACAAAAGCACATCCACGAGGAGCTGGATGAAATGTTGCGACAAGGTGTGGTGGAACCATCTAAAAGCCCGTGGTCGTCACCCATTTTATTGGTACGCAAAAAGGACGGGTCGTTTCGTTTCTGCGTGGACCTCCGGAAGCGAAATGCGGTTTCGGAGAAGGACGCGTATCCAATTCCATTCGTAGCAGCTACGATAGACAAAGTGCGTGGAGCCAAATATCTGTCCTCCCTAGACGTCAAGTCCGCCTTCTGGCAGGTGCCGATGGAAGAAGCCTCCAAAGCGTAGGGGGAGGGGATTGTTTCAGTTCAAACGGATGCCATTTGGGCTGCACAATTCCTCAGCAACTTGGCAAAGGCTGATGGATAATGTACTCGGCGCAGATCTAGAACCATTCGTGTTCACGTACCTGGACGACGTGATAATCGTGACACCATCGTTCGAGCGACATATCGAGGTACTAAAGGAAGTCTTCAGGCGACTAACAGAAGCGGGATTGAGAGTCTCCCGGGACAAATGCCGGTTTTGCAGAGAACAGCTCCAATACTTAGGGTACGTGGTCAACGAGGAAGGACTCCAAGTCGATCCAGAGAAAGTAGCAGGCGTCCACCAAATACCACGACCAACCTCCGTGAAACAGGTTCGACAATTCCTCGGTATGGTCTCCTGGTACCGGAGGTTCATACAAGACCACGCAACGTTGGTGGCGCCACTAAATGCCCTACTGAAAAAGGGAGCACGATTTCAGTGGACCAGCGACTGCGAGGCGGCATTCGAGGGCTGTAAACGGAAGTTGCCCGCAGCACCTGTCCTGGCATGCCCGCATTTTGAACGGCCCTTCAAGGTACAAACGGACGCATCAGATGTGGGCTTGGGAGCGGTACTCAGCCAAGTATATCCGTCAGGCGAACGGGCGGTATGTTTCCTCAGCAGATCGCTAACGAAAGCGGAACGCAAGTACTCAACCACGGAGAAAGAGTGTCTGGGAGTCCTGTGGGCAGTGGAGAGACTTCGCCCGTATGTAGAAGGCACCAAGTTTTCAGTGATTACAGACCATCACTCACTGGTCTGGTTAAACAACCTGAAGGACCCAAACGGCAGGTTAGCACGATGGGCAGTGCGGCTCCAGCAATTTGATTACGAAGTCATTCACCGAGAACGGAAAGAAAACGTGGTACCTGATGCGCTATCCAGAGCGGTACCGCCGGGGGAAGACATCGCGACCATGAAGGCGAAGATCCCTTCATTTGCGCTAAAGATTGGATAGGTTACCAATTCTAAATTAATGATCCTTACCTAATGCAAAGAATAAGAAAGAAACGCGTCGAATACGAGTGCGAAGACATTTGGACAAGGCGCAGGAGAGACAGCAAGAGTAGCGGAGGCAGCAAGGGCAACGGGAGCGGCATTAGGAGACACAATAGAGATAAGTAATAGGTTTACGGATTACATATGTAAACGGATAGGATTGGTCTGAAACATCACAGTTAGTAGGTCAAGAGTAGGGTAATTTAGGTTAAGCAACAATATTGTAAATTCACTGTAAATTGGCACCATCGAGTTGAATAGTAGATAGTAGTCGGATAAAAATTTAAATGTTTTAGTTGAAATTTCCTTCCTTCCCCTGTTTTTTTTTTCTTCCCTTTTGACGCGACCGCGGGATTTCTCGCTTTGACCACGAATCGCCAGGTGACTCGTCCAAAACGAGTGGCGCCCACCCACGACCTAACTTCGCGGGCAATAGGCCGGGTGAGTCACCAACCTCCGAAGGAAGCGGAGGCTCGTCGCGAACAGTAGCAAGAATTTTGAACGTGACAGCTCCATTTCAGTATCACTATTAGGTAGACAAGGAAAGTACGTATTTTGATTAAGTTTTTGAATATTTTCCAATAATACTACATCTCTACTTATGATTATTTTATTAGAGTCTGGATCAAGTAGTTGATATCCCTTGCTAGAATCACAGTAGCCGACATATATAAATTTTCTGGATTTAGAGTCCCATTTTTGACGTTTCTCTTTAGGTATTTGAGCCATAACTTCAGAGCCAAAAATTTTTATATTTGATAGGTTAGGTTTCCTACCTGACCACATCTCTATTGGGGTTTTTCCATCTATTGATTTTGTGGGTGATCTATTAATTACATAGGCTGCTGTGGCTAGCGCTTCTCTCCAAAATTGCTTTGACAAATGTGTATCGAACATCATACGCTTGGCCCTTCCCACTAGTCTTCTGTTCATTCTTTCTGCTAGTCCGCTCTGTTGAGTTGTGTATGGGGTACTAGTTTGATGTTCACGCCTTCTTAGGAAACCGTCAAATTCTTTGTTTGAGTATTCTTTACCATTGTCTGACCGAACAATTTTTATCTTACTTCCAAGCTCATTCTCCACTTTGATTTTAAAATCTTTGAATACCTCAAGTATACTTAATTTGTCTTATAGGAAATAAACATGAACTTTCCTAGTGAAATCATCTATAAAGGTAATAAATTACTTCATACCTCCTAGTGATACTTGTTCCATTGGTCCACATAAATCGGCGTGGATAAGCTCCAGTGGTTGTGCAGCTCTCGAACCAATACTATTAAAAGGTAGTCGGCTCTGTTTACCTTGGAGGCAGGTTTTGCATGTGATGACGTCTCTTCTTTTGTTGAGAAAAGGATTGACTCCTTCTATACAGTCCGGTAATCTGTGTACATCTAGAAAATTGAGATGCATGCGACATCTGTGCCATAAGATAAGTTCTTGTAAATCATTTGAGCAAGATGTAAGATGTGAAAAAACTTCTCTGTGTGTATTTAACTGGTACAGATTACCTATAAGTGTGGCTGAACACAAGAATTTTCCCTTTTTATCATAAATGGCACAGCATTTGTCTCTAAAATTTACTTTCCAGCCATTTTTAACCATGGCACTTACTGATAAAAGATTGGCCGCAAGTTTAGGTATGTAAAGAACTTCTCTCACCTGTATCTTCATTTGTTCATTACCATTTATCAGCAAATTAACCTTTCCCATACTTTCTACGGATAGCGATGTCTTTCTATGGATAGCTAGCAACTGAAATGGTGGGTATCGGTGGACTTGTCACATCATCCATCCAGTCATGTCTATTAGTCATGTGCATGGAGGCTCCTGAGTCCACATACCAAAGGTCTGGATTCATTGTATTTGCAGTTGCTGAAAAACCTGCAACAAAACTTTTATTTGCATCTGCTTTCTCTACGTTCTTTTTCTTCGGAGCACGACAGTTTTTAGCATAATGGCCGTGCTTGTTACAATTATAACATCGGGGCCCTTTCGGGTTGTGTGTTTTTGTTAAACTGTGATTCGCATGATTGATCCGTGAGGTAGGTACTGCTCTTCGCGTCAAGAATGCTGTGCTCTCTGAGCACTGAACTTCCTGAAGTAGTTTTGTTTTAATTGAATCTGCGCTGATTGAGATGCCTGAGCTCTCCAAACCCATTATCATTCACTTATAAGTTTCAGGTAAACCTGCTAGCATCAGTGTTCCAAGCCATTCGTCGTCAATGTCGAACTTAATGTTCCTAGGTTTATGCGCGGTCGACATAATCTTATTCACGTAGTCATCTACGTTTCGAGAACTGTCTAATGTAGTTGTGATGAGATCCGTCAGCAGGGCTACTCTTCTGTACAAACTGCTGTCATCAAACGCCTGTTGCAAACTGTCCCAGACTTCTTTGCACGTGGCCGCGCTTTGCACATGCACATAGTTGATCGGGTCTAGGAGTAAAATGAATGAACGGCGAATTTCCAGCTCGCATAGTTTTCTCTGCCGTCGAGTCTATCAATTTGGAATGAAATGTGGCTTGTACTCTACATTTTTCTTAAAAAAACAAGCAATTTAGGTCTCTACAAAAATAGCAATGGAAACTACCACGCCGCTCCAAGTAAGGTTATGTATACTTGAATATATACTCCGATCGTGTTTTTAGTTTGATCTGCGTTTTTTTTTGTAATTTAATCACTTGCGTAACCACGCTCTGCTACCATGTTAGAGTTTTTACTGGATTAAATAAAAAGAACTGTATCAAACACTAAAACCTTTATTCAACAGGAACTACTCAGTACGATGTCTGGCCGGAAGTGCTATTCAACCAACTAAGAAAATGTTGCCAGCACAACACGCCCAATGACCAGAGTTAAATTGGGTTGCGTTCAATCTCCAACATTAAAGTTTCCGCGTTCAATTCATAGTTTGCAAAATAACAAAAGTAAAATTATTATCCCCGACAAGATCTGATATTTCACGGGTTTCTAAAAGTATACGACACGCTTCTTACTTAATCCTAAGAAAAAAAACTGCACAAATAACATAAAACTCACAGTATGTTAAATTTATTAATAAAACTTCCTATAATTAATTAATTTGTAATTTGAGTTTATTTTATTTTCAAATGTAAAAAGCAGTTTGCAACAGGTTATGATTGCCAGTCACGCGAAATAGGGGAAATAAAATAAAAATATCGCAAAAATCAAGCTGCTTGCACCATGGCGGACTTTAAATCAATGTTCTTGAAATTGAATAACGGAAATTTTACAAATTGGCGTTTCAAAATGGAATTGTTGTGGAAGAAGGAAAATTTGTGGACGGCTATTGTGACGAAAATACCAGAGAATCGTTAAGCAGCGGACACAGCAGCATTGGCTGTATATGAAAAAGAAGAGAAAGAAGGGTTACGAAAAGATGAAGAAGCATTTTAATTATTTTAGAAGCATTTTAATTAATTTTATTTTAATTGTCTTTCAAGTGAGGATGATCAAATAATTCACATTCGGAATGAAAAAAACAGCGTGTGGCGCATGGAACAAACTGAAAGAATACAATGAAAAAGCAACACTTAGCAACAAGGTACATTTGATGCGGAGAATATCCATGTTAAAAATGGACGAAGGTGGCAGTGTTCCCTGCCATATTAACCAAATGCGTGAATTATTTGTGGAGTGGAAAAGCATAACTGACGATAAATTAACTGAACCATCGAGTGTCGCTATGCTTCTAAGTAGTTTACCAAGCGGCTACGACACATTAATTACGGAACTTGGGGCACGAAAGGAGGAAGAATTAACTTTTGCGTTCGTACAACAAAAGTTGATTGCCGAATATGAGCGGAGAAAGCATTCAGAAAGTGTTTCAAGTGATAGTGCAATGAAGGCGTTACACCAAGCGAAGAGTCACATAGGTTTTTCCTGTAAAATATCAAATCATATGAAAAAGTTTTGTCCTCATTTTAAAAAATGGAGGGCAAAGAAGGAAAAAGAAATGGATAATGCAACGGCTTCGAGCTATTCAGACAAGACAAAAGTGGCTGAACAAATTAATTTTGTGTTTCCACTTGGAAGAGCAAAAACAACAGATGGATGGTTGCTCGATTCCGGTGCATCACGCCACGTGGCCAACAGTAAATTTTTCTTCGAAACATTAGATAAATCATACAAAGGCATCATCAAAGTAGGCAGCAGTAGCGAACTCAAAGTGTTTGTTGTAGGTATCGGTAAGTTGCGATTTCTGAACGAATACGGTACAGTTAGCCATGCAACGGCAAAAGTGGTACTGTGTGCGTCAGGTATGGTTGGCAATCTGTTGTCAATCGGAAAGTTAACGGACAAAGGTTTTAATGTGGTTTTCAAGAAGAAAACGTGTGCAGTTTATAAAGACGGTAAGTAAATTGCAATAACGGATCGCACAAGCAGTTTATACGAACTACGGACACCGGAAGAGTTAAATATTTCAATAAGCGGTGCAAATAAATTATCCATATATAGTTGGCATTAACGTTTGTGGCATCGTGATCCAGAAGCAATTCGAAAAATGCAAAAAGATGGTTTAACTGAATATATAAACATTGTTGAGTGCGGTATCACGGAATTGTGTGAATCATGTGCAAAGGGAAAAATGGCACGAGTTCCATTTCCAAAGGAATCGTCAACTGAAATAAAGGAATCACTAGATTTAATACACAGTGATGTTTGCGGACCAACGTCGATGGAAACACCAAGTGGAAGGAAATATATGGTTAAGTTTAATGACGATTTTTCAAGATTTACATTAATTCAGTTATTGACACACAAATCAGAAGTTGAGGGCTGCATCAAACATTTTGTTGAAATGGTGAAGAATAAATTCAATCGAAAACCAAAAATTATCCAAACGGAACGAAGCGGTGAGTATACTGGCCATCAATTGGGGAATTATTTGAAATCCGAAGGAATACAGACACAGTTAATACGGGCATACTCACCACAACAAAATGGCATCGCGGAGAGAAAAAATCGTTCAATTATGGATATGGTGCGATGTATGTTAATAAATGCAAGTCTATTTCAAACATTTTGGGGAGAAGCGGTATCCACAGCGGCCTACATTCAGAACAGAATAATTAAGTGGTCCAACTCGATGACATCTTTGACACGCCCTCGTGGAACCAACAATTGGTGATGGCCATCTAGCGTCTGGGATACGTGTCGGCACACCTTGCCGCTGCAGAGAAACAAAGTGGACCACATACTTCAGTAGGCTTTAAGAGGGGGAGCCAATCCGCAAACAGCTTCGCGATCCGGTCGGTTGTTTCGTGCAAGCCATTGGTAAATTACTCCCAAAACAGGATCCGTCCGTTGTTCAACTGAGAAACTATCTTCAATGCCCACGAGACGTACGCGGATAGCGTCTTGTTCTTCTAGTCGACCACAGTAGCGGCATTCCGAAGAGCTGCAAGGCCTCCGTGAGAGCGCGTCCGCGTTAACATGTTTCGCGCCGGTGCGGTGGGTGACATCAAAATCGTATTCCTGGAGTCGCTGTATCCACCTGGCTACCTGGCCTTCTGGCTCCCGAAAAATCATTAACCACTTAAGGGAGGCGTGGTCGGTGCGTAGCACGAAATGTCTGCCTAGCAGGTCTAGTTGAAAGTGTTGGACCACCTTAACTACAGCAAGAAGCTCCCTCCGGGTGACGCAATAGTTCCGTTCCGCTTTACTGAACGTTTTGCTGTAGTATTCGAGTACACGTTCTCCGTCTTCGGAGTTCTGAGACAGCACTGCTCCCATCGCATGTTGGCTGGCATCAGTATCTACAGGGAATGGCAGGTCCAGACGTGGTTGACACAAGATTGGGGCAGCTACCAGCCGACTTTTCAGTTTTTGGAAGGCATCATCGCAGTCTTCAGTCCATAGGAACTTCCTGCCCTTCTCCGTGAGTTGATGGAGATGTCGTGCGATTCGAGAGGAGTCACAAATAAAGTGTCGATAGTACCCACATAGTCCAATGAATGCCCAGACGTCGCGTTGATTCAGTGGTGTTGGCCATTCGCTTACTGCCGAGACTCTGGTCGGGTCTGGTTCTCTGCCAGCTGGGGATATCACGTGTCCAAGGTTCTTGACGGATATCTGGCACAACTCACACTTTGCTGGGGACAGATTAGGACCGGCTGTCCGCAGTCTTTCGAAAACCAACGTAAGTCGGCTTAAAAGTTCTTCAAACGTTTTCGCATGCACCAGAACGTCGTCCAAGTAAACCAAGCAGACTTCATTGGGGATATCGTGTAGGATTCGTTCCATCAGCCGTTGGAACGTTGCTGGTGCATTGCATAGACCAAAGGGCATCACTTTTGTTGTGACTGAGCCTAAAGGCAGTCACACATACGTACACGTGGCTCCCCATGCCCCTCTCACTCCTCCCCGTATTACTGATTACACGCGCACGTCACATCTAAACAAAAAAAAAAAAAAGGCTAACGCAGCATTTTCAATCATGCAACAATGTTGCATGATCAGGTTTCGTCTCCACGCGCAGCATTTTCGAACATGCAACAATGTTGCATGATCAGGTTCCGTCTCCACGCGAAATTTGAGCACGGACAGAACAAAGAAAAGCGAAACCGCTGATCGCGCACATTCTTGGTCGCCATGCGCGACATTCTAAAAGATGCGCTATCAGCGATTTTCGCCGCTGATAAAGGAGGGAGAAACCAACGCTACGGCAGTCAGTGGTCAGTTGGGAGTTGGAGTCGGTTGGGCTCGGTCGATAAAATGGTAACTAGTAAAAATTCAAGAAAAATTCAAAGTGTAAAGTTTAGAAAACTCATCAAAATCAAAATTCAACAAGAAAATTAAGTTAAAAAAGTGAAAATTGAAGTTAATTTAAAATCTCAACCAGTAAAATCCAAAGTAAAATAAAACGAAAAATTTTGAAGAAAGATTAAGTTAAAAATTGAAAAATTCTAGAACCAAAAGAAAAAAAAAACGATAAGAAACCTACCAAGGAAAATTTCAAGAAAATTTCAAAGTGTAAAGTTTAGAAAACTCATCAAAATCAAAATTCAACAAGAAAATTAAGTTAAAAAAGTGAAAATTGAAGTTAATTTAAAATCTCAACCAGTAAAATCCAAAGTAAAATAAAACGAAAAATTTTGAAGAAAGATTAAGTTAAAAATTGAAAAATTCTAGAACCAAAAGAAAAAAAAAACGATAAGAAACCTACAAAGGAAACAAAGTTTAAAATGGTAACTAGTAAATATTCAAGAAAATTTCAAAGTGTAAAGTTTAGAAAACTCATCAAAATCAAAATTCAACAAGAAAATTAAGTTAAAAAAGTGAAAATTGAAGTTAATTTAAAATCTCAACCAGTAAAATCCAAAGTAAAACAAAAAAAAGAAATTTTGAAGAAAAATTAAGTTAAAAATTGAAAAATTCTAGAACCAAAAGAAAAAAAAAACGATAAGAAACCTACAAAGGAAACAAAGTTTAAAATGGTAACTAGTAAAAATTCAAGAAAAATTCAAAGTGTAAAGTTTAGAAAACTCATCAAAATCAAAATTCAACAAGAAAATTAAGTTAAAAAAGTGAAAATTGAAGTTAATTTAAAATCTCAACCAGTAAAATCCAAAGTAAAATAAAACAAAAAATTTTGAAGAAAAATTAAGTTAAAAATTGAACAATTCTAGAACCAAAAGAAAAAAAAAACGATAAGAAACCTACAAAGGAAACAAAGTTTAAAATGGTAACTAGTAAAAATTCAAGAAAAATTCAAAGTGTAAAGTTTAGAAAACTCATCAAAATCAAAATTCAAGAAGAAAATTAAGTTAAAAAAGTGAAAATTGTAAAACCATAAAAACGTTAAGAATTTCTACATACTTAAAGGAAGATTAATACACAAACAAATAATAACTGTGGTTGTGTTTTCTTAAAAGAAAAAACAAAATAATAATAAATATAGTTTCCTTGGAAGACAAGAAAGGATATGGTGTGGGTGAACTTCTCTTAAAAGCACTCCCCGTTTCCTAACGCTTGTTAGAGCGTTAAAACATTTGGTGGCAGCGGTGGGATCTTGACGCTAGATCCCAAAAATAAATAATAAATAATAAAGTAAAAAAAAACTAATGTAAAAAAAAAAAATAAAATTTAATGTTGCTAAAATATACCAAATTAGTGAAAGTGTAGTGAAAATGGTCGCATGCTCCAGGCGAGTATGAACTAACCCCAACGTGACTTCTTTTGGGGCTCCTACCCTGCCCACAACTATAGGGACCGACGAGTCCACACCGAAAACAAAAAAAAAACAGGAAGAGGACAACAACAAGTGCAAGGACTAACATGGAATCGTGAGTTTACCCTTCATACGAAACTTATATTAAGGAAATAAATAATAATAAATTAACAAACTATTATTTTACTTTGCACATTGCTAACCCCCGAGCCATGATTGAAATTCGATAACTTTGGGAATTCAATAAACAAAATTAATTCGCTTAATAAAACTCCAAGATTTCCCCTACCCAAGGTAAGAGTCTTGGATAGTTTATTAGGCAAGGGAATGGTCATTTCTACATTCCAGAACCCTGACTAGGCTCTATGGTTTATTAACCTTACGCAATGTGGAAAGTCAAATATAGTAGGCTTATACTAATATTTATAAACCATGTCAAATAGCTGTAAGGGATGATCCTCCTTTATTCCTCGGTTAAAATCAAATCTTTTTTCAATTATCAATTGTCTTTCCTTAATTCTTGATTCATAATTCCGCGTCATGTACAGCAAACCAAACAAGTTCTATTATGAAAAATTATTAGCACAAGACATTAGTTAAAGCTACATACAAAGATTTCCAATCCACAATCACATAATTGTAGTATGTTCCCTCACCTCAATCACCCATACCCATACCCAATTTGGTAAATTATTGTTAAATTCGTTAACCTTTTTTTTAACCCTTTTTGTATACCGTCCCAAGTACCAAACATTGGCGGGACGTTTGGTGCCGATATTAAGTCCAAGAAGTCGTTTTCCTTCCTTTTCTCTCCCTTAGTTACTTTCGCTTGAAACTTTTTATATCAAGTATTGAGCATGCGTTATCCTTTCGCCGGTATTTCTTAGCAGAACATATCGCTAAACTTACGGGGAACAACTGATGGTCTCCTTAAAAGACCTCCTTTATTTTTTTTTTCTTTTTCTCTCTTTTCTTACTTTCTTTTCCATAGCTGGACAAACCCTCTTTTACCTTAACTCTTTTAATGTTCGAAGTTTTCATATTTACGATTAAGACCTTTTCTTTTGGGGCTCCCTTCAAAGACTATTGCAAGCCTTTGAGACCGTCCGAGTATTTTCTAGAATGACCGAAAAGGAATATGCCTCCCAATTATTATTGATCGAGGATATTAGGAAAATACACGACTCAGTAAGGGATACAAAATCTACTAGAGTTTTGAGTAGTAAATTAAAAACCCTTTCCTCTCTTTGGGAAAATTTTCGTGACACGGACGAGAAGATTAAAAGTCGTGCAAAGGTCGATCAGTCTCACGACTATATTAAACAAAGGTGCTTTGACACTGCAAAGGACTGGGTCGATGCCACTCAGGAATCTATCCAGAGAAAACTGCAGCAGTTAGAAGTATTAGAGTCAGATCCCTCTAACCCGGATCAGGGCGACGAACTTGAAGAGGTCGTCGTCGCCAACCCCGAAACCCTTCTACCTCTCCCATCACCACTACTCCAAACTCCCGATTGTCAAATCGTCAAAGCCTCTGAAATCAAAATGGGACCTAAGAAAACTCCAGCTGCCCCTCGCGAGCAATCAGACGATGCCGGCGATTCGTCCCTAACGACGCACGTGAAGTTAGTAAGAGTCCAAAAGGAAAGGAGCAAGTTGCTGTTGAGTCTGGCCGATGAGGTAGAAAACCAGGACTTAGCTGGTCTTAGAAAATCTGTTCTTCATCGGAAAATCTCTAATCTCGACCAATATTGGGAACCATTCAAAGAAACACACTTCGAGATTATTAAAAATTATAGTTCGGAAGGAGAAGATTCGGAATATTTCTCTTCCCAACTATACAAACGTACGGAAACCAGGTACTACGCCGCTATAGACCTCCTGATGGAGCAGTCGGAGGAAGGTTTCTGTGAAGGACCGCCAATTCAAAGAGGATCCATTCCTGAAAATAAAATAGATTCACATCCTTTTCACTCGCTCTCTCTCTCTAATGCTCAAAATTTGATCCCGGAGTTTAATGGCAATTCCAAGGAATTGCACAAATTTTTGTCCTGCGCCGATGATATATTCGACACCATTCGCAATGAGGACGCGCACAAATTATTCCTAGGAGTCATAAAGAGCAAATTATCGGGTACTGCCTATGACGTCCTAAAGTACAATCAGATCCTTTCTTGGCCCGACTTGAAAACCGCTCTTCGTAGTAAATTCGAACCCAGACTTTCGCGCTTCAACCTCCAAACCCAGTTAAACCAAATGAGACAAAAGTCCGGAGAAACCGTTAAAGATTTTGTCCAAAGAATCATTTCAAATCTCTCTCTCTTAAATGAGGCCACCAGGGCATATACTAGGGACGAGATCCTTCTGCGCTCTCTTCTCAATGACAACGAAACCCTAGCGATAAGAGCATTTGAGGATGGATTATCCAACAATCAACTTCAAATGCTGGCCAAGGTCTATCAAGACAAAAGGCTTAGTTCCGTCACTAGTTATATATTGGAACACGCCACCAGAATAGAGGTGAGAGCACCTCCGAACACACCCCAAAGGTACGAGTTTCCAAGAACCTCTACTCCGCCAAATAGACCGGTAGTGATGAGGCAACAACCTACCTGTTACAAATGCGGTACCTTAGGACACTTAGCTCCCCAATGCCCCCAGAAAATTCAACCAATGCCCCTTCCTAACTTTCCCCACAAACCATCGAACAATTACATGACTTTTAGCGGTGGAGAACAACCTGCTCCCTATTGCAGATACTGCAAACGGACAGGACACCAAATCTCTGATTGTAGGGTCCGTAATTCCAGTAACACCCCTCGTTCATCTCAACCCTCTCACATCTCTCACCCCCGTCAAACCACTTCCTTCGACCCCCATTCTAACCTTCAAAACCGGACGACCAATAGAAATCACTCAAACGACCAGCATACGGTAAACTGTCGAGAGCGGAGGCTAGCAGTCGGCAACCCTTCGCGGACGATCTCCCGAGCCGACACAAATCCCAAACAGGCATTTCGTTCTCCCAGCAACAACCAGTAACTCTACCCCTCGACGTTAAGTCAGGGATGCTCACTGTTGTCCTACCCCTCAATTTATGCAGGGACTCAAACATTGAATTCATAATTGATACCGAAGCGGAAATAAGTTTAATCAAGGCCAACTCCCTAAGATCAGACTGCGAGATCAACAACCATATTATCTATAACGTCAACACCCTTTTTTCCAAATCCACCCCTACCAAAGGTTCTATCACAGGAATTCTGAATCTATCCAAAACCAGGAGGATAGATCATTCCTTTCAAATAATCGACCAGTGTTCTCTGGCCTATGACGGCCTACTGGGCCACGACTTCCTCCTAAAAACAGGCGCAATCATAAGTTATGGCACAAGAACTCTTACCTTGATGGCCACTAAGCCCTGTAACTATCTCTCCGAAAACTACCGCGAATGCGTCCTGAAAAACTCATTAACACCGAAAAACGTACTAATTCCCTACATGCAGAAAGGAACTCCTAATACACAACAAATCTCAGAGGAATCTCACGATTCAAACCCTTTACCTTGCAATGAAAAGGAAGAGGATGATTACGTAACTATCCCGGCCCGGGCTGAAACTGTTATACAAGTACCAGCACCATCCGACGCCGAAATAGTTACATTCAAAAAGGAAATCCAACCAGGAATCATATTGGGCAACATTATTGCAAAACCAATCAATGGTTCGGTTAAGGTACTCCTTTTGAACAATAATGAAAACGATATAACTCTTCGGAGAAATGACATTCACCTAGATTATCGGAATCTAGATGACTTCGACGTAGTAACCACTGATTATGGTAAGGATCCCTGGAAAGGCAGAATAAAAAGGCTGCATAATCTTGTCAAGTTGGACCACTGTAACTCAGAGGAAACCAAGAGTATCCAAGAGATTTGTAAAGAATTTAATGAATTATTTTTCCTCGAAGGGGATTATCTAACCTACACTAACGCGGCAACTCACAAAATTGAAGTAAAGAATAACCAACCCCCCATTTACACCAGACCTTACAGGCTGCCCGAGGCCAATAAAAGGGAAGTGGATAGGCAGATCCAAGAAATGTTAGGGAATGATATCATCAGACCATCATGCAGTCCTTGGAACTCTCCACTCCTGTTAGTCCCGAAAAAGCCTGACGAGAACGGTAATAAGAAATGGCGAGTGGTGGTAGATTTTCGCAAATTAAACGAGGCCACAGTAGGAGATGCCTATCCCTTGCCGCACATCACTGAGATACTGGATCAACTAGGGAAGTCCAAATACTTCACTACTCTGGACTTGGCCAACGGGTTCCACCAAATCGAAATGGACCCAAAAGATAGAGAGTAGACTGCTTTTAGCACCCAGTTCGGGCACTATGAATATAACCGTATGCCCTTCGGGTTAAAAGGCGCTCCCGCCACCTTCCAAAGAGCAATGAATAACGTGCTCTCTGGACTACAGGGCATACACTGCTTCATCTATATGGACGATATAGTTGTCCATGGATACAATCTTGGGAAACATAACACCAGATTAAGGGCAGTATTCGAGAGATTAAAAGAAAATAATTTGAAACTACAAGCTGAAAAATGCCACTTTCTACGGAAGGAAATAATGTATTTAGGACACTTGATAACTGAAAGGGGAGTTAAGCCCGACCCTTCTAAAATTAAAAGCGTACAAACGTATCCCAGGCCCAAGAGAGCAAAGGACATTCGAGCCTTCCTAGGTTTCGTCGGATACTACAGACGATTCATTCCTAATTTTGCTAAAATAGCCAAACCATTAACCAGACTTCTAAAGAAGGACGTACCCTTCGAATTCAACGCTATATGCGACGACGCATTCTGTGAACTCAAGGATTGTCTGATCAGGGCCCCTATCCTGGCATATCCTGATTTTTCTCAAGAGTTCTACGTCACCGCAGATGCTAGCAATCTGGCCATAGGAGCGGTCCTATCACAGAATACCGATCTCGGAGACCAACCAATAGCTTTCGCTAGTAGAGTATTGAACGACGCTGAAACTCGTTACTCTACTATCGAAAAGGAGCTATTAGCCATTGTCTACGCCGTCGAACAGTTCAGACCTTATGTCTATGGTCGGAAGTTCACCGTGGTTACAGACCATAAGCCTTTGGTATGGTTGATGAACCTGAAAAATCCTTCGTCCAGGCTAATGAGATGGCGTATCCGATTGGAAGAATTCGATTACCAAGTGATATATAAAGCTGGTAAGTTGAACACCAATGCGGATGCTCTCAGTCGCGCCATACCCGATGTCCAAGAAGAAGCACCCCATGAAAACGTCAAATGCAATGTGAATGTCGTCACAAGAAACCAAGCTAAAACTCAAAGCCCCTCGGTAGAAAAACCACTATCAAATTCTACTGTTAAAAAGGTATCGTCCGAAGAACGCTCATCAAAAAACGAAGCAACTATAATAGAGAAGAATGACTCTCTCCTTTTGCTAAATAAATCCCCCAAATTCTTCCTACTACCCCTCCACGAAAGCTACCTAGGAAGGAGGTTAAAAGAAAAACTCAATATAAAAGAAGAGAACCTTACCCTCAATACCCATCATACCTTCGTGTGCACCCGGAACATTGAACACCACATATTCAAACTCAACCTCCCCACTCGAACCACTCAAGATCAAGAAAGGTTAAAGGAATCCCTCACAAAAATTAACGCGTATATCGTGTCTCTCAAATCAAAAGAAGTCCATATCTCCGTCCCCTCTACTATCTTACAGACCCAGTTGACTCTCAAGACTACTATTCGAAAAACATTCCGCCCGAATGAAATAACGGTAAGCCTCTATTTTGACTCAGTCAGAGTTCTGGACTCCACGTCCGAGATAAACCAGGTATTAAAGGATTTCCATATATTACCTACCGGTGGACACCAAGGGGTATCGAGGACTATAAAAAGAATAAAATGACAATATTATTGGAAGAGTTTAGCCATTGACACTTCCAAATTTATCAAATCATGCGACTACTGTTAGAAAAACAAGGCGTCAAGGAACCTTAAAATCCCAATGAAAATATCCAACCCATGCTCCAAACCCTTCGAGAGAATTTACCTCGACGTAGTGGGACCTCTCCCAGTTTCTTACACCGGTAATAAATACATACTTACCTTCCAAGACGACTTGACTAAATTTTCAGAAGCTATTGCTATTAGTACTACCGATTCCAGCACTTTAGCTGAGGCCTTTGCAACCAATATCATATGTAGACATGGAATTCCGGAAAGTATACTCACCGACCAAGGAGCGAACCTCATTGCAGGGATGTTCCGTGAGGTTTCAAAACTCCTAAAGATTAAAAGGTTAACAACTACACCTTATCACCCGCAAACAAACGGAGCCCTAGAACGTAGCCACAGAACGTTGGTCGAGTACCTTAGATCCTATGTAGAGAAAGATATACAAACATGGGACACGTGGATTCCCTATGCAATGTTTGTATATAACACCACACCCCATTCTAGCACCAACTTCACCCCTCACGAACTCCTTTACGGTTTTCCGGCAGAGATACCAAATAACCTCAAAAATACGCCTACACTCTGTTATAACTATGAAAACTACGCAAACGAACTAAGGGCACGATTGCAATTTAGTCATAAAATCGCAAGAGAAACCATACTGAAGCAAAAGCTCAAGTCGAAAACCTACTACGACAAGGGAACCAAAGAAAAATGTTTCAAAATAGGATATAAAGTCCTACTCGCGGCGAAAACCAAGGATAACAAATTTTCACCACTGTGGCATGGACCGTACACTATTACAAAAATAAATTCTAACGAAAATTCCACAATAATGTACAAAAATAAAGAAAAACGGGTACACAACAACGACCTTAAACCATACTACGAGAAAGTCTATCGTCCTGGGTAAGACGTTAAACTACATCCTTATTAAGAGTCGTTTTTCCCTCTATTCTCTTCCTATTTCATTCGACCGAATCCCGTTGGTGTTCCCACGGGCTATTTTATAGATTCTGGGGTCTTAATATCTTCTATCGTCCTGGGTAAGACGTTAAACTGCACCCACAAATTTACCATACCCTTTTTTTTCTCTCCACGTTTATCCTTGCTGAACTTAACAAAATCCCCCTTGGTTAATTTTTCCATGTTTTCTGTTTTGGTTGTGCTTGAGATCGCTTATACTCGCTATATCAATCACTTTATTGATGTTCTTCAAACCATCCGCTAATCTTTGTGAACTCGATTTGACTTGTAGTAATTGATCTGCAAGACCCCTTTTTATCCTCTATCGTCCTGGGTAAGACCCCAAATTGCACCCGCACCAAGTTGGCCCCTCCCCTTACTGTCCAAATCTTTTTTTTCCCTGTCCGGTGGTAATATTGACTCGTGGATGGCTTCTTAACAATTAGGCCGAATACTAGAACTGCAACTGCAACAAATTGCACCTAGCTAAGGTATTATTTCGTACTTATCCTTTCCCTTATTATTCGCTCTCCTCATGCTATGTGCTGAGTACTATTGTCAGAATCTCCTACTTATTACTCATTTTTCAATTGTCAATTCACTCCTATTCTCACTCACGTGTTATTTTAATTCCCACGACGGTGTTAATTCAGACGGTATTTGTAACAAAAATTTTATAGCCATAAGATAATTTTATGTAGCGCGCTAGCTATACGCCAACGGCATCCGCCCCGGGTTAGTACCCCTATGGGCCCAAAGCGAAGCCACACTATGTCGCGAAAAGGTTTCCGTTCCACTCGATTTTTTTTTTCATATGCAGGTCTCCTATTATCCTTTTTCCTTTTCTTCTTCCTTTGTTTTTCCCACCGATATTCTTATCTTATCTTACTCGATATTCAAAAACCTAACTGGCGCCTTTGGGAAACACAGCTTACCATTTTCAATTACCCTTCCAGGAGTACCATTTTCTCACTGTTTGCGTTGGTAACGTCGGCTGCGTACGCCGCGAGCCCAGGATTCAAGACGACGCCCCTAGAGTCCAATGCCGGAATATACTTCGAAGAATGCGGTAGGGCTAAACTTTATTCCAACGAATGGAAAATCATCATATTCTACAACCTGACCAGTTTCCATGCTGAATTCGCCAACGTAAGAACATTAATTTTCAAGGCCCGAGAAATATGTAACAAGGTACAAAAAGGAGCACCTAAGACCCATACTTAAAATAACACTATAACACAATTAGTTTATCTTAAAAACCAGATAGAAAGCAGGAACGAACTATTGCTAACACACTCTAGAAAACCGAGAGCCCTCCTTAACATTGTCGGAAAAATCTCTAAAACCCTTTTTGGTACCCTCGAAGAGGACGACGCTATAAGATATGACTCCCAGATCGAAACTTTAGACAAAAACCAGAAACGGTTACTGTCCCTCATGCACAATCAGACTTCCGTAGTAGAAGCTAACTTACTAATGTTCAATAAAACCCAGGACTTCGTGGCCAACCAATTCAAAGACGTGTATGAAAAATTAGAACAACTCCATAACTGGTTGAAAGAACAAGAACTACATATGGCACGTGTTGAGGAATTAACCGAATTGGACTCCCTAATCTCTCTTCTAAGCATTATGCTGACCCAATATCAGGAAGTCCAAAAGGAACTTTTGGATCTTGTAACTGACTCACAACAAGGGAAGTTCCATCCTTCTTTAATATCTCCATCCCAAATCGAGGAACTTCTAGCGGAAGTTAAATCCGAAATGTCCAATCACCTCTCTCTCCCCATCGAAAAGGATGAAAACGCGTTAATTCAAGTCTATAAACTTAGTACACTTGCCGCTAGGATCATCAACAACAAAATTATCTTAGAAATGAAACTACCTCTCCCTTACAGGGAAACATACCAAATCGTTAAAACGGTTCCTTTACCTACCGTTGTTAATAACTCCCTCTGTTATATACAGCCCTCATTCAATTTTATCCTTTTAGACTTAGCCCGGGAACATCACCTTGGAATATCTAAGGGAGAACTAGACAATTGCCGTACAACGGACCAAACCCAATTCTATTGCAAAATATCCGCTCCAGTTCTCTATTCAGGGATTGAACCCCATAACTGCGAAATCAGCCTTATCAAACTAGACCCTATCATATCACAATGTAACGTAGTTTGTTCAGAAAAGGATTCTTATTGGGCCTCCCTGTCTCAGCCGAATATTTGGTTGTATTCAATAAAGACACCCATAGTAACTAACATAATATGCAAGGACGACATTTTCACCCAGTTGTTGAACGGGAAGGGAATAATGTCCCTACAACCAGGTTGCTACGTGAAAAACAACAAATTTATTCTTCATGCCCAAAATGTTGAAAGCGTAGAAATTAACGGCAACCTATTACCGTCCTTCAACCTTACAGCCTTATTGTTGACGGACCCAGTTAATAATGGCTCCGCTCAAAATAAAACATTCCTAATCCCTAAAATTAATTCGTTAACCCGTAACGAGATACGAGCTCTCTCCGAGTCTATAAGTAACCTAAAGGACGAAGAATCTAAGCCCCTCCAAGAACTAAACCCTCACCATGTGCATCATTACACTATCCTTTATTTAATAATTGCAGTGATGGTTGCATACTTCCTAATCTCCGTTTGTGTAAGAAGGAGACAATCTAATGTAAACGTAGCATTACCCCAGTCAACGAATTTCCGTATCACCCCTCCCCCCAGAAGGACTAAGAGCCAAATTGGAGAACATAAAGTATAAACATTTAACTATTACCCACTATCCCATTTCGTTTTCTTTAGTTATTTCTGATTTTCCGAGACTTCCAAATATTACCATTTTCGAATACCGCTAACATCTTCTTTCGCGGACTATCAACCGTCGTCCTAGGCACGACGTAAAACTGCCCTAACCAAAAAACTCTTCGGCTACACTAAATTATTTCAATGTTAATCTCTTTAATCCTTTGGCATTCTTTTTTTTTTTTGCATGATTCCTTTCATTATTAGCCCAAGGTAACTTACATCCGGCAATACCAGCGGGAGTTCAATATTTCGTAAATTATTATTGCTGGGTTGCCATTTTTCGTATCCTTTGAAAAACCATTTCCTTTCCCGTCTCTAAAGTTGTATGTTTCTAACGTTTATCTTCGAATACATTAAACTTGTTTATGTCTCGGCAGGTAGTAGGGCTTCAGAATCCCACTTACGCCCAAACTCTCTTATATGAAGGAGATAATTCACCTACCTCCACGGATTGCCTCTATCCTTTACACTGTTATACAAACCCGGAACCAATAAAATCAAGGTATATTAAATAAATTAAATAACCCATACTAAAATCAAATAAGACAAATAAAAGAGGATCACCCCAAAAGGGACAGTTTTGTACTTGGTTAAGATATCTTAAGACATTAGAAATAAGAGAATGAAAAATGTTACAAAATTGTAATGACACAAATGTCGTGTCATAATGGTTAAAACCATATATTGTGTAAGAAAAGCCTAGAATAGATAAGCATATCCTTGTAAAAGAAAATATTTGTCTTTATATAATCATTATTATCAAAAAAAAAAGGGAGCGGGTGAACTTCTACTCAAAGCACTCCCCGTCCCTAACTCAAATTAAAAGAAATTGTAAAGACACAAATGTCGTGTCATAATGGTTAAAACCATATATTGTGTAAGAAAAGCCTAGAATAGATAAGCATATCCTTGTAAAAGAAAATATTTGTCCTTATATAATCATTATTATCAAAAAGAAGGGAGCGGGTGAACTTCTACTCAAAGCACTCCCCGTCCCTGACTCAAATTAAAAGAAATTGTTAAGACACATACATTGTGTTATAAAAGACTAGATAGGCACGTCTTTGTAAGAGAAAATCTGTTAAAACACATAGGTTATGTTAGGTTAAAAGGGTCTAAAATAGCTACAAGCCTTTTTTTTTTATATATAATAGAACGTGTAAAAACACAAAATCTAACTGTGTTTAGAATATAGTAAAATAAATACGAAATTGTAAAAACAAAATTTTTTTTTTCCTTTTTCAAAAAAAAAAATTTTGTTTTCCCAAGGGGTATGGAATGTTGTGACTGAGCCTAAAGGCAGTCACACATACGTACACGTGGCTCCCCATGCCCCTCTCACTCCTCCCCGTATTACTGATTACACGCGCACGTCACACCTAAACAAAAAAAAAACGCTAACGCAGCATTTTCAATCATGCAACAATGTTGCATGATCAGGTTTCGTCTCCACGCGACTTTTGTTTTTGATTAATGAATAAAAAGTCACTTTTGCAATTAAAGTATTAAATTTTTTATTCACTGTTAATTTATAATTTAATTTTAAACGAGACTTAAACGAACTGATCTCTAGGAGCACCGGACTTCGACTGACTTGTTCATATTTTTAAATTTATTAATTTTTGTAAATTACATTGCTTGGTAAGCACCTTATTTGTGCTTTGTTACCAATCAATGACTTTTTCGCAGAACTTGGATTTTTAAAACATCCGGCGGCGGAATCAATGTCCGGTTGAACACCGATCAATTTCAATGGTAAGCATATTTGCTTAGCATTGAAATTGACATTGTTACCATGCCAATGGTTTTGGTTTGGATTTAATTTTATAGGTTTCTGGTAAATCCAGATTTGTGGGAGAAACATTTGTATCTTCGGTTATGACAGGCTTCTTAGAAGGTACATATGTAACCCGCGCAGCATTTTCGAACATGCAACAATGTTGCATGATCAGGTTCCGTCTCCACGCGAAATTTGAGCACGGACAGAACAAAGAAAAGCGAAAACCGCTGATCGCGCACATTCTTGGTCGCCATGCGCGACATTCTAAAAGATGCGCTATCAGCGATTTTCGCCGCTGATAAAGGAGGGAGAAACCAACGCGGCGGCAGTCAGTGGTCAGTTGGGAGTTGGAGTCGGTTGGGCTCGGTCGATAAAATGGTAACTAGTAAAAATTCAAGAAAAATTCAAAGTGTAAAGTTTAGAAAACTCATCAAAATCAAAATTCAACAAGAAAATTAAGTTAAAAAAGTGAAAATTGAAGTTAATTTAAAATCTCAACCAGTAAAATCCAAAGTAAAATAAAACGAAAAATTTTGAAGAAAGATTAAGTTAAAAATTGAAAAATTCTAGAACCAAAAGAAAAAAAAACGATAAGAAACCTACAAAGGAAAATTTCAAGAAAATTTCAAAGTGTAAAGTTTAGAAAACTCATCAAAATCAAAATTCAACAAGAAAATTAAGTTAAAAAAGTGAAAATTGAAGTTAATTTAAAATCTCAACCAGTAAAATCCAAAGTAAAATAAAACGAAAAATTTTGAAGAAAGATTAAGTTAAAAATTGAAAAATTCTAGAACCAAAAGAAAAAAAAAAAACGATAAGAAACCTACGAAGGAAACAAAGTTTAAAATAGTAACTAGTAAAAATTCAAGAAAATTTCATAGTGTAAAGTTTAGAAAACTCATCAAAATCAAAATTCAACAAGAAAATTAAGTTAAAAAAGTGAAAATTGAAGTTAATTTAAAATCTCAACCAGTAAAATCCAAAGTAAAACAAAAAAAAGAAATTTTGAAGAAAAATTAAGTTAAAAATTGAAAAATTCTAGAACCAAAAGAAAAAAAAAACGATAAGAAACCTACAAAGAAAACAAAGTTTAAAATGGTAACTAGTAAAAATTCAAGAAAAATTCAAAGTGTAAAGTTTAGAAAACTCATCAAAATCAAAATTCAACAAGAAAATTAAGTTAAAAAAGTGAAAATTGAAGTTAATTTAAAATCTCAACCAGTAAAATCTAAAGTAAAATAAAACAAAAAATTTTTAAGAAAAATTAAGTTAAAAATTGAACAATTCTAGAACCAAAAGAAAAAAAAACGATAAGAAACCTACAAAGGAAACAAAGTTTAAAATGGTAACTAGTAAAAATTCAAGAAAAATTCAAAGTGTTAAGTTTAGAAAACTCATCAAAATCAAAATTCAAGAAGAAAATTAAGTTAAAAAAGTGAAAATTGTAAAACCATAAAAACGTTAAGAATTTCTACATACTTAAAGGAAGATTAATACACAAACAAATAATAACTGTGGTTGTGTTTTCTTAAAAGAAAAAAGAAAATAATAATAAATATAGTTTCCTTGGAAGACAAGAAAGGATATGGTGCGGGTGAACTTCTCTTAAAAGCACTCCCCGTTTCCTAATGCTTGTTAGAGCGTTAAAACACTTTGAACTCATAAAGCCCCCGTCCGAAACTGAATGCTGTCTGGCAAGTCACTCGGAATCGCCTAACGCTTCCAAAATCAGGTCAATACGTGGAAGGGGGTAGGAGGTTTTTGTGACCTCGTTTAGTTGTCGATAGTCCACACAGAATCTTAATTTACCGGTCTTCTTTCTCACTAGGACGACTGGTGTGCACCAAGGGCTTTCGGAAGGTGTAACAACGCCCTGCTCCAACATCTCCCGTAATAGTTTTTCGGACTCCTCTCGACGGGCGTACGGTAGCCTTCGCGGCGGCAGCTTTATGGGTGTTGCGTCTCCAGTTTCGATCCGGTGTTGCTGCCGAGACGTGCGGCCTAGATCAGTTGGCGATGACGAGAAAGCATCCTCCGTGCTTGTTACAATTATAACATCGGGGCCCTTTCGGGTTGTGTGTTTTTGTTAAACTGTGATTCGCATGATTGATCCGTGAGGTAGGTACTGCTCTTCGCGTCAAGAATGCTGTGCTCTCTGAGCACTGAACTTCCTGAAGTAGTTTTGTTTTAATTGAATCTGCGCTGATTGAGATGCCTGAGCTCTCCAAACCCATTATCATTCGCTTATAAGTTTCAGGTAAACCTGCTAGCATCAGTGTTCCAAGCCATTCGTCGTCAATGTCGAACTTAATGTTCCCAGATTTATGCGCGGTCGACATAATCTTATTCACGTAGTCATCTACGTTTCGAGAACTGTCTAATGTAGTTGTGATGAGATCCGTCAGCAGGGCTACTCTCCTGTACAAACTGCTGTCATCAAACGCCTGTTGCAAACTGTCCCAGACTTCTTTGCACGTGGCCGCGCTTTGCACATGCACATAGTTGATCGGGTCTAGGAGTAAAATGAATGAACGGCGAATTTCCAGCCCTGGCCCCGTGGAGTCAACGGGCAGCTGTCTTCCGACGAGTTCTTTTCTTCTTGGACCGGCAACAGTCCATGGTCGTCCGATTCTTCAATTTGATGGCAGGTGGGTGAGTTACTTGTCGTTGAAATCGCTGGCGTCTACTGAGGTTCTTTCGTGAAGCGCGTCCTTTCTTCCAGGGTTTCTTTCGTTTTCCAGATCCTGGTTCATCCTTATGGCTTCGCTGAGATGTGAGTCGGCTGCCGCGTAACCGTGTACCGCTTAGCCCAGTGACATTGACCGCCATTTTCTTCTGCCCATATTGTTTAATTTCAAACTCGACTTCCTCACCTGCACTAAGAGATGGTATTCCGTGGTTCCAACTCCAGTTTCGTAGGAAGCTCTGGGGTACGTAGACATCTCTTCCACCATCTGCCCTCTGGATGAATCCGTACTTGCGTGTAGTGTTATACCACACCATGGTGCCGCTGTATCTTGATGTCGTGGGAGCCTTTGGTTTGGTGGTCCTGATCAACTTGGGCTCCTCTAAGCTGATCGAAAGGCGTTTTCCGACTGGCTGGTATTTAGGGACGCTGCAGGTGTATTGGGCCGTCTTAGTTGGGAGTCTTCTGCATCTATCGTGGCGACGGAAGTCCGCAATATCTTCTGTGCACTACTCGTTGGTGCACGGTGGTCCAAATACGTCTGGCCAAAGTAACAGGCTTCCGCGGCCGTCTTTGGTGTTCGGGTAAGAATGGCTAGTTGTACTTCTCCATCAGCTTTGCCATCTAAGAACTGCTCTAAGGCAAGCCGGTCGGTTATCGAGTCAAGCCAATCAGGGTAGGCCAAATGCGTCAGCCTCACTATCTCCCGGGCATATGCGTCCAACGACTCCCGGGTGCGTTGACTCCTTCGCCGTAACTTACTATGCGCCGTCTGTTTATTCCTCTGCGTGATAATTATTGCGAGTGTTTGGTCCTAAGGCGGCGACAAAACTGAGTGCTGGACCCCGCAACTTAGGGACCAGTCGCGCAGCAGTCATCTCTTCGCTCCACGCATTCAATAGGGACACAGATTCGAGGTGAACTTGGAACCTCCACCTCAGCCCCTCGTCCCCCCAATCCTTCCTCTCCTTGGTATACTAGAAAACTGAAAGCCATAAGGAACAAGCGTAATTCTAATTAGAAACGTTATCTTGCCTCGAACTTGCCTGATGACTACGATAAATTCGTAGTTTCATACACCAACTTCGCTTCTCTAAATAGGTCTCGTTATACCCAATACCCTTCATTGGTCAAGACTAGTCTCCTTCCTAATCCCCGCGACTTCTATTCCTTTGTAAACTCAAAAAGGAGACAGCGTTAGGACTGCTTCCCTTATTCCTTCTCCTACCTCGGAGAAGAGTGTGACCATCCTCAAGCAATCGCGAACATGTTTGCAAACTTTTTCGCGTCTACCTTCCAAGATGGTACATTTGAGCCAGATGTGGCATGCTTTTCCTCACTATATAGTACAACAACACCACCTGTTGTAGACCTTCCTTTTCCTACCATTGAAGAACGAGAAGTATACGAACGACTATTGCATCTCAAGGACGACTCCTCCCCGGGCCCGGACGGTATCCCCACTATAATCTTGAAACGCTGCGCCAACATCCTAGCACGTCCCTTATCACAGATTTACAACATGTCTCTCACTACAGACCAATGGAAAGCTGGCTTACTAACTCCAGTTTATAAGAAGGGTTCAAAAACGCTAGTCACGAATTATCGGCCCATCGCCAAACTTTCGGCACTGCCGAAACTCTTTGAACAACTTCTTGTAGAGAAACTTTACACGCCCTTCTCTGCAATCATATCTCCGCATCAGCACGGCTTCCTCAAGGGCAAGTCAACGGTCACAAATTTAATACAATTTACTTCCTACACTTTGAATGCTCTTGAACGAGGAGAAGTGGTCGACGCTATCTTTACGGACATGAGCAAAGCCTTTGACAGCATCATTCACAACCTTATTCTCCTTAAATTAAAAATGGCGAGATGCCCTGACTTTCTCCTCAAGTGGGCCCACTCATACCTTTCCAACCGCACCTACAAGGTTTCTTTCCGGTCACACCTTTCAGTCACAATAAAAGCTACATCAGGGGTCCCACAAGGTAGCCATATCGGTCCCCTCCTCTTCATTCTTGCGACTAACGACTCCCACCACGTCATCAAGAACTCAGTCATCGTAAGCTATGCTGACGACACTCAAATCTTTAAACAAGTAGCTCATCAGACGGACCGCCTTGAACTCCAAGACGACGTGAACCGGTTTGCTGGATGGTGCTCAAAAAGTAACCTATCGCTGAATGTTTTGAAGTGTCAGTACGTCTGCTTCTGTCGAAAACTTAATTATGTTCCCCACAACTATTCGATTTATGGTACCACCGTAGAACCGGTGGGAGCTGTCCAAGATCTTGGCGTTTACTTCGATACTAGGCTAACATTCCTTGAGCACACTAACTTGGTGATCAGGAAAGCACGAGGTGTCCTAGGGTTCATAACTAGGTGGGCCAGGGAAATAGAGGATCCGCTGATTTATAAAGCCCTTTTCACCTCCCTCGTTCGCCCATTTATGGAATACGCCACGCAGGTTTGGTCTCCATATCATAAACTCCACATCGGGAGACTTGAGGCGGTACAGAAGCGCTTGCTGCGGTGTGCTCTCAGAAGCCTCCCGTGGGTTAATCCTAACCTCCTCCCGCCGTACGAAGACCGGTTAAGCCTCATCGGCCTCCAATCACTCGCTTCCCGTAGGGTAATGGCCGATTACTCTTTCATGCATGGCGTAATTCATGGAAACATTGTAGCTCCTTACATCCTTGACCTTGTCAAGATACGGTCTCGTGGGATGAACCTCAGAACGGGCGACCATCTGCATATCCCTTTCCACCATACGGAATTTGGAAAGGGATATGCGGAATACGGAAGTCCGCGCAGGTTGACCACAACAATCGAGATTATATCCGCACCTGCATAAACATCATCTGTAGGGACTAAGACCCGAGTGTAGGCTCTTTGATCCGACTTTGCGTTCAGATACTCTCATCTCAATAAGTTACTTGTAGGTATTTCTCTATTTTTCTATTAACCAGTCTATTTATTAATCTATAATACATTTATTTTTCTTCTTTTCCTATTTGTAGTATTTTAATTGTAATTTCTAATTTTAAGCTTGATTAACCTCTCTATTCTCTCTGTACCTCACTTGTCCTAAGTTAAGATAAAATAAAATAAACTCCTGCCACGGGACACTGCCGTCGTACTCCATGAGTACTTCTTCCTGTGCGTTCCAAGGGGCGAATGGCTGAAGGCTCGATGTCGTGGGTGGCAGTCGGGAGGGTCCAGCGATCAAAAGCGTCCTCGGTTGACGGTTCGTCGTAGTGCGCGGTACTCCAAAGAGTTCCGCGTTCGAATGTGTTGTTGGTTGCTGGTGCGTTGGAATTGGATCCAATGTGGAAAGCGGAGGTGGTGGTTCGATCACTGATGGACTTCCAAGATGTTCCAAGTCATTTCCAGGTTCCGCAGTATCTCGGTATGCCTGCCGCGGCTCGTCGGTAAGCCGGTCGGTACGGTTGGCGACGGGATTTCGTTCCACAAACAGGCCGGTTGGGCTGGTAGTCCTGAGTTCGCTCCAGTTGATCGTAGTTCTGTCACATTTTCCAGGGAATGTGCAGCTGTGGATATCGCAGGTCGTCCTCCTTGAGCCGTTATGGTTTCCGGTGGTGGTATCGTACAGGAATCTTCCCTTCCTGTCGGGGTCTGCATCAAGGGTAGTGCCTCCAGGTGGCGTCGAAATACTTCTTCGTCACTTTGTTCCACGTTGGCCACTCGCTCGCTCAAACCATTTATGTCACATCTCATCCCAGTCATCGATGTCGCTAGATCATTCACTGGCTGCTGTATTTGTTGCAGGGTCTCACCAATCATGTTAGTGGCCGCGAGGTCAGCCCCTTGTATGTTACGTGTTGAGTTCGGTGACGTTGCCATCACTTTCCAATGTACCCCACACCTGACACCAGTGTAACAAATTTTTGGCGTGGTGGTGCTGCTGGTACCTTCCTGGTGCTTTGAATTTACCGAGCGGTAGATAAACTTCCTTCTGGCAATGGAATCTGATGGGGCTAATTCCACTTCGTTTGCCGTTCTTAATTGTCTTCGTTTTCGTTTAATTTGTACTGAATTCATATTAGTGTAACAAATTTTTTTGCGTGTCTTTTTTTCGTTCTTCCGTACTTCTGTTCTCTTTTTTTTCGACAGCTCTCCCCAAAAAAACCCACTTGTCCACCCAGTAACTAACGGTCGTTACTCGTTTTTTTTGTACCAAACAGCCGTATTGCCATACACAAGTTTTCCCTTTTTGCGCGGGACCTACGAGATGGCGTGTTGTGCCAGTTTTCATAGCTCGTGCATGGCAATGTCGCGTTACAGTATATTGCTATACTAAAGAAATGATTGCAGATCTCTTCACAAAACCGCTCCCGGTTTCAAAACATATTAATCTTAAAGATACATGTTGTTCTTTATTATTTTGTTTCTTAAAACGAGGAGGAGTACTAGATTTGAATTAGCGTTTTTAGAAAAGAAAAGAACATTTTTATTAAGTGCGACGTACTTCATGAATGTTCATGCTCAGTTTTTATTTATTTATTTCTTTCAACTTATTACAAGTACATTTATGTTATTCAAGTAAAGAAAAAAGAAAGGAAATAAAGATTACAATGAAATTGAAGGAAAGACGAGAAAAATAACAGTAATGACTAAACTAACACTAGTGGTTAAAGTAACATATGGAGAGACACAGCACATACTATACATAGTCGGATCAGGGAGAGCGCAAAAGTGTGCCAGTACGGTCCCGAAAAGCCTTACGGACATCACACTTGCCCTCCGCGTCCTCCAGCAAAGGGGCAGCACGATTGTACAAACGAATCATGCGGGTGATAGGCTCCATTCTGCCAAACTCCGTGCGATGGAATCTTACAACAAGTGAGCCACCCGATCTGAGATTGAAATCATTCTGGCGCGGGATAACTTGATCGCGGATGTAAGGAGATATGATATGACCTTGGATAATGCCATGTATGAAGGAAAGATCGGCCAAAACACGGCGTTCAGCGAGAGGTTGGAGATTAAGTAGGTGGAGACGATCCTCATAGGGGGGAAGGTGGAAGGGATCAGACCAGGGAAGGTTGGATAGGGCGAAACGCAGGAACCGTTTTTGTACAGCCTCTAGCGCTCAATATACATTTTATGATAAGGAGTCCAAATTTGGGAGGCATATTCTAATAAAGGACGAACCAGGGAGGTGAATAGGGTTTTAAAGGAATATGGGTCCGCTAGTTCTCTAGCCCACCTTGTGATAAAGCCTAGCATGACTCGCGCTTTATTTATTACAAGATTACGATGTTCTTGAAAGGAAAGCTTCGAGTCAAGGAGGCCACCCAAATCAAGGGTAGAGTTAACAGACTTAATCGAAATACCATTGACATAAAAAGTGTGAGGCTGATGGTTACTGTTCCGAGAGAAGCAAATGTGTTCACACTTGGAGTTATTAAGGAGGAGATTGCTTTTAGAGCACCATGTTGAGAGCCGATTGAGATCCTGCTGCAGCTCGAGGTAGTCTTTAGGTGAAACAATATTCTTGAAAAGTTAAGTGTCATCGGCATAGGAAAGAACCACGGAATTGTGAATGACTTTGCTGACATCATTTGTAGCAACGACAAAGAGAAGCGGGCCAAGGTGACTCCCTTGAGGAACACCGCTTGTGGAAACAAAGGAATGGGAGAGGGTGGATCTGAAACGAACACGATATTTACGATTGGAAAGGTAGGAACTAATCCAACTAAGGAAGGAGTCAGGGCAACCAGCCAATCTAAGTTTAAGTAGGATAAGAGGGTGTGGGATGCTATCGAAAGCTTTGCTCATGTCTGTGAAGATAGCTTCAACAGTTTCACCACGCTCAAGAGCATTGATGGAATAGGATGTAAAGTGGATGAGGTTGGTGACAGTAGACCTACCTTTAAGGAACCCATGCTGGTGGGGACCAATAAGGGATGAGAGGAAGGGATACAGTTTGCTGACGAGAATTTTTTCAAATAATTTAGGAATCGTGGAAAGTTTGGCTATGGGTCTATAGTTCGTTACTAGCGACTTTGAGCCTTTTTTGTGGACAGGTATCAGAAAACCTGCCTTCCAGATGTCAGGAAAGGTACATGATTGGATGGAAAGGTTAGAGAGGGAAGATAAAGGAGAAGCAAGGAGGGCCGCACATTTTTTAAGCAGCACAGGTGGGATACCATCTGGGCCAGGGGAGAAGTCGTCCTTAAGGCACTGGAGTTCAACAAGAGCGTCTTCCTCTGAAATATGGAGGATAGAGAAGTCGGAGGAAGTGGTAGTATTAAGTTTAGAAAAGTATTGAACATCGGGAACAAATTGACCTTTCAGGAAGGTAGAGGAAAAAAAGGTTGCAAAGGAATTAGCAATGGATAGGGGATCTTCCAGCTCCAGTCCTAGGTAAGAAAGAGACTGCGGAAAGGGATCCCCTTTGCGTTTCCTTTTTGCATTCACAAAGGAGAAAAACAGGTGTGGGTTCACGGAAAGGTTCGATTTCACGGAGGAGAGGTAGCTATGGTACTGAAGGTAAACTAATTGAGAAAAGTTCCTGCTCAAATCATTGAATTGAGCGTAGTCTTCGAGGGAACCAGACTGTAGATATTTCGACCAGAAGGAGTTGCGTTTGTTCCTTAGAGCCTTAACTTCTTTAGAGTACCATATGGGAGAGGAGTCAGGGGAGGGTGGCGCGGATATTGGCGTGGAGGAAGAGATAGAAGCATGCAGGACGTCATACAGTTGGGAGAAATTTGTGAGAACGTCAGTTATATTGAGGTGATTATTGAGAGTCGTGAAAAGGAGATGAAAGTTAGTCTTACGAAAGTTGAGGCAAGGTGGCAATGGGGATGAATAAGAGGATGTTGGAGAAGAGAGTGAGACACAGATGGTGAGGGGAGGATGATATGGGTCAATGTTACAGAGAACGTTGGCGGAGGGGGAAACATTGACATTTTGCGGAACATTCGTAAATACTAAGTCAAGCAAACGGTGGTTCAGGTTTCTAACAGATTTCATTTGGAACAAATAAAAGGAAGAAGTGGAGTCAAAAAGTGTCGTTTCAGCTGGAGATGTGGGATTTGTAAATGATAGACTGTTAGTGTCAAGGTTTGCAGACCACTCAAGGTGAGGTAGGTTAAAGTCGCCAATTAGGAGGACATGATCATGAACATCAGCGCAGCTTAACAGAGAGTCTAATATTGATGAAAGGTCGTCACCTTTGAAAGGTCATCAAAACAGAATCAGCGGATCGAAGAGGGATATAGCAGGAAATAATGATAATATTAAACGTTGGATAATGGACTTTAACGGCAATGAACTCCAAGGTAGCAAGGTTACGTTCAGTGACGAACGAACAGCAATTAATACTCCGCCGCCACGCTGATTAGGGTTCGTTCTAAGACCTCTCACGTTTTGGTAATAGATTGAGATGTTATGGAGTTTTTTCGTTGCACGGACGTAGCAGGGGGGAGGTGGGAGCAGCATGAACTGCACTACCAGGGGATCTAGAGGTGGGAGCCCTTGGAACGAACTCCTTGATAAACACTCCTGGGGGCCAGTTAGTTTTACTCAGGATTTGGTCAAAGAGGGATGGGTGGACAATGATTTTAAAGGAGCCGCACCTTCCCTCGGAAAGTTTAAATACCTTTATTTTATTGACCGCAACATCCAGTCCGATAACGTCAGAAATATGTGAGACGATGTCTTCCGTTGAAGTAGCCGGGACGAGTTCAGTAACGAAGACTGAGGACAACCGTGATGTAGAAAGGGGAGGGATCTTTGGCCTGAGTCGAACATCATTGGCAGGAGTGGAGTCTGGGATCACTGGGGCGCAAACAGTATCGTTTGGGATTGGAGCAGAAGGAATACGTGTTGATGGAGAAGCCACATTTAACAGGAGGGTATTGGGATGGCCGGAGGAAGGGGGTTGTTTTTGGGACGTATTAGCATTGCACGAGGGGTTATCCAGTAGGCTAATGTTGGGGGTGATGTGGTGATCTGCTGGAGAGCGAGCAATTTTGGCGGGTAGAGATGGTTTTGATAAGACAGTAGGGGGATTGTTTGATAAAGGAGGGGGGTCAAGGGAGGGGGGTATGAGATGGGGTTCATGAGCTGCGGGTGAGAAGGTCATGAGGGGGGGACCATGAGACGAACATGCGGAGCATTTATGGGAACGAGTTATCCTGGTGGAGGTGGTTGGAATAGATAGTGTTACGGGAGGGATCTTGATACTGCCACGCTGAGTGGGGGGGGGAGGCAATCAAGTTCGTTCAGGGTTGCGATTGCAGCCAGGAGTGAGGCGTGTAGTGTGGACGATTGATGCTGGACTGACCCAAGTTTAAGTAGGTTCGACTAAATTTCTGAGAGACGAAAAGAGACGGCACTTAGCGAGAATTTACGGCATCGCGAACAATACCAATATATCCCAGATTCCTTTGAATCAATCCTGTCAGAAATAGCGCCCGTGAGCCCCACGCATTTTGGGTGGAAGCATTTACCACAAGGGCCGTGACATGAAAAGAGCCTATCAGAATTCCTCTCTTTGCAGGACGCGGCGGCACAAACTAAAGACATTTTGGACGAAGTGGGAAACTGATCCGACGAAATATACAGTATTACAAAGATCGATTAGCTATTAAAAGCAGAAAGTTAGAAAAAATATTTAAAGAGAACTTAATAACTAGCAAAAAAATAAAAGTAAAATAGAAGATAGCTGGTTAAACAAAACTCAGGCCTGGCAAGTTCTCAATTGGTGTGGCAGCAGAAAGCGGCGGCAAAAATTACGTAGAAAGCGGTTACTCTGGCAAGCCCCAAAGAATCCTTTGTTGTTGAGGCAGCAATCGACTGTTCCGAATTTTTTCAAAACAGCTGGTTGTTAGTGTAAACCGTTTGGTTCCACGCGGTACATGAATTTATAAAATATTTACAGGATAAAATATTGCTGATGTCGATAACGTTTTACTCCTTTATCATATATATAGCTCTCGATGTAGATCCACCAAGAATATTCAATAATTGAAAGATGCTCTCTGATGCTGATGTTGTGTGGATTAAAACGAAGTTAAAAATTTAATTTATTTTGATCAACACTGAATTTTTGCAGTTTAATTTGAATAAAAAATAGAAATTTTAGCCCGTCTATTTTAAATAAACGCATAAAACTTTGAATAATCCACTTATTACAGGTTCATTGAACCACTTGTAGCACTTGAATTTTATATTGTTTTTAGTAATTTAACAGGAATAATTGTTATGTCACAAATGTTCTTATTTTCAATTGTTTCTAGTTTTTCACCAAATTCTCGGTAAATGATTAACAGGAAATCACTTGTTTCAACAAAATAAAATTGCAGAAGTTTAATTAAATTCTTAACAATATAATTCACTTGAAGGTTTGTTTTTTTAAAAGTTTCGTTCAAACTTTTTTTACTTTGAAATCACTTTCACAAAATCGATAAAATTATATGAGCTTTTCTCTTGCAACTCGACTCGACTATTGACTAGTTTTGACACATGTTTCTTTGTTAGTCATTCCACTGCATTCGGAAAAGAAACATTAAATTTATTATCAAGGGCAGAGTTTATTTTATTTTCAAAAGCAAAAACCAGTTTGCAACAGGGAAATGTCAGCCTCAAGTGACAGATCGACAAAGCTAACTTCATGATTTGTTAATACAGACAGAGGGTTTTGACGAAAACCTTCTGGATGAAGTGGTCTTGACAAGTTATTAAGCAGATTTTTTCTTTGTGTGTCTACAGGCAAATTCATCGCGTTTGTTATTTTGTCCGCGAATTCAACGTAATTAAAGTGTTTAAATAATTATTTTATATAGAACTTATAATGAGTGTTATTATTAAAATATTTTTAATTAATATAAATCAAATTCTAAATCGGAAAATCCGTCAAACGCGCATTAAATCGAACTCGTTGTTTTCTCGGTAAACCAAAGCAAATATTCAATGAAATTAGTGTTTGTGATTCTAAAATAGTAAAACAATGTTATTATTAGTGATAACATAAAAATAAATAATAAAATAATAATATATTGTGATGTTTTGAGGATAAAGTATAGTAAGTATAGTATAGTAAAGTATAGTATTATGCAAAATGCTAATAAGAAATGATTTTTATATTTTGAAATTGTGAAAATATGTACCATTATATAAAATGTTAATAACTGTAAAATGTTCAAAATAATTTATATAATTTTCAATTTGTGATAATAAAGAAAATTTGAAAAGTTTTAAAAGTGTTTTTATAAATTTTTTCCGGTACAAAATTTATTCAAATTTTATACTCATTAGTTATAATTTTCATTTTGATATTATTTTTGTTAATTTCTCATTTAATTGTTTCATATTTCGTATATTTGGTTGCCTTTTGTTATAAATTTGTTAATAACGCAATTTTCTTATCTAATTTGTGTATATTTATTTATTTATTTAGAAACATAACGGACTTTGCGTCCACTTTATAATTACAAAGCTAAAAAGTTAAACTTAAATTACAAAGTTAAACATAAATTCGAATCGCATCAAGAAATAGCTCACAAATTATTCATATTTCAATATCAAATTGTTAGTGACATGATGTACTTCCTGCCAATTTACAAATCTCAAATCTAAATTCATTTCATGACCAAGTGCGCATACTCTAGTTAAGAAATTGTTTTTGGTATAATCTGATTTGAAAACATCTAAATACAAAATTGGATTTGATCTCATATTTCTCCTCGCTACCGTATAACATAATTCATTACGAAGCATCGAACAGTCTGTGATTCCATTTACTAATTTGTATAGAAATTTCAAATCCCATGAGATTCTAAGGGAAGCAAGAGAGGGAATATGAGAAAACGTTGATACATTTATGTAAGTGTGATCAATATAAGGGTCAGGTAATCCCGCCCGTGGCGTCATAGCTCAGTAGATTTCTACTTCTTGAAAAATTTATGGCTTTGCATTTATTGATGTTGAGAGAAATATCGTTACTTGAGCACCAAACAAATAGTTTATCTAAACACGATTGCAATTTTCCGGCATCTTCGTCGCAACATATAGTTCTGAAAATTTTCAGATCATCCGCAAAAAACAAACACTCAGCCTCGTCCATGACATAAGGGAGATCATTTATGAAAATATTGAACAAAAGGGGACCTAAGTGTGAGCCTTGTGGAACTCCCGATCGCACATCAATACCTCTAGATACATAGTTCTTATATTTAACATATTGCACTCTGTTTGTCAAATAGTTATTGAGCCATTCAAGTAATGGGGCAGTAAAACCAAACGATTTCAATTTGCTTAACAGTATAGTATGATTGACAGAGCCAAAGGCTTTACTGAAATCCGTATAAATACTATTCACTTGTACATTGTTTTCCATAGATACCAGTATTTTTCGCGAGTAACAAGCTAAGTTCGATCCAATGTTCCGACCTTTACAAAACCCAAATTGTTTATCAGTTAAAACCGGTTGAACAAAAGTATTAAGTTTACGTGTGATTATTGATTCAAATGCTTTGGGAATAGAATTCATGATTGAAATCGGCTTATAGTGTGTTACATCGTTTTTAGTGTCGGAGTTGTGAATAGGTGTTATAAATGCTGTTTTCCATATTGATGGTAAAATACTTTTTTCTAAAGATTTGTCAAAAAGAATTTTTAAATACCGGGCAAACATGAATCTACAATTTTTCAACAGGAGTGGTGGAATCGCATCAGGGCCCGCGCCACCAGGGCTATCAAGGCCTCCTAGTTCGTTACTTAGGTCTCACAAAGAAATTTCAATTTCGGTAATCATGCGAGGAGTTTGATCATAAATATCTACATTCACCATATTCGCTGGTTTATAAAATGACTCAAAATAATCAGCAAACGCATTTACAATATCATCACCATTATCACAAACCCGATCATTAAATTGCATAACATTAGGTAAACCGTTGTTCGATTTTCTCATGTTAACATAATTCCAAAAATAGTAAGGATTATCATTAACTGCTGCTTGAGATCTCTCTAAATAAATACTGTAATCTCTTTTAGGTAAGTTTTTACAATGTTGTCTTAAAAAAGAAAATTGTTGATAAAAGTCTATATTTTTTGGTCTTTTGTATTTTCTATGTGCTTGAATCTTTTGTATAATAGAGTCTTTTAACTCACTCCTGTACCAGTGTTGAAAATTTGACGTATAGCATTTCTTCTCTGGTACTAATGACTTGATACAAAAATAAAGATGAGAATAAAAACCAAAAACACTATCTTCAAGAGACAGACTTGTAAAGTCAATTCCGAATAACCTATCACTTAACATTACTGTGAAATCATGATAATTCAATTTATCAAAATCATACTTCCAATCATTATACTCGAGCTCTTGTGATTCAACAAAAAATTCGCTCTCAATAAAAAGCAGTGGATGGTGAATGTCAATTCGCAAAATCGAATCTTCGCTTTCTTTTATCACAATGTTTGATATATCCGAAAAAACTAAGTCAAGTATAACATTGATTTGGTTTGTAACTGAATTTTTTTGATATAAATTCAATAGACTAATTGACTCTGCAAGTATATTTAATGACTTCTTTAGGCTTAGGGTGGTCAGCCCTGTATCCAACGGATAACTAGCCCAAGTTCCATGAAACCATTCCACTTTTGGTAAATTATAATCACCTTATAACAACCAGTTTACATTCGGGTATAAGAGGTTAAGTTCCTCCAGACTAGAGCAGTGGGAATACATCATGTCACTCGAGTTTGTCGAAGAACAATATAAAGAACTGACTATAACGTTAATTTTACCAAGTTGAATATAAACAAAAACATGCTCAACATCTATACATTTAGTTGAAAACTGCGTAATTTATTATTGACTGCGATTGAGACACCTCCTCCTTCAATAAGGTTACTTGTCAAAGAACTACGATCTGTACGATAGATGTTAAAATTACCAAGTAATAATTCAGAATTCAAAATTTCAGGTTTTAACCAGGTCTCTATAAATACAACAATATCATAATCTTTCACAATATAATTGTACTTTTCTAAATCTTTTAGTTTTGTTCTCAAACCCCGAACATTTTGGTAATAGCACCTGAGTTTCTTGCTTACTTTTTTGTGATCGGATGAGAGAAAGATTTGATGACAACAATACGTGGTTCACCGCGAATATACATGATTGTTTTGACAACAGAGTCTTTGTTCAAAGTGTCGAGTACTTTACGCAAATCCTGAAGTTGTTTTCTTTGCAAAAAAAGTTTGATCAGAGTTTAATTTGTGAGGAGCACTGCACTTTGATTTGTTTTTAAGAATAAAAAGAGCGGTGTTTTGATCATCCGTGATCACTTTAATCGGCCTGATTTTACCCTCAATTTTTTTACCAACACGGAAATGACGAAAAATCTTTTTCTCATCCGTTACACCGATTTCAGACATAATCTTAGAAATTTCGAACTCATCGTGTTTTGTTTGATCGGTAACGGAAACAGAGTCAGATTCGACGACATTATAAATCATGACATTCTTTTTACGCAAATTCCTATCATTTATCTCCTGAATTATCTCTACGCTATCAGACGAGGATGCGAAAACATGTTGTTGACTGGCTTGGGAGAGCACAGAAAGTTGCGCCTCTATTGTATCCACTCGAGTCAGCAGCTTTGGCAAGATGCTAAGGCCAAGAGAACACTACTCGCACAAGAACTTGAGGGTCCTCTTCTTTGACTCCATGCATTTCATTTCATCTTCACTCAATTTGCTGCATTCGGCATGAAGCGAGCGCTGGCAACTGTCACAGTCAAAGTTCTTCGTACGGCGGCTGCAGGCCTCATGACAAACGGGACAATTTCCAGGCATAACGATGTTTGTTGTGAACAGTTGGTAACACAGACCTCAGGTGCTTAGCAATCTGGCAAGAGCGTAGCGATGAACGAAAAAGATAACACATTCGATTCTCAAATTTTAAATTATTATGAACCCTGTTTTCAGTAACTCTAACTTGTTTGAAATTCCCTTCACTACATTGTATTTGTTTTTAAACATTTTCAGTTTTGTTGAACTTTTTAACTGATTACTATTGTTTTTCATTTTTTCACTCAACTCGATACGTGTAGCTGTATTGTATTGAATGATATTATAACTGTTTTATTCAGTGATTTGTAACTGTTTGTATTATAATTAGCGGAACATTTAGCGGTGTATTGATAAAACTAAACAAATGTCACTCGAAAATTCAAATTAAGAACTTTTTTGTACAATAACAAACAGTGTTTATCACGTGATTTTAATCAAATTCAACAAGTAACTAATTGGTAGTAGCTCCATTTTATTTCATAATTTCATTCGGCTAAAATTTGATTCTTTAATCATTTTGAAAATTTTCACGTATTTTCAACAAAATTCTTAAGAGAAACACACATTTCAAATATATATAGCACTGTTATGTAGAAACTGTTTTAATCTATTCAAAGCGAATTCAAATCAACTCTTTATATTGAATTCAATAATTAATTTTAGGAACACTGTAGGCACATCTGCTCTCGTCGGCGGTTGAAGATCGAACCTCTGTAATGTGAATTATTTTCCTATATAATAAGGGTATTCATTTCACTTCGTAAACTCTTCGTATATGTCGTAAACGTCGTATTTCGTAAAGTTTACGAAATTTCGTGTTTCTCCCCTTACAAAATAGAATACGAAATTTCGTAAACTTTACGACTGTAAAAAGTGTCGTATTTAGCATTTCGTATTTCGTATATCCTGTCAGATGTCGGTTTGTGAATAGATTCTTATTTTTATTCAAATAAATTTTCGTAGTAATTAAGTTAATTACATTAAAAATACATAATTAAAAATTATAAGCGAAAACTAGATGATCTTACTTATTTGATCCAAAATTAAAAGCTCGCAAACAGCTTTGTCTTGTAGGAATTTTAAAATTTTCTGCTTTTCAATGGTTTTGGGCATTGTGTTAATTCAAAAAAGTTAATAAAATAAAACATTTAAATTTTGAAATGACAAATGTCATAAAATAAGACAGATATTTACAAAGTTTACGAAGAAAACAGTTTGTGGTGTTCACATCAATTGTGTTTACGACTTTTACGATTTACGACGTTTACGAACTTACGAAGTGAAATGAATACCCTTAATTTAATTTTATTGCGATGTAATGCACGTGTTTAGCACCCTTTCTTTTGTGGTGCTAAGCCATGCAATTGTTCAATCGCTGAAGGTACACTCCGGGTCGACGTCATTTGTTTATACAAAGACGAAAAATGCATGGACTCAAAGATCGGATTGTGGTTCGCTTACAACTTTTGTTTTATTAACACTAATACTATTTCAAAATTCTAGTAACAATATTTAATAATCTAGCCTTATTCTAGACATGCGCTCTAAATCGAAACGTAGGTACTCTGCCGGGGGTTCTTCTCATTGGCCGACCGCTTCTTCTCCTGGCGGTACTTTCTCCTGTTATTATGGGGGCGCTGGATATCTTTTCCCAACCGCAATCGTTCTTCCTGATCCACGGCGGTTAACAATTGGCGCCTGACTGCCTCGACTTCCCTTCTGAATCTTGCCTCCACCCCCGATCTGTATTTCGCCGACGGTGTTTCGTTCTTTGGAGGTGTGTTCTCCCGCTGTTGACACTTCCGCCTGGCCTGGTACTCCTCGAAGCTTAACGATCTCAGGCCTACCTTTGGGTTCCGTAGGGCCTCCTCTAGTGAACGAATTGACAAATTCGACATGGGGCGTATTCCCTGTGAAACGACATGTGTACTTCGCGTTTGCAGATCCGAGCCGATAGGTTCCTTGGAACCATGCTCGGTCAGTCCAAAACCGGGCCAATAGGTTCCTAGGAACCGTGTTCGGTACGTGGATCTTCGCAATGTTAATTAGTTATTACTTACTGGATTACTGAAGTCTAGGTCCCGGTAGCTGGAGGCTAAGTCCAAGTTTCCAGTTCTGCGGCTAAGTAGAAGTTTTACCAGTTCTGCGGCTAAGTCCATGTTTCCAGTTCTGCGGCTAAGTAGAAGTTTCACCAGTTCTGCGGCTAAGTATTCCTTCCTTCGTGGATTTCCTTAGTCGCGGGCACACCTCGGGTAGTCGTTTCTCCAGACTATCTTGCCATCCAAATTTTCCCGTTATTTATCGGAATCCGAGTACACAAAATTTTCCCGATAAATGTTCAATCGATGGTCATTGTCATTGATCGTCACGTTGCCATATTGCGCTTCCGCCCTGGTGGTGCCACCTAGTGGTTGCTTGCGGCTGTGAGTAACCTTGAATTTTGACGTTTTTGTTTTTGGCGGAAAACAAACGCAAATATTGATTAAATTTAGTGTTCGTAATACTAAAATAGTGAAAATATATTATTATTTATAACAAATAATAATTTATTAGTTCATTGTGTAGTTGTGTAGATAAAATGAATCGTAGCAATATGCTAATTGCTAATTAGAAATTAATTGTAATGTTTCATACTACGAACACAATGAAAAATTTATAAAAACTGTTTATAAATGTAAATTGTTAAAAATAATTTGTTTAAATTTCAATTTGCGATAGTAAAGAAGTCCTGAAAAGTATTAAATAGTGTATTTTTATTAAATTTTTCAGGTTCCGAATTTGTTTAAATTTTATTTTTATACCATAGAATTTTTATGTTTTTAATATTTTTTGTATTTTCTCGTTATATTGTTACATACTTCATATATTTGGTTGTTTTCTGTCCATAAAGTAATTTCGTTTCTAAATTTTTGAATATCTGATTTCATTTTTCTATATATTTTTTCTATATAATTTAATTTTATTCCAAATTTCAATGTTTAAATATATATTAATTTATATACATGTGCATTCATTTTCTTAAATAATAAAATTCATTTGATTAATTGAAATGTTATTTTAACTATACCATATATGAGTGTTTCAAAACTTCTGGGATGAAAGTATCATTTTTCCTATAGTTCCATGTGGTAGCAGGTAGACCAATCCCAATGAATATAATACATAGTAAGAAGGTCTACTCAAAACCCTCTGTAGCATTACAAATCATGAAGCAGAAAATGTGTATGTGTGAAAGTACTCCGACTATTCTCGACATTCCGCGTAGTGAAGTGTGAAAATTCATTGCGTTTGTGAATTTAATCGGGAATTCATAGTAATTAAATTGTTTAAAATGTTTATTTTACGTAAAAGTTATCAGTGTTATTCGGGGCAATTCTATGCACACTTAACAGATTCTGTTAATTTGACAACCGATGTAATTTGTTGTTGGAATTCGAAAAGTTTAGTTACGGTCGAAATTGGTATTCTGGGTGCCAAAATTTAACAGATTTTTGTTAAAAATCCTTTAACGTAACAGGCCCGAAATTTTTCAACTTAAACGTAAAAGGTTTTTTGTTAAGAAAGTTGAAAGATTTGGAACAAAACCGGTTTCGTAACCTTTTAACTTTCCGTAAATCTTTTAACTTTCTTAACAGAAATCTATTAACTTAACGAAAGTGGCCAGAATCGCCCCGATTATTAGCCTTTATAATTATTAAAAATAAAAATAGATATAGATTGATATAGATATAGATATAGATATAGATTCCATATAGGAGAATTCCATAGCGGTGGCATTAATTTTGACGTTTGTTTTGGGGGAATTTTTCTTGTTATTGTCTTATATTTCGAATATTTTGGGGGCTTTTTGTTGTGAATTTGTTCAAAAATTAGATTTGTTATTAAGGTTTAGTACATATAGATTCATTCTCCTATAAAATTTAATTTTATTCTACTTTGTACATTAACACTTATTTCTATACAAGTGTATTTATTTTCTTAACATAATAAAAAATTGATTTTTATATTAAAATGTTGGAGTTTTTCGAAACTCCCGCGATGAAAATTTCATTTTCTATATGAAATTTCATATTCTTCGGTGTGGAAATCGGATTCCTTCAACCTATGAATGCGGGAGTAAGAAATTCCGCTTCATGGCTTGTAGTACTACAGAGCGTTTTAGCCTACTTCATGGCTTTTACTACTACAGAGGGTTTTGGTTTTGACACAACTCGTATTTGTAACCAACACTCAACGATTCACCAATCACAAAAATTTAGGGTACGCGCAAAAACCAATGCAAATACAAACTGTATACCTCATAGCAAAACCCCCTGGATTGAGTGGTTTTGCAGTGAGCAAAACCCCCTGGATGTAGTAGTAAGGCAAGACATGAACTCAGACAAAACCCTCAATTATTCAATTATTCGTTTATTAGGTATAAGATGTGAATGTGGATTAGATAAATAAGGGAAACATAGATTGGATATGTTTTGATTTTGATTGCTTCTTGTTGTTAATTTGTTAATAACGCACTGTTCTTATTAAATTTTTGTATATCTGAATTCATTTTCCAATATAATTTCACTTTATTCTAGTTTTCAATATGTCAGTATATATTAATACTTATTTCTATACAAAAGTATTCATTTTCTTAAAAAAAAAACACTCATTAAATTAGTAAATAGGTGATTTTTATCATAATATATATGAGTTTTTCAAAACTCTCGCTGTTATAGTTTTTTCTCTGTTTTGCTATATTTTTATTTTTGTTAGTGACCAGTTGTTAATTTAATGTTGAGGGTAGGTTTTACACAAATTTTGGGTTGGCTCAGTATTTATTAGTGTGCATATACTAATGACAATTCTCATTTTCATTTCCATTCATCCTGAAGCTCTATACAATCCAAATGTCAATGTGACCAATCGTTCCATCCTTTATATAAACCAAATTACTAAATATTTTCCTAATACTTTATATAAACTAAATGTCACAGTGACCAATAAACCAAATTACTAAATATTCTCCTAATACTTTATACAAACCAAATGTCACTGTGACCAATCATTTCATTCTTTATATAAACCATATTACTAATTATTTTATTATTACACTTCTCAGCCAGATTCGAATTTACTTTAGTTCTTGACCAAATTCATTTTTCTTTTATTTCCAAATTCCCAATTTATTTTTTAACCCTAACTGATTCATTATTTAACTTATTTTATTCTTTAACCCTAAATTAATTTACCAAATTTTTTTTTTTTGTTATTTTTCATTGTACACTTCTTTGTCCGGTGGTCATTATGGAGTCATTATGGTTCAATCGGTCATTATGGAGCCGCTGGATCTTCCTGCTGATTTGTAGTTGCTCCTCCTTACCAACAGCCAGCAGCAGGCGACGTCGAACCGCTTCTATGGCTCGTCTGAAGTTGGCCTCCACCCCATTGTGGTTCTTGACGGGACGCTCCTGTACCACGGCTGGTGGCACGACGACCTCCTTCTTGCCCCGATTCCTGGACCGGTATTCTTCCATGTTAATCGACTTCGGTCCGGCCCTAGAATCGCGCAACGCCTCCTCTGGTGTTACTTTCGACGTTCCCGACACTGCGAAATAGCCACTTTAATGACGACGCCGTACTTATAACTAGGTTGATGGGTTCCGGCGACCACTTTCAACTAGAGGTTCTCCCAAAATCGATAGGTTTCTAGAAGCTTGCTCGATGGGATATTTCGGACTCTAGTTGATCGGTTACTAAACCTCATTCAACGCGAAGTTCCTCACTGCACCGATAGGTTTCGAGAACCTTGTTCGGTTTTGCAGCTTCGAGCTCGAGTTTGATGGGTTACTATGACTACTTTCAAGCTCAAGCTCCCAAACGTAGAGAACCGATAGGTTTCTAGAACCTTGTTCGGTTTGGGTCACTTACGTTTTCCTATTTGTCTACTCCCTTTAATTAGGTCTGCCTGACTTCGAGGATGTGTAAGTTGATTCCAACTACTGGGGATATCCCCAATTTCTCTCCGCTTTTTATCCCAGGAAACCGGGATTTCTGACCGTTGGTGCAAGGTTACCATCAATTACGAAACGCACTTAACTTCTGGGTGGCGCCATCTACCGGCGACGGGCGGAGGTTTTTAGAACTGCGTACGTTGTTTAAGTTGTTTGCGTTTCCACATGTTTCGTTTTGACGCTTCAGCCTAGGTTAAGACCGTGTTGTGATGTCGCTTGTTTAATGTTTGTGAGTGAGTTTCATGTTGTTAACATGGGTTTCCGTGATCCAATGCTCACGTAAGTATTATGAAATGATATGTTTGTTTATATTCTACATTCTATTACATTGAAATACTTCGTGGCTATCGTGATCATAAACGTGTTGTGTTTATGCTTGATAGTAAGTATAGTGCGTGTTTGACTTCAAGTGTCTTATGTTTTTTAGGCAATCTTATGTTTTATTCACATTGAAATACTCCGTGGTTATGTGGACATCAACATCGACATCAACTTCTCGTGTTATGGTTATTCTTGGTAGTGAGTATAGTTACATGATAAAAATCCAGTGCATTACGTTTTTAGGTTCATATGTGTTATGGGTACTATGAGTGACTCGTATAGTATATTTATTATGTTCTAATCTCCCATTTTTTTTAGGTGACGGGACGCCTCACAACATTCCTCCCCCTTTTAGAAGTCCTCCCCAGGGTGAGTGGCAGTTTCTGGGTTAAAGGTCCTCTGAGCTTGTAATTATGAGTATTAACCGGTTAGAGGGTTCGCGAGATTTGAGTGGAAGTGTTATTTTCATGATAAGGGTAGTTTTAGCTTATATTCTTGGCGTTGTAGCTCTCGTGTTCCTTGATTTTTCTTTATTTCTCTTTACAATTTTCATTAACTTAATCGTTGTTTTAATTTTATTTGATTTTGTTTTTTGCTTTTTGCCTCCTACGTCTCGGGCCCTTTTGGTGTTGACTGAATTTGTCCAGCTTCTCCATGGCTGGCGGCTGTTCTATCTCCGGTTTGTCCAATTGAAGTTGTTGAAATAGTTGATCTGTTTCTTGCAGTATGGATTCGAATTGAATTTGTTGGTACAGCTAGTCTGCTTCTTGCAGGATGTTATCCCATTCGGCTTTCGTTAGTCCCAAGTTATCCACGTTCTGGTCCATTGTAGCTCTGCGATTAGGCATAGGGTTATTATTAATACGTGTCGGATAGAGTGCTGTTGGGGCTACAGTGTCGGCGACGTAAGTTTTAGCTTTAATTAAAAAGTTTCAATCGGTTGTTATGTACGCGGCGTTTGCGATTGCCTTACATTATGGTGCTATTTGCCGGACTGTTTATAGCTACCACTTTGTACGGTCCTACTCAGTGCTGTGTCAATTTATTTTTTCGAGCCCCGTTCTGTAGCAATACCTGGTCCCCGAGGTGTATTTTTAAGGGGTTAGTCTTTTGGTCGTAGTACTCTTTGGACTGGATCTTACTTTCTTCCAAATTCCTTCGTACGGTTTGATATGCTCTCTGGAGTTTGTTTCTTAGTTGCAGGAAATAGTTCACGTGATCGTATACTGCTTCGGGAGCTTACTTCAAATTGTTGGGAAGGGGGGCGGTAAAGCCGTATAAGCAATCCATAGGCGTTAATTTTGTGGTTGTGTGCATACTATTATTCCTGACGAACATTGCTGCTAGCAGATGCTCATTCCAGTTTGTTTGGTTGTCGTCTACAAAATTTCTTAGATACTCGATCAGAGGCCTATGTGATCTTCCAATGCTCCGTTCGATTAGGGGTGGTGTCGTGTTGTTTCGATCTTCCGTATCTCAAATAACTTGCACACTTCCCTGAACAATTCGGAAGTGAAATTGGCTCCTTGGTCGGTAATTAATTTTGTTGGTATTCTGTAACGACTTATTATTTCCTTCACAAAAGCCTGTGCCACAGTTTTTGCCTCCATATTTTTGAGTGGTATTACGTCCATGAAGCGAGTCAAATCGTTTTCGAAACTTAGGATATACTTGTTCCCGCGTGGTGTTTCTGGAAGTGGACCCACAATGTCCATATAAACCTTGTCGAACGGTCGTTTAGCTGTATCCGTTATGACCATCGGTTCCTTTTGTTCTCTGCTTGACTTATTCAGCTGGCATTTCTTGCATTTTCGTATATGTTTTTTGATATCCCTGAGCATTCCCTTCCAGTAGACCTCTCTCTTCAGCCGGTGATATGTTTTGAATACTCCTTGATGGCCTCCTAGGGGTGCATCATAACAGTCTCGTAGTATGGTTTCTATCTCCTGACGGTCCGTTAAAACTCTTATATGTGTTTTCTTTCGTTCAGGTGCTTTGCTTGGTGATGCATGCTCGGGACCTCCACTTGTGGTTGAACATTTTGCTTCTGTTTCTTCCAATTTTTCATTTTGTTCCTTCGTTTGTTTCCGCGTGGTTACTAGCACGTCATATTTTTGCGTCCCTCTTTGTATTCTATCTCAAACGTGTAGTCCGATAGTTTGTGCCATAAGCGTAAAATCCTACTTGTTGGATCCTTGATTCTTATAGCTCCTCTTAGTGGTTTGTGGTTGATAAATACTTTGAAGGGTCGTCCGTACAGGTAACATCTAAAGTTCTTAACTGCCCATACTATGGCCAAGAGTTCCTGCTCAATGGTGGAGTAATTTCTTTCTGCTGCGTTCAATGTCCTACTAGCATTAGCTATGGGTTTCTCTTCGCTGGGTTGACCTTGTGCTAGTACTGCGCCAAGTGCTTCTCCGCTCGCATCCGTGTATAGCTTGAATGGGTCTTTAAAATTTGGGTATCTAAGTACCGGTGGACTTATCAATTTCTGTTTGAGAGTGTTGAAAGCGTTTACACAACTTTCATCCCATTTGAACTTCACATCTTTATTTAGGATATTATTGATTGGTGACGCTATTTTGGAGAAGTCCGATCTGAATTTCCTGTAGTAGATGGCTAGTCTTAAGAAGGACTGTACTTGACGGATTGTTCTAGGTGTCGGGAAATTTCGTACACTATCTACCAAGCTCGGATCCGGTTCTACTTCTTCTGTCGTGCACTTGTGTCCAAGGTATATAATTTCTCTTTTGAGGAAATTGCATTTCTCTGCGTTTAACTTTAGGTTATGTGCTCTCAATCGTTGTATTATGGTTCGTAGCTTTGTTTGATGATCCATTAGGTTTCTACCGTATATTTCTATGTCATCCAGGTACACGAAGCACTATAGACCCTGTAGTCCTGTCAGCATATGATTCATGAGACGCTGGAACGTTTCTGGTGCTCCTTTTAGCCCAAAAGGCATACGCTTCAAGGTGTAGTGTCCGTGGAGGGTGCTGAACGCAGCCTTATCCCGATCTTCTGGTTTCATTGCAATTTGGTGATATCCACTGGCGAGATCGAGTACTGAGAAATACCGAGAATTTTCCAGTTGGTCCAGGATATCTTCAATTCTGGGTAGTGGATAAGCATCCCCCTCGGTTACTTCATTTAGTTTCTTGTAATCGACCACTATTCACCATCGCTTCTGTCCATCAGGTCCCGGTTTCTTTGGGACTACTAGTAATGGTGCGTTCCATTCGCTCCAGCTTGGTTCTACTATGTCTTCCTCGAGTAATCTTTGTATTTCTTCCGTTATTATCTTTCTTTGCGACTCCGGCAGGCGGTACATCTTGCACTTGGTATGCTGTTTCCCTGGTTCTATTCGTATTTCATGCTGCACTGTAGCTGTATGTCCCAGGTTCTCTCCCGGTAAGTGAAAAACGTCTTGGAATTCCTTAATTATTTTATTCATTTCCCTCCTCTCTTCGGTATTCAAATTGATTTCTAAGCTTATTAGTTTTTTAATCTGGATTACTCTTTTTCTTGGTTCCCATTCTTCGGTGCTAATACAATTGATGAGTTTTTCCTCAGAGATACTAGTATCGTTGTTGTTTGGTGCTGTCGTTTCTTCGTATTTGCTCAATTTTGCTGTCACATTGTTCACTTCCACTTTATAATTGTTTATATTTAGCACGCTCAGTCTTATTTTCCTATTTGATGACCGCACGAGCGCGTCACTCATATATATACCCGGTTTTATCTCCTCTCCTTTGGTGACATACTGTCCTTCTGTGTCCGTAATTATTTCCACACATTTCACTGTCCTTCCCGGTATTATGATGTTCCTGGGCTCTGTGGTTATAAATTCCTCCTTTGAGCAACTTTTTTCGCGGCTTTCTTCGTTTTCCCCATACGTGCAAGTATGGAATGGAAAACATTGCAAATTACTTTCTTCGCAGCTTTCTTCGTTCTCCCCATACGTGCGAGTATGGAATGGAAAACATTGCAAATTACTTTCCCCGGTACACATCCCACTCTCGTAGTTTTCATGCGTTGTACCTGTCTTGAAGAGTTTTCCCAGATCTTTCAACACTTCCGCTGTAGGCATTATTTCCCCTGTTGCCTGACGTTGGTAATGTTCCCTGGCTTCTCCGTTTGTCGGGATTCCTCTGGCTGCTCGGCGTTATCTTTCTCCAGTGTTGCAGGGTTCGTATCACCCCCCATAGTAGTTTTACTTTGGAATTCTCGGGTGTTTTCCTCCCTGGCACGATTACGCTTATGATTTGTCTTACCAGCTGCTATGACGTCCACAAAATTAACGTCATTCGTACTTCGGTTTTGGTTTTCTTCGAATTTGATAACCGTTCTTTGCCCATTACTTGTGGACAAGAACACGAGCTTCTTCGCGGGGCCCTCGATGTTGCAATGTCTGGACAAGAAGTCGTTGCCCAGCAGACCCGTTACACTACTTTCGTTGACAGTTTCGATGATATGGAATTTGCATGGATATATCTTTTCCAAATTTATGTGTCCTGTGATGGTGCGTTTCGTCGAAATTTCTCCCGAAATGGTGTTGAGCCTGGTTATCTCCTCCCTATTTATGTCCGTTTTCATTGATTCATCAATTGCTTCTTCCTTTATGAGACTTATTTCGGCGCCTGTGTCCACTTTGAACTTATTCCTGCTACTTCTTATAATATTTAGGGGTAAATTTACTATAGGAACGTCTGGGCATGTTTCACACCGCTTTTCTTTTTATTTTAGCGACGACTCCCGGTGTGCCCGGTCATCTCCTCGCAGTTTTCGGTTTGTAGGTTTGCTGTTTGTTTTTCTCGCTGCAACCGTTCCCATCTCTCTCTTAAATAACACCGGTCTTCCATATGTCCACTTTCCAGACAGAAATAGCGTTTTTCGTCTGCAGTGTTCGCGATGGTGTGATTAACTTGACGACCTCTATATGTATTTAAAGCTAAATTTTGTTACAGTGCGCGTTACAGTTTTGAGTCGTGTGGCCATACGTCTTACAGTTCACGCAGATTGGCGTCATTTGCTTCGTACGACACTCGGCTATTACGTGTCCTGGTCTTCCACAGAAATGACATCTTATCTGCGTTTTATCCTGTTTCTCCCGGGGTGTATTGGTGTTGTAGTTTCTTGGTGTCTCTTGGTACCCATTATAGTTTCTCGTCGACTGGTATTATGGTTGTTGCTGATTTTGTCCAAACGTTCGGGGTTCTCTTTTCACTTGATTGTGAAACTGGTTTCTAGGTTGGTCTATCGTGTGTAGTCCTGGAATTACGGGTTACTGATTAGCCAGGTGTTGGTTCATACATTGCTCAGTCTGCTCAAGCCTTGCTATTTTTCTTCCTTAGGCTTCCAAGTTGTTGTCGCAATCTTGGAGCAGGTAGAACTTGTAGTTAGAGTTTGTTATTCCTAACATAAAGCAATGCAGGCCTACTTGTTCGATTTCAATTTTTAAACCTTCACCCCCGTTGGCGTATTGTTGTTCTGCTGCGTTCTTGCAAGCAGTTATGAGTGTTTACACTCTATTGAAGTAGCCCATTAGTGTTTCCATGGGTAGTTGTTTAGCGTTTCTTAATTGAGTATTTAAGGTTATGTAGGAGGTATTCTGGATTAAATTCGACCTAAGAGTGTTGAATATATCCTCGAGAGAGTTATTTACTCCAGCTTGTGCAATTTCTGGGGCTCTTCCTCTTAATCGTTTTGGTAATAGTCTTATAAAGAGCGCCTTATCTTGTGCTTCAGTGAGCGTCTCGTATCCCAGGCGCGCGCAGACAATGAATTCATTTTGTTTTCGGGGGCTGTCTTCCCCTATTAGTATCGGCACGTTGTTGTGTAATACGTTGTTTACTAGAGTTATGTTGGCCATTTTCTTGTTTTCAGTTCCTTTTGTTTCCTCAATTTGTTTTTTCTCGATCTCTGTTCGAGTGTTTATTGTTGGATGTGGTTTGTTGTTGGCGTGGTCGTCTTTTCCTTGGTCCGAGTTCGTCTTACAATATCTTCTCCCGTGTCTCAGCTGCACTATGTCTGTTTCTGGCTCTTTTGGTGTTTGTTGTATATCTCCTGTTTCTATATTTCCTTCTATCTTATTTTCAATTCCCGGTTCTGTTATCTGATACGTTTCCTGGTTGCTTGACTTCAATACGTTAGTTTTGTTATTTGTTCCTTCCTCGTTGTCCTTTTCCTCGTTGACGGAAAGTTAGATTCTTCGCCTGTGTGGGCTTCCACAGTGCTTGTAGGGAATTCCGGTTCCGGATTATCAATTGAAAAGTAGTCTAGAAACCTCGAAAATCTAGTTATAGAAGATTTGACAGACGATTTCGGGGTTGACTGGGCCATATACTGTGTTTTTCGTTTGTTTTATCATTTTGTTATGACTAGTTTTTACTTATTAAATATATTTTCCTTGAATATATTTGTTTTAATTTCTTTTCCCATTTATATTTCTTTTTTCTGATATATATATTTTTTTTTTGTTTGTTTTTATGTATTTTTGTGTATAGTGTTATTCTGTTATTGTATCCTTTATTAATTTCATATATTTTTTTTGTTTGTTTTTCCTTTTTTCTGCTTGTAACAATTTTAATATTAATATTCCTTAACAAATAACTTATACAAACAATCCTTTTTTATTACTTACGAGGGTGGTTCGACAAGTACTTAGCCTCACAGCCCGATGTCGCCCCTGTCGCAAGAGGCATCTACTATCCTGTAGTACATTTTCGCAGACGGCTGCTGTCAAAATTTCAGCCGAATCGGACTCGTAGTTTTGTTTTGACAGCGTGTGTAAGCGAACGTATTAGCAAATTTTATAAAAATGGAGAAAGAACAATATCGGTCGGTGATTCGATTCCTGTTTTTGGAAGGTAAATCGCGCAGCGAAATCAAGGAGCGCTTGGATGCTGTGTACGGTGACTCTTCCCCTTCGATGGCGACCGTCAAAAATTGGTTTAATGAGTTTCAACGTGGTCGCACGTTGGTTTTTGATGAGCCACGTCCAGGTGCCCCGAAAACGGCTACTACGGAGGAAAACGTGACAAAAGTCCACGATCTTATATTTGCAGACCGGCGATTGAAGGTGCTCGAGATAGCAGAGACACTAGACATCTCAAAAGACCGCGTGGGTCATATCCTGCATGAGATTTTGGGCATGAGAAAGCTGTCGGCGCGATGGGTGCCGCGTTTGCTCACTCCGGACAACAAGCGCAACCGTGAAACCACTTCAGAGCAGTGTTTGACGCTGTTTAGGCGCAATCCCAAGGGGTTTCTGCGTTGTTTCGTGACCGTCGACGAAACATGGATCCACTGGTATACACCAGAGACCAAGGAACAGTCGAAACAGTGGACTTCATGAGGCGAACGTGCTCCGAAGAAGGCGAAGACTGTTCCATCGGCCGGAAAGGTGATGGCGACCGTTTTCTGGGATTCACGAGGCGTGATCTTCATCGATTACCTGGAGAAGGGCAAAACGGTCACAGGACTGTATTATGCCGAATTATTGGGCCGATTCGACGCGAAATTGCAGAAAAAACGGCCCCATTTGGCGAAGAAAAAAGTGCTTTTCCACCATGACAACGCACTTGCTCACACCTCCGCCATTGCCATGGCAAAACTGGTCGAATTGCGCTACGAACTGCTGCCTCATCCACCGTATTCACCAGATATGGCCCCGTGTGACTTCTTTTTGTTTGCAAACTTTAAAAAGACACTCGCCGGGCAGAAATTTGGTTCGAATGAGGAGGTCATCGCCGCCACGGAAGCTTACTTTAAAGGTCTCGAGAAAACGTATTTTTCAGATGGGTACATCGCTGGGTTAAGTGTATCGAACTCAAAGGAGACTATATTGAAAAATAAATCGTCACTTTTCCAAAATCTTCGTTTTTCTTTTGTAGGCTAAGTACTTGTCGGACCACCCTCGTATATTCTACAGCGTACCTTCAACATTTGCCTTATATAAATTTAATTTGATCAATTTTGCTCAATATTATTTTCTGTTTTGTTATAGTTTTTTTTTTGTTATATTTTTATTTTTGTTAGTGACCAGTTGTTAATTTAATGTTGAGGGTAGGCTTAACACAAACTTTGGGTTGGCTTAATATTTATTTTCTGTGCGTTTAGGTTCTTTATTGCGGCTGCGCCAGTTTTGTTATAGTTTTTTTTTGTTTTGCTTTATTTTTATTTTTGTAAGTGACCAGTTGTTAATTTAATGTTGAGGGTAGACTTTACACAAATTTTGGGTTGGCTTAATATTTATTAGTGTGCACATACTACTTAGAATTCTCATTTTCATTTCCATTCATCCTGAAGCTCTATACAATCCAAATGTCACTGTGACCAATCGTTTCATCCTTTATATAAACCATAGTAATAATTATTTTATTATTACACTTCTCAGCCAGATTCGAATTTACTTTAGTTCTTGACCAAATTAATTTTTCTTTTATTTCCAAATTCCCAATTTATTTTTTAACCCTAACTTATTCATTATTTAACTTATTTTATTCTTTAACCCTAAATTAATTTACCAAATTTTTTTTTGTTATTTTTCATTTTACCCTTCTTTGTCCGGCGGTATTTCAAGCGGTCATTATGGAGCCGCTGGATCTTCCTGCTGATTTGAAGTCGCTCCTCCTTACCAACAGCCAGCAGCAGGCGACGTCGAACCGCTTCTATGGCTCGTCTGAAGTTGGCCTCCACCCCAGTGCGGTGCTTGACGGGACGCTCCTGTACCACGGCTGGTGGCACGACGACCTCCTTCTTGCCCCGATTCCTGGACCGGTATTCTTCCAAGGTAATCGACTTCGGTCCGGCCCTAGAATCGCGCAACGCCTCCTCTAGTGTTACTTTCGACGTCCCCGACACTGCGAAATAGCCACTTTAATGACGACGCCGTACTTGGAACTAGGTTGATGGGTTCCGGCGACCACATTCAACTAGAGGTTCTCCCCAAAATCGATAGGTTTCTAGAAGCTTGCTCGATGGGATATTTCGGACTCTAGTTGATCGGTTACTAAACCTCATTCAACGCGAAGTTCCTCACTGCACCGATAGGTTTCGAGAACCTTGTTCGGTTTTGCAGCTTCGAGCTCGAGTTTTATGGGTTACTATGACTACTTTCAAGCTCAAGCTCCCAAACGTAGAGAACCGATAGGTTTCTAGAACCTTGTTCGGTTTGGGTCACTTACGTTTTCCTATTTGTCTACTCCCTTTAATTAGGTCTGCCTGACTTCGAGGATGTGTAAGTTGATTCCAACTACTGGGGATATCCCCAATTTCTCTCCGCTTTTTATCCCAGGAAACCGGGATTTCTGACCGTTGGTGCAAGGTTACCATCAATTACGAAACGCACTTAACTTCTGGGTGGCGCCATCTACCGGCGACGGGCGGAGGTTTTTAGAACTGCGTACGTTGTTTAAGTTGTTTTCGTTTCCACAGGTTTCGTTTTGACGTTTCATCCTAGGTTAAGACCGTGTTGTGATGTCGCTTGTTTTATGTTTGTGAGTGAGTTTCATGTTGTTAACATGGGTTTCCGTGATCCAATGCTCACGTAAGTATTATGAAATGATATGTTTGTTTATATTCTACATTCTATTACATTGAAATACTTCGTGGCTATCGTGATCATAAACGTGTTGTGTTTATGCTTGATAGTAAGTATAGTGCGTGTTTGACTTCTAGTGTGTTATGTGTTTTAGGCAGTCTTATGTTTTATTCACATTGAAAAACTCCGTGGTTATGTGGACATCAACATCGACATCAACTTCTCGTGTTATGGTTATTCTTGGTAGTGAGTATAGTTACATGATAAAAATCCAGTGCATTACGTTTTTTAGGTTCATATGTGTTATGGGTACTGTGAGTGACTCATACAGTATATTTATTATGTTCTAATTTCCCTTTCTTTTTAGGTGACGCGACGCATCACATCACCGCTATGAAAATTTCATTTTTCATATGAAATTTCATATTTTCCGATGTGACAATAAGCCCCACTTAACCCTATGAATGTGTTAGTAAGAAAGTCATAAGGTTCATGGCTTGTACTACTACACAGGGTTTTGACCCAGACTATTGTGCTACCACATCCATGGCTCAGGAGTCCGGCTGCCACATCGATGAATGAGAAATTTCATACGAAAAATGAAATTTTCATCGCGGTAGTTTTGAAAAATACAAATATTTTCCAACAAAAATCACCTTTTTATCATTTTCTAAATTTAATTATATACAAAAATGATTGCACTTGCACAGAAATAAGTATTAATATATATTTATAAACAGAAAAGTGAAATAAAATTAAATTATATAGGAAAATGAATTCATATATAAAAAATTAAATTAAATTTTTAAATTAAAATTATATGGAAAATTGAATATAAAAACACTTTTTAATATTTTTAAAATTATTTTTGACAATTTACATTTATAAACATTTTATACAAATTGTTACATATTTGCACAATTTCAATATATAAACATTTTTTCTTATTAGGAATTTACATATTGCTATAATTTATTTAATCTCAAAAACTTCACAATAAATTATTATTTTATTATTTATTATTATGTGGTCTTAAATAATAATAATCTTTCACTGTTTTATAATCACAAACACTAGATTTAATAAATTTTTACGTTTGTTTACCGCCAAACGACAAAATCAATACCATCGGCAAAATTCGATTTTATTCGCGTTTGGCAGATTTTCCGAAACTCAATTTATCCTACATCAATTAAAAAAACTTTAATGATAACACTTATAATGAATTTCATATAAAATAAACATTTTTAACACTTTAGTACACTAAATTCGCGGACAAAACAACAAACGCGATAAGTTTTCCTTACTTCAGAACGGGAAATATCGGGAAACGTTGTAGTGACAAAACCCCCTGGGTATGTAGTGGTATGACAAGCCTTGAACTGATTTTTTACGATGTGTGAGTAAGGGCCCTAGAATTGTGCCATTTCCATCCGCGCTTTGACAAGCGCCAGAAGAATTATTCGCGACGCCGGAGTAAAACAATAATTGTGAGGGCTTTTATAGTTTGAAAATTTATTTTAAAGTTATTATTTGAATATTTAATTAGTAAGTGTTGGTGTCACTTTACGGAAACATTAAAATAGAAAAATAAAGTGTTAATATGAAAACGTTTTTATTTCGTGAAAAAGTTTTCCTAAAGGTGATACCATACACAAAATTTTCAAGCGTTAATTTAGATAGTTTAGTTTCGTTTTGATTGTTTTAAATGTTTTGTGTTAAATTTTATTGTTGTTTTAGAAATGAATAAGTGTATTTAATAATTAAATAAGGTGTATAAATTTCATTATTAGCAGAAGGCCACTTTTGAAGGAGGGAATAACCGGTGAACATCGTTGGATTTCGTACATTTTTGGTGCGTGGATATTTTAATCTGAAAAAGATAAATCTCTCATATTTTAGGAGGAGACAACATCCATCAACGAGGGATTTTCTGTTTTTAGATTTTTAATTATTATTTAAATCGAATTTATTTGTTTTATCGGGTTTTTGATATTTTTTCCAATAGAAGTGCTGCATATAGATTGAATTTACTCTTTTCATATGAATTTTTAAAGTATATATTGAGTTTGAGTTATTATTATTGTGCTGTTGAGTTTTCTCTTTTCATTCGAATTTTTTAGTTTCAGCGTTTTTATTTCCAAAAAACGACTCTTCGTTATTCAATTCGTGGGTAAAGAGTATACCCCATGATAACTGGAAGCCCACAAAATGTTCGTATGTCTGCTTTAAACATTTTCGGGATTCTGATATTCGGCGGGTCATTGAGGTTGGTCGTCCTCCGAAACGCATTCGTTTAACGGAAACTGCCGTTCCCTCACTTTTCCCAAACTGTCCATCTTACTTGTCGATACCAGAACCATCAAGTTCACGCAAAGATCCCAATATTCGCCGAGGAAAGGCTCTTGCGCAATGTGAAGAAATCAATGAAGAGTTCTTCAGTAAAGACCGGATCACCAATTTTGAAAATTTCTGAGACAATTTTAAGTCTCAATTAGAATTAACTTATTGGTTTATTAAAATACATGCGGACAGTATTATTTTCTTCATTGTTGAAAAAGATCCAACAGGAATTTGCGAGTTCATTGTTAGAATATCGGTTTCGGAGGATCTATTTGTTAGGGTTTTTATGAAAGATTCTGAATTGAGCGACCAAGATCTTTCATGGGTTTTGCCCAAATCCAAAAAACTTAGTCTTTGGTCGCAAGTTGTGAATATTTTGAGCAGATATAAGCAATGCCAAGAAACTCCTAAGCCAAGTCGCGAAATATGTTTCACGGCTGCTTTGTGCAATCTTCGGGCAGCTTGTCAGGTTGATGATGAATACGAACATTCAGGAAAGATGGAAATATTGATTAAGCAACTCAAACACTTTTTTTTTTAAAAGAACCCGGTACGACTGTTGAATCATTATAATGTCTTTTGTGATATATTCGCGTTCTGCCGCCGCATACGAACTTCTGCGCAAATTCATGTTTCTCCCTTGCAAAAGACACCTTTAAAATTTTAAAAATAAACTCAACGACGAACGGTATTTGGAGCATGCTATTAAGTCACTTAGTAATGTAGAAAAAGTAGGCGCATTACTAATTGACGAAATTTATGTTGAACCGTGCCTGCAACTTAAGTCAAATAACATTACCGGTTTGGCCGAAAATAATAGTTCAAATTTGGCTAGAACCGTTCAATCATTTATGATTAAGTCAATTTATGGAACCTTTAAAGAAATCGTTCGATTATTTTCGGTCATTAATATCACTGGCAAGTATTTGCACGAACTTACCACAGAAGTCATCACATTTTCAAAAAATAGATTTTAAATTTTTGGTTCTTGTTACTGATGATAGTAAGACGAATCAAAATATGTTCAAGGTATTTCAAAAACATTCAGAGAATTATGTCCCCAATCCAGATTTCCCTGACCAAAACGTCTTTTTGCAGTATGACACTGTACATTTATACAAATACTTTCGCAATAATTGGATCAATTTAGATCCCCAACAACTTTTTTATAGTGATTTCAAGACCGGTTAAATTAAAAAACCTTCCTTTAAAGATGTCTGCAATCTCTTTAACCGCGAAAGAAACCTAAGTGTTGGAAAGGCCTTCAAATTAAATTTAAAAACTGTTAGCACTAGCAATCTGGATAGGCAAAAAGTTTGTTATGCAGACAATATATTTCATGATTTCTGCAGCTCTTACTACGTCCACTTTATTGGACTTAGTAAGTTATGTGATGAACATCCTGTCCACGGTAAAAAATCCTAAAAAGAAAGGATATTACTAATAATAAGACAAAAGACTTACCCATCATCCGCATGGCAGCTACACGTCACGTCACTGAAACGTCACATGTCACGATCGAGACTAGTACACAGATACGAATAGGCGACTAGTACAAATCAGTACTAAACGTACTAGAAATTCGTTAAACTAGTCATCGTTAGAGGGCAGCAGCAGGTCGAACGATCAACGTGACCGAATCAACGTGACCGAATGTCGAGTGGAACGACCGAATTGACCCACTTAAATGGAATGTGCGGAAATGCATTTTGCGGGAAAAACAAAATGGAATGTGCGAAAATGCATTTTCGGGAAACGCAGTGTGAAATTGGGAAATTGGGACAACAAGAAGTTCAGGGAAAATTGACAGAGTGGGAATTGCGGTGTAAGGAAAAGATGAGGATAAATAGACAAGGAAAATTACGGAAAAGTCAGTCAACAGCAGGCGACAGGAGCCAACCAGAGTACAGTACGAGCAATCGGAGAGGAAAGAAGTCCAGGAAGTATGTACAGACGAGGAAATTGAGAGCCAGCAAAACAATTGGAGGAAATAACAACCAGATAACAGATAGTAAGTATGCGGACTGCATCAATCCCACAAAAGCCTCTTTTTAGCCTCTCCGCTTTAGTCCCGACCACGGCTCTCTGGGCCTATCGGGCATAATACAATCTTTTTCACTGGGCGAATCTCCCCTAGTGAACCAAAAACGACCGTTAGAAGAAGATTTAAAAGATCCCAAGGTGGGACCCCGGCCACTCACCATAGAGGAGTACCGGGAGCGAAGGAAAGGACAACAAAATCCGCGTGCAGACCAAATAATACCAGTAGTGCCTCCGAGGAAGCGGACAGGCAGAGAAGCTCAGTTCAGAACAGCTATAGAGGAGACTCGACGACAACTGCTACTGGCTGTGGGACGCTTGGAGCGAGTTAGGGTGCAACAGAGCCTCCAGAAGTTATACAACGAGAGGGCAAGATACAGACAGGACAAGAAGCTGGCCAGGCACAAAGCGGGGCGTGAATAAAGCGTTAGCGTATAGACCTAGTTAGATTTAGATTAAGAGGAAATTGTAATGGATAAATAACGAATAAATGTTTGGGAACCAGAGAGTTGTCTGTCGATCAAATAATTAATTGTGTTCAGAAGTGTACTCCACTGAAATAGAGCAATTGTGAGGTTTTCTCCTACAACGGCACAAAGAGTCGAGGCAAAATCTTCACATAAATTTGGTGCAGCCGCTTTTCGGACCTACCTCTAGCAAATTGGTTAAGACGAGGTTAGAGTAGAATTGTAGAAGCTTTAAAAGAAAGAAAAATAGGAAAAATTTAATTAGTCGACCTTTAGGAAATTGCTCGGTTGATGTAAATTTGATAATGTTTGAGAGCAAAAAGAGAAAATAAAGAAAAAGACACTTCTGAGCACAAGTCGATAGCGATAAGTAAATGAGAAATGTACTAAGGCTAGGGATAGGAACTTAATGGGCTTTGTTTAACAAAATAAACAATATACATAAGTGAAAATATCAAACATTGTATTAGGGGAATATCTTGAAGTTAATGTATATGACATAAGACACTAATGCATAGTACGTAAGAAACTAATGTACATTCGATGTTATAATCTGAAAAAAAAAGAAAAGAGAAAAATTAAAATAGATACATATATAAAGAAAAAAAAAGATGTAGAAAAAAAGATCTAGAAAGAAGAAAAAAATAGAAGACAAAAAAAAAAGGAAAGAAAATATATATACAAAAAGGAAAATAAGAAATACTAATGAAACAATAATAATAATAATAGTAATAAGCGAATAATAAGAGGACAATGATACAGATAACAACGCAAAAACAGAGTAACGGAATATATGGCAACGTCTACACCCAAAATTCCGGTAAATAAATAATTAAGGAAATTTTTAGAAACAATGAACTCCCTCACATTGGAAACAGAAATAGAGGAAATTCCGGAAGCACTAGCTATTAGTGCGGCATCCACAGAAGGAGGTAACACAAATAAAGACGTTGGCACACTTAGCGTGGAAGACCGCACAACCCCAGAAAACACCAACGAAAACAACACAAACACGGGCGCTTCACCTAATAAGCAAGAAGTAGAACTCACATTCAGCACGGAAGAAAATAACGCGGACCGGGAACCTCAGGCAGAAGAACAGGAGGACGAACGGTTGCAAGCAGTGAATAACGGAGTACCAGAAGAAAACGACGAAGAGATCCAAAGACCACTGTTACGAGAAGTAGTATCACTCAGGAACGGGAGGCGATATATCCGGACACACTCAGTTAATTCCGACCCCGGAGGTAGCAGTTACAAGCAACGAAATCTCAGGAAGAATACAGATAGTGAGACTATAGGCGAATCGAGTACAACAGAACGAAAAGCTGGTTGTAGCGATAGCAGACAACAAAGACCACGACGGCATACAGATAGTGAGGTAGTGGGAGAAGAGAGTACAATAGAGGAAGAAACTAAAAAGATGGCCAACATAACCCTGGTGAATAGTATACTTCACAACAATGTGCCAATTTTGGCTGGAGAGGATGGGCCCCGCAAGCAATGCGAGGTGAACGAATTTATAAATTGCGCGCGTCTAGGATATGAAATCCTCACAGAGGTGCCAGACAAAGTATTATTCACTCGACTGCTATCAACACGATTAAGAGGCAGGGCACTCGAAGTGATACAAGCAGGTGGAACCGACACGTTGAACGAGATATTTTCAACATTGAGCGCAAACCTACTCCAGGGAGCATCCTACATCACGTTGAACACTCAGCTTCGAAATGTTCACCAGCTACCAACGGAGACGATATTGGGGTATTTTAATAGGGTGAAAGACCTCATCGCACAACGGCTGCATCAACCGTTTGTTATCAAGCAGGAGTACCATCAGAGAGTTCCCCAGAACTACAGGAATGGGGGTCAACAGTACCAGCGAACTTGCAGGAATAGTTTCCAACCGCCTGGGAATAACTATCGAAATAGGAATCAGGGTAGTCCACGAGGCAGGCCGGATCGCCGACAGATAAGATGCCATTTCTGCAACCGCGAGGGACATGTAATGGCAGAGTGTCGCACAAAACAAATGACACCATTCTGCACAAGTTGCAAGGCGTATGATCACACAGCACAAAACTGCAACTCGCACGGTAGGAACCAAACAAATCCAGGTCCAAATGGATATAGGGGTCGCCAGGTGAATCGCACCACGGCAAACGGTACAGAAGAAAAGTGCATGGGAACATAACGGGATTATTGGGTAAGGATTTCTTGTCTAAGCATTGTAATATTGAGCGCACCGCACAGCAGCTCGTGTTCCCACCCACAAGCAATGGCAGAGGAACAATTATAAAATTTGAAGAAAACCGCACATTAACGCGGGAATGACGTACACTTCGTGGACGTAATAGCTGCTGGTGGAACAAGCCTTGAGCGTAGTCACACCAGGGAGGAAAACACTCGGGATGACCAAAGTAGCGCTACTATGGGGAGTGGAGAGAAACCTGAAACACTGAGTAAAGACGGCGCTGTCTATTGCACGGGTACCGAGGAAGGGAAGCCAGGCAAAAGGGAGGCCCAAATCAAAAAACTAATAAGTCTGGAGAATAACTTAAGCACCGAGGAAAAAAGAGAGATAAACAAAATAATCGAAGAGTTTCAAGATGTTTTCCATTTGCCGGGGGAAAAATTAGGGCACACAACGACCGTACAGCACGAAGTACGGATACAACCCGGAAAACAGCCAATAAAGTGCAAGATGTACCACCTGCCAGAAACACAGGGAGACATAATAACCGAGGAAATCCAAAGATTGCTCGAATGGAACGCACCATTGCTAGTAGTCTCCAAAAAGCCGGGACCGGATGGAAAGAAGCGATGGCGGATAGTGGTCGATTACAGGAAGTTGAATGAAGTGACCGAGGGGGACGCATATCCACTACCCAGAATCGAAGATATCCTGGATCAGTTGGGGAATTCCCGATATTTCTCGGTGTTCGACCTCGCCGGCGGCTACCATCAAATAGCAATGAAGCCAGAAGATCGGGATAAAACAGCGTTCAGTACTCCTTACGGGCATTACGCCTTTAAACGAATGCCGTTCGGACTGAAAGGAGCACCAGCAACGTTCCAGCGACTCATGAACCATTTGTTAACTGGTTTACAAGGATTGCAGTGCTTCGTGCACCTGGACGACATAGTTGTATACGGCAGGAATTTAACTGACCATCAAGTAAAATTACGAGCAACCCTACAACGGTTAAGAACCCATAATCTCAAGTTAAACGTAGAAAAGTGCAATTTCTTGAAAAAGGAGATTATATATCTCGGGCACAAATGTACAACAGAAGGGGTAGAGCCTGATCCGAGTCTGGTAGACAGTGTCAAAAACTTTCCGACACCTAAAACCATTCGCCAAGTGCAATCGTTCCTAGGGTTAGCCAACTACTATAGGAGATTCATATCGGACTTTTCTAAAATAGCGGCACCCATCAACAAACTCCTAAGGAAAGACGTGAAATTCGTTTGGGACGAAGGTTGCATAAAATCCTTTGACAACCTCAAGGAGAAATTAATAAGCCCACCGGTACTCCGATACCCAAACTTCAAAGAACCGTTCAAACTATACACGGACGCGAGCGGAGAGGCGCTCGGCGCCGTTGTTATGAAAATAAATTTTCATGCACCCAAAATACTAACGAAACTAAAACTAAACTACAAAGCACCATAACCACCCTGTAACATCGGCGCGTGGCAGAACGGGATCAAGAAAAAATGCATGCAAAAGAATTTTTACTATTGCATATCCCGTTCTGCATTTCCTATTGATTCCCTGGGAACCAACCAGCCATCTGTTGTTCCCAGGGATATCCGCCCCCAAAATGCACAAACGATCAATTCAACTATTGAACTTTAAAATCGAATTGATTTTTTGTGCATTGTAGCCGGGCTCAATTGATTCCGTGGGAATCAGTTGAGTTGGACAATGGACATCTCCCAGTCCACGAAAGAGCAATAGAATCGAAAGGAACGGAATTGGTCTTTCATGGATTGGAGTTCCGCTGTCCGGCCATTGTCCCAATGCAGATATAAACTGCAGGATTTTGGTTCGGAACACACTGGATTTTTGAAAGGGGACGTCATGCTGTCAGTAATAAAAATATCTTAAATTAAGAGAATTTTGAAGTTAAATTAAAATGTGAATTGCTAATAAAATAATAAAATTTCGGAAATTATGAGAACTTGGAAATAAAATTAAGACTAAAATTTGGAAATTATGAATTATGAATAAAATTAAGATGTGAGAATATCAATAAATTAAGATTTTTAAAACTACGAGAATTCTTAAAATTAAATAAAAATGCGAAATTATCAAGGAAGTAAGAAAAATAAAAAGGAAAACCTTTTGAAGTTAAATTAAAATGTGAATAGCTAATATAATAAAATTTTGGAAATTATGAGAACTTGGAAATAAAAATAAGACTAAAATTTGGAAATTATGAGAACTTTGAAATAAAATTAAGATGTGAGAATATCAATAAATTAAGATTTTTTAAAACTACGAACTAATTTTTTTTTTTTTTTTAAAAAATTTTGTAAACGTGTAAATTTGTTATATAAATTTTAAATACAAATTAAAATTAAAACAAAGTTATGAGTTTTAATGATAAACGCATGAGGGTCGAGTGATTTTGCCCAGAAGCACTCCTCGATCCATTGTTATGAACCGAACAGTGATTATTATCATAACAAAAATTTTGGTGGCAGCGGTGGGATGCCACAACTGATGGCATCCAGTGATCCAGAAATCCTGTGTATCCAGAGTATCCAGTGAATCCAGTGATCCAGAAATCCTGTGTATCCAGAGTATCTAGTGAATCCAGAGTATCCAGAAATCCTGTGTATCCAGAAAACCTGCGTAATCCAGAGTTCCAGAGATCCAGGAATCAATAATAAGGTCAGCGTAATTTAATTCAATTTTGCTCTTTGAATATATATACATATATATAATAGAATTAAGAACAATTGTAAAAAAAAAAAGTGTCTGTAAAGGGGAATTGGAACAAACAAACATTAAATTACCGCGTTCTAAATACCTTTTTTGAAAAAGAGTGGACCACGCTATTGAAGTTTTTTTGTTCAATATGAGTAATAAACATCTATAACACATATTCAGACTAGAAGGTCCGAAATTTTATAATTCTTAAGTCCGTTTATGCCGCGAAGCAACTTAGTACGCTTAAGTTAATGAAATCTCGAGGCACAAATTATTCCCCAATGAATCCATAATTTTGCTCTAATTCGTTTAATTTACCCCTGGGCTTAATTCTTCTCGATCGTCTTCACAATCCTTTAAATCCTAAATATTGTCGTCCCTATAATTACTACAACGTCGTATTATATTCTCCACTTTCGGCCCTGGTACAACTTGATTTCTTATTTTGATTCTGATCTCGACGATCTCTTATTATGGTCTAATTTGAATATTTCCATGGTTACCTCTAAGCCTATAACATGGTCATAGCCGTGAACGACACTAAATTCATTTACAAGGCATCTAAGAGGGTTCGCAAATACGTGGCAAAACTACCCTTCGAGGACCAACAAAAGGTAACTATTGCCCTGGAAAAAATCGTCGGATGGTTAAAATTGTAGGTCCACTTAAACGGAAATTCATTTCGGGACGAATTTACCAGCACTTATCCGTGTAGATGTCACGTAGCGATGTTTATGATCCTTCAGATTGCTAGCCATTCTAGCTAGCCGACAATCTTAACTGCCGAGGAATAAGAGAACATAAAAAAAAAAAAACCCACACACATATCATAAACCAGTATAATCTATAATAATATTAGTTTCGACCTATCAAATTCCAGTTACACAGAATAAACGATAGTTCATGTTTTCGATTCCTCTAATTTCACTTCTAGTTTCTAGCTTTACACCCATACAGAAATAATCGATAACCCATATCCACATATTCGACCTACCCCTACTTGAGAGTTTTATCCGCGTAATGACCGAAAATGAATATAACAACCTCTGTAAATCTCAATCAGGACTTACAGCGGAAATAAGAAGGTTACACGCATCCATTCCTGAGACCAAATCCATCACATTATTAACTAACAAATTGCAAACCTTATCCGAATTGTGGGTTAGTTTTTGTGAAAACGACACTAAAATAAAGAGCCATCCTAAATTCAACCCTCTGGACGAATATACCAGACTCAGGTGTTTTGACGGCACTAGAGGCTGGTACGAAACAAATAAAAGAATAGAGATCTTAACCCTAAACAACGAACAACAAGGAACGGACACCGAAGGAGTCGAATCCCAAAATACCATCACCTCACCTAACGGCAATCTCGACTCAGTCACTATGCCTTCTGACCCTCCTAGTACACCCCTTGTTGATCACTCCCTTAATGTGTCTGCTTCGACGTCAAAAACTAATCTACACAAAACTCACACCGAACGGAGCAAACAACTATTGCGATTAGCAGATAGTGTCCTTGCACAAAGCCTGGTGGGAGCCAACCAGTCTACTATAAATCGAAAGGTCAGTCTTCTCGACCAATACTGGGAACCCTTCAAGGACATCCACTTCGAATTGATCAAGGATTTTACACCGGAAGACGAAATCTACGGAGACCAAATACTACAATGCCATACATCGCTTAATGGAATTCGTTGACGAGCCCAACGCATCTCGACGTTTAGGAAATACGTCTGCAGTCGAGAATCAGACCAAATTCGTATCTTCATTTTCGTTGTCTCTCGCACAAAGCCTTATTCCCGAATTTCAAGGCGAGTCAAGGAATCTACACAAATTTATCTCCTGCGCAGATGACGTCTTGCTTACTGTCCAATGCGAAACTGACCACAAACTTTTCCTGAGTGTTATCAAAAATAAACTGTCCGGAGGTGCGTACGAGGTAATTAGATATCATCAAGACTACTCTTGGAAGGACTTAAAATCAGCACTCTGTACTAAGTTCGAAACCAAACTCTCGAGGTTCACACTGAAAAATCAGCTAAATCAGATACGCCAGAAATCCGGAGAACCTACTAGGGAATTCGTGCAACGAATTAACTCTACTCTCTCTCTCCTTAACGAAGCCTCGAGATCGTACACCAGAGATGAAATCCTCTTAAGTTCCATAATCAACGATAATGAAACTCAAGCCGTAAGAGCTCTGGAAGATGGCCTATCAAATGGTTAACTCCAGATGCTAGCCAAGGTTTACTCAGTAAAAAAACTAAGCCTTCTCTCGAACCACGTGCTAGAACACGCCTCTAGGATAGAAGCAAGACCACAGAGCCATACAACCCGGAGCGACTTCGCTAGAGGACCTGCGAACCAGACGAACCAAAACGATAATGCTAGAGGCCAGAATTTGTTGCCAACGACCCACCCCAATCGACCTCAGCAGCAAAAACCTCCGCCAACCTGCTGCAGGTGTGGGAAACCCGGACATATTGCACCACAATGCTCCCAAGGAAACCGTCAAATTCCTCCCCCAACCAATACACGCCCTCCACACCATAACTACTCCACTTATGTCAGCAAGATAACCTCCTTTTGCAGATATTGCAAGAAAAAGGGTCACGAAATTCAAGAATGCAGAACTAGGGAATATAATAACTCCAGGTTCCGCCCTCCTAACCCCTCGGTGGGAAACACAGCGAATCAAGGAAATCCGGAACCAACCGCTTCCTCCCCTATCCCTCAAATTGTAGCCCCTACAGAACCAAAAAACTAGTGAACGCGGAGACAAATTGTCGGCCAGTCACCGCTGAAGTAACAAAAGGCCGATTTAACCCTAAAGAGTCTAAAGAAACCACACTCGTTTTACCCAAGGCCAGGATGCTAGAATTACAACTGAACCTCGACCATCGGAATCTTACCATTGCCTTCCCCCTAAATATAAGCAAAACAACCAAAACACAATTCATCCTCGACACCGGATCGGAAATAAGTTTGTTAAAAACCCAGAGAGCAAATACAACCAGGATGTAATCTATAACATCACAACCTTATTCTCAAAATCTACTCCCACCAAAGGCCTACCCTTAGGGACGTTGTCGCTAAACGAATACACCCCTCTAGAACACTCGTTTCATATACTCGGAAAAGAATCCTCTCTGCATTATGACGGGTTACTTGGTCACGATTTTCTCCGAAAAACAAACGCCACTATTAATTACGAAAATAAAACTATTTCCTTAATGATAGGCTCCGAAAACGCCTGTTCGAACACCTCCCCTGAAAATCCAAACACGAAGGTGTTACCCCGGAAGCAAACTACGTCAGCCAACTTCTCTTCTTGTTTGTTGGACAGGACAAGCGAAGTTATCACTATCCCAGCTCGGGTTGAAATGGTCATTTCAGTGCCATTATCAACCAAATCCGAAGCTGAAATAGTCACTGTCAACAAGGAAATCAAACCAGGTGTTATATTGGGCAATACAATTGCAAAACCAATACACGGGTCTGTTGATATCCTTGTCCTCAACAACAACGAGGAAGACGTAACTATACGAAGAGAAGAGATCCATCTCGATTACCAAAATTTGGAAGACTTCGACGTAGCACTGCCCGATTATGACCATGATCCAACAAGAGGGAGAATTAGGAAGTTACTAGAACTCGTTAAGCTGGACCACTGTCACAACAAAGAATCTGACAGCGTTAAGGAATTAGTCAGGAAATACAACAGTCTCTTCTTTTTAGAAGGAGACCACCTGACGTTCACTAACGCTGCAACACACTCTATCGACACAATTCCTAACCAACCTCCTATTTACACAAAGCCTTACCGGTTACCCGAAGCAAACAGGAAGGAAGTAGATCGGCAAATTCAAGGCATGCTATAGAACGGAATCATCCAGCCTTCGAATAGCCCTTGGAATTCCCCCCTGTTGCTAGTCCCTAAAAAACCGGACAAACATGGACACAAGAAATGGCGGGTTGTGGTGGACTTCCGTAAGCTAAACAACGTCACAGTAGGTGATTCGTTTCCCTTACCCAATATATGCGAGATACTAGATCAATTGGGAAAATCGAAATACTTCACTACTTTGGACTTGGCTAATGGATTCCACCAGATTTTAATGAACCCAAGAGATAGCGAGAAAACCGCGTTTAGCACCCCGTATGGCCATTATGAATGTAATGTTATGTTACATTTATTTATGTAAGTTCAGTAACAATACATTTATTAGTTTAATCAATATTCAATAATAACTTTATTAATCCAAATTAGTAACATTTAATAGTAACTCGTAGTTGGTTTACCAGCTGAAGAACAACGACTGACGCTACGATCACGTCACTCCTCTTATATCACGTCACTCCTCTTGTCTCGTGCATAGGATCAGTGTTGCCACACTGTTGTTTATGTTACATCCTCCCCTTAAGCTTTTCATAGGTTCAGTTTCTGTGGTCGCTTAACTTTCCTTCCAGCTCGGGTCTGTGTTAACTTCTCAGCTGTTGGTGTTATCGATTGATTTTCCTCCTGGTTATTCTTTCGATGACCACTTGATTCTTCATTCTTACTCAAGTTGATTAGTTCGTTCTTCGACGTACTGTGTTGCTGATTTTCATCCAGTTTTAATTTGCTCTCCTCATCGATACTATTCTCTTCAACTTGAGGAATGATTATTTTTGGTTCCAATATATCAGCCTTGGTTTTGTGAAGTACTTCTGTGTTTCTTCTCCATACTTTTCCGTCCGTGGTTTCAATAATTACAGATCTTGGTGAGTACTGCTCCTTAACTTTAGCTCCGATCCATTGCTTGTTGCCAATTTGAACACGTATTTTTTCCTCCTCTTTAAATTCCGATGGGTTTTTCGTGTCCCTGTTGCTATACTCTGCTTGTCGACTTCTCAAACGTTGTAATTCTTGAGGTATATTACCTCTCACTTTAGGTTTGAGTTGTGACACTGTCGTTGGCAGCATCGACCTTGTTGTTCTACTGAACAATCGTTGTGCTGGTGATCCTAGACACTCGTTTCTTGGTGTATTACGCCAGTTCAATAGAGCTAATTGTACGTCTGATCCGTCGAGACTGCACCTTCTCAACATGTTTTTTGCGGTCTGTACAGCTCTCTCTGTTAGTCCATTTCCTTGATGATGGTACGGACTTGACGTTGAATGATCAAATTTCCACGAATCTTGAAATTCTCTGAATTCTTTTGATAGATATTGTGTCCCGTTATCAGTGATGAGCTTTTCTGGTATTCCGTGAGTAGCAAACCAATACTTTAATTCGGTTATCACTGCCGACGATGTGATATTCTTTAAATGTTTGAAGTCCAAGAATCCTGAGTAGCTGTCGTGTATCACTACATATTGCATGTTTTTGAATTCGAATATATCCGACGCTACTATCTGCCATGGAGCTTCTGGTACCTTGTCTACCATTACATTGCTTTTTGTGTTTGTTTTTTGCGTTTTCTCACATATGGCGCAGCCGGTGACCATTTTTTCTATGTCAGCGTACTGTCCATTCCAATACAAGAGTTGTCTAGCTCTTCTGACACAACTCTGAATTCCAAAATGTCCTTGATGTACACTTTTCAACATTGCTATTTCAGATTTGGGTACAACCAATTTTTCTCCCTTCATTACCAGTCCATCCATGTATGACAGTTCTTCCTTGAAGTTGAAGTAATGTTTGATTTCATTTGGCATTTCATCTATTTTCTCTGGAATTCCCTCAATAATAAAATTGATCAGTCTCTGGAGCTCTTGATCCTCTTGAGTTGACGACACTATTCTTTGTTGTACACTAGTCGTGCACGGTAGGAGTATCATCACGTGGAGATTTTCTTCCGCTGTACTTCTTTCTCCCTGCAATGTACAATCACTGCTTAATATGTCTGCTAGAGGTATCTGCTGACCTGGTTTATATTGTACTATAGGCGAATATTGTATCACTTCCCATAGTATTTTCTTCAATCTTGCCGGTGAAGAGTGAATGCTTTTTTTAAATATCGTTTCAAGGGGTTTATGATCCGATTCTACTATCAACTTCTTGCCATATACGTATTCATGAAATTTCTTGCAACCAAATAGTATTGCAAGTGCTTCTTTTTCTATCTGCGGATAGTTTTTCTCTGCACTAGTTAGTACTCTTGATCCATATGCTACTGGTTGTCCATCCTGTAGTAACGCTGCTCCTAAGCTTTTACTACTCGCGTCAACTGAGAGTGTGACTGCTTTGTTTACTTCATATAACTTCAGTACAGGTGTTGATGAAAGTACGTTTTTAATTTTTGAAAATGCCCTAGTATGCTCTTCTTTCCAGACAAATTCAGAGTCTTTCTTCAACAGTTCTCTCAATTCTTCTGTCAGCTCCGACATATTTGATATAAATTTTCCCAAGTATGTTATCATACCCAGTAGTCGCTGCAGTTCTTCTCTATTTGATGGAGTTTTCAGTGCTTGGATTGCTTCAATTTTACTTGGATCTGCTTCCAAGCCTTGGTTTGTAATTATATGTCCCAAAAACTTAACCTTCTCTTTATTGAATACGCACTTGTTCTCGTTTAGTTTGAATCCCGATTCATCCAATATTTTTATTACTCTGTTTGTTAGTTTTTCTAACTCTCCTTTCGTTGTTGCGTGAATGAAGATGTCGTCAATTGCTACTTTAGTGTTCTTCACGGCACTTAATTTTGATGACATTATTTCTTGGAACACTTCTGGGGCTGACGAGATTCCAAATGGTAGTCTTTTATATGCGTAACGTCCCCAAGGCGTTTCGAATGTTAGATATTGTTGTGTTCTCTCACTCACCTTGACCTGCCAAAATCCTTTTTTGCAGTCGAATACTGTGAAATATCTTGATCCTGGTATTTCTGCCGCAATTTCATCCAGGGTATTCAGCGGATAATGACGTATACTTATATTTTTATTTAGATCTGATGGATCAATGCAGATTCTTATATTTCCTTTTTGTTTCATCACTACCATTGGGCTTACCACTGGAGTTGGCATTGTCATTGGTTTAATTATATCTAACTTTACCATTCTCGTTAATTCCTCTTTAACGTGGTCTCTGATGGCAAATGGCAATTTTCTGGCTGGATGTATTTTCAATTTTGCATTCTCTATGAGATCAATATCGTACTCGTAATTCTTTAAACATCCATGTCCTTCAAATATACGTTTCTTTTCCTTGTTTTCTATTGCCTGTACTCTGATCAATAATCCAAGTTTTTCACATGTTGTTTTACCCAGGATCGGTTCGACTTTTTCATTTAATACTTTAAATGTAATCATATCTTCTTCTTCTTTCACTTTGCAGTGTATGTGCATTTCTCCTACAACTTGTAATTTGTTATTAGTATAACTTATCAAATTTTTTGTTACCGATTCTTTTAGAGTTGATCCAGTCCTCTTCGCTATCGATATGGGAAGTAGATTGCACTGTGCTCCAGTATCCAATTTTACTTTTATTTTAGTTTTTCCCGCTTGAATTGTTTCGTACCATTCATTTTCGTTGTCTTCCCTGAAATTTTTATTAGTATTAACTCTGCACAATTTATATTCCTCTTCATTTTTTTGGAACTCATTCAGCATGTTTACTTACATAGAAATAACTATAACTTTTTTTCTTGCTGATTTCACTCTTGCACAGTTTCGCAAAGTGACCTTTCTTTTCACATTTTCTACACGTTTTGTCGAAGGCTGGACATTCCTTCCGACCGTGGTTTTTTCCGCATCTTTGACAATCATATGTTTCTTTGTTCTGAACATTTATTTTTTTCTTTTCTTTGATCACTTGCACTTTGTTTGATTCATCGCCTTGAATCTCTCCTAGTTGTTTTGAGGCTTGTTCACTGGATTTACATAGCGTTATTGCTCTCTCTAGTGTTAGATAACTTTCAGTTAGTAATTTTTCTCTAACATTATTTGAATTAATTGCAAATATTATTTTGTCTTTAAGCATTTCATCCTTCATGCTTTTAAATTCACAAGTGTTCGCTTGAGTTTGAATTCTCGACAGAAATTCATCAAATTGTTCTCCTTCTTTTTGTATTATTTTATAGAAGAGAAATCTTTCAAACGAAACATTTACCTTTGGCATGAAATATTCCTCGAATTTCTTTTTGATTAATTCAATATCTTGTTTCTCGTCACTATTTAGATTAAAGTTATTATATGTTTCTATAGCATCCGGTCCGATTACTGACATAAATGTCGCAACTTGTACTTCTTTTTGTTTTTTCTTTAATTGAATGACTGTCGCATACCATTCAAACTGTTGTAACCAATATTTCCAGTTTGTTGTTTTGTCTGCAGTAATTGTTAGGTTATGTGGTGGCTTCATCCCGGCTACCGCATGGTCCGATGGTTCGATCTCTTTGTCTTCTGTTTCAACCATTTTTTTTTTTTTTTGCTATAGAATGTCTTTTTACACCATGTAATGTACTTCTCATAACATGTAATGTTCTTCTGACACCATGTACTGTACTTTTGAGAGCACTTTTGATACCATGTAATGTAATGTACTATAATGTACTTCTGAGAGCACTTCTGACACCATGTAATGTTATGTTACATTTATTTATGTAAGTTTAGTAACAACACATTTATTAGTTTAATCAATATTCAATAATAACTTTATTAATCCAAATTAGTAACATTTAATAGTAACTCGTAGTTGGTTTACCAGCTGAAGAACAACGACTGACGCTACGATCACCTCACTCCTTTTATATCGTATGTCTCGTGCATACGATCAGTGTTGCCACACTGTTGTTTATGTTACAATGAATATAACCGTATGCCCTTTGGGTTAAAAGGCGCTCCGGCGACCTTCCAGCGAGCCATGAACAACGTATTGTCGGGCCTCCAGGGCTTCCATTGCTTTATTTATATGGATGACATCGTGGTTCATGGTTATAACCTAATGGAACACAATAACAGACATGCGGCCGTGTTTGAACGACTTATGGAGTACAACCTGAAACTCCAAGTAGAAAAGTGTCATTTCTTGAGAAAGGAGATTATGTATTTAGGACATCTTATAACGGACGACGGTGTAAAGCCTAACCCGGCGAGAATACAAAAAGGTCAAGACATACCCCCAACCCAAGAAGGCCAAAGACATCAGAGCCTTTCTAGGATTCGTCGGTTACTATAGGCGGTTCATACAAAACTTTTCCAAAATAGCCAAACCGCTCACCACTCTACTCAAAAGGGATGTTCCCTTTAAATTTAACGCAGAGTGCGACGAAGCATTCACTATCCTCAAGGAATGTTTAATCCAGGCCCCAATCCTTGCCTACCCAGACTTCTCCAAGGAATTTTTCTCTCACGTCCGATGCCAGCAACTTAGCCATTGGAGCCGTTTTATCCCAGAACATCGAGTTGTTATGGTTCCAATTCTCAAGGTTAACCAGTTCAATGTTGAAAGCAGGCTTGACACAAGTTTTAAGTTGGCTTAATATTTATTATTGTGCATATTCTAATTACGATTCTCTTTTACATTTTCATTCATTTTCCTTAAGCTTTATACAAATCCAACGTCCAAGCGACAAATCTACTAATTACCTTCCTAAGATTTTATATAAATCAACCGCTAATGTTACCAATCTACTAGTTATCTTCCTAATATTTGTTGTAAATCAAACGTCCATGCGACCAATCTACTTATTACCTTTTCATTTCACTACTTAGCCAGATTCAAATTTACTTTACTTTCTTGTCTGATTTCATGTTCCTAAATTTTGTGTTTTTAATCCTAATTTTATTCAGTTTTCATTCCATTTATTCCATTCCATTTAATCTAGTTTACAATTGCTTTCTTAATTCTATTATTACTTCTTTTGCTGCGGCGGTACTTCAACCGCTCGTTATGGAGCCGCTGGATCTCCTTGCTGATCCGCAGGCGCTCCTCTTTTCCTACTGCCAGCAGCAGACGACGACGAACCTCCTCTATGGCCCGCCTGAAGTTGGCCTCCACTCCAGTCCTATATTTCACGGGACGCTCTGGTTCTACGACCGGTGGCGCGGCGACTTGCTGCTTGCCCCGATTCCTGGCTCGGTATTCCTCCAGTGTAATCGGCCTCGGTCCGGCCCTGGAATCACGCAACGCCTCCTCTAAACTTGTTCGCGACGTCCCCGACACTATGAAGTAGCCACTTTAATGACGCCGTACTTGGAACTAGGTTGATGGGTTCTGGTGACCACTTTCAACACGAAGTTCCTTACTGCACCGATAGGTTTCGAGAACCTTGTTCGGTTTTGCAGCTTCGAGCTCGAGTTTGATGGGTTACTGTGACCACTTTCAAGCTCGAGCTCCCAACGCAGAGAACCGATAGGTTTCTAGAACCTTGTTCGGTTTGACAAATTCGAACTTGAGTTTGATGGGTTACTATGACCACTTTCAAACTCAAGTTCCCAGAGAACCGATAGGCTTCTAGAACCTTGTCCGGTTTGGATCACTTACTTCTCCTTGTATGTCTACTCCTGTTATTATTTATGAGGTTATGTAAAATAATATCTAATTATTCTTTATTTTCTGATAATATTTATTTCATCTTCTATCTTCCTACAATACACAGTTGCACTATTTCTAAGTTTGATTTCTTCTTTCTTTGATTTACTTTACTTTAATTATTTCAATATTAATTATCTTTTCCTTTCCACGCGACATAAGCTGACTTTTTCCCCGACAGACAAACTTAACCTTACTAAACCTAAATTTGTGCTGCCAATATAAAACATCTAACATGGAGAAAACTACTCACTCCATCTGTTGTATTTCGTGCGAGACTTAAACCCAACACTCCTCCTTGAGTAGTTTTCCACGCAAATAGATAAATGGTCCTTTGCTCAATGGTTTTGTAAAGATGTCTGCAAGCTGCTCCTTTGATTTGACGTACACTGGATTAACAGTCTTGCCGATGTGTTGATTTACAAATTTTCGTTACCCTGTATACACTTCTTGAATACCTGAAACAGCTGCTCTGTATTCTGCTTCAGCTGACGATATAGCAGTTATCTTTTGTTTTTGAGATGACCATACAATTGGACCTCCATTTTCAACTAGCACTCCGCTCGTTGAACACATGTCATTTTCATCTCCACCATAATCTGAATCGGTGTAGACTTGAAGTTTGCATTTTCCATCAAAAAATATTTCATAATTTGCAGTGCCTTTTAAGTATCGAAATATTCTTTCTATCATTTTCCAATGAATCTTCATTGGTTTATTGACATGTCGACTCAGGTAATTTACTGCATAGCTTATATCTGGACGCGAAATTGTTGACAAGTATAACAAAGTTCCTATTGCTTCTCGATATGGTTTGTCTTTTAATTCTTCTCCTTCGATTTTACTTTGTTTCTCACCCACGATCAACCCATCATCTACGAACACTGTCATTAATACTGTCCTTGATTTATTGTAAAATAAACATGGATCGTCATCAGTTGCTTCCAAATCTAGCTCTTTCAAATAGCTACAAAATTTTTGATTCCATGATTTCGGAGCCTGTTTCAATCCGTAGATACTTTTCAGTAATTTGCATACAATACTTTAAGTTCCATCGTTAAAACCTTTTGGTTGAGTCATATATATCTCTTCCGCTAGATCACCGTTTGAAAATGCTGTTTTGATGTCAAAAGTCTTGATGAAGTATTCATTTTTAGCAGCATAACTCAAGAGCAATCTTATACTAGTATGACGTGCTACTGGTGCAAATGTGTCAAAATAGTCTATTCCTTGCAGCTGATCATAACCTCTTGCTACGAGTCTGGCCTTCAATCTTCCATCTTCTTTCTTCCTGAAGACCCATTTACACGTGAGCGGTTTTCTGTTTTCTGGCAGATTTGTAAGTTCCCAGGTTTTCATTTTCTTCAGACTATTAAATTCTTCATGCATTGCTTGTTTCCATCCTGGATCACTTAACGCATCTTCAATCCTTATGTTTTCTATCTCACCAATCAGGCCAGCATAATCCTGATATCTTAACGGAGGTTTTATCAGGCGTCTATCTCTCAATCTACTTTCCATTTGACTACTCTTGTCAGTTTGAGGTTCATCTTCTAGGCTTTCATAATTTTCACTTTCACTGTCTTTATCCAAGTTAAGCTCCTCCTGACGTTTTTCTGTGGCTTCTTCTTTTTGTGTAGAGTCAATTTCATTGTTTTGTATTTTGAAATCAATTTCTGCTGACTTTTCTTCAAAGTTTATCTTTTCCTTAAATAGTACATTGCAGGATACTTCGACTTGACATTTTTCAGGGATATAAACTCTGCCTTTTTCTTCCAGGTCGTAGCCTACAAATATTCCCTTCTTACTTCTTTTATCCAATTTTCTACGCTCGCATTCAGGAATCAGCACATAGCATTCACAGCCAAATGGTTTCATTGACTTGACACTCACTCTACGTCCAAACCAAAGATCCGCCGGACTTTTTCCTTTTACTGCGCTTGTTCCAGTTTGGTTAATGGTAAATATTGAGTAATTTAAAGCTTCAGCCCACAATTTTGTACTTATGTTTTCTGCGTATAACTCAGCACGAGCTGCTTCCACTATAGTTCTCATCTCTCTCTCTATTCTACCATTCTGCTGTGGTGTGTGAGTTGTGGATCTTTCATGTAGTATACCCAATTTTTCTAAGATTTCTTTACTACTGGCATTCTTTATCTCTGTTCCATTGTCTGATTTTAGTTTCTTGACTTTTCTTTCAAAATGATTTTCCACAAGATTTAGATATGTTTGCAGTTTGTCTACAGCTTCTGATTTGTTTTTAAGGAAGTATACTGTTCTGAAGTGACTGTAATCGTCCTTAAACATCAAAAAATATTTCGCTCCTCCTAAAGACGTTTCATTCATCTCACCCAAATCGACATGAATGACCTTAAGACATTTTTCAGCCACAACTGGGTTTGTTTTATGTGAAATTCGACATTGTTTTCCATAGGCACACCCCTCACAGACATAATCATTCCAATCATCAATATATGGTATATCATTTCTTGTTAATATTTCTTTTATATACATGACGTTTTGATGTGCAAGTCGTTCATGCCATACCTTAAGTGAGACGGCAGTTAAACAATTTTCTGCTTCTGTACGAAATTTCATTCGAAATAATCCTCTACTTCTTTCAGCAACTAATACAGTTTTACCCTTTTCTAAGATTTCTGACCTTTGTGCGTTTGCTCGCTGAGTATACCCCTTATCCAATGCAGTTGTCAATGAAAACAAGTTAAATGAGAGCTGTGGCACAAACAATACTTGTCGTAGTACAATCGGGTACCATTTTTCTCCATCATGAGCAGTTAGACGAACATCTCCCATACTTTCAGCCTGAAGTTCCGTAGAGTCTCCAATCCTTACTAGAAGTTTGTGTCTTAGAGGTTGTATGTTTGTCGTCCATTTCAGCTGTCCACTCATGTGATGTGTAGCTCCGCTATCTTCAAACCAGGATTCTTTATCTCTTGACATCATGTTTATATCTGACGAGGATAGACTTGTGAAGATTCTCCCTCGACTCTATGTGTCGTAGGAGGAGAGAATCCCATAATAACACTCTTAAGAGTACACTCCTGAACACCAGTAAAAAGTCGGTTGTTAGACAATTCTAATATTTATTCTCTATACATTTACTTTCCTTACTAACTAACAAGTACAATTTTCACTTAAACTAAGCTGGATCGTTAAGGTTTGGTCGCTGAATTACACCTGGCCAGCTTCTTCGCTTGCCGATATCGTCGCCGCTCGTTGTAGAGCCGTTGGAGTTCTTGCTCCACCCTTACTCGTTGCTCCCGACCCACAGCCAGGAGGAGTCGACGTCGCGTCTCTTCGAGATCTGCCCGGAATTGCGCCTCCTTTCCCGTTCGCTTCCTCGGTGGTAATTTCGGTACCACCGGAGTGGTTTTCTGCAGCGTCCGCCCCTTTATCCTTTCCCGGTATTCTTCTATTGTTAAAGGCCGGGGTCCAACCTTGGGGTTGCGGAGCTCCTCTTGTAGCCGTTGTTTCTTGTCACTCACTGGGGGAGAGTTGCCCAGTGATTACAAAGTATTTACGCTCGATAGGTTCAAAGAACCGTGGTCGAGGCTTAAGCGGAGAGGCTAAGAGCTCTCATCCGCTAGTTCTTTGTTAGCGACGAGGGGTTCATACTCGCTTCTTGTTTGGTGATACTGGTATGCTGCCCGGTTGAACGGTCTGATCGTCTTCCTGGTGATGGTACTTGGGTTGCTGGGCTGGTCTTCCTGGCGATCTGGCTCTTCCCGTCGTCTGCTGGTGAACGTCTGTCTAAGGTGACTGGTTGCCTCTCTGAGTAAGACTGCCTGCTCCCTAATTTTTCCAATCCTTTTATTCTTGATTTTCTTGACGCCGCAGTCCGTACTCCGTCATTCTTTCCATGGTTTCTTTGACCCAATTTCAAAATCCGCGCCAAGTGCATTTTGCGCACAAACTTTGTGTCGCAATTTCGTAATTCGCGCGCACTGCACATTCTTCTCCAAATGGGTCACTTCGCGTCACGTTGATCGTCACGTTGTTCGATCATTTCGCCATCTAGCGGTGTCTAGTGGAGACGCCTATTTTAGTACAGATTTGTACTAGACGATCGCGACTTGTACTAGATTTGTACTAGATGATCGCGACTTGTGACATGGCATGGTGACTGACATGTGTCATGGCGTGTGTGGTGTTTTTAGGTGAGTATTTTGACGTATTTATGTTTCTAATCTCCTTTCTTTTTAGGATTCCTCGTCCTGGCCCGAACAATTCATCACAGACTCAGTGTAATAAACCCTTTTGCTTCACTTTCCTGTTTGGCCTTACAGTCCTTTACAAAATGACCTGTGTGATTACAGATTCTACATTTATAGGTTCTTTTGCAGTAATCCATATATTCTTGACAAGGTTTTCCATGACATTCTCTTTTCTTGTGTCCTAACTTTCCACATTTGAAACATTTTATTTTGTTTGTATACTGACCAGAGTTTGATCGACTGAGATGATCTCTATCTTGCCCTCTTTTAATTTGAAAAGATTTGTTCACCTTTTCTGCTGTCAACAACGCATTACTTATTGTCTTATCATTCTTTTTCATTCGTAGTTCTTCTTATTGAAGACGTTCAATTAGTTTAGCCACTGTTTTATTTGTCTCAGCCATAGAATCCCAAGCTGAGTGAAAATGAGAAAAACTCTCTGGTAGACAGTTCAACATTCTAGATATTATCCACTCATCCCTTATATCTTCTCCTGTAGCTCGCAAGTTTTGGACAATTCCATCTATTTCTAAGCAGTTTTCAACAGCGGTTTTATTTATGTCATATTCAAATCCGAAGAATTTCATTCTTAATCCATCTGCAGTTGTTTGTGTCCTGCTTTCATAAAGAATTTCTAATCTTTGTAACATTTAGTGTGATGTCATACAATTTGTAATTTTGAGCACTACTTTTTCGTCTACATTTAGTCCAATAAGTGCTTGTGCATCTCTGTCTTTCTTGCACCAGTCAGTCTGTTCATTTCCACTTGGTTTCACTACTATATTAGTGGCAACATCGTACACCCCTTTTGAATACAATAACAAATTTAATTTGAATCGCCACGCGGTATAATTTTCTTGTCCAACAAGTCGATCAAAAACTACTTTTGTGTCCATTCTGGTTTTAACTTTATTTTCTGGCTTTGGTTGATCTTTTGGTTTATCTTCTGATTGATCATCTGGTTTATCTTCTGATTGATCATCTGGGCCCATAACCTGTTATAATTTATGAGGTTATGTAAAATAATATCTAATTATTCTTTATTTTCTGATAAAATTTATTTCATCTTCTATCTTCCTACAACCCACAGTTGCACTATTTCTAAGTTTGACTTCTTCTTTCTTTGATTTACATTACTTTAATTATTTCAATTTTAATTATCTTTTTCTTTCCACGCGACATAAGCTGACTTTTTCCCCGACAGACAAACTTAACCTTACTAAACCTAAATTTGTGCTGCCAATATAAAACATCTAACATGGAGAAAACTACTCACTCCATCTGTTGTATTTCGTGCGAGACTTAAACCCAACAACTCCCTTGAATGGTCTGCCTAACTTTTAAGGTATTGAAGTTGATCCCAACTACTGGTGATATCCCCAATTTTTCTCCGCTTTTTATTCCAAGCAACCGGGATTTTGGACCGTTGGAGCGAGGTTGCCGTCAATTACGAAACGCACTTAACTTCTGCATGGCGCCATCTACCGGTGACGGGCGGAGGTTTTTAGAACAACGTAAGTTGATGAAGTTGTTTACGTTTCCCCATGTTTCGTTTTGACGTTTCAGTCTAGGTTAAGAACGTGTTGTGATGTCGCATGTTTTATGTTCGGTAGTGAATTTCATGTTGTTGACATAGGTTTCCGGGATCCAATGCTCACGTAAGTGTTATGAAATAGTAGGTTTGTTTACATTTTACATATTCGTAGGTTTATTTACGTTGTTCCACCGTGTTGTGTTTACGCTTGATGGTAAGTATAGTGCATGTTTAACTTTTGGTGTTTTATGCTTTTTAGGCAGTTTTCTATGCTTTATGCTTTATGTTTTATTCCCTATGAAATACTCCGTGTGCACTATCTGTGTGGACTATGTTGTTTGCTGTGTGGACTATGTTGTGTAAACATAAACACCGACATCGACTTCTCGCGTGACATGTTCGAGTGAGTATGTTAAATTTCTGGTGCATTATGTTTTTTAAGGTTCATATGTGTTGCGGGTATGGTTAGTGACTCGCATAGTTTATTTGTTATGTTCTAACCTCCCTTCTTTTTAGGTGACGTGACGCATCACAACAAGTTAGGAGACAGGCCAATAGCTTACGCCAGTAGAGTGCTAAACGGTGCTAAAACCAGGTACTCCACTATTGAGAAGGAGTCACAAGCGATCGTGTTTGCCATCGAACAATTTCGTCCGTACGTATACGGCCGGAAATTCACCGTGATAACTGACCATAAACCCTTAGTTTGGATGATGAACTTAAAAAATCCATCTTCAAGATTAATGAGGTGGAGAATTCGACTAGAAGAATATGACGTCGACATCAAACATAAACCTGGGAGGCTTAACGTAAATGCCGATGCTCTCAGTCGGGCCATCTCAGATGAACCCCCCTACCCCTCCGAAGAGAACGGAGAAAAACAGAAAAGCATCAATGTGGTGACTAGAGCCAAGGCTAAGGAACTACAGAAAGCAGAGATCGATGCTGATCCTGAACCTCAACAAATACTTGCCAATAATCCTACTAACGAAGAAGCAGTCTTAAGAGAAAGCAACGAGCCCCTCCTATACAATAACTTATCCCCTAAATTTTTTTTATTACCAATTCCGAATAGCGACTTAGAACAACGATTGGCTGACAAACTAAACCTTGATAGTAACATACGTCTTCTAGAACTCAACTCCCTCTCCTGTGACAAGAAGGATTATAATATATATAAGCTAAATTTAAATATTCAAACCACCCAAAATCAGGAACAATTAGAGAAAGCTATTTCTTCCATCCTCAAACTATCGGAAAATCTAAGGTTACCAGAAACATATTTGTCTATACCGAAAGTACCCCTAAAAACCCTAATGATTATAAAAACTGTCATACGAAAAATCCTGAAGTCAAATCAAATCAAGATCAATCTTTACATAGATGATATCAAAACCCTCAACACGCCCTCAGAGATCAAGCAAGTACTCCGAGACTTCCATGAGCTACCCTCGGGAGGCCACCAAGGAGTGTGGAGGACCATACAACGGATAAGGAGACAATTCCACTGGAAGGGAATGTCCAAGGACACAGCCAACTTCATCAAATCTTGCACGGTTTGCCAAGCTAACAAGGCCTCTAGAAACCACAAGATCCCCATGAAAATCTCTGGAGTCAGCTCCAAACCCTTCGAAAGGGTGTATCTCGATGTAGTTGGACCTCTCCCCATCTCTTATTCCGGTAGCAAATACATCCTCACCTTCCAAGATGATCTCACTAAGTTTTCCGAGGCAATACCCGTGCAAAATACCGAATCCTCTACCTTAGCAGAAGCCTTCGTTACGCACATTGTCTGTAGGCACGGGATACCTGAGAGTGTACTCACAGATCAAGGAGCCAACCTTATAGCAGGAATATTCGCCGAAGTTTCGAAATTGTTAAAAATAAGAAGAATAACTACTACGCCCTATCACCCTCAAACCAATGGCGCCCTGGAACGATAAAGACCGTCAAACTTGGGACTCCTGGATACCGTACGCTATGTTCGTCTATTATACAACTCCACATTCCAGTACCAATTTCTCCCCTCACGAACTGTTATACGGATTTCCGGCCGAAGTACCCAATAATTTAAAAAACTCTCCTTCCGTCTGTTATAACTACGACAGCTACGTCAATGAATTAAGGTCACGCCTACAACTTAGCCACAAAATAGCCAGAGAAACCATCTTGACATCCAAGGAAAAATCAAAAAAATACTATGACAAAGGTACAAGAGGGAAAAGCTTTAACGTCGGAGATAGAGTTTTATTAAAGGCCAGAACAAAGAAAAGCAAGCTGTCACCCATATGGCAAGGCCCATATACAGTCATACAAGTCAACTCAAAAGAAAATACAACTATCAAGATTAACAAGACGAAGAAAGTCCATAATAATGACCTAAAACCATATTTCGAAAATAAATAACTCCTATCGTAACATTTTTATTTTCTCTCCTCATATATTCCTTTTTGTTTATTCTCTCTCTCCTGGACTATCTCTCTTTGACTCCCTCTTCAACGTTCCTCTGATCCAATATTGTACAAGTAGAGAAAGAAATATCATCGCTCACTTCGAGGATTTTGATTAGGTTCAGATTTCGGATTCGAATCCATTTTGATTTACCATAAGTCAAGGTTTAAGAATTCTTTTTGGGTTATAAATACAATTACATATATTTGAATTCCTATCTTTTATAGAGTTAGACTATCTCTGTCGAATATCACTCGGATTTGAAAATATAACAATCCAGCCTCAATCTGTTGTAATTTCGCACAGACTCAAGTTCCTTTTACACTGTACTCAGCAGCTTCCTTCTTTTTTTTTGTGCTTTGACTTTCAAATTGTTAAGAGTTTTAACCTTCACCCGAATGGTATATTTCGTGCAATGGTTTACCCTTAAATTTCTTTTTCTACTGCTGGAGGAGTGACCCTCCTGTTGGATTTTTTACTCTCGAAGCTCATTTGCCTTCCCTTGAATGGATATTCTGCTGTCCGTCTTAAGTCATTCGCAGCTATTTCTGCATGGATTTGCTCCATAAGGCTCTCGCGTTGTACATCTTTCTTTTTTTTTCTCTCTCTAAGAATGTTTCGGAAAGTTTTGTTGTATTATTAGTTAATGAGGAAATTCTTGACTAACGAAATCTATGAATTATTGTTGATCTACATACATTCTGATCTTTTAATACCTGGAGTACATGTATCACGCTACACGTTAATTGATATTTAATTCGCGGTGCAATTTTTAGCATTTTACTTTATGGTATCTGAATCCGCTTCCCTGTAGATTTTCAAACCCCAGATCTATTGTGAATGGGTACTACTATTGTTGTCGTATTTAGTTCAGATCCGAGTACAACCGTAGCACTCGCGCACTTGCCAGTTCACGATAAGTACCCTCCCCCCCGGTCCAAAACCAAATAACCTTATACCCCAAAAAAAAAAAATCAAATACACCAAAAAACCCAATTAATAAACCTATATTTCACACAAATAGAGAATCATTGAACGAAAAAAAAAAGGATCCCACCTACCAACTCGGACGTGTGCATAAACCTAGATAGATATAAGAACAAATAAATATTGTAAAATACATTGTAAACGGCACGCACGATTTGTCCCAAACAAAATTTTTCTTTTTTTTCAAAAAATAAAAATTTTGTTTCCCCTAGGGGGATGGTGTGTTATGAAAATAAATTTTCATGCACCCAAAATACTAACGAAACTAAAACTAAACTACAAAGCACCATAACCACCCTGTAACATCGGCGCGTGGCAGAACGGGATCAAGAAAAAATGCATGTAAAAGAATTTTTACTATTGCATATCCCGTTCTGCATTTCCTATTGATTCCCAGGGAACCAACCAGCCATCTGTTGTTCCCAGGGATATCCGCCCCCAAAATGCACAAACGATCAATTCAACTATTGAACTTTAAAATCGAATTGATCTTTTGTGCATTGTAGCCGGGCTCAATCAGTTGAGAATCAGTTGAGTTGGACAATGGACATCTCCCAGTCCTTTAAAGAGCAATAGAATCGAAAGGAAAAGAATTGGTCTTTCATGGATTGGAGTTCCGCTGTCCGGCCATTGTCCCAATGCAGATATAAACTGCAGGATTTTGGTTCGGAACACAGTGGATTTTTGTACGGGGACGTCGTGCTGTCAATAATAAAAATATCTTAAATAAAGAGAATTTTGAAGTTCAATTAAAGTGTGGATTGCTAATAAAACAATAAAATTTCGGAAATTATGAGAACTTGGAAATAAAATTAAGACTAAAATTTTGAAATTATGAGAACTTTGAAATAAAATTAAGGTGTGAGAATATTAATAAATTAAGATTTTTAAAACTACGAGAATTCTTAAAATTAAATAAAAATGCGAAATTATCAAGGAAGTAAGAAAAAAAAAAGGAAAACCTTTTGAAGTTAAATTAAAATGTGAATAGCTAATATAATAAAATTTTGGAAATTATGAGAATTTGGAAATAAAATTAAGACTAAAATTTGGAAATTATGAGAACTTTGAAATCAAATTAAGATGTGAGAATATCAATAAATTAAGATTTTTAAAACTACGAGAATTCTTAAAATTAAATAAAAATGTGAAATTATCAAGGAAGTAAGATTTAAAAAAAAAGGGAAAACCTTTTGAAGTTAAATTAAAATGTGAATAGCTAATATAATAAAATTTTGGAAATTATGAGAACTTGGAAATAAAATTAAGACTAAAATTTGGAAATTATGAGAACTTTGAAATAAAATTAAGATGTGAGAATATCAATAAATTAAGATGTGTAAAACTACGAGAATTCTTAAAATTAAATAAAAATGTGAAATTATCAAGGAAGTAAGATTAAAAAAAAAAGGGAAAACCTTTTGAAGTTAAATTAAAATGTGAATAGCTAATATAATAAAATTTTGGAAATTATGAGAACTTGGAAATAAAATTAAGACTAAAATTTGGAAATTATGAGAACTTTGAAATAAAATTAAGATGTGAGAATATCAATAAATTATGATTTTTTAAAACTACGAACTAATTTTTAAAAAAAAAAAAAAACTCTTTGTAAACGTGTAAATTTATTATATAAATTTTAAATACAAATTAAAATTAAAACAAACTTATGAGTTTTAATGATAAACGCATGAGGATCGAGTGATCTTGCCCATAAGCACTCCTCGATCCATTGTTATGAACCCAACAGTGATTATTATCATAACACCGTCCTAGCGCAGGGTCAAACCAGCGAGGAAAAGCCAATAGCTTATGCGAGTAGAACATTGAACGCGGCAGAGAGGAATTACTCTACCATAGAACGGGAACTCTTAGCCATAGTATGGGCAGTGAAAAACTTCAGGTGTTACCTGTACGGACGACCCTTCAAAGTATTTACTGACCACAAACCATTGAAGGGAGCAATAAAAATAAAAGACCCCACAAGTAGGATATTGCGATTATGGCACAAACTGTCCGATTACACGTTCGAGATAGAATACAAGGAGGGTCGCAAAAACAATAACACAGACGCCTTAAGTAGGATCCCTTACGACGTGTTGGTAACCACACGAAGGCAGGCGAAGGAACAAAGAGAAACACCAGAAGAAGTAGTAGAAGCGGAGGAACCGCCCACGGGCGAACAGCCCGAGTCTACGCCAGCAAACAGCATACAGGACGAGGAAGATCACCTATACAAATTTTAACAGACCAGTAGGATATAGAAACTATACTGCGAGATTGCCACGACGCACCCCTGGGAGGTCATCAATGAGTCTTCAAGACCTACCACCGGTTAAAAAGGGAATACAGCTGGAACGGACACAGCCCAGCAACCGTTCGACAAGGTCTACATGGATCTAGTGGGGCCACTACCAGAAACGCCTCGCGGAAACAAGTACATTTTAAGCTTTGAGGATGATCTCACCCGATTCATGGATGTCGTACCGTTACCAAATATGGAGGCAAAAACAGTAGCCCAAGCGTTTGTAGAAGAAATCATAAGTCGGTATAGGATACCGAAAAAATTAATCACAGATCAAGGTGCAAATTTCACCTCCGAAATGTTTAAGGAAGTGTGTAAGTTATTCCGGATACGGGAACTCGAAACAAAGCCGAATCATCCACAAGCCATCGGGGCATTAGAAAGATCCCACAGGCCTTTGGTAGAATATCTGAGGAATTTCGTTGATGATAATCAAACGGATTGGGATGAACATTTACGGGCAGCCATGTTCGTCCGAAATAACAGCATGCACTCCACTACAAAACTAACTGGATTTAGCAAAATAGCAAGTCACCGTGATGAAAACCACCCTAAAGGCTATGTAATGAACAATTTTCCTAAATTGAAAAAACTTTTGGAAGTACCTGTACCTGAAAATGTAAAACAAAATATTTCACCTGAGTCAGCGTTTTCCGCTCATGAAGGGAAATTTACGCTCGAGTCAGCAGAAAATGCTGACTCTAGCGAAAATGCAACGGAATTTGCCATTGAGGTAGGTCGAGTCGATCGCATTTCGATCGATGTCGAAATTAATTTTAAATGGGTTATGGAAATATTCAAATATTATTGAAATATGTGATGCAACAAGACTTATTTGGTTTTATGCATTCCTGACCTGGTTAATTCTTAATCTAGATTTAAATTAATGACCATGCTAGATTTAAGTATAAATTAAGGTATGAATTGTACTAGAAGTCAGTCTTAAATATACACCTGTTAAGGAACAACGTTGTTTTTAGACTCACGGAGTGGATCGGCCCTACGGCCATCCACTCCCGACGTCCTGACCTGGCCGCGAGGCCGATCAGGCAACATATCAGAAGAGTCGAAAGAAGAAGTGTATAAAGAGAAATAGAAATTCTACATTTCGCCCGTGGAAATGTAGAATTTTCATCACATTTTGGCGCAGCCGCAACCACGGACCTACAACCCATTCACTGAAAGGCAGAATATCAAAAGTATAATAATCTTGGAGCAACTGGAAGTTAAGGCCCTACTTCAGACTCATGGCAATGGCACAATATTATTACGGATGGACAGGGAAAATGGCATGCTGTAGACGAATATATGTATAGACTCTGGAAAGAGGAAGGGGACATATTGGACGCTGTAATGTATATTTAAACGCTATAAAGTAGCTGAGATACCTTGCAACATTGGCTCCAGAGAGAACCGTTTTGTGTTAAATTAATAGTTTTAGCAAAATTCTTGAGACGCTGGAACGATGTGAGTAGGATAAATGAACAGTGTAAAGGGGGAATGAGATACGAAGCTTAAAATTAACGCCGATATAAAAGAAAACAAAAATGTTTTAGTCACTGGATACGAAGATAGTCAGAACTAGCATGAAATTTAGGCGCGTTTTCAAAGTTTTCGCCCGTCGACATAATAGTAAACAGTCCAGAGAAGAAGGCACCCGAAATATCCACAGAATAAATACTATGGGGGGTGATAATAAACTTTCAGATCTCTGCAGTTACTACGAATGAGCGCATCAAAAACGAACGGGGAAGAGATAATAGTAAACAGTCCAGAGAAGAAGGCATCCGAAATATCCACAGAATAAATACTATGGGGGGTGATAATAAACTTTCAGATCTCTGCAGTTACTACAAATGAGCGCATCAAAAACGAACGGGGAAGAGATAATAGTAAACAGTCCAGAGAAGAAGGCACCCGAAATATCCACAGAATAAATACTATGGGGGGTGATAATAAACTTTCAGATCTCTGCAGTTACTACAAATGAGCGCATCAAAAACGAACGGGGAAGATATTAAATACAATTGACGTTGGAGGAAGCTACCGAAAAAGCGTGCTATTACGGGGGTAGAGACACCAACAGAGATTTAATAAAAGGGTTAAAACGGGATTGTAGGAGATCAAGATATAAAACGAAAATGAGTGAAATATAAATATGAAGTAAACATGAAAACGATTAAAGAAATACAGTCATGAAGTGGTAGCAAGTGAATACAAGAAAATAATAAAGTGATAAAAATTCAAGCGAGTAAATGGAAATAATTAACAGAAAAATAAATAATGGAAGGAAACAAGATTGAAAAAAATTACATGTGAATGAAAATAATCATAGCAATGATAATGTACCAACGCAGATGATAAAAGGTTAAACAATAAAGCTAAGTAGACAATCACCAATTAAGTAGCAAGGAGATGAGTACAAACAAGTTCGAGCCAAAGGAGCAGTCCATTGTTAGTAGTTTCAAAAACCCTGGAACCTGATGACCAGAAGCGTAGGCAAATACCTGTCAGAAAATTTTACAAAATAACAGAAGGAGATGCATACCCACTGTCTAGAATAGAGATTATACTAGAACAGTTGGGGAATTTAATTTCCAAATCTGTACTAAATGTCCCAAGCGGCTATCATCAGATAACAATGAAGACAGAAGAACACTATCCAAATTCAACAACCGGCAAGGTATCACAAAGCAGCAGCACTGGCGTTCCCGTAGGCAAACCTCTGGCAAAAAACAGCACTTAAACAACTGAAACAACCTCCCTAATGCAATTGCACACCAATATCATCAACAAAACCTTCAATATAAATAAGGAACAACTTATAAATTTAACCATACAGCTAGAAATAAAATAAGTCCATTAAGAAATATCGACATTGTGAACATCATAATAATTAATAAGGCTGCAACCTTACATTGTAATTAAAAGAAAATCAACACTAGGGACACGAAAAATGTAAAATAATAAAGGATAATTCGAATACTATTCGGTATACCGGTGTCAAGAAAAAAAAAATTTTTATATTTATGGCAATAAAATATTTGGTCACACAATAACATACGATAAATATTTTTTCGGATACATACATAATTCAGTATTAATTGTAAACCGAAGCGTTGGAAACATGTAAGGAAAAACAAGGAAGGAATAAAGAATGAAATAATAATAATTATGCATAAATATATATATAAAAAAAAAAAACTGTAAAATATTCTATTCGAAAAATGAAAAAAAAAAAACAAAACATGCCATCTTCAAATTGATGGTTACATAAATCTAAAACTTCCATTGGTTCTTAATTGAAGAAATTGAATTTTAATGTTAAAATTTATTGATTAAATGCAGCTCTTAGTATCTAGTTTATAGTAAACCGTATATAATAAGCTTGACCATATTAAAATATAGTATAAAGTATTTCTAAATCCAACCATATAAAAGTGGCAAGTTGGAAATCGTAACTGTCACTGAATAAGAATAATTTAGACATAAGTAATTAATGTAATAGTAATTTTAGACATAAGTCTGGGAAACTTGTTCACTACTAGGTATACAATACTAGAAAATCAATAATTGAAAACACAGAAATGATGCAAAGAACATGAAATGCGTATTACATACACAAAAGGGAAGGAATCTTTTCAGAAAAAAAGGGGGGAGCTTTTCTAAAGAGGGGAGGAAATGTAATGAACAATTTTCCTAAATTGATAAAACTTTTGGAAGTACCTGTACCTGAAAATGTAAAACAAAATATTTCACCTGAGTCAGCGGAAAACGCTGACTCATGCGAAAACTCATGAAGGGAAATTTACGCTCGAGTCAGCAGAAAATGCTGACTCTAGCGAAAATGCAACGGAATTTGCCATTGAGGTAGGTCGAGTCGATCGCATTTCGATCGATGTCGAAATTAATTTTAAATGGGTTATGGAAATATTCAAATATTATTGAAATATGTGATGCAACAAGACTTATTTGGTTTTATGCACTCCTGACCTGGTTAATTCTTAATCTAGATTTAAATTAATGACCATGCTAGTGTAATGTTTACCTATTATTAAAACTGAAAATATACCTAAAGTCGTGCGTCAATCTGGACTGCACGAAATAATGGCTTTCGCCGAAGCGTGAGCCGCAATTTCTAAATGAGAGAAAGCACTTAGCTTTTTCCAGGTGCAAGGAGATCTAGCACTCAAGACGTCTATTTACTTTCTGGTTTTACAAACAAAATCTTAGCCTATTTATAATAGTAAATTATGCTTACTTAAAATTAATTTTGCTTAACACTAATTGCTTAACCTAGGTTAGTGTCATGACCTATAATTATGTTAGTCATCGATTATTTAAGTTACAAAATTGAACAATTAATTAAATATTAAATTTCATTGCATACACTGTCTCTAATTTCATACTTACCAATTCACAATTCGCTGATGATTCAATTCATCGAATTGTGAGTTGGTACGTTGAACTCGTTGCAGAGTCAACGTTGTTTATTTTATGTTAATACGTGTATACGCATCGTGCGTTCACACTACACCTTCGGGGCTTTTGTGTCGAAACTTATACTTATGTATTTAAGTTGAGACATGTGGTGCTTAGATTAATTGACGTATAGTTTTAATTGGTTATTGTGGAATTCTTTATGTTTGCCATCGATATCCACAATTGTATTGACTCCGTTACTTTTGACCACAATATATGGTCCTTTGTACGGCCTTTGTGCCTTCTTTCTACTATCTATTCGTATTAATACCTTATCTCCTACCTTTAATGCTAATGGATTTATATTTTTATTCTTGATTACTCTACTTGCTTTTACTTTTTCTATAATACCTTTAGCTCTATCCAGGGCTCTTTTCATTCTTAACTTAAATTCATTAACGTAATTATCTAAGTTGTATACCCTTTCTGCTGGGTTTATTTCTTGTGTTGGTAAGTAAGGGAGTTTTCCAAAAACTAACTCATAAGGAGTATAACCGGTATCGACATTAGGCGAAGTATTGTAAGCAAATGTATAATAGGGTAACCATATGTCCCACTCATCTTCATTAGTAAATGATAACATATATTCGTTTAAAACTCTATGATTCCTTTCCACCATACCGAGGGTTTCATGGTGATAAGGAGCTGAAAATATTTGTTTAATTTTTAAAGTAGTGCATATATTTCGCATTAAATCATTTGTGAATTCAGTTCCTCTATCCGATTTGAGTATTTTAAATTGGCCAAATTTCATTATAAGTTCTTTTACTAAAGTTTCAGCTACTGTTTTCGCATCTTTAGATTCTATGGGTGCAGCTATTATAAATTTCGATAATTCACATTGCATAGTCAAAATATATCGAAAATGATTTGAAATTCGCAAAGGTCCTACTGTATCTATTTGTATAACCTCAAATGTAGTAGTAGGTGTATCGGTACATATCATTCTTTCTTTAGTATGTCTGATTTGTTTTGATAACTGACAGGTTTTGCATGCATCAATTATTTTCTTAGTCATGGTACTCATTCCCTTCCAACAGTATCTCTGTTTCAATTTTAGAATCGTTTTTCGGATACCTAGATGACCTCCATGTGGTGATTCATGATATTCGATTATCAAATCTTTTTGTTTGCTTATATCTTTTACTGGCTTCGGTGGCATGTATATTAATATGTTAAGATTTGCGCATTTCTTCTTATTTAATTTATTATACAATTTCTTGAGATCTTCCTTGTGTACACAATCAAATAAATCATCATTATTGGCCAATGCTAGCTCATTTATCTTCCAATAATGGGTTACTTCTAACAGCTTCTCCATGATAAATTCAAATTTATTAGGATTTTTGCTGACGTAACTAACTGTTGGTTTCTTCTCATCTAGAACTGGTTCACTGAGAGAATTATCACTACAACAGTCCACAATTACTTCTTTATTCGTTCGAACTATATTGATATAAAGATCCCAATTGCTAGTTTTGTTACGTATATCATTACTCATGAGTTTGTTTTTAACTGTCCGCGGTATATTAAATTTTAATTTATTGACATTACTAACGTCAGATAAGGATGTACAATCCCAAATATGAAGTTGATCAGGCTTCTTTGGAGAGTTGTCATCTTGCATTTTGGCATTATTATTATCGTTACTTTGTTGTTTTGTCATGCCCCTTGTTATAGCCAGAGTCTTTTTTATTGTCTCATCCCTTTCTAATGGGATCATACTTTTTAAAATATCTGAGTTTAGCTCAATGCGAGACAAGGCATCTGCATTGGTATTAATTTTTCCTTTTTTGTATATTATCTCAAAATCGTAATCTGCCAAGTCTAACCGTATTCTTGTTAGTTTTGATGATGGATTCTTGTGGGTAAATAGTGAAACTAAAGGTCTGTGGTCTGTGACCACGATGAATTTTCTGCCATACAAGTATGGTCTGAAGAAGTTAATACCCCAATGTATTGCTAACAGTTCCTTTTCAATTATGGGTTTGTTCAATTCATGTTTGTTGAGTGATTTGCTTGCATAGGATATGGGCAAGTCAGAACCTATTTCTCCTTGCGATAAAACTGCTCCTAAAGCATAGCTTGAAGCATCAGTGGTCAATATGAATGGTTTATCAAAATTTGGATATTGGAGAACAGGTGGTTTCAATAATTTATTTTTTAATTCATCAAAAGCTTCTTGACAAGAGTTGTCCCAAAGAAATTGCACATGCTTTTTTAATAATTGATTCAGGGGTTTTGCAATTTCTGCAAAGTTTTGAATGAAACGCCGGTAATAGTTGCAAAACGCTACAAATCTGCGTACTTCATCCGTGTTCTTGGGAATTGGATACTCCTTTATAACCTTGTACTTTTCTGGGTCAGTTTTCACGCCATCTTTAGTAATTAAATGGCCTAGATATACGACCTCTGTTTTCAGAAATTGGCATTTACCTGGGTTGAGTTTCAGGTTGTACTGCCTTAGCCGTTCGAATACTTTCCGCATGTTTTGATTGTGGTGGCTTATACTACATCCAAAAATAATAATGTCATCTACATAGAGAAATGCCTCAAAATCGAGTCCGCATAACGCAATAGTCAACATACGTTGAAAACTATTTGAAGAGATTTTAAGACCGAAAGGTAATCTAGTAAATTGATAATGACCGTTATTGTCAGAAAATGCTGTTAGTGGCCTTGAACTTTCGTCTAATTCTATTTGATGAAATGAACTAGTCATATCCAGGGTTGAAAAATATTTCGCCCTGCCTATTTTATCTAGAACATCCTCCAATCGTGATAAAGGAAACTTGTCATTAACAATTTTGGTGTTTAACCTTCTAAAATCTACTACTAAACGCCACTTTTTATTGCCATTGCCGCTCTTTTTTGGTACTATTAAGAGTGGAGAATTGTAAGGACTACGAGAGGGTTCTATGATGTTGTCCTTCAATAATTTTTGGACTTGCTTTTGTATTTCTTCATTTTGTGAGTGCGGAAGTCTGTAATTCTTAACATATACAGGTGTTTTATCTGTGAGTTCCAAACTCTGTCGATAGAAATTGTTCACAGACAATTTATCTGTTTCTATGTGGAAAATGTCTTGAAACTCTTCTATAATGTTTAAAAGACTAGTACGAGCCGAAGGATCTGATGATGAAATATCAATAAGATCAAGAATTTCTTTGAATCTCTTTTTCGTTTTGTCGCTTTTAACTTTTTCCCCCAAACTAAAGACTTTATAATCTGCCAAGGGTTCAATGATCAAATTATCATCAATGTCATCGAGCGTGATATCAGAGTCGGTTGAATTCAAAATCTTAACATGCCGTACACCCCGTGCTGGTATAATGGTGTTGGCAATGAATACACCTTTCCGTATTTGTTTACCTAGTATGACATGATCACTGTTGATTTTGATATTTATTGGTACTATAACTTCTGATCTTGATGGTATTTTTATTAGTTTCACTTCATCTTGTCTGAATTCCATTGGTAAAATAATTTCGGATTGATTGACGAGGAAAGATACCGTGTAGGTCTCATAATCGATTTTGCACATAAATCGATGTAAAATATCTCGTCCAATTATTCCGTCTGTATAAATTGGAAAATCATTATTAACTATGAAAAATTTGTGTTTGAAAGAAATCTCGGTTCCAATATAGAGATTTAAATTTACAGAACCACGTGAATTTATTACTTCGTTCGTAATGCCTGTTAACCTGCAACTATCTTTCATGGAAAAAGACTCGTCTTCTTCAATAATACCCTTTTTACATAGTGATACATCTGCCCCTGTATCAACTAAAAATCTAAGATGCTGTCTCGTATTTTTGCAATATAATGTGATATAATTTACACAGTTATCCGAAATTTTATAAATTTTTGATCCGGTCGGATCAGTTACTCCGAGCCGGATATTTCCGAGTTTTCCTGATCCTGAACAAGATTAACATTATATCGCTTGTTATTATTTTGGTTTCTTCCGTTATTACGTGTATTGTTCCGATTATTGTTATTACTATTTCTATTATTATTATTTGTATTATAACCACCATTACTGTTTCTGTTGTTCATATTATTCCCGGAGTTATTGTTTCTACGGTTATTGTTCCAGTTATTGTTATTATTGTTATTGTTATTATTCCTATAAGTGTTACCTCTATAGTTCCCATTTCTGTTGTTACCATTCCCATTATTATTTCTAGTATTGTAGTTATAATTCCTATTGTTGTTACGCTGATTAAATTGTCTATTCCTATCATTTTCCCTATAATAAAATACGCTGTTTGGTGCCTGTGTCTCACTTTTTTCTAACTCAAGGCTAATTTCTATAGCATCTGCCAGAGTATTTGGCCTTGCTGCAAAAACTGTACCTTTAAGTTGCTCATTCAAACCATTTTTAAATACCGACAGTGCATATGTGTCGTTAATCTTTGTAATAGTTTCTATTTGAGCTGCTGTAGCACCTGTACCCAAATCAGCTATCTGTAAGGAACTTAGTTCGCATATTAGTTCTAAAATTTTGTCTTTGTAGACTTTTATGCTCATTCTCTTTTGCATAAGGCTGCTTAAGGCTGTATGGATTTGTGGTATGGTGTTAGTGGTCTTAAATCTTAAACGTAATCTGGCAGATAAATCTTCAAATGTTGTAGGAACTCCCGTACTACCAATTATTAATTGAACATTAGTTGTTAGCTTAACATTATATACAAAATCTACAAAGGCTGTTTTACCGTTTGCATTTAAACTTTTATGCAATATTTCTATTAACTTTATAAATGAATTTAATTCTTTTTGTTTTCCTTCAAAAACAGGAATAACTTTCATGGCAGTTTGTAAATCAAAATCCGCCATCTTTGAGTCTTCTAATACTTTAGCAAGTTGAGCTTCTAACAATTTTACTGTCTCTTGATATATCTTCGCGAAATGTTGTTTTATTTCTAAAATATCGCTATCGTCACTTACATTGCACAAAGTTGAAAATTTCGTTCGAATTTTATCTAATTGCTCCTGTTTGCCTTTTATAGCAACCAGTGTGTAAACTTTTTGTCCTTTCTTTTTTAAATTCTTTAATATATCTTCAACTTCTTTTACTAGCTCTTGTAGTTCTTGCATAACTAAACGAATGTTTTATATCTTCTATATTTGCATTATTTATTAAATCATGTAAGAAAATTAATATTTTAATTATTCTTAAATATTATACGTTAATAGTCCTAACTAATTGCTTCTTTACATATTTTTCATTGTAACGCTTATAAAAATAGGCTATTATAAAAATCCCTATAAGTACCGCTGCTGTAGTTAATGATTGGGAGTATTCCTCGACAAAGGTCTCCTGAACATTCGTTTGGCAATTCCCCATCACTGTAGTTGCCTTAATTTCTTGAATAGATTCTTCTGCTCCTCTCCTGACGTAATTGCGATGAGCCGGTGAAGTTCCTTTCTTTGTTGTCGCAACTTTACTTGTTTTCCTCCACGTCTCTTCCTCTTAATTGGTGGTGTTACTACTGTATCGGTCGGCTTCCTTTTGTTCTGTCGTGCGCGATATTCTTCAATTGTCAACTTCTTAGGACCTATGTGTCGTAGTTCTTCAATAGGAGTTGGTATGTATTCTGGGGTGGCCGTTTCTTCTCCCTGCGGGATATATTCTGTTATTGGTGTGACGTCCTTCTCGAGTTCTGCAAATTCCTGTTCAAATTGGCTGCATAATTTGTTGAAACGGTCGTTGAGCAGGTCTTGCCAATCAGAAGCTGCCATTTGGTCCGCAAGTCTGCAGGATCGCCATGTAATGTTTACCTATTATTAAAACTGAAAATATACCTAAAGTCGTGCGTCAATCTGGACTGCACGAAATAATGGCTTTCGCCGAAGCGTGAGCCGCAATTTCTAAATGAGAGAAAGCACTTAGCTTTTTCCAGGTGCAAGGAGATCTAGCACTCAAGACGTCTATTTACTTTCTGGTTTTACAAACAAAATCTTAGCCTATTTATAATAGTAAATTATGCTTACTTAAAATTAATTTTGCTTAACACTAATTGCTTAACCTAGGTTAGTGTCATGACCTATAATTATGTTAGTCATCGATTATTTAAGTTACAAAATTGAACAATTAATTAAATATTAAATTTCATTGCATACACTGTCTCTAATTTCATACTTACCAATTCACAATTCGCTGATGATTCAATTCATCGAATTGTGAGTTGGTACGTTGAACTCGTTGCAGAGTCAACGTTGTTTATTTTATGTTAATACGTGTATACGCATCGTGCGTTCACACTACACTAGATTTAAGTATAAATTAAGGTATGAATTGTACTAGAAGTCAGTCTTAAATATACACCTGTTAAGGAACAACGTTGTTTTTAGACTCACGGAGTGGATCGGCCCTACGGCCATCCACTCCCGACGTCCTGACCTGGCCGCGAGGCCGATCAGGAAACATATCAGAAGAGTCGAAAGAAGAAGTGTATAAAGAGAAATAGAAATTCTACATTTCGCCCGTGGAAATGTAGAATTTTCATCACAGCTATGAGTAAAGCCAACGAAGAGATGACGATAAGGCAAAACAAGTTGACACAAAAGGTCGAGCTTTTCAACTCCAAGATAGGGGAAATAGACAAGCATTCCGACCAACTCCACGTAATACACGTACGCCTAGACCTCAACGAAGCAATACTATTCATGATGGCGGAACTACGGCAGATGTATTTAGAGATAACTGACTTATTTATAGTCATGGAAGCACTAAACCGACGGGAACTTAGCCCACTGCTACTACCAACCAGACAAATTCTGGAAGTTTATGCCAAGGCACTTGAAAGCCAGCAGGGAAGAAAAACATTCATGGACCAGATCACGCTACAAAACATTGCCAGAGTAGATTATGAACAAAGCCCGGGAGGCACCCTCATACAGGTCCAACTACCATTACTGGAAGGTCAATTATATACCTTGAACAGGATATACACGACACCGATAGATTCAGGGCACAACTCATACTACGTGTATGACATCGGGACCACATATTTGTTAAACACCAGTAGGTCCCAACAGAACTTCAGACTAACTGAATTAGACTATCAAAGTCAATGCATCCAAGTGAACACTACCTACAGCTTTTGTCACCATTGCGATCCAGTCCTAGCAAAACCAACACGCACCGATTGCACATCAGCATTGTTCCGAGCCACTGACCAAATACCGACTGATTGTCAGATACGCGTACTGATAAACGCGGGACCCGTTCTAATCCCTATGCATAAGGATAATGCTTGGCTTTATTGGGTACAACAACCGACCCCACTCATAAGCCAATGTGAGAGCCAAGAACAAACCTATCAACTAATTGGTTTGGGCATAGTGGAGTTGAAGCATAAATGTGTGTACCATCTAGCTGAATACATGCTACCATACCGAATTACGGAAATACAGCCACTAAATATGCATCAACCCGGAGAAATTCTACCACCGACCGTAGACTTTTCCAGATATCGAGTACCGATTAAACCTCGAAAAACGGAAACGCGGATGGAAATCTTGCATCCAGTAGCGGTAAATGACCATTTCAAAGGCATTAGTGAGACACTAGACGACTTGGACACTAAAATCACGGAAAGCCAGCAAAATCGGTACCGGAAAATCCAACTACACATCACAACCGGAGTAACGGGAGGGTTAATAGTAGTCATAGCCCTAATCGTGGTGATACGCAACTACAAAAATTGCAGAAATAGGAGTTGTCAACCGCCACCTCAACCCTCACGAGCTAGCCCACGACGAGTGCAAATCGTATCTATGCCGGTAACGCTCCCCAGAAGAGATCAGATTCTCACGGGAAATGAGAATAATACAACGACCCTTGGACCCGCACCAACCGGCATGGGGTCCACCCCCAGCGAACCATAACCAACCGCGATCGAAAGGAGAAACTAATAATAATAATACCAATAATAATAATAACAATAATAACAGTAACAATAACAATAAAAATAATAATGAAAAAAAAAAGAATAGATTACTTAAGCTAAACCTATCACTAATTACCAGGTTCCCACGATGTCCGAAAACCACAGACAATCAGGAGATGATGCAGCCAAACTCGCGGTGACCAACCAGGCTGAACCTAATGGCGCTGATATCATCATCAAAGTTCAACCCGGCAAGATTACCATACGCACGTCGAATGAAACTGCTATAACCATCGCCGCTGAACCAAATGTCACTGACATTTCCATCAAAATTAATTCGAAGTCCCCACCTACAAAGAATCAAGGAATCCAGACGACTACGGCTAAAAACTGCGAAAACCTGACAGACGAAGGAAGTCGCAAGGACCTCAATACTGAAATTGATGAGCTGAGACTGACCCAAGCTAGTTGGGAAGAAGCGCTCCAAGAGGCCGATCAATTATATCGCCAACTAAAACTGGACGAACCACAGCAGGAAGAACAACCTAGTCCAGAGGTTGATCAAATGTTTAAGGCCTCTTGTGAAATTGCTAAAATGAGAAGGAAATTAGAAAAAGCAACGTTAAGGGGGGAACCACTAACTGTACCTGAATGGAAAAGAGCAGACTTACTTGACAGGCGGACCTACGAATATCCAGCAGAAAAGCAGAGAAGAAGGACATCGGAGGACTTGAAACACTTTTTGGTCACCCCACCCATGAAGAAATATAGCATCCTTAATACTAAAAGAAACAACAAAGTAGATTTAAGTAAATATTTAAAGAACTATAAACCCTAGGATAAAAACTTGTAATTAAAGACCAAAATTAATATAGGACATACGTAACGTAGAGCAAACATGCAAGAGAGAATAAATGTAAAGGAAACATGTAAAAGAAATAAATGTAATATGTAACAGAAATATGCAAAAGAGAATAAATGTAATGGAAAATATGTAAAGGAAACATGTAAAATAAATAAATGTAATATGTAACAGAAATATGCAAAAGAGAATAAATGTAATGGAAAATATGTAAAGGAAACATGTAAAAGAAATAAATGTACTATGTGACAGAAATATGTGAGAAAAATAAATGTAATGGTAGATAAATTTCGCATTTCGCATTTTCGTAGTTAAGAGAAATGTAACATTAACTAATAATGTCATTAACATTAATAATGTCAGTAAAGCATAGGAATAGATAAGATCATTGTTGTAACACACTTTCGATAGGTTAAATTAGATTAGTTTAGGGAATTAGGGAATTTAAGCGAGATAGGAATTAGTTAGGGAATGAAGAAATTTAAGTAACACTATTGTAAAACCCAAGATAGAAATAAGTAATACCGAACTTCGTTCACGCCTGAAACAACCCTCAAAGTCCTGCACCAGAAGTTCCAACCAACAAAAATCCAGAGTAGTTCAACAACAGTCATCCAAACATCAAGGCCATCCAGGATATTCCTTACGAGTAATTTCCCAAACAAGGGAGCCTCCATCAACGATTTCCTAACCTACAACAACACCATGCACCAATTCCAAGCAAAACGGATAACCAAGACACCCACCACAACACTTTTGTCCCTGGGGGAGTCCTCCAGAGAGGGGAGGATTGTGATGAACATCCTGTCCACGGTAAAAAATCCTAAAAAGAAAGGATATTACTAATAATAAGACAAAAGACTTACCCATCATCCGCATGGCAGCTACACGTCACGTCACTGAAACGTCACATGTCACGATCGAGACTAGTACACAGATACGAATAGGCGACTAGTACAAATCAGTACTAAACGTACTAGAAATTCGTTAAACTAGTCATCGTTAGAGGGCAGCAGCAGGTCGAACGATCAACGTGACCGAATGTCGAGTGGAACGACCGAATTGACCCACTAAAATGGAATGTGCGGAAATGCATTTTGCGGGAAAAACAAAATGGAATGTGCGAAAATGCATTTTCGGGAAACGCAGTGTGAAATTGGGAAATTGGGACAACAAGAAGTTCAGGGAAAATTAACAGAGTGGGAATTGCGGTGTAAGGAAAAAATGAGGAGTCAACAGCAGGCGACAGGAGCAAACCAGAGTACAGTACGAGCAAAGAATAAGTAATACTATAAGGAAGCGCTATTCGGGAACGAAGTGGAAGCCAAAACTGATAAGAGCGTATGTGGTGTTGGTATTTTTGTCCTTGTGTGGGAAAGTATTTGCGGAGTTACTTGAAGGGGTATTATTTTGGAAAATTGAGCGCGGAATTTAAATTTCAAAATTTTTCACTGTATTATTATTGAATTCCCTTATTTTAAGGAGTATAGTTTTCTAAAATTCAAAAGAAAAAATATATTTCATATATGTAACTCAACATTTGGTGTAAAATACTATATATTATAAGTTTACTTTTGTTCTATAGTTAAAATAAATAATATTGCATTATATAATTTCAAGTTCCTTTTATGAAAGTAGCTTTTATGGCTCTTTTTTATCACAACCGGGCTTGGTACCGGCTTTGGAACAATTACAGTGCTGGTTTGATTTTCTTGTTTTCGTTTGCGTCCTCATTATTTAATATTAATATTTTTCTTTTTATTGAAGTATTGGCTATATTCCAGTCCTGAGAAAAAATGAAGTTAGGCTTCAAATATATTAAATGTATTGTGTTGCATACATATTCGGTTAATTACTCTTTCATCAGCTATGATATCAATGATGTTATTCATTTAGCATTCCTGAAAAAATAAGTCAAGTTAATATCTTCGAATATATTAAATGTTTTCGAATGTATTCGAATGTATTAAATATATTAAATTTTGCAATTCTTACGAATATTATGATATATTTTCACTAATAATTACTCAAAATTGTACAAAATGGATTCCTGCTGAATTAAGCAACATTTTGATACCAAACTCATCTATGAAATGAATTTCCTTGGTCAGGTTTTTTGCATTTTACTTTTGCAACTAGTGATCCAACACTTTATTCCTACAAAACACTTCATAAAAACAAAATTCACCTTATGACATTGACACTTATAATAATAATAATAATAAAATAAGCCTTTATTCAGACATGGTATTATAGAAAATAAATTACAAACTACTTTATATTTCAATGCTTAGCTAGTACCTATATAATTGTGTTTTACTTATTTTTACTTTATAAATGATGTAAATAAATTACAAACTATTTTATATTTCAATGCTTAGCTAATACCTATATAATTGTGTTTTCCTTATTTTTGCTTTATAAATGATATTTTAATTTGAAATTAATTTCCCACTGCCTCAACGACCTTGTCTGTTTGCCCTTTCTTGAAAAAGGCCTCCTCCAAATTCCTCCACATGTGTCTATTCCTAGCTGTTCTCGTCCATGTGCCACCTGCCACAGCTGTTATGTCGTCGACCAATCTTTGGAATGGTCTACCCCTTTTCCTTTTCATGTGACCTGTGTACCAGTACATTAATGCCTTACTCCATTTTTCCTGTCCTCTGATTGTATGCCCGGCCCACTTCCATTTAAGCTTCTTGATGGTGGTAGTTGCATCTTCTGTTTTCGTATAATTTTTTATTGTTGATATTTTTATTTTGTCTGACAGTTTTTTCCCCATCATGCTTCTATTCATAGCATTCTGACAAGCTTCGATTTTTTTAATTTGGACTTTCGTTAGGGACCACGTTTGGCATCCATATGTCAGTACAGGCATAATACATGTGTTATAGAGTTTTCTTTTGATAGCTATACTTATTTCTTTATTTTTAATATTTCTTTCAGACTCCAAAATCGCTTCCATGCACTCCCAATACGTCTTTCCGTTTCTTTTGTTGCCTGATCTTTCAATGATATGGTTTGGCCCAAATATACATATTCATCGACAAACTCAATTGTATTTTCCCTAACACGTATAGCTTCTTTTGTCCCATTTGTCATAACCTTGGTTTTTTGTGCGTTCATTTCTAATCCTGCTCTTTTGCTTTCCATCTCCAGTTCGATTATCATTCGTTCAATTTCAATCTTTGTATGAGCGAATATTACGATGTCATCTGCGAATCTCAAATTGGACAGATTTTCCCCATTTATTGTTAAGCCGTATTGTTCCCAGTTTAATTGGCGGAAAATCTCTTCTAAAACAGCTGTGAATAATTTTGGTGACACTGGATCACCCTGGCGGACACCTCTTCCTATCTTCATTTCTTTACCTTCTCTTTCCAGTTTAATCCTTGCTGTGCTATTTCTATAAATGTTCTTTAGTATTCTACTGTACTTATTTTGAACCCCCTGATTCTTCAGTGCCTGCCATATCGCTTCATGTTCGAGAGAGTCGAAAGCCTTACTGTAGTCTACAAAGCAGCAGTAGAAGGTGGTGTTGTATTCTTTGCTTTTTTCTAAAACTTGCTTGACTACATAGATGTGATCTAAAGTAGAATAACCCCTCCTGAATCCTGCTTGCTCTCTTGGTTGATTCTCATCCAATATCTTGGTTATACGGTTGAGAATCACTTTAGCAAATACCTTATAAATATTGGTCATTAGGCTGATAGGTCTATAATTATTTATGTCGTCTTTGCTCCCTTTCTTATGCAGTAAGACTATTGTTGATGTTGTCCATTGATCTGGGATTAATTCACTCTTCATAACATCATTAAATATATGTGTGAGGATAGGTGCTACGATATCTTTATTTCCTATGAGGAATTCATTGATAATTTTATCCGAACCTGGGGCTTTATCCTTTTTTTGAGATGCTATTGCCTCCTCTACTTCCATAAGCATTATTTCTGGTATCGTGTCACCTCCTGATAGATCTGTTGGTTGAACCGTACATTGGCTTGTATACAAATTCTTAAAGAAATTTGTGGCTTAGGTGCTTATGTCTGGACGTTTGGTCAAGTTCTTGCCGCATCTGGTTTTCATTTTAGGAATCCAATCCCGCTTTTCTGAGAGTTGCTTGGTTGCTTTCCTAGCTCCACCTGTTTTCTGGATGCATTCTTCTAGTTTTTCTGATCTGTATTTTTCTTTATCCCTACGTATGTTTATGTTAATTTGCTTACTAGTTTCAGTTATGCTTCTTCTTATATCGTTTGTTTTATTTGGCTTACTAAATAGGTTATATCTAATTGCTAAGAGATTCTGTGTGGTTTCTGATAGCCATGGTGATCTCTTTTCTCGTTTTCCAGATGTATTCCTTGTTTTTTTCCTTATCAAAATTTCTATAAATTTGTTGTATTTATCCTGCAAGTTAAGTTCTTTAGTGTTATCTATGAAGTTTCCCACCTTCTCTTTCAATTCTTTAGAGTCAAGGAAAATTTCTTCAATTTTCGGGTTAATCTTAAATGGCCTTTCTTTTTTTGATTTCACTTCTAGTTTGGCTCTGAGTGCTCTGTGATTGCTATTAAAATTAAGGTTATTTATGACTCTACAGTCGTTGAATGTTGTACTTCTGTTAGAAAGAATATAATCGATTTCGTTTTTGTAACTACCATCTGGAGATTCCCAGGTCCACCTATTTCCAGTGCCGTTTCTGTATTGACTGTTTAATATTTTTAGATTGTGTTCTTGTGCCAACTGGATCAATTTCTCTCCGTTTCTTGTCCTCTTACCTGAGCTATGAGAGCCTAGCACCATTTCTTCTCCATCTCTTCTGTTACCGATCTGTGCATTAAAATCTCCCATAACTATCAGATTTTTACCTGTGTGGCTTCTGATTGACTCTGTAAGAGTGGAGTAGAAGAAGTCGATTTCAGTGTTAGTAGATTGCTCCGTTGGTGAGTATACTTGAACGATAGATCACAGTTCTCCTGATGGTGGCAACATTATGTTTAGTATTGCAATACGCTCTGATATACCGATGATTACGTTAATATAACCCTTTAGTTCCTTCCTTATTAAGAAGCCTATTCCATGTAGAGATGGGACAAAGAGTGATTTTCAAATCACCGTCGGAGTTGTCACTGTGATAAAAAAATCGCAGTGATAAATCACTGCGATTTTGGAACACTGTTCTTTTTGGAACTCTGTTCTTTTTGGAACGTCCTTACATATTGGGTGTTCGTCAATCATATATTAAATGATTTTGTGGTTTTCTGGAAAATTTTATGTATGGAATATGTTTTAATAAATTAATGAGTTAGTAGTTCACCCGCTCATTTATATCCGGGTTCCTGCCAGATTTCCGTTGGTAATTAGTGACAATTCTTGGGATGACGAACGTACCATCAAAATCCATTATGATTTCATTCAAGAAATTCGTTAACGCCCCGGTTCAAAAATAATATTCAATCACATCTACGTACCAAAACTGTTTGTCCCGTACTCATTAAGCGCACTAATTAAACAGTAATAAAATAACTATCGAATTCTTCGGACAATTTATCATTTATTCAAAAATTGGTATAATAAAAATCTTCTTAAAGGCGTACCGAAGGAAGAAAAATTTATTTATACCGAAAAAATAAGGAAAAGCTCATATTCTGTCTGGGTTTCCAGATATTGTTTTGAAAACTGCGGTTTTGCCAAGTGAGTGTCCATCAGGTAAAACCATCATTGTTAAGTCGTAACCGGTCGCTGCGATTTTATTGCTAGTGATTTTTGGAACAGAGTTATTTTTTGGAACAGAGTTATTTTTTGGAACAGAGAAATTTTTAGGAACGGAGTTATTTTTAGGAACAGAGTTATCTTTAGGAGCAACGTTGTTCTTAAGAGCAACGACGGAAGAAATATATCCGAGAGAACTTCACGAATGAATACGTGCAAAGAGGAAAAAGAGATGCGAAAGCGAAGGTAAATAACCACATTTTTCAGTACAGACTACAGTCGTGAGGGTGAGCGTAATCAGCTCAGTAGCCGAACATACATACAAAAAGAAATATTCAACTCAGGGTGATTTTATAACGTAGGTACCAGTTCACAGTGATTTTATCACCTATGTTCCGATTTAAAAATAACAGCGACGTTCCGGAAGCTGAAATCACTGTGATTTAATCACTGCGATATGAAATCACTCCCATCTCTAATTCCATGTTTACCTGGCGTATCTCCTTTGAAATAGAAAATGAATTCTCCACGATCTTCTATGTTTTCTCCTAGACGTCGCACTTCACTTAGTCCTATGATAGTCCATTTAACATTTTCTAATGCGATCATGAGTTCTGACAGTTTTTCTTCTGATCTTAACGAGAGTGTATTATAAGTAATTATGTGTAGCACATCTTTGTGGCGGGGGTTTCTGAGTGTTTGTTGTATATTTTTGTTTGGACGGTAGTAGTCGTCTTCCCCCACGGTGACTAACCGGCTTGGGGTGCATTTTTTCTGTGTTGGTTTCGATATGAGTTGGTTTTGATTAGGTTTGTTTTTGTTCCGGCTGTCGAGGGCAGTTAGTGGTTTTTTGGTGTGTCTGACAATGAACCAGACCTTCCTCTTACTACAAAATTTAATAAATTAGGTTTTTTTTTATCCTGTGTAATTGTCGCATTTGACATCTTTTCAATGTTTGGGTTTGACTTCTTTTTTGTAGATGAGTTCGGCGAACCATTCTGTTCCCTCTTCCTTTTTTCACGGTTTTGGTCATTCGGTTCCTTAACGATTAGCTTATCATATTTTATAAATGCTATTATGCTATTCGCCTTTTTTTTTCCTCTTCTACTTTAGGTTGTAATTGTTTTCGAATTTCTAATATATGTTTGGGATAATCTTCTTTTACATAGATGCCTGGTGGGAGGTTGAGTTTGTTTTTGAGTATTGAATGCTTTTTCCAACTTGTCGTTAAGGTAACAACCACTGGTCGATTATTGTTAGTGTTTGCTCCTATTCTATAGGCATTACTTATTTCTTGTCTATCTAAATGTAAGCCTGTTTCCTGAGTAATTGCTGTTATATAATCCACTAATTCGGTTTCTCTTTTTTCCTTTTCTTCAACATCAAAAAATATTAAATTCTTTTTTCTTTTATCTATTTCTATTTGATCTAATTTTTGTTCAAGTTTTGTTATTTGAGTTTTTAATAATTTGTTTTCTTGTGATATTGATTCCATCTTTTCATTAAGCGCTTCCATAACATTTTTGGTTACTGCTGTCGTTATTGCTAAAGTTTGCTGGTTTAATTTAGCCTCTAATTTTGTCCACAGCTGATCCATGTTTTGATCCATTTTTCAACACTTGATGATGGTTTGTAAATTTTAAACTGGCAACCCTGCGGCAGTAATGTCACACTTTTACGTTGGTACTCTCTGACAGGTGCTGAATGCCTGAATGATGGGTTAGGTGTGATTACAGATGATTTTGATGCAATATGGCGGACTATGACTTTCACTTTAATCGACTTTTGCGAAGTTTGTTTGGAATTTCTTGCAATGTAGTCCAATCCGCACTGTTTATTTTATTGAAAATCACTTCCTTGCACTTTCCTTGAGAGGTTTTGAGCGAATTGTGTTTCCGTGGTCTATTTTTATCGTTTTTTCACTAATTTTGCATGGAGCTCGATCAAATACGTGTTCACTCGTACAACGCCGAAACCAAAAAACATTGACACTTATTACTTCATTAATAAATTTTGTATCATATAAACATCACAAATGACAATTAATTTAACTTTCACTTAGAATTTTCACGAAAAATACGCTATGGATTAATCGAGCAAAGTATTCCGCGAAAAATATTTTGACAGTGGAGTTGAATAGAAAGAGAGCGGAGACTACGAATGATAAAGACGGAGAACATGGGTACCGTTATGTTTTGCCTTCCTACACGTACACTGTACATGTGACATATAGCGCTTCCTTATAATTTCACTTATTCATTGGAAAAAGCCTACCAAACCATAGATTTGACATTTCAGAGACTAAATTACGGAGCAAATGGGAACATTCAGGAGAGTGAATCATTCGGGGTAATTTTTCATTATATGACCCTCTCACATACATTAGGTCTGTTGCTGTTCTTGAAAATCTTACTGCTTTTAGTACTTTTCACTGCATTTGAGTATATTGTGTTCTCGTATGAGGGTAAATAGTGAGAAGTATAAGAGAATTGTTGCGCAAGCATTTCCCTTCCGTACTAATTTTTACCTCAAAAATTTGGTGTAGTTTAAAGTAGAAAACTGTCAAATGCTTGTATTTGACAAATGATATATGCTAATTTGATTGTAAATTTGTTTTTATATAGTTTTTTTTTTAAATTTATTGGATATATAATTATTAGTAACTAATAAATTATAGATTTTATTATATTTGTGTTAAACATTTTTATGTTTAGTTTATTTTTATGTATACTCCATATCAAAATTTGACAGTTTTACTGAGAGTTACTGTAATTCTGCGGTAAGCTCTTGGTAGACAAATTTGACAGAATTGTGATTTTAATTACAAATGTTCGGCAACAAACCTACTATAGGTTTGATCTGGAGCCATTCCTTTATAGTTATTAATTCAAGGGAAAGAGTATTCCTAAGTCAGTAACTGGGTCGAATCTAGAGTTGCTTAGTCATGTACCGAGGGAAGTTTTAAAAAGTAAGATGCGAAAACATAAATGCCTGAAAGATAGTTAAATCAGAAGATCGTGTAAATGGTGAAAGTTTAGTTTATTTGGCATAAAAAGAAGAAAAGAAACAAAGCGCAGACGAGCTGTACAGATTAAAACGAAAATTAAAGAATGTGCCGAAGAAATAACAATAATATATGCAATTAGAATACAACTCTGGCATTTTAAACGCGATGCCCCTTATTATCAAGCATGACCCGAATTTAATTCTATAATATGAGTGTTTCGTTGTTTAGAACTAATTTTGACAATTACAATTATGGTACACTGTTTGTCTCGTTGCACAAAATATTTTTAAATTATGTTTAAATATTTATATATGTACAAAATGTTGAAAATTATGTGGTACTCTTAATATGCATTGGTGATCAGGTTCCTTTGGAACTCATCATGAGTTTGACATTATAAGGTCTAAGTGGTCAAGGAATAAAAAACGGGAAATAACCTCGTATTTGGCACTGTCATAAATCAAAGTCAATGTATCCCTTGTAAATGTGTAAATTAATAAATAACACGGCCATAGTACACTTAACTCCATCTCCTATTTATTAATTTTTCTTGAAAAAAATCACATATTTAGGTAGATATGGTTAATATCTTTAATTTAGGGTGAGGAAAAATTGGGTTTTCCGTTCCAAAACATTGAATTTTCAATTTTATTACTCGAGGCGCTCATACAAAATTTTGACATTTGTCAAACTTCTAGTGCAAATCAGACAAATTTGCCTTTTACAAATGTACCGAGGGGTAGTGGGAGGGCAAAAAATTTTCTTCACCTTAAAATGCTCAGAATAGTCTAATATATCTAAATATGTGATTTTTTTTCAGGAAAAATTGATAAATAGAAGTTGGAGTTAAGTGTACCGTCCCCAATAACACTAAATGTTGATGACAGCTTATTGCAGCGAGTATGGTACTAAAGTCATGTCAAACATTTTTTTGTTGAGTATCCCTCTAGTTAATTATCTATTTACTTGCAGTAATATAACGTCTGCTTGCACGCGATTAAATCATGAAATGTGTATTTTCTACAATCCATTGACATTTCATATTGATTGTGATCAAAGTGAGATTTATTCACAGAAAATTTAAGAGTAGTTGTGCGAGACAAGATGTGTGTCTATCATATCCGTAGCGCCGTCGTTTATCGGAGAAATTTAATGATCGATTCAAACTTGACCTACATTTAAAGCCGCTCTCTGTTTTCATTCGAGAATCCGGTAGTTTTTATGCTTATATGTTTTTAGAATATTGAATTTTAATAATTTATGTAATAATCAGTGCAAAATACACTGCAACAGAAAGAGGTGACAGTATGTACACTTAAACGGATTATATGTTCTTGTTTTAAAAAATAACATAGATCTGACTATCTTCTCTATTTCAAAGGACGGGAGAATGTGTTTTTATTTCTAAAAACTTGAACTTTCAATGTTACTCCGTTGACCGCCCTTGGAAAAAGTATTGAATTTTCAAGTCGGGAAGTATTAAGCACATTTTGAAACATAGACCAGAATTCTGAAACAATGTCCGTATATTAAAATCCGCAGAATAATTTAATGTATCCAAATAATCACTATTAAAAATCTGTTAAAGTGTACTCTCCCTTGGAAAAGATATTTTTGGTATGTTCAGGAAATAGTTCGTATTCAACTGTAATTCAGTTATGTTTTTTAGATGAAACTTTAGACTCCAAAGTGCCTAAAACTGTAATACCGCGTTTACAACTATCACAATCTTGGAGATTTACTGCGAAGATTTTATTAAAACTCGTCGCTCGTTTACACCGCCAGTCAGAATATTCAGCATGACATTTTATTTGTGAAACTGTTCTGTTTGAAGCAGCGAGTAGCGAGTTTTCATTTGAGAAAATGAACTTGAGCGAATTGGTTTCATTAATACTTGTGCAAGACAAATTTCTTACAGATATTGGAAAGTGTATTATATAATACAATTATTTCGGAGTTTCGCAGAGCGTTTATATATATGTCCTACAAGTCGGTCAAAACACTTTCCCGGAGAGTAGGACAGGTTTTCTTTGTCTCTTTTGACATCTTTTCATTTTGAAACGTAAATAAATCATCAAACTAAAAATGTTGCCAAATAATTGAGGGGTTAGTTCACTTTGGAGGGCGAAGAAATAGGCTCGTTTAGGATTTTTATATATCAGAAATACAAAATAAATCGAAATTCCATAGAGTTTTTGTAATTATGCTCTTTAACTATATATGCCACTTGACCTTGAACCATAAATATGTTGTAGATGTGGTTATGCCGAACATATGTTGAGCGCGAAAAGCATAAATTAACATAGTTTCTTATGCTTGAAAATTGAAAAACCGAATAATGACCACGTCACATATATGTATATGCGTCCGATGGCCTTGAAAGTGAAACATGTTGTGGAGCTGGTTATGCTGATTAATATGGTGTATATATGATAGGCGCAGAAAACATAAATTAACATACATTTTTATGTTCGAAAAATTAAACAATCTATTGATTAACAGGCGGCATAGATATGGCCGATGACCTTGAAATTGAATATATTGTAGTTTTTTATGTTGGAAAAATATAAGTAGATGAAACGCTTAAAATTTAAAAAAATGTTTATGCTTTCCGCGCCCAACATATATACATCAAATTAATCAGCATAAACACCTCTACAACATATTTCAGTTTATAAGTATTTATGCTGTGTGGTAATCGTTCGGTTTTTCGAGCATAGAAAACTATGTTAATTAATGCTTTCCGTACCCAACACATATACATAAAATTAGTCAGCATAACAAACTCTACAACATATTTAAATTTCAAAGTCATCGGGCGTATATATATTATAGTGAAGAATTACCAGAGTTGTTATTTATTTGTTTGTTTATCTTATGCCCGGTTTCACGAACGATGGATAGATAAATTTAACCCAAAATCTGTGGATAAACTCTAGATAACTCATTTTCGCGTTTCACGAAAATCGATATAGATAAACTGTGGGATAAACTATGGAATAATTGATCCAAGCGATTTCCTCGAGATAAATATTTATCTATTGGATAAAGTGACAGTTCAAAGTAATTTGGTATTTTAGTATTATATCTTTGAAATTGTGTTTATTTTTGTAAATAAGAGTTCATTTCATTAAAATAAATTAATTTTTTATGTTAAGATGAGTAAAAAACCCTTTATTTAGATAATATGTCAACTGTCAATCGTTAACCCGTGGATAACTCGTAATGCTTCGTGAAACACTCGCAAAATTTATTCGCTTGATAAATATTATCCATAGATAGATATCTATTGGATAACTTGTTCTTCGTGAAACCGGGCATTAATGTAGTAAGTGTAAATAATAAACTTACTGCTAGTTAGTATTTAGTAGTATGTTTACTATATACACTTACTTTAAGATAAATAAATAAAAACTCTGGTAATTAGTAGTACATATATGGTAATGTTCTGAAAACTACTATACTGACCTTTTTCTCGGAAGAAGGTACATATGGGAATAATTATAAGTTGAAACCTTAGGCTAATTGTCGGACTGGCAGTTGCCTTAGCCAACGCGGGATTATACCTCTGCTTCTCTAAAGATATTTTTTAATTTACCGTTAGAGGTTTTTCTTTTGTTTTAATAAAGAGGTTACATTTTTGAAAGTGAGTTTGTAAATTATTTATTACATAAATATACAAATATTAAAGTGGGATGATTACCGGGTAAAGGATGACATTTCTTTCTGGGGATTAACACCAGTGAGTAACGGATTGAGAAGGTTAGATGGAGTGCAGGAAATTCAGGTGCCTTAATAAGTTAAAGAGTTGAAAATCCTCTCTCTGTTGCGGGTCAAGAAGCTCCGGCGGGGGGGTGGGTGGTTCTCCTTCAAAAAAGTCCAATGCTTTCCTGCAATATTTAAGGGTGTGGATGATGGGGAGGGGTTCTCCACAGGTGAAGCACTGGGGTTTGTCTATACGTTCATACAGGTACCCGTGTGTAATCCTCGTGTAACCCAGTTTGAGTCTTGTGAGGATCTTGACCTGAGGTTTTTTGAGTGTAGGATTTATGGTGGGATGTGAGAGGGATTGCCAATGTCTTTTTATAAATAAGTCAAGGGTGTGCCAGTTACTCCATTCTCCACGTATTGCTGAGCTTTTACAGAAGACTTCACTCGGAGGGGTTATCTTATCTCCCATATCGTCGACTATATGTGCTAGTGTATCTGCCTTTTCATTACCTTCTATGCCCACATGTCCTGGTATCCGTCCCAGCTTGATCCGACCTTCGTTTCGGACGAGGATGTTACGGATGTATTTGGGCACGAAGCTTCAATTCTTGTTGAAAATTGCGTTTACAGATCTTAAAGAGTCAGATAGCAGGATTGAGTTCTTCTCGGTACCATGCAACCTCCTGATTAGCTCGTATATTGCGTATATCTCTGCTATTGTGGGTGTTACCTCCTATCCAGATCGATTTTGAAGTGTTTAATATATTCTCCGCAGTGGCTAGATACTGCGGCTACTGATACGTACCTCTCAGTTACGGATGCATCAGTGAAGAATAGTTTCTGCTCTCGGTGTTTTTGCTGCCATTCTTGATACGTGGAGAACCAGGTCTCTCTAGGCGTCGTGTCTTTCCTAAGTTTTGGAAATATTAATACCCGATTTGATATGAGCGTTTGGGGAATGCGTGGTTTAGTGTTGTTGCTGGTTGTAATTTCGAGAAACGGGCCTCCTCGGTCTTTGTATGTGTCCCACGCCAGGTATAGTGATGATGGTTTTCTTGGCTGGGTGGTGAGTTGGGCGAATGTGTTCATCTTTTGGTGGTGTGGATTAAAGGTGTTGGAGATGTTTTTAGCTACTAAGGAGATTTTTCTGCTTGCAATCATGTTCAGAACTTCAAATCCGCCCTCTATATGTATGACTTCGTTTTCTGTGATTGCAAAAGCTCCTAACACCTTCCGTAAAACTTTTCTTGTCGCCTTCTCCAGAGGGGCAAATGTTGTTTTTGGTGCATTTCCATAGACTGTGGCCCCATAGCCACATGTTCCACTCAACAACACCCTCGTAATATGTCTTAGCGCATTCGTCGGCACATGAGACTTCCGTGAAGATAGTAGTGTCGTCAAGTTAAAGATGTTGTCTACCTTCGCGCAAGCGTTCTTCACTTGTCTGTTCCATCTTAGGGATTTACTAAAGTAAACTCCCAAGATTTTCATATGCGGGGTAGGGTTCAAGCCCAGAGCAGTTTTGGCGTCTCTCTCCATGTTGCATTTTCTCTTTCTGCAAACATGTAAGAGTTCTCCAGTGCCCTCAGGAATGATTGCGCTCATTTCCAAACAGTACGATTTGATTGTTTCCCTAGCATGTACTAAATTATAGATTGCGTCCTCTCCTACCGAGGAAGTCAAGATGTTGTCCGCGTAGATAAATGGTCTGATGTTGGATACAGTTTCCGGGCGTTTCACTACTTGTACTATGTACATGTTGAAGAGTATTGGAGACAAAAGACTACCCTGCGGGGTTCCATTTTCGAATGTTTGTGGGAGGGAATGATAACCGTGTACTAGTGTGGTGATGGTTCTATTGGCTAGTAAATTCACTATGATCCTGATTGATGGAGAGCCGAAACCCCATAGTTTCATTTGTCTGGCAATCGACGATATCGTTAGCCTTTCATATGCCTTTTAAATATCCAATGATAGAACCATTCCATGATTTCTTGAAGACAGACAACAAGCAACAATCAACAATCTGGCTCCCGAAGTAGGGATTCTGTGCCTCTACCTGGTCTGAAACCATGAATTTCGCTTTGAAGGAGATCTTCTATAAGTTCTCTTAGCCTGTCAGCCAAGAAACCCTCCATTACTTTGGATATACAGGGCAAGAATGATATGGGTCTGTAGTCCTTTACGGTTTTACATTCTCCTGCATTCTTCTTAAGGGGGTTTTTTATTAGCATGTTTCCAACAGTGTGGGTAGGTATCCTCTTGAAGTATCCTGTTGTACAGCTTTTGCATCCTTTGTTTGACGGCATTACCTGATTCTCTTATCATCTGGTATGATATCCGATCCCTACCTGGTGTTCTCCCTTGAGTTTTGCGATGTTTGCCTCCAGTTCCATAACTGAAATGGGGTATGTGATGTTCTGCTTGGAAGAGTGCGGTGTGATAATAGGACGACTTAACAGTGTCAATTTGTCCCTTAAAACTGTTAGTGTGTAGTGCATATTCTCGGAGTAGCTGTTGTTAAATGTGTTGGCCCTCGCCGCTGAGTCCGTTATGATACCTTTGTCTTCTGTATTTAACATCGCGATGTAATTCTCTGTCATCTTACCCTGACATGCTCTGATCTTAGACCAGGTCTGTCTTAGATCGGACCTGATGTTGAAACCCTCTGTGAACCTTGTCCACTTGTTTTCTTTGGCTTTTGTGATTAGCAATTTTACTTTTCTATTGGCATTCCTTAGTTGTTGGTGAGTGTAGATATTCGGGCGTCTTCTGTGGGATTTGATTATGTCATTCCTTATATTCATTTCCCTTTGGATCTCTTCAGAGAGCCAGCAAAGTTTCGATCGGGGTTGTTTTTTCCTAAGGATAGGTATAGCTACATCTGCTGCTCTTCTGATGATTCTCTTGACACTCGCTGCTTCCGCGTTGATGTTGTCTTTTGGCGCTCTACATTCGTCGCCGTGTGAAGAAATTTGCTCCAATCCGCATTGGGTTCAATGTACCTATATCGCCTGTGTTTTGGTTTTTGCAATCTCTAATTCTGTGGAATTGAATATTGAAAAATGATCGCTCCCTTCCGTTGAAGGATATAAGTGCCATAGTAACTCTTGGGCTAGGATGGAGGAGGACGGGGATAAATCTATCGCTGTGTATGTCCCTCGAGTGGACAGAAGAGTAGGAGATCCATCATTTATGATTATCAAGTCTTCTCTCTACATCGTAACCGCCATGCATCGACCTCTTCTATCCGTCCTTGAGTTTCCCCAGATCGTAGAATGAGCACTGAAGTCACCCCTAATGAACTTTCTTCCTGGAAGGGAAGTTTTCCAAACCGTTCTTGAATTGGAATGTTTATCTACCAAATTGCCGTGAATAGGTCTGATGGTAGGTAAACCTTGGCTTATATATACTTCTATGTATTGGGGTTTTGGATCTATTTTAAATACCGTATATATTTGTTTTTGGCATAATTCGAAGATTTGTTTAATATCATTGATAAACTTGATTTCCGTATCTTTTGGGTTATTAAACTTTTTGAGGTCTAGCCTAGGAGTTGTCCTATCTATACATAAGTTTTTAAGATAGAAAGAAGTGTCATCCTTTCTCTCTTCCCAGTTTATAAGACTTAACCTATTGCTTGAATTTTTGATTGATTTTTTTACATTCGTTTCTGCTGGTTCTGCGTCTTGAAGGGGGTTGTTAATTGTAGATTGAGTTGTTGTTGTTGAAGTTTTAGTTCTTTTGTTGGTATGTGTTTTCTCTGAGTTATTTTTGCTGAGGAGGGGAGTTATAGAGTTGTTGGTGCTACTTATAACTGTTGCTTTAGTTGCATTTTGTAAAGCCTCGGGATTCTCCCTCTGTTGTGGAGCAGCTTCTGACCTTTCTGCCATATTCAAATTCTTCGAGTTGACGAACTTAATCTCGTCCCCATGTCGTTCGTAGAACGTTTTTCTCGCCTCGAACTTTGATTTTGTTTCTAGGACCATGATCGATTATACTTCTTTCGCCTTCAGCCTCTTGGCGCATTTTGAGTCTGACGAGCTGTGTTCATTGTTGTTGCAATTCACACATGCTTTACCATTGCAGGATTGTCTTTCTGCTAGTTCGAGTCCACATTGACCGCATATCAGCTGACTTGTTGGGCAAAATTTGGCAGAGTGATCCAGTTTCTGGCAGCCCCTACACCTTCTCGGGCTTGGGATAGAAGGTCGTACCTCTACTTTCCTAAATCCTACATTTACCTTCGTTGGATGTTCCAGTTCGTCGAGGGTGATTATAACAATACCGTATGGTGGGGTGATAGATTGGATTGGTTGTGGTAGTTTCCGTTCGGTTTTGGAACCCTTTGCGGAATGTATATGTCCTTGACTGGATGTAAGAAGGCTAAATCTTCCTTAATTTCCTCTTCTGGCATGTCAATGATGTCTGGATAGAAGATAACTCCCTTACTACGATTCAGTGTCTCATGCCTCTGAATGTCAACGTTATAATCGGCTATCGTTTTAGTCTTTATTAGTCGTTCTGCAGTTAATAAACTCTTTACTCTTAGGACTTAATCCCCTTCCCTATTAAACGACGCCTTGCTGTACTCTTTGGTAATTTTGTTCAGAAAGTACTCATGTTTAAACCTATTCAGGTTAACCATTTTCTTTCCTTCAATTTTGGACGTGATGCGTAGGTACATTTCGCTACATATTGGGGATGTAGACTTCCTCTCCGGAAAGGCTGCGTCGTCATTGATGTTAAAGGTGAAACCTCTAGGGACCTTTCGTTTCGGACTAGGCCTCCCTCCCCTGGGGAAAAACTCCCCATAACCTTTGCCTACCTATCCGCTTTTTCAATATTTAGTAAGTACACTCACACCGCACACGACAAAATTGCTCGATAGCTGAATAAAATTATTGTGCACGCTGTACATTGTTGTCTGACTTCACTATGACAGATCTAGAAAACCTCGTGGTAATATGTTATAGAAGTTATTGTTTGTAACTTGCTTGGAGCTTAAACAACTTTTTTCCTCCAATACGTGATATAGATAAGTTTGTTGGCTACTGGTTTAAATAATCTGATTGAAAGTAATTAACCCTGTTACTTCATAATCTGAATTTCTAAAGTACACTATTTTGTCGCCTACTCCACGCTTGAAACATCACAGGGTGACGTTACCAGAGTTTTTATTATACATATCAGTGACTGTATACCAAAATTTATTTGAAGCGATGTTTTTCAAAATGTGGTTTGCGCAGTATTTTTTCAAGGTCGGACAAACAGCTCTTGTAATATTTGAGAATTAATAAGCCAATTTTTTCTGATTTTGTATAATAACTGCTATAGAAGTAGTACGTAGAATTTTTTCAATATATGTATTAGGGTGTTGCTTATTTGGCAATAAAACTAAAAAAGTCTGAAATCTTGTAGTCTCACCCCCTATTTTGTTTTACTACCCCTGTAAACTGATGCTAGTTTTTTTTATTTTATTTTTTTTTTTCTTTCAAATAACTTTAGAAGTCGCTACCAGCTGTCAAAGTTTTGAAAAAACAAGTTAAAAGAAACATTTCTAAATTTCAAATATTTTTATTAAAATCTAATAAAATTATGACAAATAAGCAAAAGTAAATTAAAAATACGATTTTTATAAGACTAAAGTAAATTTTTCGCATTCGGGTATTTCTTTCTGAAGTCTTTCACATGTAGCAAAAGGTATTGCTTCTGTTCTTCATTGACGGTAATTAGCTTGTTGAATTCTTCCATTAATGCCAAACCCCTTTCGGCTGTGTCAATGACTACCCTCATTGAACTGACTATATCTTTCGCAGCTTTATATTCCGGGTCATCTGACCACGATTCTTCGTGGCTCTGCATGAAGCTGGTCGGGAGGTTAAAAATTTCAAAAAATCGCATCGTGTTGCTCGTAACGAAATGATGTAACTCTTTCTCACTGATAAGATTCATGTCGGTTGATGACAACGTCACTCTCTTAGGTGTATGTTCTCATCCATCAGTCTGGAGAGCAGATTCAGGATGCAAGTCGAACATAATTTCCATGATGTGATGGCGGCAAGCTAACTCAAGCATGTCCTTTTGTATTTTCCGTTCCAGAAAAATGCAGGCTCCAGTTCTTAACCCTTTATTAACCGCAGTGGTATTAAAGCAAAGGCATTTTCTATTTTATTCTAAGTTCCACGATATAACAGTTTCGTAGGCACCTGAAGCACAAGCCTCCCCAGTGCCTCGATCAAGCTTTGGCACTGCTAGGAGTTGATCAACACCCTGACCTGAAACCAAAATCGATAGACGATCTACAGTCTGGTGTCCCGTAATGTCTTCTATTAATTTCCCATCCCAGCGCACAGTCAGTGGAACCTCACTTAAATACTTCTTTCAAGTCTTTCGCTGCAGCTTTACGATGTTTCACTCGCAGCCGTTAAATAGATGCATAATTCACACTGTACTCTAAAGGATCTTTTCCCCAACTTTGCAGAGTTTTTGTTAACACAACAGCTTTTCTATGACTCAAATTAGCGGCATCTAGACTTATAGTTAAACCAGCAGAAACTAATTTTTTCTACCTCTTTTCGGCGGTAATTTTTCAGTATGTTCCTGTGTTTCTGAATTAATTGTGTTTGAAATATCGTCAGAAGTCGTATTCAAACTCGCACTGCTATCGCTTGTCGACGAAGAAAGTGAACATTTTGCTGTTAGGGCCTGCATTGCAGCTGATTCCTCTCCCTTCAGTTGCTGAACCCTGGCTAATTTTTTTTCTTTTCAGCTTCTTTTTTGACGCTGGCCTTGCCTATAGAACCAATTTGGCCACGACGGTTTTCTCGTTGATTTAGCAAAAATCGTCGGTCCTTTTCATTTTTAATTAGTTTCAATGCATCTGCATGGGCAATGTCAAAGAGATTAGACAAACTATCTTTTCAACTTTTTTCTCTAGCAATCATAGTTGCAGAGCGTTTTGCTTTGTTTTCTTTATTTTTTTCAGCTTTTGCCACTCAGTAAAATACGTTCGAATCTTGGTGATGATGTGCTGCCTCAACTTGGTTGGAATTCCGGCCTTTTCCCACACACTCAAAACATCTTCAGCAGTAGAAGTAGCAGAAACTTTGACACATTTCTTCATTTCTAATTTATAATGCCAACAAAGACATAGCACCTCCTGAATGGATGGTAACCTTGACTGATTTAATGATGACGAAGGCTGGTCTATCAGCCACACATCGGTTTTTATTCTAGTCAACAAGGACGACGCCATGCTGATACTTGTTTGGAAGAAGCACAATTAATTCAGTCCCGTTAACTCCCCGACAACAGTCAAATGCGAACTAAAAACGGTAATGCCCACGAGGGGCAGGATCACCGCCGAGGGACAAAAAGAGTGTATTGAGTACGAAGGGACTCCACAGCAATTAAAATACGTTCTAGAACTAAAACGAATACAAAACTGTGACTTTTTTGTACACATATTTCATCGCTGGCTACTTGTTTTTTGTCCAAACCTTCATCAAGCTGTAGCGGCCCCAAAAATTCATTTAAAAAAATAATAAAAAAAAATTGTATCTGTGAATCAGGGTAGTAGAACCCAATGGCGGGTGAGACAATGACTTTTTGGAAGTCCATTTTTAAACAACATATGTATTAATATTTGGCCACATGGTGCACTTCTAAAGAAGAATGTGAAAAATTTGATTTAAAAATCACCAGATAATTATTAATAACAAATGAACTATGCAATATAAAACGAAAAATCCTACGTTCTTCCATAGACAATGTATTTTTCAAAGTAGAACTCAATGGCGGGTGAGACAATGACTTTTTGGAAGTCCATTTTTAAACAACATATGTATTAATATTTGGCCACATGGTGCACTTCTAAAGAAGAATGTGAAAAATTTGATTTAAAAATCACCAGATAATTATTAATAACAAATGAACTTTGCAATATAAAACGAAAAATCCTACGTTCTTCCATAGACAATGTATTTTTCAAAATATGTTCAATATTTCAAGTAAATCGGTTGGAAAGTGTCTGAGTTAGTGTTGCGTCAATACTTTTCGAAAAAAAGCGAAAATCGAGTACTCTGAAATTTTTGCCCACCGTAATTTTTTGGGACATCTTATTTGAGGTCTTAGAGGACACTATTAAAAAAATGGGTTTCTTTCGAAAATTCAAGAGTGGCGTATCCCCTTAAACAACGCGCAAAACAAAGAATTGATTTAATTTCGCAAATGTGGAAGCAGTACGAAATAGTGTTAAAACGCGAAAAATTACAAAAGTGTTCAGCACTAGATGGTGCCACCGACGTGATTGAGAGAGGATTTAGATTAAATCATCTAGCGAGATTTGCCAAATGTATGACAAATCTTGTAGATATAAAAAGCATTTAGAGTTAAGTCTTCTCGAGCCCCTAAATCTACAATAGTACATTCTTCAACTTATGTAAATGAAAACCATGGTTTTCATTACACTTTGTTCTGTTTTTCAACATTATTTTAATTAGAATATAGAAAAAAGTAACAGATAGTCCTAATAATCTAATAGTTTTAAGTATCTGTTGAATGGTGTAAGAAAAGTTATTGTGGAATTGCGACTGTTTTTGCAGGGAATAAAACCCTCGTCCTCCGCTCGGCATCTGGGCATGTGCTGGACAACTGAGTTACAGTGAACGCATCCATATAAAAATCGCCAGACAAAAAAGTTTTTTGATGGGTTTACTAACCACTATTTACAGAGAAGGATAACTTCGATGCCGTCTACCAGTAAGGAACCTGACGAACGAATCCGATGTTACAACTGTTCTAAATTTGGACATTACCAATCTGAATGTCCAAAACCGAAGAGACCAGATGGATCCTGCTTCCGCTGCGGCCTGATGGGGCATGTTTATAAGGACTGTCCAAATCGACCATCGACAACTGCTGCTTATGCTAATAGATACCCCAAAACTGATGATGACGACTCTGATGATTCATATCTCTGTAGGAAAATAAGGACTTTAGACCTGTCCTAAGAGCTTCATCGTCGAGGGAGAGGCTCCTTCAGAAAATATAAAGCAATTAAATCCTTCAAGATACCGCGGTCTGGGAAACCAAACTATTATGTCTGCCGGAAAAGTGAACTGCAGAATTAAATATAAAAGCACTGAAATTAACCACCAATTTATGAAGGACCTGAAGCAACACTCAATGGGCTTGAAATAGAGCGTCTTATGTAATTAATGAGTTAAGCGCATATGTAATTAGATAATAAGAAAACTGTTGTAAATATTGAGGACAATGTACGTCAGGATGGACGAACTGTAGTAAATTGCACAGTGTACCGCAGTCCTACACAGTGTATTGCGGTTCTAATAGTGTACTTATATGTGTGCCACTGCGGTTCTAACAGTGTACTTATATGTATACCACTGCGGTTCTAACAGTGTACTTATATGTGTACCGGTTTGACCATTCTGGCTGTTACAAAGACCAATCTACCGATCGTATGATCGTCACTTGGTCACTTGGCGTCACTTGGTCTTTGTTCTAGTAGTTTTTAAATTTTATTACAACCCCCTGAAGAGTTAAGACGTATGTCAAGTCAATAAAATAGTATTAACCAATTAGTTTGTTTAAATTAAAGACACTAAAGGTGCGATGTTTGATTTTAAAAATTTAATTTTAGTTTCAACAAAAAAAAAAAAAAAACAAAATTAAAAGTTTGTAATTGACGTGAAAGAAAACAGAACATCAAAACACTACAATTTCACAAAAAAATGTCGAACTATCAAATTAAATCTCACCGGTGGTGTAAACGGGCGAGGAGATTTAGTAAATCATCTCGTTAAAGATACTAGATTTAGGTCGGTGTATACCACAAATTATCTAAAACTGAAGTCCTATATTTTTGGGCACTCCAGTAGAGCAGAACAACTTAGCTCTCGATAAAAACTGGGTTTAATTTATTCCGCTGGATAATTCGAAAACGATGAAGTTGAGCTAGAAATATCCACACGGCGACGTGGTTCATTATCCTTGCGCGAACCTAAATTTTTCTTTGAATTCTGCAAAATTACAATTTTTTCAATTTATTTCATCTAAAAATTTACATTCAAGTACTATATGAAGAATTTGTTTAACCGAGGTTGAAAACATCGATGGAAATTTGCATAAATGTGAACCGAAATTGTTTAAAGTTTGTAATCTTTGGAATGCAAGTCCGCTGTGTTCTTTTGCTACTTTGGATCTTCTCTCGATAGCGATTACCAAAAGAATACGGCTTGGCATTTTTATGTATCAGTTCATACATTTTTTAATGTCAACAATATGTGATGGATGGCTCTTTGCTATCTTTCGAAGATTTATTTTCGTAAGAATTTACCGTTAGTTCCGCTTGTCATTTGGCGGTTTTCAGTTTTTATAATTACAGTTTTCAGAAATATGGATATTTAAAATTCGCAAAAGAAAAAAATCCGAATTTATAAGCTTAATTCAAGCCAAACCATGGCTGTGGAACATAAAATTCAAGTCTTAGAAAATGCATCAATGCCTCAAGCATGCTTGGGCCGAAATAGCTAAATATTTTTTGATAAATGGTTAGTCTGTTGTTAGCAACAATTTAGGAACCAATAGACCAAACCTATTTGGGTTTATTTCAGAAGATGAAGCGCTTAACCTTTTTAAAGCGCTTCAAGACAAATATCGTCGCGAACGCAATAAAAGATTAAATGCAACCCGGAGTGGATCCGAAGCCATAAGCGAACCCAAATGGGAACACTTCCGGGAGCTTACATTCTTAGATGACGCCATGAAGGGGAGAAGGTGAAGAAGAAGTAGATAAACAAACTAAGTTACAGTTTTTTTGTATAGGACTCACAGTTCGCAGACATGGCCATCAAGAACGCCCGAAGTTGATATTTATTCAGAAATGCTAGAATTTTTTGAGGATTCGACCCAATTACCGCATACATCCAACACAATGGCTGATGAGTTATTTTATTATCCTGGGAAATCAAACTCATCCAACAGAGCTTGCCCGAACTCTGACCACCGCAGAATACCACCTAAAATTTATTGTTTCTATTATATCTATATATAATTATCAGTGAACGATGACATACCATCAGATTCCGATCCGTATGCTCCGCTGTCCACATATGTGAACATGTAATTTGCATCGCAAACTGCGAGGAGAACCAATGAGAAACTTTGTTTGTAGTTTCTATACAATGTCCCTGTGTTAGGAGGAGCCTGGATTATGCAATGTTTCCCATCAATGGCACCGACACAGTGAGAAAAATTCGTTTTTGCGTAGAACATTTCAGCCGCTTGCTTAAGGGATTCTTTGGTTGGTACTGGAATATACTGCTTTCTAGGAACTTTCCATATTGCCTCTGTTGTTTCTCGAATGATTGAACAAACACTCATTTTGCCCAATCTGAATGCAAATGAAAGTGATCCATATGAATCCCCTGTGGCAAGAAACCTAAATGCATAAGTATTCATCTCGTGTTATAGATCTTTTTTAATAAGGTAACTAAAAGCCTCTCTTGTTCACAAATAGGTTTTCTTATTGATAATTTGCTCAGATGTGGGCACACTAATGATAACAAATGCTCAAATTGGGTTTTGCTCATTCGGGCGTAATTGCCAAATCCTTCAAGATCAGTTTTCATCATTTCTTTTACTAAACTGTTCGTATCTCCTTGGGACTCCCTGTCTTTAAAAATTTCACGCACCCACCACCTTTTTTTCCGTCGAACAGCGGTCAGTGTTACGAACACACACACGATCGGGAACGGCTCCCATGGCAATTGTGTGTGTGAACGTAGAATGATGCGCGAGACTCTTCCGGTAGTCACATTTTAGGTTTATTGCAAACCAGACGCGTGTGGCTCAACGGTCGATCGCAGACCAGATTCTTTACCTTTGCAGGTCTATTGCAGACAGATGCGAGGTGTCTTGAGGCTATTGCAGACCAGATGCGGGCTGTTCATGTCTATTGCGGGCATTTGAAGCTTATTGCAGGCGGAGCGATTAATTTATTGCAAATTAATCAAAGGTGTATCACCAGATTAAGAAACAAAAAAACAAAGGAAAACTCTTTTTGTATTATTCACTGCAATAGCTGCAGAAAGAATGTTGAACATGTCGGTGCACAAACGAGATCACTTTGCGGATGCGATCATCAGAGCCGGTGTGCATATTGGAAACGATGCGTTTCTAACAGCGAGTCGCATGGAGGTCCATGAGCGTTTGCAGATGCTTGAGGGTAACTGGGAGCGCTACCAGACCGAACACCTATCGCTGGTGAGTGACGAAGCGGTCACCCAGGTACTCAAGGACGTCCATATGGAGAATTTTCAGCAAATTGAAAATGAATATTTGCGCCTTCGTTTGATATGTCACAAGCGGTTTCATACGTTGGATCAACAAGAGCAGGATGCGCGCGCAAGCCAACAGTAATTGCCAGCTGTTAGTAATCAAAGTCAGCAGATAGTTGTGCAGACTGCTGACGCACTAGCCAACATCCCAAATACATGGGGTCAATTTGCGGGTGATTAAGCTCAATGGCATAGCTTCAGGGACCGATTCAAAGCAGCGGTGCACCTAAACCAGAATTTGCCAGTTGCTTTCAAGTTCCAGTACTTGAGAGCTGCTGTTGTTGGACCTGCTGCCCGAGTGCTGGGCACATGGAAGTTTACAGATGCGAATTATCCACGTGCTTGGGAACGCCTCTGTGAAGTGTATGAGGATGATTATTTGGCTGTTCAAACGTTGATTCGCCGACTGTTGAACGTGCCGCGTATGGATCGTCCTACTAATTCTGGATTGCGCAGAATAATTGACACTGTTCATGAGTGCATGACACAGTTGGGTGGATTTGTGAGAACCGATAGCTGGGATCCAATATTAGTGTTTATGATCGTTGAGCGGTTGGATCCGAAAACACATGATGCTTTGGAGATGCATCGTGCAGATTTGCGGGCTGGTGAGCACGTGGCTGACAACCAGGATGTGCAAATGCATTCTGAAGATGCTTCAGGAGCTGAACGTTCTGTCCAGATACCATCATGGGAGGAGCTGAAGCAATTCCTAGAACGGCGTGCACGTGTCTTGATGCATTCAGAACGTCGTGAGCGGACGAACATCTGTGATACAGCAGCATCACGGAGCCGTGATAGCAGTCAAGCTCGTGAAAATTAAGGATGAGATCGGTTGTTGTACCGGTAAAGCACCAACAACAAAAACAGGTAGATCGCACTACCACCAGTTCACGTCCCTGTTCTTATTGCAAGGGGGATCATCCGTTATACCATTGCGATGGTTTTATGTTGATTGGATTGAATGCCAAGATGGAGCACATTGAAAATGAGGGTATATGCAAGCGATGTTTGCGTGACGACCATCCAGGGCGTGGATGTAAGCAGAGGGTTTGTTTGAAATGCCCAAACAACCAATACCACAACACATTGATTTGTTCTACTCGTGAAGCCGAGCGACTAACGGTGAATCTTGTGGGTGCTGGACCATCAGGAGGTGCAACAAATGAGGCTCAAACCGCACGACGCAGGCGGGCAAATAATCCATCGGTAAAGCGGCCGATTGGTCATGATGGCGAAGCATGACCATTGAAAATTACTAGAATGGATGGTCACTTTACCGTTCCAGTTGAAGGAGATGAATGGCAGTTTGTGACTACATCCACATCCAGAGATGCAGAGAAGCGAGTGCAGTGCGGTGCGCTTAGTTCATCTGTTTCTGTTTTCAATAGCGGAAAGCAGGCAGAGGAAGACACAACAGTTATATTAGCAACAGCTCGCGTGAGGCTACAAACAGGAATTCAATTGCATGAACCATGTAGAGCTTTATGCGATCCTGGCGCACAGATAAGTCTAATTTCGGCAGATTGTGCCAAGCGTTTAAGGTTGCCGGTGCTAAAGTGCTATACACTCATTAATGGTATTGGCAGAGCATCACCTATTACGAGGCGTACAAAGGTGTACATTCGTCCATGGTTTGATAGCGAAATCGCTATTAGGGCTGACGTATACATCATTGACGAATTCCCTGGGGTATATCCGTCCGTGTTGATTGAAGCAGATATCCCAAGCGATCTGATTTTGGCTGATCCGGACTTCGCGACACCTGCACCAATTGAGATGCTGATTGGAGCTGATGTCTGGCCTCGAGCTGTGGCCACGTCATCACCAGGGTGCAGTGATTCTGGATTCGGAGTTTGGTTATTGTGTTCTGGGTCGATTTGTCCTAGCAAGCGGTTCAACCATGTACCAATCGATTTTTGCAGCGGTTGGGGAACCTGTTCAAAATGAGGAGGAGCTCGATAAATTGCTTAGGAGTTTCTGGGAAGTGGAAGCACAGGTCGACGCGATTAAGGCAATTCGCAGTCCACAGGAGGAAATGGCAGAGAAGATATTCATGGAATCACACTATCGTGAGAGAGATGGCAGATACGTCGTTGAAATTCCATTGAAGGAAGATGCGTTTCCTTTGCCTGATTCACGTGGCATTGCGCTACGAAGATTTTATCAATTGGAGCGCAGATTATTAAAAGACCCTGAATTGCGGGCAAAATATGTAGAATTCATGCGCGAATTCCAGCATTTGGGTCATATGCAAGAGGCTGTTGGAGAACCAAAACCAGGCAGATTTAATTATATACCACATCATTGCGTGGTTGGAAAATTCCGGGTTGTGCTTGATGGCTCAGTACATGAAAAGTGTGGCAGATCATTCAACGATGTGCAACTTGTTGGCGAAAAATTGCAATATGACATTCTCGATCACAAGATAGCGTTTGTGGCCGATATCGAGAAGATGTTTCGACAAGTTATCGTCGATCCATCACAATGGGACTTGCAACGTCTCTATTGGCGTGAGGATCCAGGCATGCCTTTAAAGGAATATTGGATTTCGAGAGTGATATATGGCATGGCTTCATCGTTTAATTGTGCAGTGCGCGCTATGTTCCAGTGTGCTCGGGACTATGCGGACAAATTCCCAGTAGCAGCAAAATCAATTGAAGCAGACACATATGTGGAATGCTTGCAAGAGAAATCGACTTCGTTTTCTGTCAAGGTGGCTTTGTATTGCGTCAATGGTCATCGAACGCGAAGGAGATAACTGAGATGATGTCTGCTATTGGCAAACAGACTGTTGAGCTGCATGAAGCAGATAATACCAAAATTCTCGGGTTAATATGGCTGACGAAAACCGATGAATTTGCCATACGTGTGCGTGTTGATGGCATAGAGAATGCGGTGACCAAGCGACAAATTCTAAGTTGCATTTCGAAGCTTTATGATCCAAACGGATACATTGGTCCAGTCGTATTGCGTGCCAAAATCTTAATGCAAGATTTGTGGAAATTGGATCAATCATCTTGGGACAAGAGGGTGCCAGATGACATGCTCAGGAAGTGGATTGAGTTCTATGATGGGATGAGGCTCCTGGTGAACTTTCGGTTGCCGAGATGGTTAGGCACAAGTATTGTCAATAAAGTCCAATTGCATGGATTTTGCGATGCTTCTTCACTGGCATATGGTGCGTGCGTTTATGTTAGAGTTACGAATGAGGCAGGAGTGAATATCAGCACATTACTTATAGCAAAGTCTAGAGTTGCCCCAATCAAAATGATGACAATTCCTCGTTTGGAGCTACGTGCAGCGGAATTGTTGGCTCGATTGATGCGTAGAGTGAAGCTTGTTTGTGAGTTCGATAAGGCAGAACAATTTATGTGGTCGGATTCAATCATTGTATTGCACTGGTTGAGGAAATCGACGTATGATTTGAAGACATTCGTAGCGAATCGTGTGCAGGTAATTCAGGACTATTCTAAGGGAGTACATTGGGCTCATGTGGATACGAAGGACAATCCAGCTGACCTCATTAGCAGAGGGATGGACATGGCTGACTTCCTACATTCCCGTAAATGGAAGCACGGTCCGGAATGGTTATTGCAGCAAATTGATACCTGGCCGAAACCGAAGCTGACGGTCACGAAGACAGACAAAGTTGAGATTCTCAAAGAGTTTAAGAGAGCAGTTGCAAATGTGAGCCTAGTCCAAGTAGCAATGGAGTGCAGAGGCAAATTATTGATTGACCGATTTTCGAGCTGGAAGAAAATCGTGCGCATAACGGCTTATGTTTTGCTTTTCGTTCGAAATGCAAAGCTGAAATTGCCAAGCCGTAGAAGAAGACAAACGAGGGCTATGGCAGCACCACGATTGTCAGCTAATGATTTATTTGATGCAGCGATTTATTGGGTGAAATATATGCAAAAAATCACGTATGGTGCAGAGATTCTGTCATTGCAGACAGGTTCAAAAGACTTCCCACCACGAAGTAAAATTGCAGCGCTTCGACCAAAATTAGTGGACGGCGTACTACGTGTTGGTGGACGCATAAGCAAATCATTGTTGGAGTATGAAGAGCGTTACCCAATTATTGTTCCACCAAAAAGTCGTCTGTGTTACCTGATAATGGATCAAGCACACAGGGACAACATGCATGGCGGCATTCAACTTATGATGCAGCATATAAGACAACAATTTTGGATTCCACAGTTGAGGCAGCAATTGCGATGTTTTGTGTCAAGATGCGTGAGATGCGTACGTGAGTCGAAAAAGACAGCTGACCAAATAATGGCAGATTTGCCAGCTGAACGTGTTCGACCTGCGCGACCATTCACACGAGTGGGCATTGATATGGCAGGTCCGATCAAAATAAGGGAAAGTGAGGCATCAGAGATCATTACTAAAGGATACGTTGCAGTATTCGTTTGTCAGGTGACGCGGGCAGTGCATTTGGAAGCAGTTACCTCTATGTCAGCAAAATCTTTTTTGGATGCGTTTTACAGGTTTTGTGCCAGACGCGGTACACCTGTGTACATCTATTCGGATAATGGAACGAATTTCGTTGGCGCTGAGAAGGAATTGCAAGAAGCGGTTAAAAGCTGGCATGGCAACAGCGTGAAAGACCTTATGAATGAAAAGGGAATCATTTGGCGATTCATAACACCAGCAGCTCCACACCAAGGTGGTTTGTGGGAAGCGGCTGTAAAGCAGATGAAGCACCATCTTCGCCGTGTGATGGGGCCGGTGAAATATACGTTTGAAGGTCTCTCGACATTGCTGTCAGGTATTGAGGCATGTCTGAATTCCAGACCATTGTATGCTTTGTCAGACGATCCTAGCGATTGCGCTGCGCTGACACCTGCCCATTTTTTGAATGGTGGACCAATAAAATTGCCGTTACCACGCAGAACGGATGAGCGAGCGAATTTGTTACGGGGCGGAAAGCTTTTTAAGACCATACAGGCTCAAACAGATGCGTTTTGGGAATGTTGGTCGAGAGATTATTTAAAAACATTGATGCTGAGACCGAAATGGCGAAAAGAGAGGGAGAACATCAAAGTTGGCCAATTGGTACTGATTGAAAGCGATCATTTTGCACCAACATATTGGTCTATGGGCCGAGTTACAGAGACGCATCCTGGCTTAGATGGCAAAGTCAGAAATGTAACAATAAGGTTACAGGGTGGCGTTGTTCGACGGGCTGTTCAACGTCTATGCATCATGCCGACCGACCATGATGAATTTGAGCGTTTGAGTTGAGGAGACCTCAAGGGGGGCGGTGTTACGAACACACACACGATCGGGAACGGCTCCCATGGCAATTGTGTGTGTGAACGTAGAATGATGCGCGAGACTCTTCCGGTAGTCACATTTTAGGTTTATTGCAAACCAGGCGCGTGTGGCTCAACGGTCGATCGCAGACCAGATTCTTTACCTTTGCAGGTCTATTGCAGACAGATGCGAGGTGTCTTGAGGCTATTGCAGACCAGATGCGGGCTGTTCATGTCTATTGCGGGCATTTGAAGCTTATTGCAGGTCAAACGCAGGCAATAACATTGCAACTGAGGCAAGTTATTGCAATCAAAGTGCAGATGGACTAAGGTGCAGTCAATGTACGCATGACGTCATGACGCGGAGGAGGAACCCTGATGCAGGCATAGAAAGGGGAAATCGGGAGCATGCTCGGGAAGGGTGGCAGGGAAAGGGGGGTTAACAGCCAGGCAGCATAAAAAGAATAAAAAAATAAACAAATCAAAACTAGAGAAATGTGTTTTCTATCAATCCAACAGTCAGTATTCGTGTGAAGAAAAGCGACACTCATTCTCACGTAATGTGACACAATAGCAGCTCTTCTTTGAGTCATACTGATGATAATTATAATTTCTATCGTTTTCGCTAGACGAACGTTCCACGTACTGTCAAATTCAATTTCAACGTTCGCGTGTCAAAACAATTTCGAATTTCCAAAAAGCATTGTTCTTGCATTGAGTACAAGACTGCGCTGAAGCAAATTTGTAGTCAAAGCTCACGCTTGCATTGTGTATGCACCTTGAAACTTCAAGTAGTGATGTCTCGAAAACGCCAACGGACATAAGAAAAAAGTTTAAGCCATTGAATGCGTCTATGATACAAGGTATCGAAGGTTTTAATGTAGTGATAAACTCTTGTGTTGGAAACTCACTCGTTCGATGTTATTATAAGTAAAATACGTTGGTTGCTAGATGACTACAGACTAATTTATTTCTAGAAAATGATACTTCACATTGACCGTTTAGTTTACATGATTTTTAACTGATGTCTCTATGTTCTAGCTCTATTTTTGATATCAGCCTTGCCAACAGTTATACGTTCTTCTTCTTTCGGAACTCGAAAAATTAACCAACGTGCTGGTCTAGGTAACCAAATGGAAGTTCGATGAGTGAAAATGATCATATAAAATTGGAAACATTTCCTTCAGACTAGAAGAGCATTAATGTATTACGCACATCAACATTATAGAGGATCAATTTTACCTATGTCAAATGTTCTTTTTGGACATCGAGTGGTGTATATCTGTCAAATCCCATATATTTTTGTGCAAATTTAACACCCGATAATACTTGGGTTAAAATTTTGCCACGCGATAGAATGTAGATCTAGTGTTATGAAGATGGCGCCACGTTAAATTTTGTTTCCCGCGAGTTTAAAATTTTTGGGAAATTCGGCAAAAACTCTTGCGTGGTTTACACTTACAAAATTAAAATAAAGTGAATCAAAATTTGATTGTGTACTTACGAATCGAAAGAAACATAAGTCGCGTTCTTTTGGGACATCGAGTGATGTAGATCTGTCAAATCCCATACATTATTTGCGTGCAAATTTCACACCCGATAATACTTGAGTTAAAATTTTATCACTCGATAGAAGTCCATTTAGTGTTATGCAGATGGCGCAACGCTAAATTTCCTGTCCCGCTAGTTTGAAATTTTTGGGAAATAATGTTTCTTTATAATGTTGCAAAATTTGAAAATATAAAACATTTATGATACATATTCTTAAAAATAAATATAAATTTCAATAGAATTCTTGCAATTCACTTACTCTTCTATACATTGTTTTTATATATAGGGTATACATACTAATTTTCTTAAATTATATAAATTTCGAGGATTTTTATCACATAACATTTCATATTCTTTTGAGCACCATTCAAATGTCGGTTCAATATTGTAGGCTTGGTAGTGCTCATTATATTGTCTTATTTCCAGTTTTCTACAAATAAAAAAACGTTTACATCGTCCCCTATAAGAATATAATTAATTTCGGCGAACTCATCATCATTGTTTACTTCGCTGATATTTAATATAGTGTTTAAATTACATTTGATACCATTTATGGCGATTCATTTTGCACGCTGAAAATTATTTATTTTTCTCAAATTTCTTACTGTATTATTTAACAAGAAATTGCATTCTTTAATATCTTCTAATTTTATTATTATTTAAGGACTTTTACAAATTCTTTTGGCGAATCCTCTTTTACCTATAAATCGCTCACTAAGCATCAATTGATTTCTCAATGCTAAACTGTAACAAATATTTATTCTAGATCTACATACTAATGCATATGATTTAAAATCTTTATGTTTCCCTTCATAACGAATGCATGATACAGGCCACATTGGTCCAATAGTTCTGATTATGCGTGGATAATGAATCAAAAAATGAAATTTAGGCAATAAATGTTGATCGACGAAAAGATTCAGGTATGATTGATGATGTTCTGAAATTAATGTCTCTAAATTTTTTATTGATTCTTCGTCGAAATTATTGTTCATTAAAATACATGTTATTTTTCTTAGCGACAAATAAAGATTCCAATATTTGTTGCCTGCAGGAACAATATCGCCGATTATTAGATTGAGAGAAGTAACTAAAACACGCATTTCAGAACTCGTACAGGTATAATAGCCAGACGCTAAATTTGCTTGAGTAAACTTAGGAAACGTATTATTCGAAGTACATGAGCCAAAATTGAAATATTTCATTCTATCATTTAGAATATGAAGTGATATTGATAAGTTATTTTCATTATTAATTATAAATCTCAAGATTGTAGGTAGTTCATATCTCCAAATTCCTTCAAAAAGGTCATGCTAGACATCACCGTAAAGGTTAACTGTTAAATGAAAGTTTGGAATTTCATGGAAAAAGCATCCTTGTTTTATACCATTTTGTAAATTTAAGAAATCTGCTTCATAATTTTAATTGTTTCTGATCATTTTTTATTTTCTTTCAATTGTTTTTCCATTTCATCTTTGTGTTCTCGACAAAATCTACAGTAATGGTTAGAGTTAAATGACTCATGTAATCCAAATAAACAGTTTAAGCCTAAATTATCTCCACTCAATAATGCTAACGCAAAATAAATTCTTTTAGCACCATTTTCTGTATTGATAATTATTCCTTCATTTCTTAAAAACATTAATTCATTTATAAGCAAGCTTAATGTCTCTTTTATTATACGACCTGTTATATCTTTTCTATCAATAGATTTATGAATTAATGTTAAAAACATATTTTTCAACAATGAAGAATATTCTGGTGGCAAGGAAGTTATCTTAAAATATATTAATCCAATTTTATTAACTCCCGTTTGCGAACCAAGAGTATTATTTATTTCTAAATCGTCAAAGTATATAGTTAATGGGAGAACTGTTTTGTCTTCGAAGTCTATTTTAATTTTCTGTCATTGATCGGCTTTCAGGAAATTATCAATTTTAAGTGGATTGGATGTGTCTACTTCTATCATGTAAGTTGTGAGATCATTAAAAACATTCGGTAACTCTAGAAAAGATTTTAAGATTTTTCTCATAGGTATAAATTGGCCTTCGGAATTTCCCAAATCGAGCGTGCTTTCATTGTTCACAATTTTTTTACGGAGAACTGTTTGAATGGTGAATGGAATAGGTTCTATTAAATAACCGAATTTCTCAATGTGAGATTGTCGCAAATAATCGGTTTCTAAGCCCCTAAAGGGCTAAACTAATTATGTCTAATACATCTCTTATCCCTTTATCTAAAATGTTAGAATCAGTCATCGTTTGCTTTAAAAAATCGAATCCACACGTTTCAAATAATTCATTGGTATTTTCAATCGTGGCACATGAGGATTAGTGTGCAGCTTTGCGATAAAAGATATAGCGACAGAAGAGACAAGTTTTTTAATTTCATTGATATTTATAGTGTTATTTGACGAGATATTATTATTAACATTATCTGGGTCTGTATGAACAAGAATGTTATTGTCGACCAATGACCTTATATTAATACAATCTATGCTACTAACTTCTTCAATATTCGGGAATGATTCACTAGTTTTTGAAATAATCAATTGATGCCTGTGTGACAAGTCAACCAAAAAGGAGGATCAATAAAGATTATAACCAATTTAATCCTATTGTTTTGAATCATTAGTCTGTATCTCCTACAGGTTAGGGACCTAAGAACCAATCTCATGTCTGTGTCAAAAATTACTCAACACGACCGAGAGGTATTGTTTAGAAAGGATGACGCAATTATCAGGGACCGAAACGGAGAAATAAAAATGATAGCAGATCGCATAGGAGATCTGTACTACTTGCGAGAGGCAGAAGAACAAGCAAAGGCGGTGACGACGCAAGAGGCGCGAACGAATGATGCAGATTTATGGCACGCAAGGCTTGGGCATTTACATATGGATGCCGTAGTAAATCTATCAAAAAGCCGAGCAACAGGAATTAAACGACTGGTAGGGAACCGATCATCGTGCGACGTATGTCATCGCGGAAAATTGACGGCGAAACAATTCACGCCACGTACGGAGAGAAGTAATAAATTACTGGAAGTCGTACATACAGACTTGTGTCAACCGTCGAACACAAGATCTGAAGGGGGAAGAAGATATTTCGTGACATTCATCGACGATTGCAGTGGCTGGTGCGAATTGTATTTATTGAAGAGCAAGGATCAAGTTTTTGAAGCATTTAAGAACTACAAAAACAGCGCAGAAAGACAGACAGGAATGAAAATTAAGAAATTTCAATCGGATAATGGTCGAGAATACTGTAATAAACAGTTCGATGAATACCTGAAGCGTGAAGGCATCCAGAGACGTCTAACAACACCGTATACACCGCAGCAAAATGGAGTTGCTGAACGCATGAACAGGACCATCGTCGGCATGGCCAGGTGCTTATTAATACAATCCGGACTACCCACGATGTATTGGGGAGAGGCAATAAACACCGCGAACTACATCAGAAACCGATGTCCAAGCAGAAGCCATGAAGGGATGACTCCATTTGAATTATGGTTCGGGAAAGTACCGAATTTAAAACATTGAAGAGTATTCGGAGCCAAGGCGTTCGTACTAGACAAAACACCTGGACGAAGAAAGCTCGACGACAAATCGATTGAGGGAAAGTTAGTCGGATATTCACTCACAGCGAAGGCATACAGAATTCGACGAAATGACACGGGAACGATCGTCGAAACCAGAGATGTCAAAATAGTGGAGGAACCCACGATGAGGGCATTACGAGACACATCGCCTATTGATATCGATTATCAACAACTTGAAGAAAGGGATTTTGAGCCAGGGAGAGTCATCAGGGATGTAAAACCATCCAAACATGAATTGACACCATCATTGAAACGTGCACCGGGAAGACCTGGAAAAGGAAAAACTGGGAAACCTGGAAGACCCAAGAAGCTTTACAGATACGTGAGTTCGTCAAGTCTTGCATCAAGCCGAGAAAATCTGACACAAGAGGAAGAACACTCAGAGAAACATGAGGAAGGGGAAGCTCAAGACGACGTATCTGATCAAGAGAAGGTCGATGAAAACCGCGGCGAAAAACAAATTTTGGAAACATCGTCGATACCATTAGAGAAACAGACGCAAAGTGACGGCGAAGGAAATATTGTTGGCAGTAGCTTATGTAGACGACATACTGGCGATGTCAACCAATCCAGAGTTGATAGAAACACTGAAACGAAGACTAAAGCAAGGATTTCGAATAAAAGATTTGGGCGAAGCAAGATACTGTTTAGGAATTGAATTCAACCAAGAACAAGACCGGATTAGCTTGAACCAACTGAGATACGTGGAGGAGCTGTTGGAGAAATTCGGAATGAGTACATGTAGTCCACAAAGCACACCAGCCAATCCATCATCGAAATTGAAGGCAACAACTGACCCAAATAAACCGATAAAGAATCCACAATACCGAGAACTCGTGGGATCACTCATGTATTTAGCTGTGGCAACAAGACCGGACATTATGCACAGCGTAAGCGTGCTGAGCCAGTTCAACGAACACCCAACGGAGGAACAGTGGGTCGCAGCAAAACGGGTGCTCAGATACCTGAGGGGAACGCCGGGACTGGGACTTGTCTACGAAGGATCCGTCGAGAAAATCATTGGATACGCCGATGCGGATTGGGGAAACGACCCAGTTGATTCAAAATCGTACACAGGATACGTCTTCACACTCGGCGGCACCGCGATTAGCTGGAAGTCGAGAAAACAAAAGACCGTGGCATTGTCGACGACTGAGGCGGAATATAAGGCACTCACGGAAGCGACAAAAGAATCCAAGTATTTGAGAGGACTAATCGAAGAATTAGGAGAGCCTAAACTATCAGAAGGGCTCATATACTGCGACAACATGGGAGCGGTGAAGTTAACTACAGCAACAGGTTTTCATGATCGAACAAAACACGTGAGGATACATTTTAACTTCGTCAGGGAAGCTGTAGTAAACCAGGAAATCAACCCGACGCATATAAGCACACAAGAAATGGTAGCCGACATATTGACAAAGTCGCTGCCAAAAGAAAGACATGCCGAGCTCACTCTAGAAATGGGCATGAGGGAGACAGATTAACGCCGTGTACGTGTTTGCATTAAGGGAGAGTGTTGGAGACAGATAATGCAACACGCACAATTAACTAGAAGGGACAGATGACACCACTGTCGATAAATTCTAGTACATCAAAAAGTCTCCTTGTTCTCGTACAAAAATTTTCTACGAGTCGATTTATTACAAAGCGTGTGTGTGACAAGTCAACCAAAAAGGAGGATCAATAAAGATTATAACCAATTTAATCCTATTGTTTTGAATCATTACTCTGTATCTCCTACAGTATTGTTGTGGTCTAACCAATGTAACAATTCCTTTATTTGATCTGTAACAAATAAAAAATAAATTTCATTAGCAGACCATTTAATATATGTATATCATAATAATATGTAGGTACTTGCCTGAAAGCTGTACTTGAATTTTTTTAGCTTCCTTTGACTGGTTACGTTGAGATGAGTACCCGCTCATTGACCTATATCGCTGCAATTTTTTTGAAAATTTATCTCCAAGCCTGCCTCGTCTTTTAGTGTGAGTATTGCCTTCACTATCCCTCTTTCTTTTTGGAGGAATATAATATGTATTTTATTGTTCGTTTGGAAAAATTTTGATTATTTCATCAGTGTCATATCCGACAAATCTTCATTAGGTACGTAAGTAAAACATCATATGTTATTTTCAGATTATAATTTACTTTAGTGAAATCAATAGTAAATATTAGAAAATACCTATCACAACTCGTAATCAAATCTGAAACTATGATGTCACATAGTTGAAGACTGGATAGATCTGAAAATTCACCGCTGAGCCGATATTCTTCGTTAAGGACTTGATCAAATGCACCAGTTTTCTGCAAAAGTGTTCCAACGTAATTGGATTTACCATATTTTATTTTCCTCCGATATTCATTTTCGTGGCTATATGCCCGATCTCTTACTACAAAAGTCTCAAATATCTAAATAAATTGTTTTGTATTATAAAAATGTTATTCTTATCTCAGAAATAATAAAACATTGTCACTTACACTTCTGCCAGAGTTTCATGAGAAGTTGATGGCGTAGAACTATCTTGATTAATTGTTTTTTTCTAATAAATTTTACAATTTAAAAGTAAATTCCAGTTGGTCACCAATACCCGGAACAAGTTCTTTAATAGATGAACCATCTAGAAGCTTTAATCTATTGATGGTAATTTTTGATGTTAAAATAAAATCACTCTTCCGGTTATTTATTATTCTTACATAAATTCACATATTTAAACACATCACTATATATTACCCTTAAAAGTATCAATGAGTCCCTCGAAATTCCATTTAATCAATATGTCACACGTTTCCTGATCAGCCATTTCACTATTTTTTAATACCACTATTTATCACTAGCTCGATGAGTTTACGACACAACAGCACAAGACTGAATGTCTCTTCTTTAGACTAACTGAGACAAGACAGTCTAGACAAAAGACGTGATATTTTGTCTATAAAAGGTCAATGGTGAAAACAGTACAGGACGTAATGTCTCTTCTACAGACTAATTGAGACAAGACATTCTACAATATACAAGACAAAAGACGATATATTTTGTCTACAAAAGGTCAATGATCAAGAAGTACTAGGTCACCAAGTTTATTTTTACAATGTAGTGGATGTTCCACTTATGTTCATTGATAATATGTTGCAAAGTTTCCCAAAAATCCTTTAACATTTTAGATAAATTAAACATAATACTGTTCAAATATAAAAATGTTCATGTCATTTATTGAATTTATTCGTTATACTCTATATTTTGTTGAATAAAAATCTAAATCTATTTTTTCTAATTTAAATTAAATCGACTCAACTTCACTTAAAATTTAACTTCAACTCCCTCGCGGAGTTGGTTTTAAGGAAGCTACATAGTTAGTTTGATTCCGGCAGACTTGTGTGAACCATGATTCTATTGATTCTACTTCCAATTTACCACCTCCGCGCGGAGCTATCAACATTGCATAAATTTTTCTCAGTGTAGGTTCAGTCAATATATTATTAGCAAAGATGTTATTCAACTCTTCAGTTATATCTTTTAGCGCTAGTTCATCTGTTGAAAACAACAATCCATCATCAACATATAAGCACAAATAGCATTTCTTTTTTATGGACTAGACCAATATACATACACATTGGTCGGCCTTGCTGTTGACAAAGCCAAATTTTTTAAGTACGGAATCGAACTTGCTATTGGAATCAAACTTGTATGCCCTTGAGATTATTTTGTACAGCAACGGACAGTAACAGGCGTTTTGAATCGTACCTGACTGTTCGTGCAAAAGTTTCATGATAGTCAATGCCCTTGGCTTGAGCATATCCTTTCGCACACTGTTCAAACCAAAATTGAAACACTTTATTTATATGCTCTATATATGTGTCCACAAAATGTTCAAACCAAAATTGAAACACTTTATTTTTTTGATCTATATATTTGTCAAAAAAAAATGTGTATTTTACTCGAAGTCACCAATACAAGTGAAGTTTTCAGTCCGATGTGTAGTTGGCAGCAATTAACTTGTTGGATTTGACGTTCAGTGGCTGGCTCAGGACAGTATTGTTATCTGTGGTTGATTATTGATGGATCGCCGATGGATTGAGTGGTGCCGTGGTTGATTGGCAACGGACAAAGTTTATTCACCGGACGTTTCATTGTGCCGTCCTTTGTTTTTAGCGTGGCAACACGAACCAATTGATCTGTTCCGAGGTGCACCTCAATGATTCTGCCCCTTGCCCACCCGTTCGGTGCTAGACGATCATCTTTGATGAGAACCAGGTCGTTTACCTCAAGGTTTTTTTGTTCTTGTTGCCACTTTGGACGATATTGTAGATGTGAGAGCCAATCCGATGACCATTGGGACCAAAATTGCTGGATCATTTGTTGTAAGGCAATGTAGTTGTTGCTGAGCGTTAGCTTTGCGGTTGACTGTTCTGGAGGTGGTGCAAGTAATGCATCGCCGATTAAGAAATAACCGGGTGTTAATACGTCCAAGTCATCGGGATCTGCTATAAGCGGACATAAAGGACCCGAACTCAGACATGCTTCTATCCGTATTAAGACAGTTGAGAGGTCCTCATACGTCATGCTAATACCCTGCACGATACGTTTTAAATGATGTTTCGTTGATTTAATATTCGCCTCCCAGATTCCTCCGAAATTCGGTGCGTGTGGTGGCGTGAAGTGCCAGTGAATGCCTTTGTCAGCAAGTTGGGTTACAAGATTTTTTTCAATCGATTCAACAAATGCCCTTTGGTTGATGACACTGTCAGCCCCTACGAAATTGGTTCCGTTGTCACTAAAAATCTCACGACATAAGCCTCGACGACCGATGAATCTATGCAATGCCATGAGAAAATGTTCGGTTGACATTCCAGTGACGGCTTCCAAATGGTGTTGCCCCGAAATTTCGATGATTTGAGCTCGAAAGCTCCGGTGTAGTCAATTCCAGTTGCTTCGAATGGTCTTGTAGGTTCATTGACCCTATGAAATTGTAGGCTGCCCATCATTTGACTTGATGGTTTTGGTTTAACTCGAAAGCAAGTTATGCACTTTCGAATTCTTGATGCAACAATTTGTCGTCCCTTGACGACCCAATAGTTTTGCCGTAGATTGGCTAAGGTGAGTTGTACTCCTCCATGTAACGTGTTTTGGTGCGAATTGTCGATTAACAGCCGATTAAAATGATGCTTGTTTGGCACTATGATTGTATGTTTCTGGCGATAAGGAAAATTCGATCGTTGGAGTCTGCCCCATACGCGAAGCAATCCTGTTGAATCTTCGATGAACGGAGCTAAACCCTTGACTTGTTCAGTAACGGTTCCTTCGATTTGATGGAAGCTATCTCTTCTCCGAAAGCTTCAGCTTAGACCAGTTTGATTAGTTTGTGCAGACTTTCTTGCAGCTCGATGACTAGAAGCGGTCCATTTCTTCGTTGCCGTTGCAAGCGTTGTAACGGTAACGATGCATCCAGGCGTTTACGCGAATCAGTTTAGTTAATGATGAATAGTGATAGATGATTGAATCACCTTCGATGACTACATGAACCTGAACGTTGGTTGACCTTGCTTCCAGTTCCTCTTCGGTGAATGTGTGAATGTTCTGGGGCGAGGTTGGCCAATGGATGCTATCTTGACTGAGCCATATTGGACCCTTCCACCATAAGTCGAAATCGGATAGCTTCTTAGGTGTTAGGCCGCGAGTAGCACAATCAGCCGGATTTTGCTTTGTATCGACGTGACTCCAATTTACTTTCGATGATCTAGCCAATATTTTGCTCAAACGATTTGCTACGAAAGTCTTCCAACGTGCTGTATCGCCCTTTGACCAGTGCAGTACTATCGTGCTATCACTCCAAAAGTACATTGGAATGTTGCTGTTGTATAAACGAAGATGTTTCTTGGTCCATAATGCAATTCGGGTAGCTAATTCAGCTCCACATAATTCCACTCGAGGTGTTGTTAGTATTTGTTTCGTTGATGTTGTTTTGCTTTTGGCGGTTAATAGATGGGTGTACACATCTCTATTTTCATCTTAAATCCGAAAGTATACTGCGGCTGCGAATGCGTATGTATGTAGCTGCACTGATTCGATTTGCGGTGAATAGTTTATCCATCGAGGTATGGATATTTCGTTGATTGCTGGAAGTTCGGTGACGAACTCTGTCCAATCTCTGTTGATGTTGTTTGTTACCCTATCATCCCAGCCTAAAGGTGTGTTGTTAGATCCTTGATTGCATGTCCATACTTGCTTGAGAATAATTTTTGATGGAACAATGACTGGTGCGAGAAATCCTAAAGGATTGAACAACCGAACTGTGGTTGATAGGATGGTTCTTTTTGTTGCAATAGTTGGAAGTTGGAATTTCAATTTGAATTTGAATACGTCTCCCTTTGTTTGCCAACCCATGCCTAGCGTGTTAACCACTTCGTCGCTGTCAAGTTCGAGCAAGGTGCCACTGTATTGATGCTCAATTGGAATTGAATCAAGTAGATTTGGGTGGTTGCTTGACCACTTTCGCAGCTCCATGCCCGCTGATGCTAGCGCTGTTTTGACTTGATTTCGTTTGGTCATGGCAGCTTCAAGTGAATGACCGCCTGATTGAACATCGTCGACGTACATTTCCCTTTTTAGTACAACCTCAGCTAGTGGGTAGCGTTCTCTTTCATCATCAGCTATCCGATGTATGACACTGATCGCAGTACAAGGTGCTGAAGCAGTGCCAAATGTGACTGTTGTGAGGCAATATTCTAGAATGTGTCCTTCTTTGTTGCGCCACAAAATCTTTTGATATGGAATATCATCGGGATGCATGTTGATGCATCTGTACATTTTTTGGATATCAGCGTTGAAAACAAACTTATACAATCTCCAATTCAACATGACTGCTGGAAGCTCATTTTGAAGTGCTGCTCCAATGCATAAAATGTCATTGAGTAACTTTCCATTAGACGTTTTTGATGATGCGTCGAAGACAATGCGAAGTTTGGTTGTCAAACTTTCTTCACGGAGCACTGCATGATGTGGGAGCACACAAGCGGTTACTGCTGTTTGTTTTGTTTCCATTACTGTGTAGTTTTCGTCCTCCGTAGATGTTGATACAACAATTTGATTTAAGTCAAAATATTCTTGAATACCTGCTGAGTAACGTTCAAATTGTGATTCTGAACGAAGCAAACGTTCTTCCATCAGGTGGAAACGATTGATGGCCATTTGTTTCGATCTACCCAACGTTTGGTTCAGATCGAAGTGTGTTTTGAGCGGAAGTCGAACCATATACTTTCCCGATGCCTGGCGTGTGCAGTGTCAATTGAAGAAGTCGATGAACCATTTTTCCTCCTGGGATATGATACGTTCCTCTGAGACTTGCTTCGCTTCGAAGAACCGCTGAACAAGGGTTTCCAATGCTGGATTGATTGCTGTCTGATGACAGTGAATAGTGGCTGACCGATTGGTAGTTGAGGCTGCTGCTGCAACTTGACCATACAAAATCCAGCCGAGATGTGAATTTTGTGCTATAGGATGATCAGGCCGACCGATACGCACGTCTGGCAACAGAATGGACGCATGCATTTCTGTTCCAATGAGCAAGTCAATTTTGTTTGGATTAGGATATGTTGGATCTGCTAGCACCAAGCCTTTGGTGTGTGGCCAATCCTGTGGTTCAATTCGATTGATGGGTAAGTTCGACGTGACTGTGTCCACTACAAACGCCGTTTGTACCAAAGCCTCAAAGTGCGGATTAAGGCTCGAGCGGAGTTGAAGACTAACGCACTCTTTGCTGGTTCCAGAAGTTTCACCGACACCACTAACGTCGGTATGTAGCGGAGTACGCCGCAACTCCAATGCGCGTGCGGCACGATTTGTGATAAGTGTGCCCTCAGAACATTGGTCGATGGGAGCTCTCAATGTCATTGTATGACCAGTGTACACGTTGACGACTGGGACTAATGCTGTTACTAATAATACCTTTGCTGGTTGCCGCGTTGTTCTTCCCGAGGAGACGTTAGCGGCGTAAGTTCTTACCTCGGATGAGTCGCGTGCTTGTTGGGGTTTTGCCAATGGTGCTGTATTTAACGTTGGGTTTGCCGTTTCTGTGCTTCCGTTAAAAGTGAAATGTAATAGTGTGTGATGTCGCTGTCCACAGGTTTTGCAACTTGATTTGCTTGGACACTTGGAGACGGAATGAGTGTTGCCCAAACAATTTATGCACAGGTGCAGTTGATCAGCGATTTTCTTTTTTGCAAAACAATCGCGCGATAAAAAATCCGGACACGATCAAATGTTGTGTGATGCTTTACAGGCGGCCATTAAACACTTCTCTGTGGAGGTTGTTGTTATGTGATACGCTTTTCGTTGTATCGATGAGTTTGACCGTGATGATGTTGATTTTCGATCATTTGGTTGCTTTGGTGTCGCCTTTTCGTTTTGACCCGCCCTTTGTTGTATCGATTGCCTACCTCTCTCGATGTTACTAACACTAATCAAACGGTTTTTCAAAAACTTCTCGATTTCCTCGTAGCTTGGAATGTTTGTTTTTGATTCCAAATGGTGCTCCCAAGCTTGAATCTTTTCCGGAGCTAGCTTCTTGATCGCAAAGTGGGTTAATAAATCATTAATATTACTCACGTTGACACGTTGGAAGCCCCGAAAAATCTGAGGAGTTGATAAAATTTCCAATTATTCCCTGCTTAAGTTCTCGTAATTATTCAGTTTTAAACAAGCCATTCGTCTAAACCACGTTTTGCATGCCATTGTGTGTCCCATCATGAAGCCTCGGAGGTCGAGTCACGAACCTGGTCATGCGGCCAACTTCAGGCCGCTTTGCCTATTAACAGCAATTCGCCAGTTATATGAAAAAGTCATACCAAGGAAGATCTTCCGTTTTATTGATGACCATTGTATAATACCAAATTTTCAATGTGGTTTCTGCACTTTTCACAGTAATATCATGCCAGTGAATATATTCCAAAACTTCATTTGCGTCGTTGCAAATAATCAGCATTCTGTCCCTACTGTTAACCTTAATATAGAGAAGGCTTTTGTCACCAAAAGGAAACGGGCCTTATCCACAAACTTGAAGTCTTCAGATTCCCAAAAATACTGTAGCATTGTGGACCAATTCATGCTACAAACAACCGCACAAGTTTGAATCTGAAGGAAGTTATCCGGAGTATTTTCAGTTGCAGTCGGTTTTCCCCCAGGCTCATTCTTGAAACAGCCCATTTACTCCTTGTGAAGCCTCAAACTCTCTCAATGACCATCTGGTAACATTAATACATTAATTATCATCGATGGAAGATTAAGTTGAGTTTATCCAAGGTAATTGCCATATTCTTCCCCGTAGTTGCAGGCCTTGCAAAGTCAATTTATTGCCTTACAATAATTGGCTTAGAAAACTCTGTGAAGTATCTGGGTGTATTCTTTACACCCAAAATCAACTTTATCGACCATGTCAAGAAATTTTCGCAGAACATTCTAATACGAATAGATAAGATAATAATAGATACGAACATAATTATCTTCGTGGCAAAAACCGACTTGACCCAAATATTAAGGTCCTTCGCTACAAGTAACTCATCCAACCTATCCTCTCCTAGGCCTTTCCCATCGGAAATTACATTTCCTCTTCGGAAACGAAAAAGGTTCTTGTGCGGAACGGAAAATCCTTCGCCGTTGTGTTCCCTCCGGTATTTACTTTTGAAAATACTTTTGAAATTTTTACTTTCATGGAAAGCCTAACATCGTTTCTGTCGCCCATTTTGTCCTGTCCATCGGTTATAAATACCTTGCTCGCTTGTCGGTCAATTACGTACAGAAGCTCGCGGACTTGGCTTAACTTTAATTCGATCGTTTCGCATTAAACCACGTCAATACCTCCATGAGTATCTAAAAGAAGACCTGCATTACATCGACACACTCCTCTACCATCGCGGTTATTATGATACATGCCATCGAGTTTACAAGTCTGTATAATTTACATCTCATTCTTTAGTATATTAGCTTTAGTATATCCACCCTAGCCTCCACTGGTTTCACCCAGCGATTCTGAGTTTAGAAGAATCGATGAAATGAATTCTCAACTCATCTCTTATTCAAGTTTAGGCACCTTTCTGTCAACAGGTCATCTCCATTTTGTCTTCAGTTTTGTTATTAATTTATATTACATTTATGTATCTCAATATTATTTGATTTAAAATTTATATTATATTAATTTTAATTATTATACTTCGTTATGAGCATGGTTGTTGTTGATGCAGGTTTTAACTGTATCAGCGGATGCTGATGTTGGTGCTAATAAATCACTTAAATAAAACATATGCTACTACAAAATTATTAGAAAATGTGATATATCATATTGATTAAAAAAAGTATATGTACTTAATAGGAGTACTATTTTCATTTAAAAAATATACTTTACCTCTACAGTATAATTATACAAACATATATGTATGATAAATGTGTTTTTGACGACAGACGTACAAACATTCGTTTTGATTTATAAAGAAGAAGATAATCACTAGCATTTTTAAGTTTTCTATTATTCGACATTAATACAGTGAACGATCGATAACGTGAACTAATAAAAACCAAGGGCGTTCACGTTTGAGAGATTGTTCACGTTATCGGGTGCTGAAAAATAGTATCGAAACTTTATGATCTGAACTCATAACTCACTTACAACTGATGTTTAAATTACCATATCCTCCAGAGTAATTGTTTTCGCTCATTGTCCTGAGAGTAAGTGGTTCACGGTTCCGCGCATAAAGGAACGTAAAACAAAGGAGAAATCTTATCCCATGTCCAACGTTCCTTCGCATGAGAAGGATACGATATTCTTCAAAATTCCTTCTTGGATCATAAAAATGATTGCCAGCTGAACAATTAGCTGCAATCTCCCCAAACAAACAAAGTGGTGTCGCCACGAGATTCTTTTTAGAATTTCGTCACCATTTAAACGAACAGTGATGAATCCTCCTGCAACCAAGCGGGTTGAACGACGCGTTTATTTTTTATTTGCTCCTTTTGAGCATACCGAAACCATGAGAGTGATCTAACTGACTGAAGAAAAATAATAAAGGATTCTTAAAGCTGTTCACGTTTTAGAGCTTTCTTACTTTGTTCACGTTTTAGGATAGTCAATGAGTGAAAAAAAGTGTTCACGTTAAAGGGTGTTCACGAAATGGGAGGTTCACGTTATCGATCGTTCACTGTATTAAGTTATATATTAGAAACAAAAGTTGAGGTGCCTTTTCAGCTTGAAGTTTATTTCGGGAATGCTTATATATAATTCCGGCACTGCTAAACAATTGTTCACTGGGGACATTCGCTGGGGGAGATGACAGGAATATCTGCGCCAATTGGATGCGAATCTGTTCCTACCTTGCTGATGATTATAGCGTGATGGATCGGCTACTTCGGAACTTCGATAACACAGCATGGATGATCAAAAACTATGGGGTCTAGGTATTTAGGGCGAAGAGTGTCACACCGACTGTGTGTCCGCTCCCACTCGGGGGCCAAGGCCGATTATGATGTCATTTTGCTGTTTCTAACCCCTTCCTCTCCTATTTAATTTTTCCTTTTCCCACTCAGCTGAGGCATTTCCACGTTAGGGCAAAGCTCCTTGATTGTCTAACATCCTGCCACGTATAAAATTCCCTCCCCCGTGACGAGCCTCCGACTCTTTCGGAGGTGGGTGACTCACCCGGCCTATTGCCCGCGAAGAAAGTTCGTGGGAGGGCGCCACTCGATTTGGACGAGTCACCCCCGCGACTCGCGGTCAAAGCGAGAAATCTCGCGGTCGCGTTAGATAAGAGGGCTCCCAATGTGATTAATAAGAAAAGACGCAACTTTTCTTCCCTCTTGTTATTTTTTTTTATTTATTTTTATGTTATTGATCCCCGGTAGGTGCTGTTTCACGGGTTCACCAATTTTCCAAACTTGTTCCTAAATTACAAATCTTCATAAGTTGTCTATAGTTACAAGTTTTCCTTAACCTCTACTCTGCAACGCTAACTATTCCTATGTCTGTTCATACATGTGTCTCTTAATTCTATTACTTATCTTAACTGTGTCGCGCTAGCCTGCTCATGCCGCTCCCGTTGCTACTCCTGATGATCGCCTCCAACTCACGTTTTGCAGTATTACGCGCAGTTCCTGTTACGTGATCGATTCAGCTACCACACGCGTTTATTCAATCATTTGTTTGTTAATCAACGTTTTGGACCCGCACACTCTACGTATCGCGCTTGTTACGTTTTCGCGGAGTTGACATGATATCTCTCACACGGTCGCCGTGAGCTTTCTTATGCGTTCACCGTTCACTTTAAGCGTCTTTCGTCGCGTTACGTTTTTCATCGCTGTTGCGCACTTACACCACGGTCAATGTCTTTATTGAATTTTATAACTCCAATATCCTTATTGATTTTACTACACCGTCCAATGTCTTTCTTTTTGCACCCATTTCCACACACCTTACACTATCGCTCAAATGTCTTCAGTAAGATTCTTATATTCATTCGCTTCCACGCGTTTCACACCACGATCCAATGTGTTTACTAAATGCTACAATTCAAGTGTCTTCATTGATTTTACTGCACGGTCCAATGTCTTTCTTAAATCTTACAATTCAAATATCTCTGTTGATTATACTATGCTGTCCACTGTCTTTACCAGCTCTCACACTCCAAATGTCTTTATCGATTTTACTACACTTTCTACTACTTCCTGCATTTTATTACATTGACACTTAGTTCAAATTCGAATTCTAATTTTCTCACTCTAGCCCGCGCTAGCACCTTCATCGTTGCGCGTGTCCTCGTTAGCGTGTGCCCCGAGTCACGTGCTCCCTTCGCATGCAGTTCCTAGCTTGGCGTCACGGTCATTGAACTCCACTCCAATGTGATCAGGAGGCTCCTCCTCCCATTGAGTCATGTAGGAACGCATTTCTTCCCACGCTAAGTCCTGACGGGAAATTGGGACGAGGTCACTGATCGAATTCTCGAAGCGATCATTGACCCGAGACGCGTGCGATTTGCATAACTCTCGGCCGTGCTCGAAGTGGGCGGAGTTATTTCCTCTTTGCTGGTCATCCTTTAGTGCTGACTGATGACACGATCAGTCGCTTGAGCGATCTTCGTCGGAATGGACACCGTCTGTTTCGCGCATAAGCGCCCCGAGGTAAGCAATCGTCCGATGTTTCGTAATTTTTGGCTCCACCAGCGATTGCCTATCTCTTGGCGGTTTTATGAAGAATGGCGAACCGAAAGTGTCCCCCGTGAGGTTCGATATAGCGTGACTGCGCGTTGTTCCCCATATGCTTGGACGAAACGCAACCGTGATAATCCATGGCCCCTAATTCCCCCAGCCAGTACCGGGCAGGAGCACAATACTGCCGTCCTAAGAAAAAAACCGAAAGGCGTAGTCGAAGTCAGCGCCGTAGATTGTCCGTGAAAACGAAGGGACAAAATTAAAATAAGTTTTCCTTATTAGTATGTATGTACTTTAATCAATCTCTTTTATTCTATGGTTACAAAGAGCATTACGGTTACTGAATAGATAAAGCACAAGTTTATTGTTTGGCGCCGTTTTGTCATTTCTTCTTCGATGTTTCGTTGCTCTGACATTTGCTCGTCACTAGTCTTCTCAGGTTTTTTAAACTCGTTTTCATGCGCCCTTTCTCTGATTTGCGTTTGATTCAATTCGGCTCATATTTACAACACATATGAGCTGATATCTTTCATTTTCAATACCGATTTTTTTTTGTATTTCGGCACATATTTTTATTGTTTCACTTTAGGTGCTGGTAGTTCTTTTCTTGATCTTTACAATGACACCCAAATCAACGTCCTTACTAAACGGATTCCCACGCTACACATATTTATGGTTTGACACTACGCTAATTAACAACAATCACGCGTAGGCGTTTACACTAACCCGATGACAGCATGGGCAAAGTAATTGCTCCAAAACAAGTACGTACAAATATTCTCCACTGTTACCTCAGCCTTGTTATCGCCTTTTTAGTCTCGAAGTTATTAGCGATGTAAATATGACGGTATTTTGTAACATAAGAAAGTTTAACTGGCTGCCAATGTACCTACTTAACGACAAGAAAGACGTTTTCTCGTTAAAAATAATCGCTGAAATATAAGTAAAAGTTGGTATTAACCGAAAACCGAAAGAAACGAAATATATCGTCTCATGTGAGTCGTAAATATGCGCGGAATTGAATAACCGTAAACCATTGTATAATAGAAATTTATTTTAGTACATACTATTATAATAAGAAGCACGTATTATTATATTTTTTATTAAAATTTTTATCATTAGTTCTATGATTATTATACATGAAATCACGCGATGTTCTCGAGCCGTTCTCCATCAAAGTACTAACAGTGATAGACACTGCTGGACTTCGGTGATCGAACGAAAACCGCAAGATTGCTCACACCAGTCCGATGACGTTACGGGCAAAACAAACTCCGCATGAAAAACACTTACAGGCATGCTCTATCTATTGTGATCTCCACCGTTGTTATCGCATTATTAGCCTCGTAGTTATTACCGATTGAAAAGTGACGGATTTTTGTATCAATTCAATTCAATTCAATTTCAATTCAATTTTATTCAGGTTATGAAAAGATACATACAGAGCGTAATAGCTATAACATTTGTATATATCCCTGCTGAGATGTGAATTACAAGTCTGTGTGCAGGCCCGAACAACATATAACTAAAACTAAAATAAAACTAAAATGCTTAACACTATATACAACTTAAGAACTTGAACTTGAACTTGAATGAGGTTATCTCTATTTTTATATATTGTTCGTTTGGATGTCATTGTAAGGACTTTGAGAATAACTACCAGGACCTTAGGTGAAATAATAAAAATGTTCGCCAAAATATAAGTAAAAATCGGTATTAAATTGAAAATTGGAAAAAATAAAAGATATCGTCGCATATGAGTCGTATATATGCGCCGAATTGAATAAAACGCAGATCAGAAAAAACTTGCATCAAAACGAATTTAAGAAAACCTAAACTATCCAGTGCCGAGGAAATTTCGTAACTATGAAAGCATCGAAGAGGAAATAAAAAAAAGGCGCAAAACAATAAACTTGCCATTACATTTCTATAACCGTACTACTGTACATAACCATTGTATTCAAGATATTGTAAGTAAATATTGTAAGTAAGTAAATATTTTACAAATGTTTAATCGAAGTTATTTCTACAGATATTCGGTACCAATTCTCTTAACAAGCACAGATTCTCAATTACTTAAACTAAATTCTCAAATATTTGATTCCAGTTCGCCCTACAAATATCAAATACAAATTTTCCTTACAAATGTTTAAACCAAGTTCTCTTCACAAATACAGGGTCGCTGAGGCCAAGTGAAAACGCTGTAATTTTTTTAATTTTGATTATTTTTTGTTGAAATTTCGTGGAATATGTTAAAAACATATTACATTTTATGAAAAACATGTGACTACTCGATATGACCTCCTTTGGCTCTGATTATTTGATACAGTCTTCCATAGAAAGCATTGCATGCTGACCGAACGTGGTCTTGCGGAATTTTATTCCATTCTCGAACAAGAGCTGACTTCAATGCATCAACACTTTCGTATTTTTTAGTGGACACCTTACTCTCCAAAATGGACCATATGGAGAAATCCATGGGATTCAAGTCCGGTGAATATGGTTGCCATTCTTTCAAGGAAATCAGCCGCGGAACGCAATTTTGTAAAAATTGCTGTGTCGCTCGAGCTTTGTGTGACGGTGCCGAGCCCTGTTCAAATGTCCAACGGTTCGTACCAAAGTGTTTACGTGCCCATGGTAGCAAAGCATCGTTTAGGATCTTTTTGCGGTACACCTCTTGGTTTACCTTGACTCCCTGTTCGATGAAAATCAGAGGAGTGCGTCCATCCGCAGTCACTGCAGCCCAAACCATAACAGAAGCTGGTGATTGCTTGCGCATGGCAACTCTGGCGTCCAAATTATCGTTGGACTTGTGCTCTAACCAAACACGATCATTTTGTTTATTCACATACTGTTGAATGGTGAAAATTTTCTCATCAGAAAAGACAATTTTTGGAATCTCATCACGTTCGGCCAAGGCCTTCAATGCTCGTGTTCTTTCAAGCCTAACTTTTTTTTGTGCCTCCGCAAGATCTTGAACTTTTTGTATCTTGTAGGGCTTCAAGTGTAGTTCATTTTTCAATATGGTTTAAATGCTGTATCGTGAAACATGCGGACGTGCTGCTAATTGATTGGCACTTTGACGAGGATTTCGTTGGATTCGTTTCTTCACCTTTCGAATCATTTCTTTTGATGTTGCTGTCTTTTTAGGACCGTTTCTGTTGCGTTTAGCGATGCTACCAGTTTCGTTGTATCGAGTTATGGTTCGATACACAAACATTTTATTCACATTCAAATGCTGGAGCTGACGAACTATTGCTGTTTGTGAATTTCCAGCCAAATACAGTGCAATTACCCTATTACGTTTGAATTCCATTACGATTTTTTTATGAAGATATTAATTTAGAACAATTCTTTTTTGACCACATGTAAACAACTAACCAAACTTTAATCTGTCAAAAAATTGACGCGCGAAAATGACAACTACACAAATGACAGCAGAGTGAAGTTAGTAACGTTTAGTCTCAGCCACCCTGTATTTAATACAGTTGCACGAACTCTCTACAGTTTATTTTTACAAATTCTTTTATAAACGATTATTCTTCTTTTCAATCTTCATAACAGTCCAAATTCTCTCTACAATTGATTTTCATTTTACAAATTCTCCTGTAGCAGTTACTCGCCATGAAATCTTCATATCGTTAGTAACGCTCCTAACTATACCGAAGTCTCTCACAGCTAACTATTTTTCTTCCCGATCTTACCCTTCCTTTTTCATGTGTTTGATTGTCTTCTTTTGTTGTCGATAATTCTTCCTCTCCATCTTCAATTGGTACATTAGGTGACTGGTCGCTCTTTTCGCCCCCTTGGATCCAGCTAGGATAAGCTCACGCTGAACCTCCTAAACCCTCCTCTGGAAGTAGGCTTCCGATCCTGAACGCTGATTCTTTGGTGCTGAAGAGGAGGGCGTGTCATTTCTCCCTTGTAGTGTTCGGCGCTGGCAATACTTCTCGATGGAGATGGGTCTTGGTCCTGCAGTTGGGTCCCTAATGCCTTGGACAGACGAGACAGTTTGAACTTGCTTCTGACGTCACGTTGGACTAGTTCAACGCTTGCGGCAGACGACTCATTTAAAAGTGAGTTCTGTCGTGCGTTTCTATTTTGTCGAGTAGTCAGTGACAAGTGTCATTACTGATTTGGCAACTTAAATGGACACTTCGCGGGAATTGAAATTAATGTTTTTCTTAGCAAATGCAAAGCCAAATTATTAGGAAAAAAGTTACTGTGAAGAAAATGGAAGCATGACGCTATACGAAATTTCATAATCATTCAAATTTCTAGTACGATTCTGGTACAATTTGTGTTTTTCACACTTCTCCATATTTTAATACATGGCGCCAGCATGATGCAAAACTCCCTTTGAACTGGTTCAATTTTGGGATCTTTGATCCAGTCTTGAACTGGTTCTCCCATAAAAATTTCAACTAGTTACGTCATAATGACGTGAGGAACCAGTTCAAACTGTCCCGGCTGTCCAAGGCATAAGAGCTTCTTCCAAAGTCGAAGGGGCGATCGTTTGCATCTGGTGGGGGTGAGTTTTATCTGCTGCCTGCGACGTCGGTTCAGGACTAGGATATGACGACTGCATCGGGTTACCTTGGAGAGAGTAAGAAAATGGAATTTCAGGGCACTTGGACTGATTGGTAGCGAAATGATCTTATTCTTCGAGGTTCTATAATTCCTCCTTCTTTGGATGTTTGGCTCCTACTTCTCGGTGGCTGGCAAAGTCTGTCTGCTTGTCGTTCGGAGATCGGTCTTTCCTTCAATTATGTTGGTTCGTCACTCTTTGGGGTCCTCCTGCGATCGGGTTTGGTTCTGCACTCCCGTTAGGCTCTTTCTAGTAGTTTTAATTGAGTTCATTTGCTGCTTTAGCATTTCCTGCCAATCGCGGGTCACAAGCCAATGTTTGATTTTTCTCCACACGTGCAATGATTTTCTCATTTCATGTTGATTCTGAAAGCTGAATTTCCATTGTTTCCGCTGGCATGTATAGCGTTTTCATGTGTCAGGCTTTTTCCCGCGTAACTTGAATTGGTAAAGTTAAATTCGTCGCCGTTCTCATGCCGCGCCAGCAATTTTCATTTTATACAGGGGGTCCAGAAAGTAATGGTCCAAACTGAACAGGGTGATAGAGGGGCTCAATATCTATCGGAATAACATATATGTATGTTCTACGATTTCTAACGGTTTTCGAGATATTCGCAAAAAACAGTTTTTAGAAATTTTTTGTTTGTGCCTCTATAGCGGACTAACCACCCTACATATTTCAAATATTTTTACACCAATCGATAGAAAAAACGACAGGCTTTCATTTGATGAAAAATTTACTTAATAAATTCTGTTCTTAATAGAATTTTTTTATTTTTACTACAAAAAAAATTAATATTTTGAGAATTGCACAGCATTTAAAAATGTCTAGTCAAAAAATTTCCAATAATGAAATGTTTTTTTTCGTATCAAAAAAACTTAAGCAATTAATCCTCCTTCAGATGTGATATGAATCATTGATATCGGATCATTAAACCGAAAGATATTGGCCAAAAACCGTTCGCAGGTCATGACAAACACTCAAAATTTTCACAAAGTTTTTATTAAATTTTTCAAATAATTTTCTTATAATAAATGTTCGCAGCTTCTTCCTCCGACTTGGATACATAAAGAGCACCTTCGCATGAAATTTCTCTTGAGGCTTCGTAGGGCCCTTTGATTATTTTTTATCACCTCGGTGGCGGTTTAAATTTTCCTGCGTAGTTCTTCAACAGAGGCTACTTCCCTCTCGTCAACAAGCTCTTTGAAATAACCCCATAGGAAAAAGTCTATGGGGTTGAGGTCTGGTGATCGCGGTGGCCACTGAATTGGTTATCCACGTCCGATCCATCTCCGAGTATAGTTACAATCGAGATATTCTCTCACTTGTCGACTGTAGTGAGCAGGTGCTCCGTCAGGTTGGAACCACATTCTGCGTCGTAATTGTAAAGGAACTTCCTCCATAAGTTCTCCGAGCTCATGCTGCAAAAAGTCCAAATAATTCTGCGCAACCAACCTTTCAGGCATTTGAAATGGCCCAATCAACATACCCCCTATTATACCCAACCACAAATTTATGCCAAATCGGTGTTGAAAGCGGTCCCCCCGTACTTGACGAGGATTTTCGATGGCCCAAGAGTGCAGATTATGGATACTGAAAACTCCAACTCTTTTGACCGTACACTCATCAGTCCAAAATTCTATTTTCAAAATTCAGTTTTCAAAATTCTATCAAAGAAGTTGGGGTCTTCTCGCACTTCGCTTAATATTTTTCGGCAAAATGTGACCCTTTTCCCGTAATCTGCTGGTAAGAGAGCATGTACTCGCTGTACATGAAAAGGATGCATTTCATTTCGTTTGAGACCAACGTGTGCTGTCGACCTCGGCACGCCTATCCTCCTCGAAATTCGACGAACGCTAGTTGATGGGTCTCGCTCAATCTCTTCCATGACATCATCTGTAATATCCTCCGTGGCACGTGGCCGTCCAACACGACACGCACTACCGGGCATCCGACCTTCCGTGTAGGCATTATGGACATGGATGATTAATCTATGGTCAGGAAAATGTCGCCGGCTATTAAGATGACGCTCAAGAAATTTACGTGCTGCTTCTCTAGCATTTCCATTGCACAAACCATAAAGGAAATGCATCTCTGCATAATCGCGTGACGTAAACATTTCACGCAGCATTAAACTTCTTTGATGTTTGTTCTTTGTTTGATGTTGCGAAATGAGGTAATAATTCCTTACCAGTGCCGTTAAGTTCAATGACTCCCTAATAATTTCGAGGCGATTAACATTTAAGCCTTTTAGAAATTGTTATCCTTTGAATAAAAACGTTGTGAAAATTTTGAGTGTTGATAATGACCTGCGAACGGTTTTTGCCCCAATATCTTTCGGTTTAAAGATCCGATATCAATGATTCATATCTCATCTGAACGAGGATAAATTGCTTAAGTTTTTTTGATACGAAAAAAAACATTTTATTATTGGAAAATTTTTGACTAGACCTTTTTAAATGCTGTGCAATTCTCAAAATATAATTTTTTTTGTAGTAAAAATAAAAAAATTCTATTAAGTAAAGAATTTATTAAGTCAATTTTTCATCAAATGAAAGCCTGCCGTTTTTTCTATCGATTGGTGTAAAAATATTTGAAACATGGAGGGTGGTTAGTCCGCTATAGAGGCACAAACAAAAAATTGCTAAAAAACAGTTTTTTGCGAATATATCGAAAACCGTTAGAAATCGTAGAACATACATGTAGGGTATTCCGATAGATATTGATTTTTATCGACTTATGGGTTTTTGTGTTCACAACCAGTGGGTCTCCATCAGCAGCTATAGTATCTCCCTGCTCGACCCCGTCCAATAACCGTTTGGCCTCTTCAGGCTTCCTGTGACTGGGACGTCTTACGAGAGAACTTTCCTGAACCTGGAGGCCTCGTTCGTGTCCTCTATGGAGCTGAGAAAGTCAATCCACCTTGCCTAATTGTGAAGCCTTCTACTAGCGACCCTCTGTTGCGTGAGCTCTTCGTTCCACCATTTCTTGGTTTCTCTTCGGGCTTTGCTTATAGGGCAAGATTTCTGAAAGGCTTTTAGCAAGATATCAGTCATAGAACATAGTGTGTTCCTGGTATTCATTGCCATTTTCACTTCGATAGATCACCTTTCCTAGTCTGTGCTCTTTGGATTCCTGTAGGGTTTTCCTACCTGAACCTTCCGATTGGCAACAAAAAGAGTCCTCCTGTGACCCGAAAAGGAGTTCTTTGGGGAGACTCTTCAGTTTTCAACCTTCAGATTAATGATGTTAAGTCTATTACCTTCTCCCTATTCTTGGTAACAATGGTGGGTGTATCCCCCGATTACAGATTATTATGTTAGTGTTGATAATAAACTGTAATATTGACTCACCGCTTCTGTTGATGGTTCTACTGTGCAATTGGACGGGATGACCCTTCGTGTCACAACCCATCACTATGCGCCACCTTATTGTTATCGGGTGTCCCCTTCCTCAGGAAACAGGTTTGCTTTGCCCCTCCTCTGGTGACGCCACTGCCATGTCATTTGTAGTGTACTGTGAAAGTAAAGTGAGATTAAGTAATCTCCTTGCTACTATACCCACTCCTTTCTTACCTGTTGTGCTAGAATGTAGTAGACCATAGTTTTTTGAATTTAAACTTGGAACCAGTCACGTGACTTAATATAACAGTTGGTTTCTTCAAAATCCCTCCAAAAACACCACGTTTCGCCATCGGATTTACAATTGCATTAATAATGCTTATCACTAAAATATAAAAATGTTTATGCCAATGTTATGCACGTTGAATTCGTTATTGAAATATTCTGTTGAACAATATGTGAAACATTTAGCTTAATGTTTCTGCGAGTCCTTTACCTGATATTTTTGATTGGGTTTGTTAATTGTATCAATATTATGTTTCATGAAAACCTTTGGTCAACTTCACGTAAATTCGAATTTGGAAGATTGTTCAGGCACCTCAACCTATTCTCTTCTTGGTTTGTCAAACTTATAATGGTGTTTTCATCATCAGCAACTCATGTGGGCCTTAGAAATGTGATTATATTTGGGAAAGAAAATTTCATTATAACTAAAACATAACTCAAACGCAAAATGATTTTTAATGTGAACGTTTGAGTTGAACTGTCTGATGAAATTAAATTTCGTTCATACTTCGGTTAAATTACTGCCTCTATTATTTGTATTCTAATAATATTTATATTTTAATGGATCATCGAATTTAAACTTTGGCGCGTAAAGCCGGTGACAACTGGATAAAATTAAACGGGTTTACTGACCTTACAACTGAATTTTCTATTCCAGTTTCAGTTCTATTTACAGGATTTACTGTTTGTAACCAGTTTGTTGCCATCGAAAGGAGTAATTTGAACCCAGATATTATCAAGTGCTAATTTCCGCTTGATAAATGAATGAGATTTGACAGTTCTGCTCTACTGGAGTGACCAAAAGAATACGATTTATTTGAACAAAATTGCGTTGAGTGTTTTTCACAAATTATTTTCTTCATTCAAATTGAATTTGATTTTTAAGTGAATTTTTAACTCGAACTTGAACGGTGAAACGTTGTGTTGAAAAACGTTAACGGAAAACTTATTTGTGAAACGGTTTCGCCGTTAACGGAACAAATGAACAGTTACTATCGGACAGTGTCAAACAAAATTAAACAAAATTAAAGAAAATAAAAATTAACTAGGACACAAGTTAAGAAATCGTAATTAGATTTGGCCCGAATGGGCCTGAATCGGACACCGAAAAAGGACGCACCACCACCCACTCCTAATAAACCTGTGATTCAACCAAGTGTATTGGAACATGCTCTAACATCAGCACGTATGGAAACGGAGCATCTCCTGGGAGTCCCGGAAAAAATCATGCTCACTACCATAGAAGGGCCAAAATTATCCACAATGAATAACCTACCAACGTTGGGACAAAATCGCCCTGTAAACGAACCCCTCGAAACAAAACCAAATACTGGTTCTGTGTTGACCCAATACGGCATGGACAGGTACATTACTGTGACCGCCAAACGCAAACGAAGCCCAACCTCCTCTGCCTCGTCAGCAAAAAGACCTCAAGAAACCTCCACCAGCAATAGGTTTGCCCTGCTGAGCGATGAAAACATTACTGCTGAGCGACAAACCGATTCGACAACCAAAACCAGCGAACATAAGCCACCACCTATTTACATTCGCGGAGTCGAATCTAAAAGATTGATAAGCGATATCCTATTGTTTGCCGACAATAAATCTTTCCACGTTACAAACCTACGACGTGGAAACATAACGGAAATCAAATTGCAAACATACACTCCATCTGTCTACCGCCAGATAATCGAGTGGATGGATAAAACAAACATATCTTACTACACGTACCGTTGCAAGGAAAAGAAAGGACTAATAGTTGTGATCAAAGGCATAGAAGCCGGAGTCGACACTACAGAAATTCAAGAAAACTGGAAAACTCCGGGTTCCATGTTAAAACAATTTTCAACATGGTCAATCGAAACAAAGTCCTCCAACCGTTGTACAAAGTTGAACTGCGATGCACAAACCCACCAAAAAAAGGGGAGGTACATCCTATTTACAACCTCAAATATTTACTTTATCGGTCAATAAAAGTGGAAGAACCCAGACCAAGGAAAGGTCCCGTCTAGTGTCATAACTGTCAGGAATTTTACCACACAAAAGGTTACTGCAAACTGGCAGCAATATGTGTCATTTGCGGGGGGCGCCACGACACGAAAAATTGCACCATCGAAAAAGGAAACAAGGATAAGGTAAAGTGCAGCAACTGTGGCGAAAAACACACAGCCAACTATAGAGGTCGCCCAGTATACGTCGAACTGCGGAAATCTCGCGAAAACAAAAGGACACCCATACAAAAACCAAACCAGTGCCCTCTTTTGATACCCAACCAACTCCAGCACAGTCTAGCAAGCCAACACAGTCCAGCAAACCTAGCACTTCTTTCAGAGAAGCGTTGTCGAACCAACACAAGGAACTCCCAAGTGATCTATCCGGAAGTTTAGAGAGTTAGGATACTCTGCAAAATATCCTCCAAGAACTGGTCCGCAACCAAAACACCCTTAACAACCAACTCCAACGTTCAAGATAAATAACGTGAAAATTTGTCACTGGAATGCCAACGGAATCAACCAACATAAACAAGAAATAGAACTGTTCCTTCAAACACATGACATAGATATCCTACTAGTGTCAGAAACACATTTAACTGACAAATACAACCTCAGAATTAGTGGATATTCATTCTACGACACGAAACACGCGCTCGGAAAAGGCCACGGGGGGACAGCAGTACTCATTAAAGAAAAAATTCCGCACTATCCATTTTACAAACATAGGGAGCACCACCTTCAAGCAACCTCTATATGCATTGAGATTGGATATCTCAAACTAACTACTGCATCCGTCTATTGCCCACCTAATCACAAAATCAATGCAGATGACTTCAGCCGGTTTTTTAAACAATTGGGCCACCACTTCATTGCGGCGGGTGACTTCAACGCCAAACACCAGTACTGGGGCTCAAGGTTAACAACATCCAGAGGATCACAACTAATGAAAGCGATCGGCGGATACGACATTGCTTCTTGTGGCCAACCAACATATTGGCCATCCGATAGACGAAAGATACCCGACCTCATCGACTTCGCCGTCACCAAAAACACTTGGCAACACCACCCCCTGCTCCTTCCGGAAGACGTAATCTTCGCAAATTAATCATATCCAGCGAGATTATAGCCGCTATTCATGAAAAACGTAAACTGCGAAGGCAGTGGCAACAACACCGATCGCCCTCTTCCAAAAGGGAATTCATAGAAGCACGCAAGAGACTTAAAGGCCTTCTATACAACAAAAGTCAATCTAGTCTTCACGAATTCCTAGAGAGACTAACACCGACCTCTGAAACAAATTACTCCTTATGGCGAGCCACAAAGAACATGAAGCGACCACAAACACATGATCCTCCGATAAGGAAAGTAAACGGAGACTGGGCGAGAAGTGCCGAAGAACAAAGTAAGGAGTTCGCTGACCAACTAGAAACCGTTTTCCAATCGAATCCAGGTAGCAGCAGGTTACCCCAAGACGCCCCTCAAAGTACTCGAGTCGTGAAACTACCAAAAATCAAATACCAGGTTGTGAAACACGTATAGAGAAGGAAAAGAGGTAGATTTGTGGCGACTCAATATATGGGATCATGAAAGGAACAGAAAAATGTGCTCGGGATAGCTCAATGGTTAGAGCACCCGCCCGGCAAGCGGAAGGTCCGTGGTTCGATTCCCGGTCACGAGCATTATACATTTTTCTCCTTTCATGATCGCCATAATGGTGACCCCGATATAGTAACACGCTTACTTCTGAGCAACACGCAGCGATACACACCCTGCAACAAGCAGCGATACATGCCCTACAACACGCATCGATACACGCCCTGCAACACGCAGCGATACACGTCCTGCAACACGCAGCAATATACGGCAACGAGCCCAGCAACACATTTGAACGAGCGCTGCAACACACGGCAAGCACACCCTGCAACGCACTAGCATCACGCTTCACAACACGCCTGCAACAAAACGCTCCACAACACTCAAGCAGCACACTGGCAATCGCAACATGCAACCCACTGGAACCTATAAACCCTACAACGTCCAGCAACACTTAGCGCCCTACAACAGTCGCCAACTATATCACACATCGATCTCGGGCATTCCCTCGATCTAGGGGGGGAGTACTGTGGCGACTCAATATATGGGATCATGAAAGGAACAGAAAATGCTCAGTGGTTAGAGCACCCGCCCGGCAAGCGGAAGGTCCGTGGTTCGATTCCCGGTCACGAGCATTACACATTTTTCTCCTTTCATGATCGCCATAGATTTCTATAAAAAAAACGTGTAAGAGAACTCGAAATATAAATAAATAACGTAGATTTAAAGTGACGCACTAAGTAGAATTTTGAAAATAAATATTATTCTGAAGGGATGGGAATTGTCTTTAGATATACAGTCCGCGAACTAATTTTCCCGACAAACATTTTTTTTAATATTTTACCTAAATTATAAGATATCGATTTTTACATATCACAAAAACAAAACGGTGTTTCATTTACTCAACCAACCGTCACTAGCATGTCATTTGAATTGGGAAAATGCCGTGAAAGACCTTTCACCGTAGTCTGACTTATAAGACCATTAATGTTTTGGAACTTTCATAGTTTGTCGATTCTGGTTCTGAGCTGACGGGTTTTGCATATTTTCAAGTGTTCCAAAGTGGGCGCATTTACTCTAAATTCACCTTCGATGTTCACGAAAGTCTCACCATCATCAATGTCTTCGAGGGCTTAAAATTTTTTTGCTAGATGTCACCCACTCGTTTTCTACGTTTTCCATATTTGGTGTATTAATAATGTGCTTCGGAATAAATCAAACATGAATTGAGGTTTTGAAACTCAACACGAGCCGGTATTTGAGACACAGGAAAGGAACAACGAAAACATAGTCCGCAATGACAACCGCATTGTCCTCAATGATGACGAACTTTGACTCTAACGGCAAACACAACATCGGTTAATGGGAGGTTATGGTATGACTCGGCCTGAGAATCCCGGATATCAGAGCGAGCACTTCTTAAAAAAACCCTAGTTATGGGAGCACTCCGGTTAATAGAAATTATACATATATACATATATTCATAAATATACATATATTAAAATAATAATAATAATAATACAATATATTATTGATCAACAATTGATTTCCAAAAATTTACACAAAACTAACAGGAATATAAAGAAAGTAGATTTACAAAGAGTAGCTTACATAGAATCGAAACAAAATGGATATGAAATGTATGATGACAATTCCATTTGTTAATAAGCCTAATCTAATACCAAGAAGGGGGGTGTATACTGAAATCATAACTGAAATTCAAAAGAAGCCTTCATTTATTGTAGTTCGATAAGTGAAATCTTCTTTTTTGAATTACTCCTTGCAGAGCTGAAAGTCTGTCCCTCACCCATTTCCCTAACAGATCTTTCCACCTTATTCCATCAACCCCCGTCACCACACCGCTACCGCCTTCCTCAACCTTCTTCCTATTCATATTCCTATCCATCATTTCCAATACTACCTATCTATTGATATTGTCAAATGCCGCTTTCAGGTCTGCAAAATAGACGTGTACCACCCGAAGCTCGTTCACCATAGATTTCTTTCCCTTCTTTTAAATTTTTATCTATCAACGGCTTCAGTAAGTATACCGCGTCAATTGTGCATCTTCCTTTTCCGAAGCCCATTTGAGTTTCTCCCAACTTGCACTCGCCTTCCAGAATCCTTTCCACTCTATCCCTCACTATTCGCATATTGCTTATACCCTGTATCCATGAGCGTAACAAGCCTATAATTTTTTGCCATCCCCTTGTTACCCTTTTTAAACACCGACTTGACTACACCAATCCTCCATCTTTCAGGGAAATTTTTCTTCAGAAAAATTTTTTTCAGGATCCTCGCTAATATCTTCTCCAGTTCAAGCCCCTCATATAGCCATGCCTCATTCGGAATTTCGTAAGGACCTGGCGCCCTTCTTATCTTCCACTTTTTTGTTACCTTTTGTACTTCCCTTAACGTAATTTGTCCTTCCTGCTCAGCCCCACCCCCTCCCCTCCAATCACCTCCAGGCCCACATCCCATTTCTCCAGCTTTCTCAAAATACGCTTTCCACTCTGCTTCTTCAATACCTTCATCTACCCCTTCTCTCCATTTGCTGTTCTTATTTATTTCTTGCCAGAATGTTTTCCCCGTCCTGTCCCTTATAATTGTCTCAATCCTATTTTCGTGCTTCCTCTTTTCCTTCCTTTCCAGGAGCCTCCCGTACTCCAATTTTTGTGGAAAGAGCCCCTCCCTCCCCTCCTCCGTTCTCACTAATCTGAGTCCTCCCTGTAAACTCCTTCTGTTTACTAAGCAATCCTTATCCCACCACGGTTTGTTCTTTCTTTCTATCTCGCCTGCACTCTCACCCAACACCCTTTTATCCTTTCTTCCTAGTTGCCTTTCCCTTCCAGGTTTCCTAGCCTATTCCTGTATACTCTAATTGATTCATCATTTCACTTTATTTTCTATTTCATCCAAACTTTCCTTTCCACGACTTTCTTCCTGTCCCTAAAGTTAACCTCTTTCGGTGAGTGATTCGAATATATCCTGTGTTTTATTTCTATTCTTTCAACTTCCTCCATTCCCTTTTTATTCGCAGTTACGTAGTCTATTACTGCACTGCCGATCGGTCCTATATATGTGCACTCCCCCTTCTCATCTCCTGTTACCACATCATTTAGTATCTTCATGCCCAAATCTCCTAACTTCTCTAGCATCTCCCGTCCTTCCTTATTAACGGTCCTATCCCTGGACTCCCTTTCACTTCAATCCTCATTCCATTCCCCCCGCCTACTTCCGCTCCTGTTCTTGCGTTAAAATCACCTTAAATCAGACTCGGTTCTACCCCATCCCTCATTATTTGCTCTATAGTTTCCCATTTCCTTTCTCTCGAAGACGAGAAATCCTCTTCCTTCTTTCCCATCCCTGCACAGTTCCAAACTAACATCCGGTCCCCCTTACCCTGTTTTGTTGACCACACCTCCTCCCCCCCCCCCATTGGTCTTTCTTTTCCTTTTCTTTTATCCTGGGTTTTCCACTCTGTGACTCGATCGTCCAACCTCACTCTCTGCTACCATATCTTATTCTGTTTCCACATTCTTCGTAAACCCCATTTTCCTTTCATCCTACGTAAACTCCTCTTCCTCTATTCTCACCGCTTTTACTGAAACGCTTTTCTCTTCCTCCCTACCTGTCCTTGCCATCTCCTTTATTCTCGTTCTACCCTGTCTAAGAAAATATTCAAGCCCTTATGTTTCCATTTTGTGTCCAAAACATTATCCCTGTCTCCTGCATTTTCAAATTCCATTATCATCTTGTGTTCCACTCCTCTCATGAGTTGGATCATCCCTACTTTTATTTCCAAACTCAGATCTCTAATTTGACTTATTTATATACAATATAATTGTTTTTGCTTTAATTGAATGTTCACGAAATCTCATAACACTAGATCTTAATAAAGCTTTTTTTTCGTGGCAAACGTTTTCTTCCTTATTTTTACGATTTATTTTCAGATTTCCCCAGCAGCCCAAGAACAGCTCGGATTTGCAAATTCTTACCGACTTCAGTTCACATTTATATGAATTTCTTTCGATTTTTTTACATTTTTTTAGGCCCTTGGTTGCACAAATTTCTCATAGTTTACTTGAATTCAAATTGTTGGATGAAATAAACTTAAAGTTTTCAAGAAATTGTAATTTTGTGGACACAAAAAAATTTTAACTCCCGGCAAAATAAATGAACCATGTAGCCACCTGGATATATCTAGGGCAACTATTTATCGAGTGGGGTAATTAAAACCCATTTATTATCGAGTACTAGTTTGGATAAGCACTGGATAAATGAATGGGATTTGACAGTTCTGCTCTACTGCAGTGACCGAAAGAAGACGGCTACTTAACAATCAATTTGGTTTACTCTTTCGTTGATTAACGTATAGTTTGCATTCCGGGAGTAGAATTTAGTAGTACTTTGGATGTCATGCTATTTGTTGCGATTATTAACGATAGGCTATGAGCGTTTATAGCTGACAAGGGATAGTTACATTCACAAAAGGTTACACCATAAAGGTGCGTTTCCAATGCCAGCTTGGACGCGAGTGTGTTGAAGCCGAATCTGGCCATCGCGTCGTTTTCAATGAACCATGTAGCAGAGTGGATCTATTGCACATACATCTGTCGAGCAAAATCCTTGTCGTTTTCAATTATCAAAATTATAATATACTTTCCACATAAAATAACCATATTTGGATTACTATACCTTTAATACATTGGGACTGAAATGTTTTTTACCAGTTTCACCTAATTTTACTTAAAAAATGCAAAAATTCGCCACATATCTCGAATCATCTCGTCGCGGCCACCTGTTCGAATCGCTGCGAAATAAAAGATTTCGCCACTCCAGAGTGGAAATAGAAATACATGCCATCCTTGCACAGATTGTGCACACGGTCTGCACAAGTTGCATGAGAGGCATAAATGGCGGAGTGCGTGGGTGCGAAACGAGCGGAACTTAAATTGGAACCGACGAATCTAGCTTCAGAAGGAGAGTCAGGGCTTCTTTAAACTCACTTACTTCATCACAGACACGCGATTTTATCGATTCTGATATCCCAGGTGTCATTATTTCGTGGCGGATAGTTTTGAGTATTTCGCCAGTATACTCCTGTAGCCGCTTCTGGCTGAGAGTTACCGTTGAAGCATCAGGAATAACTGCACGTACAGCCTTGGCCGGAGTACATCCTATCCTAGGTATAATATTTCTTGTAATCTCATGCGATTCTGTACAATATTTCGTAATAAAACATAATAAAACATAGGAAGAGCTTTATTATAGTGTTCTACTTTACTGTTACGGTTCGCGTTTGTTCCTGAATGAGTATATTCTCAATGTTCAAAACAATTTAGTTTTAAAAGTATGCTGACTTTTTTGGAAAATGATTGAAAATACATTATTTCTCTCTGACAGTGGCGGTATCAGTATCTCGCCACTCTGACAGTGGCGGTATCAGAAGAATCGAAAAATCTCTTGCAAAATTTTTTAAAATTCAATCGAAGTGAAAACTTTTATTGCACCGCAGTTATTGGAAACTCGATGAAACGAAATAGCGACACTAAAAAGAAATAAACGTATACATCTATCGGATATAGCCTGAGAAAGAAAGAGATGCAATACATATGTACAGTGTCTCCCATTCCCCTCGTTAAATAAAAGAACATATCTAAATAAAAAAAACTAAAAATAAAAATATATATAAAAAGTAAAAAATGAATTAAATAGAAAAAAAATCAAAATTAAAAAAAAACTAAAAAAACTAAAAAAAAACTAAATAAATAAAGGTGATAACTTCCACACTTGGTACAAATTTTATGATGAACTAGCAAAACCCGGCAATCGTTGTTCTGCCTGTCTATGTTGATAAATAAATAAATAAATAAAAATGGATGATCAAAATGTAATCCTGGATCTAAAATATAATTCGTTGTAACGGCCGGGTGTTGTACGTGAATAGGTTTATGTAACGAGCTATATTTTTCAAATAAAATATTTTGATTTATTGGTACTTATATGTACCAATGGTCTTTCATGGTGATCGGTCAAACGGTCTCGAAACCTATTAGCGACAAACACAAACAAATATACAGACATCCATTTTTATATATAAATAAACTATATAATTATCATAGTCCTGATACTGCATTCGTCTTATGCTCGTGCAGTTTAGTCTACTGAATGTTTCACTTCTACCGCGGGTGCAGTGCACATATGTTTCTTTCTTTCCATGTATGTTTGTATAATATAGTAGCCGAATTGCCCGTCGTTGACGCGTGTAGAGTGTTTGATCATTTTATAATGAAGGGCCTCCCTTTAAACCACATTAGCTGTTTTTCCATCAGTAGCATGAAAAATAAGAGAACTGCAACCCCTGACTCTGGAGTAAGCCACACACAGTTACCCACATAACGTGCACATTTAAAAGCATTTAAATACAGGGTGGGCCATGAATAAGTTAATATTTTAAAAAAATATATAAAAAAATAAATAAGACATGCTTAAAAAACAATTTATTACCGAGATAGCTAATAAACAGGAATTTATTTTTTAAAAATAACATCATTTAAATGACCTCCGTCGCGACTTCGGCACTCTTCTAAACGAGAATGGAAATTTTCGATTACTCGTTTGCATAATGACCGAGAAATCGCTGACATCTCTTCCCTGATCCTTGCCTTCAATTGAAATAATGAAGTTGGCTTATGAGTGTACACACGGTGCTTAAGGTATCCCCATAAAAAGAAATCGGCTGGCGACAAATCAGGACTCCTGGGTGGCCACGGAATGTTGCCTCTTCGAGAAATCACTTTTTCGGGAAACATCTCTTTAACGACCGGCAGTGCCTCATTAGAAGTGTGGCAAGTGGCTCCATCTTGCTGAAACCACGTGTTCCGACTGTAACCAACAAATTCCTGTAGTTGTGGCGTCAAAAACTCCCGTAACATTCTCACATACACAGTAGAGTTAACAGTGATCGTACGGCCGCGAAAATCGTCAAAGAAATAGGGTCCAATTATTCCTTTTGCTGAAATTGCTGCCCATACAGTTACCTTAGGTGAATGCAAGGGTCTTTGATGTTTAGTTTTGGGATTTTCGCTGCTCCAGTATCTGCAGTTCTGTTTGTTAACATGCCCATTTAGGTGGAAATGGGCTTCGTCGGAAAACAAGATGTTGTTGAAGTTACAAAAGCGTTCCAACATTGTGTCCGCGTACAATTTGCGTAAATTTAAATCATTAGGCTTCAATTCTTGCACTAACTGAATCTTATATGGGTGCAATTTCAAATCCAACTTCATAATACGGCGCATGGTTGTGCGCGATATTCCTAATTCAGCTGAACGTTTGCGCGTCGATAAATCAGGTTCACGTCGAACTGAAGCCGAAACTCTTTGCATGTTCTCTTCACTTCTTGAAGTCCGTGGACCTCCGGTTTGCTTCACATTTAGTGTCGATCCCGTCTCTTCGAACTTCTTTACCCATTTCTTAATTAAAACTGCACTTGGACACTGATTTAAGTCATGTAAATCGTATTCAACACGAAATATGCGCTTCACAGTAACGAGAGATCCACTATTTAAATAAAATTGCTTTACGCAAAATGCACGCTGTGGCCCCGTGAACCGATCCATTGCGACTAAATTTCCGAGAAATGAGCCAGCCCGTAGACCCCTCCCCGCGCCCGGCGACGCTCAATTTTGCGCGGGAAATCAAATTTAAATGTTAACTAAATCATGGCCCACCCTGTAGTTTCACTTACTTCAATCCCAGTCATTATATCTGCCTGTATGATATATCTGTGCAAACCTCGTAGTATCAACCGCATACCGTCGCACAGTTTTGAGCGGTTCAAATTTCTTAGGAGCATTTTTGGTGCTCCTTCCTTCAGAGTCGACTTATGAGCAGATAGTCCAGGAGCATTACCTGAGTCAAGAAATTCAGCTTCATCCGCAGAAAGTACAGTGTTGACTGACTTGTACGTTCTCTATTCGTTGATAAGAACGTGTGCAATGTCCTGTACTTAAATAACGAATAAGTTAAACTATGCAATTTGGTTTAAATATTAATTTGTGGGGTCGAGAGCCCACTTACATCAACTGAGCTGTAATTCTACTTATTAAAAAATTATTTTGCTCTCTATAATCATCACTCAAGATTTTGTCGGAACTCAAATATATTCGTTCCTCTTCGGGCAGACTATTGAGAATTTCTGCATCGATGAAAGTGCTGTCTCGACATTTGGGTGAATTCTAGCGAATTCAGAATATCGCTAGACTGAATGGTTTCAGATACATTGCCATAAGAACTGCAATCACGGAGTTGCTGCTCACTAAATGAGAATGAATTTCAATAACATGGAAATGTGGGTGAAGTTGCATTACCAAGAGATTTAAGAAATTCAACGAATTCAATTTCATGGTTTGGGTCAAAGTTATTTTGTGGAATTTTGAAAATTCGGACCATGAAGTAAGGCACTTCCTAATAAGTGATACACGTGTACCGTTAGGTTCAATTGGCAATGTTCGTCAAAAATCTCCACAGAGTAAAATAGTTTTACCTCCGAAAAGTTAAGTTGAAGTACCGCATAAATGGTTTACAAAATGGTCAATTAATTTAAGAGCATTAAGCGGGCACATTGAGATTTCATCTGTGATGATGATAGATGCATATCTTATGAACTATGCTTGTGCACTGTTTACAAAGAGGCTTGATACGGAATTCTCTAAAATCGGTATAGGTAATTTGTACAGGGTGAAAGTGCCTCCTCCTAGGAACCTCGAAGTTCCGACCGAGCTAGGTGAGCTTCAGTCATTCTTCGCAGACGTATGGCGCCAATCGATCGTGGTGGGCAGTAAGTTGCTTCTGCTTTCCCTCCGATAAACTAGTTCGCACTTTTTCGGTGACAATTTTAGTCCATCTTTTTCAAGTTTTTCAAATATCGTCGCCAGCATTAGACAGTCCGCTTTATTAACTTGTGCAAACACAGAAATTTCTCTATTGGTCGACTGAGAGATGCGGATGCTAAGGGGCTTTATTGAGTCCGTTATTTTCAGCCCGTATGGCAGTTTGTTTGTATCGCTTGTAGATTTCTTGGTGAATGCTCGGGATGAATGAAATCATGGCTGGAGGAAACAGTCCCTGTTTGTTCCTGTTGAAACGCCAGGCCGATCTTAGGTGTCGGCAATGGATTCGATCTTAGGTGTGTTATGATAATAACCACTGTTGGGTTCATAACAATGGATCGAGGAGTGCTTATGGGCAAGTTCACTCGACCCTCATGCGTTTACTTTGTATTTTAAATTTATATAATAAATTTACACGTTTACAAAAATTTTGTTTTTTTTTTTAAATTTATTACATTTTTATATTTTTTGTGTCACCTTTCTAATTTAAATAGTAATTTTAGACTAAGTTTAAGAATTTGGCATTTAAACCTTAAGTTTAGAATTTTATTGATGTAGACTAAGTTCAAGATTTCACTTTTTCACTTATAAGTTAACATTTCTAATTTCGATAGTAATTTTAGACAAAGTTTTAGAGTTTCGCATTTTAACTTTAAGTTTACAATTTTAGAATTTTATTTGTGATTTACACAACATAAGTTCAAGATTTCACATTTTTCACTTATAAGTTAACATTTCTAATTTCGATAGTAATTTTAGACAAAGTTTTAGAGTTTCGCATTTTAACTTTAAGTTTACAATTTTAGAATTTTATTTGTGATTTACACTACATAAGTTCAAGATTTCACATTTTTCACTTATAAGTTAACATTTGTAATTTCGATAGTAATTTTAGACAAAGTTTTAGAGTTTCGCATTTTAACTTTAAGTTTACAATTTTAGAATTTTATTTGTGATTTACACAACATAAGTGCAAGATATCAAATTTTTCACTTATAAGTTAACATTTCTAATTTCGATAGTAATTTTAGACAAAGTTTTAGAGTTTCGCATTTTAACCTTAAGTTTACAATTTAAGAATTTTATTTGTGATTTACACTACATAAGTTCAAGATTTCACATTTTTCACTTATAAGTTAACTTTTCTAATTTAAATCAGCAGCACGACGTTCCTTTTCAAAAATCAACTGTCCGCCGAACCAAAATCCTGCAGTTTATATCTGCATTGGGACAATGGCCGGACAGCGGAACTCCAATCCATGAAAGACCAATTCTTTTCCTTTCGATTCAATTGCTCTTTCATGGACTGGGAGATGTCCATTGTCCAACTCAACTGATTCCCACGGAATTCGATTTTTAAAGTTCAATAGTTGAATTGATCGTTTGTGCATTTTGGGGGCGGATATCCCTGGGAACAACAGATGGCTCGTTGATTCCCAGGGAATCAATAGGAAATGCAGAACGGGATATGCAACAGTAAAAATTCTTTTGCATGCATTTTTTCTTGATCCCGTTCTGCCACGCGCCGATGTTACAGGGTGGTTATGGTGCTTTGTAGTTTAGTTTTAGTTTCGTTGGTATGAAAATTTATTTTCATAACAGGTGTCGGCAATGGATTCTTGGGCTTGCGTGTGTTAGTGCATAGGATACGTCTTGGTGGGGCGTGGGGGCTACCCAGCACTATCCTTCCTCCAGGGCCCGTCACTTTGATAGCTCGTGGTCCGCTGCCATCACGTCGACGAAAAACTGCACCACTTCCAGTTGCCGTAGAGATGCGAATCGGTGGTCCCTGTTACATGCTTTAATGTCTCTCCATTAAACTAAAATTTCCTTCCCATTATCCTTCCTTATGAGTCGTACCACGCCTTTTTTTCGGCTATAACATTTTACGGAGCCGGTGTTCAAGGATCACGTCTTGTTGTTTTTGGACGCTTGCTCCGACATCTTTACGCTAGCCCTTTGTCGTGTCCCGAAATCTTTGCGTTGTTGAGACTCTCAACTGCTGTACTGTTAGCTCTGAAATGTGGTCGTGGTTCAATCCTCGGATCATGGGCCGCAGATTGACGAACTGGTGGTTCCGTATCGTTGGTTGGTGGATAATGCGTTGACTCCACTTGAGGCCGAGCGATGGCAGTGGTTGGTCTTGCTGTTACCGGACGCATTACCCTCGTCGAGTATCGGGCTTCTCTCCTGGTTTCCGCCATCTCTGAACGTGAACTTTTAGCTCGCTGATGCCACTCATGAATCACTTACGAGCCACTCCTTCCACCACGTCTGATGGCCAGTGAGGATATGCCGCTCTCGATAATCTTTCTACGTCAATAGCGAATTGTTTCAAGGACTCATTGTTGCGTTGCGTTCTTCTGATTAATAGGTTCTCGTAGGGTGACGCGTTTACGCTTTCCCCGAAGCGTGTCATCAATAATTGTCGAATGTCTTGCACATTGTAGCGTTGTGATGGATGACACTGTCTCAAAAAGTGCAATGCACCTCCTCGCATTTTGCTTAACAGCTGGATCCGTTGCTCTTCCTCGGTCCACCGATTTGCAACTACGACGTTTTGCATGTGGAGCTCGTAGTCCTCCCAAGGAAACGAACACCATTGTATTCCATAAGGGGCACTGGAATGAGTCTTGTAGGCGCTGGGGTACACGTATGAGTGGCGTTGGGATGTTCCGGACTTATTAATACTCCTGTAATGTTGACGTTATGCTCGCCACCATTGGCCCCCTCCTGGTTGAACTGGTTTGTTGGCGGAAATATTGGGCTAGATGTTGCATGGTGAGATCTAGTCAGGTTATGAAAAATCGTCCTGGTTGTGTTCTGTAGCTTGAGGACATCTACCTCTTGCTTAATTATGGAAAGGTAATGGTTTTGCTGGTCTATGCTGTTTGAGAAATGGTCCATCTGAAACTGAATTCTTTCCAGTTGAGCTAACAGGGCCAACATCTGATCCTCCAGTTTTGGTAGTCACGGGGTTGCGGTTTCGCACCTGACATTAGTGTTACAAGGCGCCGGCGACGGTACCTCGTTGGATAACTCGTCTAACGATATTAAGCCGGCGTCACTAGATTTACGTTCCATATTTTGTTGTCATTATTTATTTACAAGTTCAATAAAAATTCAACTATTTATAATTTACCAGACTAAACAACTAAATTCAAGTTTCTCAAAAACCAATCTTAGACTTCTACTATTTACAATTCAATCAAACTTAACCAAACTCCAAAATTCACAATGCAAAATTCCTAACAAAGTCCAAAAAATCAAAACAAACTCAAAAAAACGCCGGCAATCCTTTCTAATGGTTCAGGTAGACTGGTCATCGACCCCAGGTCGTCGCTCATCCGTTTTACCGCTGGACTGGTCTGACTCCTACGTACGGGATCGGGGCAGATGGGTCACAGGGCAACAATATACATTTTATGCTCTTAACTGTGCTTCAAACTTCCGCATTCTAATAGCAATCATATTTCGCTGAAAGAGATGGATTGTTAGGAACAACATAACGGTTATCAACAGGGTGGCCACTAACGTCAACTGTTATACATTATATAATACAACGCATCTAAACTGGAAAGCCTTTTACATTGGCTTGAGTTGTATTGCAAAAGTCCCAAGAAAAACTTTTGCTGCATTTACCATCTCTCATGCAGACGGCGTTGCGTCCGGATCATATGTTTTTTGACCTAACTGTGAAGTTTTGGGTTAACTGTAATATATCTGGAATTTCCGCACAAACAAATAAACTCCTATTTCCTAACTTTTCTTCGTAAGTCAGTTTTCTCTAAATTGTGGTTTTAAAGATGTGCAGACAAAAGTTTGAAGGCAAAGGAATGCTTGTACTTGGCATAAATGGTAGGCTTATCACTGGAACGTATGATCTATGCCAATGATAATGTGAGATAAGTAATGTTAATGGCAAATGCAGCCATATGATCAATGTTTTGATTTTTCCTGGAGGAATGCAATTAAATGTTAATTGTGTCGGTTTGTGTCCCCAATAAAATATTGCCCATTTGTTTGGCTTTTTGACAAACTTAGCACGTGCAATTTATTGCGGAGACAAACCAAAAAATCATCATATGATTGCATATTTCCAGGCAAAAAAAAAATTAATTAATAAAATATAATACATAAATTAAAAAAAAAATTAAGTGATGCAGGTAGAGGAAGAAATCAGCTTTCAACAGGTATAATTTGTATCTTGGTAAGTTAATCAAGTTTCCTGTAAACGGACTTACAAAAAAACCCGTCGGCTATTTATATATAGATTCCATATTACATACATTCTATATTTTCTGGATCATAATGAAGTTTTCACTATTTAATTGACTAGATTTCTTGGAATGATGTCCTAGCCCTAGGAATAACATGAACATCCCAGAGAGTTCCTTATATGTTTCAATGAAATATCAAAATATTCTTATTCAATACCTGATATGTATGTATGTACATAAAACAGATACCTGATATTTTGCATAAAACATTTCTGAATATCGTAATCAATCGATAATAATCAATCAAAAATTCAATCAGTCTTGCTCTTATCTATAAATATTTTCAACTAATATTAAAAACTTGCATTGCTGAACACATTTTAACTGCGAAGAGACACTTAAACTAACACTCCTTTAATTTCTCTATATTTTCCAGCTGTCGAAGTAAGAAGGTTTGGCATGTAGCAAGAGAATACAATCATCGCAAATTCGAAACTTAACTGATAGCCAGAATTCCAAATCAATGAAACCGTGCCACCTTTCGTAACAGACAAACCTGCTACTTAAAGTTCTCGCCACAATGGGTCCCAATATCTAGTAATTGATCCAAAAATTCAGCAAAATATAAATTTTTAATTTTTGAGCCTTAGGGTGTGTGCGAAATGATGGTGTGATGGATTGTCTCATTCTAGTACTTTTTCAAGCTTGCTAATTCGAGTTCCAAAACTCAAAATTTTAGCAGCTCCGTACTGAATCTTATATTAATTTCGATAATTTCAAACGCCTTGATTTGATTTATTTTATCAATGTGAGTAATAATTTTAATTTTATTTATCTCCACTTTGAGTTTGCGAAAATTTGTTCTAATTGGAATCTCCGTTTATTTTTTTCCTTATTTTGGAAAGGAGTATTTTCTTCTAAGTTACTTTGCTATAATTTTGCAAATTCCAAATTTCATTCTAATTTAAGATCACTTATTTTATATTAAATTCTTTTTGTGGAAATGAGTAGTCTTATTCTAAGCTGGTTTCACGATAATTTTTGGAAGACCCAATTTTAAACCTAAGTTAAATCCACTTATTTCATTTTTAATTTATCCTTTATAAAAGGAGTTTTTATGACAAGCTAGTTTTACGAACGTTTTGAGAATTCAATGTTTAATTGATTTAAGAACGTCTTTTTTTTATTTTGAATTCTTATTGTGGAGATTTGTTTGACGATAATTTTAGAGGATTCAATATTTTAATCTCATTTAAATTCACTTGTTTCATTAAATATTTTAAATATCTTATTGTCAAATGAGTAGCTTTATGCCAAACGTGTTTTACGAACGTTTCGAAAATTCAATTTTTAACTTATTCTATTTTAAATTCTTATTGTGGAAATGTGTAGTCTTATTCGCAACTGATTTCACGATAATTTCAGAGGATTTTCTTTTTAATCTAATTTAAATTCACCTAGGTTAGGTGAGGTTAGGTTAATAGGGTGGAGTGATCACACCAATTGTGCGACCCACTCCCACTCGGTGGCCAGAAGGCCCATTGTGATGCCCTTTGAATGTTGTTATCCCCTTCCTCTCCTATTGTTTTATCCTCTGCCCTGAGGCATTTCCACACCTCGGCAAAGTTCCTTAATAGTTGAATATCCATGCACGCTATCTCCTCCAACCCTCTGAAGGATTCCCTACCCAATGAACCCCTGAAGGCCTCCTACTTTCGGCCAATACTGGGCAGGAGCACAATAGATGTTCCACCGTCTGCTCTTCCTCGTCGCTTTCCTTACAGAGACTGTCGTTTGCGAGGCTCCACCTTTGGAGGTTTCTCCCGACCGGACAGTGTCCTGTAATGACCATTATGATGGTACGGACCGAGGTCTTTGTTGCTCGTCACAAGCCCACCGTTCTTATCTCCTCAATTCTTGGCCACAATTGCCTTGAGTTGAAGCAGTCATTTCTGTTGCTCCATCTCTTGCCATGTTGATCGCAAAGCATCCTGTCGATGGTATCTTTCAACAACCTCATCTGTGGCTTTGCTGAGTTAGCTTCTTCAGCACTATGAATTTCGGTTCCGATCCTTGCCAGTTTGTCCGCCTGTAAATTCCCTTCCACATCGCTGTGTGCGGGAACCCAACAGAGGCTGACTTTGTCTCGGATCCAGGATAGTGCTTCTCGGCAACTCATCACAGCCTTTGACTTGATTGTCTTAGATTCCAGTGATCTAAGAGCCGCTTGGCTGTCGCTATAGATCGTGACTTCCTGAATTTCTTCGTCGGTCAGTTGCTTTAGTCTTGCTGCTCTCTCTATCGCGTTAATTTCCGCTTGCAATATACTTCAGTCTTTGTTGAGTGCGTGTGACTCCTCGACTTCTAGCTTCTCCGAGAATATGCCGACTCCAGTCCCCGTTTCAGTTACTGAGCCGTCCGTGAAGACGCTCATTTCGCCTTCTTTCAAAATGGAACCACATTCCCATTCCTCTCTGGTTGGGATTCTGATCTCCAACTCCTCCCATAACCATTGCTTTGTTACCATGTAGTCCGTGCGCTGTCGTAGCACACCGGCTTCCACGGTGCCTCCCATTTTTAATATCTCTTCCAGTATACTAGCATGACCCTGGTCTGTGTGCCTCCACTGTTTTATTTCCCTCAACCTGAGGGCTGTTTTGGCTGCCAGTCTCTTTGTAAAGAGGTCTAACGGTTGCAAGTTTAATATCGCTTCAAGCGCTGCCTGAGGTGTGCTCCTAATTGTGCAGGCTATGCTTAGCGCTGCTAGTCGCTGTACCTTTCCTAGGAACTGTTTATTGATCTCCTTGTCCATGGCTTTGCACCACACAAGGGCTCCGCACGTGATAATGGGTCTAACGATCATAGCGTAGATCCAGTGTATGATCCGTGGCTGTAGACCCCATTTCCTACCAAACATCTTCCTACATGTGTAGAAAGTGTTTACTCCTTTTTTCATCCTTTCCTCCACATTTCTCCTCCAGTTGAGTTTAGAGTCCAGGATAACTCCTAAATACTTCGCCACTCCCGAGAGGTCTAGTTCTTGCCCTTTCACCTTTGGGAGTCTTACCTGCGGTATCTTGTATCTTCTGGTGATGAGAACCAGTTTCATCTTTACGGGATTTATCCCTAGCCCGTTTTCCTCTGCCCAGTTATTAGTCTCTCTTAATGCTTCATCCATGATGTCGCTTATCGTTTGAAGGTCTTTGCCTGCTGCCAGTATGACTACGTCATCTGCGTAGGCGGTGACCCTTAATCTTCTCCTCCTAAGGTCCTTTAAGATCGAGTTAATTACGAGCAACTACAAAAGTGGGGATGATACCCCTCCTTGTGGTGTGCTCCTAGTCGCCCATCTTTTGATCTTGTGATCCCCCGCTTCTGTACTGATAATTCTGCTATTTAGCATACTTATTATCCAGAACGTGATGGTGGGCTCCACGTTCAACTCCTCTAATGCCTTTTTTATTGCATTGGTCTTTACATTGTTGAAAGCAACTCTAAATCAACAAACGCCCCTAGGGTATATTCCTTGTGCTGGAGGGATTTTTCAATCGTTCCGACCACTTCATGCAGCGCACTTTCAACCGATTTACGGTAAGGTATGCGTGCTGTGCTGTACACTCCTCCTCTAATTTGGTTCGGTGTTTAATATTTAGATCCAAAAGCCTCTCCATTGTCTTGAGTAGGAACGCGGAGAGGCTTATTGGCCTAAAGTCTTTTGGTGTTGTGTTGCTCGACTTGCCCGATTTAGGTATGAAGGCAACTCTCACTTCTCTCCATGCGTCCAGGATGTATCCTAGCACGAAACTCCCCTGGAAGGTGCTCGTCAGTACCTCTGCTATACTGCCTATCGGATTTTGCAGCATGGCTGTTGTGATTCCATCCGGCCCCGCGGATTTGTATGGCTCGAATGTTTTCACAGCCCATATTACCTTTTCCCTGTTGATGGTGTCCCTAATGGTATCCGGGGAAGTGAGTCTCCATCAGCAGCTCTAATGTCTCCTTACTTGATTCTGTCCACGAACCGTTTGGTCTCCTCAGGTTTCCTGTGACTGTAACATCTTTGAACAGAATTTTCCTGAACCTTGAGGCCTCGTTCGCGTCCTCTATGGAACTGAGAAAGTCGATCAATGAGTCCCATTTCGCTTTCCTCACTCTACCTTTTTAATCATTAAAACTGCACTTGTACTTCGCCCAGTCTCCCTCTTCTTTACTTTTCCTTGCCTTGTTGTAAAGCCTTCTAGTGGCGTCCCTCTGCTGCTTGAGCTCTTTGTTCCACCACCTGTTGGTTTCCCTTCGAGCTCGGCTCATAGGACAAGATTTCTGGAAGGCTTTTAGCAAGACCTCGCTAAGTCGTTTAACGGACTTCTCCAGGTCTTCCACTGTGTGGAGGCAGGCACCCGAATACTGTTTGTTCGTGGTTTTCATTGCCTTCTCCACTTCTGTGGAAAATCTGTCCCAGTCCGTGTTCCTTGGATTCCTGTATGGTTTACTTTCCATAACCTTCCGGTTAATATCAAAGAGAACCATGATCCCATGATCTGAGAAGGAGTACTAGGGAGAAACTCTCCAGTTTTCCACATTCAAATCGATTGTGTTAGTAGCCAATGTTAGGTCTATCACCTCCTCCCTAATCTTGTAAGTAAAGGTGGGTGAATCACCCCGATTACAGATTGTTAGGTTAGTGGTAATTATAAACTCTAAAATTGACTCACCTCTTTTGTTGATGCCTCTGCTACCCCATTGGACGTGATGACCGTTCGCGTCACAAACCATCACTATGTGCCATCCCTTGGATTTGGCCACTTGCGCAAGGGTCCGGACCGCTGCTGATGGGGGGTCTCCCACTTCGTACGGCATATTCGTTGAGGCTACGAGCAGGTTTGTTTTGCCCCTCTCCTCAAGTACTGCCACCACCATATCATTTGTGCTGTGCTGTCAAAATAAAGTGAGATTTAATGACCTCTTTGTTACTATACACGCTCTCTTTTCACCTGTTGTATTTGAATGCAGTAGACTGTAGCTTTTCGACCTAAGCCCTCGGGTTTTGTCTAAGCCCTTGGACTAAGGCCAAGTCTACTCCATTCTCATCCATGTACAGCATCAAATCCTCGGTGGCCGCCGTTTCACAGTGGTGCAAATTACTTTGCACCACCTGTAACCTCCTCGATGCCGCTCTTCGAATCATTTGGAAGCCTCAGCTTCGCTGCGCTAAACCCGAATTTGATGCTTCCTTTTGAGTCCTTGAGTTTGGCAAAGGACTCATGGTCAACCGTCACGACCAGGTCTTTGCCTACTCCGTTGGGACACTTGTTGGAAGAGATGATTCCATTTACTAGTGTCCAAACCATTCTGCTTTGAAACCAGCTTCATCGTGGCTTCATCCTCCACTAGTGGATATACCAAAATCCTGCAGTTTATATCTACATTGGGACAATGGTCCGAAACGGACTCGGATCCATGAAAGACCAATTTCTTTTCATTCTAATTGCTGTTTCATGGATCAGGAAATAACAATTACAGCCTCAACTGATTCCCATGGAATCAATTGAGTTGGTGCACAATGCATGAAAGATCAACTCTTTTGATTTCGATTTTGAAATCAATTACAGAGTTGGTTTTCCATACATTTAGGGGGCGGATGTGCCTGGGAACAACAGATGGTTCGTTGGTTCCCAGGGAATCAATAGGGAAGGCAGAACGGGGTCTCTGGTCATAAAAATTCCTTCTTGTCACAAAATTAATTTTTGTTTTGGATTTAAGTTTTGGTTTTAAGTTTGTTATGAAATTTTATTTTCATAACATATAATACCATACCGATCTGACCTAAGCGCTAACTTTAATAAAGAAGATACTTTCCTTACATAAATAAAATCCGATTCTTCGCCTTTTATCATTATATTAATACGCGAACATATATTTTGTGACCCTCCTACGGGCAAACTACAGGTCGATCTTGATCAAAATGCAAAATTTAAAAGATACTTTGTAGCAGATGTGGAGAATATGCTTTTAATTTTAATAAATCAAGTAGTTTACCCGTAATCAATAAAAAAAACCCGAAAGGCCCAGTCCAGGTCTGCGGCGTAGATTTTCCGTGAAAACTTGGGGATAAAATTATAATAAGTGTTTCTTATTAGTATGTACTTAAATCAATGTCTCTTATACAATGGTTATATAGAGCAAAACGGTGACAGAACAGATAAATCACAGGTTTATTTTTTCGCGCCTTTAATTTTTCCTTTCATGCTGCCGTAGCGGTGACATTTACTCCGCACTGGACACTACGTTTTTTGAAGTTGTTTTGACGCAAGCTCTATTTGATTTGCCTTTTATTCAATTCGGCCCATATTTACGACTTATATGAGATGATATCATTAATTTTTTTTTCAATTTTCAATGGACTACCGATTTCTACTTTTTGGCGAAAATTTTTATTGTTTCACTTTAGGTTCTGGTAGCTCTTCTCAACCTTCTTACAATGACACCCGAACGAACGTCTTATATGGTTGCGTTCTCACGCTACACTGATTTATAATTTTACGCAGCGCTTATTAACAACAATCATGCATAAGTTAACTAGTCCGATGACGTCACGCACAAAGCGAATGCCGAACGATAAATACATACAGGAATTCTCTATCCATTGTGACATCAACAGTTGTTATTGCATTATTAGCCTCGTAGCTATTGCCGATTGAAATCTGACTGTATATTGTACCGCAAGAAAGTTTGACTGGCTATCAGTGTACTTAACGAGCGAAAAGACGTTTGACCGTTAAAAAAATAACAAAAACAATTTTTACGAATATGTACTTAAATTATCAAACTATTAATTTCAATGGTTATGGAGAGTAGTTTGGTTGCAGAATGGATAAATCACAAGTGAATATATTTCCGCCGTTTTTTTATTTCTTCTTCGATGCCACTGTAGCTGTCACACTTGCTCGGCACTGAACAGTTTTGGTTTTTAATAGTCGGTTTGATGCGGGTTTTCTCCCATTTGAGTTTTTTTCAATCCGGTGCATATTTGCGCCTCATATGAGGCCATATATTCCATCATTTTTCGATTTTCAAATTCATACCGATTTTTGCTTATATCTCGGAGAATATTTTTATTGTTTCGCTTTAGGTCTTGGTAGCTTTTTTCATGCTTTTGGCAATGATACCCCAATCACCGTCCTAGCCTAACGCGTTCTCACGCTACATCCATAAATATCCTCATACAACACTAAAAAACTACAATCACGCGTGGGCGCTTGCACTAGCCCGATAACGTCACCGGAAAAACAAGCGCCGCACAGTAAATACGTACAAATATGTTCTATCCACCTTGACCTCAGCCTTTGTTATCGCGTTATCAGTCTCGTGGTTATGAGCGACTGAAAAATGACGGTATTTTGTAACACAGGAATGTTAGACTGGCTACCAACGTACATACTCAACGAGCAGAAAACGTTTTGACGTCAAAATAAAATCAGTGCATTTGTTGTTGCATTGACCACCCATTGATAAGAGCTTGTTCCAAAGAGTATTGCCGAAGAGAAAAATTGACAATTTCTTTTGCTCATGCTCTTATCAGACCGTGAGCAATGCATGTTCGTGAGTGTGAGCCATATGTTGATTTGCCGTTGAGGTGTGAAATTCCTTTCAGTGTGACCAGATTTAGGTTCAACTTTATGCTAGATGTTCGGGTAAAATCCGCTAAATTCTGCAAAACCTTCAAATAGTGATTTTGATACATTCTGATAATAGTTTTCAAACTTAATTTTAAATGCCATCTTTCTCTGGTGTGCACCCATTCTGGTCTCTTACTACCTGTTTGGCGTGGAGGATTGCCGAAACGTGCTCATTCGTAAATTTGTTCCGTAGGTCGGTTTTCATGTTATTCATTTGAGAGAATATTGGATCATAAGCCGTATTGGACATGTGGCTCCAAAGGGTTTCAGTGTCGATTGTCGTGCTGCCAGAACTTCCTCCCAATTTTAGATCGGTCACTGCTCTGTCCAATTCTAGCTCCCTGTATTCGGTGTAAATTTTTTGGATGTCAGGCTCATTTACCAAATTGGGAAATTTTGAAACTAAAAAATTCGAATTCTTCGTAAATAACAAATTGCATTTGCTCAAATATTTTACTATAAGGTAATCCCGATTTCCAAAACAAAATCCAGAAAGTTTTTAAAGACTGAATCCTACCAATTTTGAGCTGAAGTTTGATTCGATTATGCTAAAATCTGCCTAATTTTTCTATTCTGTGACATAATCTGCTAAGCCCTTAATTGGTAGTTAAATTCTTCTATTATCGCAGAATTTTATGAGTTTGTGTTTCATGTGTCTATGTGTTTCATGTGTTATGTACTATGTGTTTTATTTCATCATTTTCTGAAAAGTTATTTACTACACATGATATCCGATTTGATGAACGACTGAAAGAAATTCTTGAAAAACTGCAAGGCGAGAGTGATTCTACTCGCACGGAAATCGGTATCCTAAAAGACCAAATCAGTGTATTGAGTTAAACAAATTTTTAAATTATGTTGATTTTAAAATTTTTCCTTATAATGGAGAACTGTGTTCTACAGACTGTGTCGCCTGAGTGCAATGATTTGTATCGGACCAATTCAATCTCTGTAAGTTATTTGAGAAGTTCTATCAAATTTAGTTATCCACTCAACTTTCTAAACAATACGGTTTCTTTCTTACAATGGCAAAAAATATCTGCAGTCGATATTAATAATTAAAGGCGAACATAAAGCATCTTATGGGCTTTTTTCAGAAATGTGTTGCATTGCATGAGTTAAGTTACTATGTAATATCAGTTTTACATTATCTCTTTCATTTTGTTGTTATTCTATTTTCAATTCTTATTAAACTTGCGAGCAATAAAATCGGCCCACCCCGTAGGTTTTTGCTTAAAACACAATGAATCGAAAGACAAGATTAGTAAATGTAGGTATTTTATACAGTCCGAAAGTAGATTTTATAACGTTCATCTTCACATACCTATATTTTGATAAAACCTACCTACTGACGCGTATCTTCAGAATATGCTCATTACTCATTATCGGAAACAAAAACTGTGTTCAGTTGCTGCGTATGTAAAGCGAATAAAAGCCTTGTTCAATCTCAATCCCGTTACCCTTTTTTATTATTCAAAATCCCGTTATCATTCCTCAACGTGAAAATGGATACATCTTCATCTGAGGCTGCTCAAGTAGTGGCATTAATCAAGGTCGGATTCAGCCAGCGTGTTGTCGCTGGACATCTTAATCTAACGCGATCAGCAGTTAGACGGGTCTACCAGAGATTTTTAAGAGACTGGAAGCTTTAATCGGAGGTCGGGCTCGGGGAGGAAAAGGGTCACATCTCACCGAGATGATCGATTGATTGTATCAACATCTATACGGAATCGACATCTCACTGGGGTTCAAGTGCAACAGCGTCTCCTTAGTGTCCGAAATGTTGCAGTAAGTGAGTGGACACTAAGACGACGACTTGCAGAAAAAGGATGACATCCACACAAACCTGCGAAAGGTCCAAAATTAACTCCTGCTCATCGCCAAATGCGGCTTCGGTTGGCTCGTGAGCACGTTGATTGGTCGTTTGAAGAATGGAAACTGGTACTGTTCTCAGATGAGTGTAAAATCCAACTCCATGGAAACGATGGAAGGAGAAATGTTTACCGTAGACAGGGAGAGCGGTTTGCAGAGGCGTGTATTCAAGAACAAGTGGCATTTGGCGGAGGTTCATGGACAGTTTGGGGTGGTATCTCCGTCGAAGGCAAAACTGAACTTGTCTTGACATCCGGGCCTTGTTTGGCCGCTCTGACTGCTCGACGATATATTGAGGAAGTGCTGGATGAACATGTCGTGCCAGATGCTGGTTTTGTAGGCGAAGGCTTCATTCTTATGCAGGACACCGCCCGTCCAGATACTGCCGCAACAGTTTTCGAATATCACCGGGAGGTCGGAATCACTGTTATGGAGTGGCCAGCAAGGAGCCCTGACCTTAATCCTATTGAACATCTATAGGATGAACTGAAGATAAAGGTTAGGGCCAGCCTCCAGAAACTCTCCATGAACTAAAGGTGGCCATTCAAGAGAAGTGGGACGCTCTACCGGAAGACTTCATATTAAAATTAATAAAGTCAATGAAAAACAAGATGGAAGCTACAATAAGAGCAAAGGGTGGCAATACAAGTTTTTAAATAGAGTTTTTTTTTCCTGTTTGTTACATCAAAGATATAAGTTAAGAAATAAACAATTTTTTAATCTAAACTGCCTTTGCTTTTAACTCTGTAACAATAGTAAAAAACAGTTCAATTAGTGTTATAACGCTCTTAACAAACCGTACTTTTTCGTCTAGGAGACAGTACCAGAAACTATTTTTTTCCTTTGGATTTATTTGGTCCTAAACCAAAATGAACTAGGTGGGTAGATTTTTTTGCTCGTAAGTGTATATGAGTAATTTTAAATAGAATCGTTTCAGACTCTTGCATGTCGGTTCATGTCTCTTCCTTTTTCGTGAATGTTAACAATTAAACTATTTGGGATACCTTGCTGTTTTCTATTTCTCTATATTCATGTAAACTTGAGTCTTTTGATTTCTAGAGTATGCAGTCGATTTCCGACTGCCACGGACATTCCTAGTATCCTTTATTCTTCATACAGTTTGTCCTAAAACTACTTATATTTCTAAACTCTTACTTTGTGTGATTGTTGATCTTCTGGTGTCGATAATTCTTCCGGTCCATCTTCAACTGATTGACTGGCTGGCGATACGTCGGTCTACTCTCGTCGAAGCTAGAACAAGCTCCCTCTGAGGTTACTTCTTCTCTGGTGATAAGTCCTTACTCCAGATCATTCCTTCTTTCTCTTGGGCAGTTCTGACGACTTATCTTAAGGTCTGTCAGTGGCAAAACTCCTCTAAGAGATTGCCCTTTGTCCCGCTGATGGGTCTTGCAGGACTTCTTGTAGCTGGTCTTGTCTGTTTCCTGGACCGAACGCGATTCAATGCCTGCTGTCCACTAGGACTGTTCAGGTCTTTTTGCTTGGCCGGTAGCTTGATCGGGTTACCTATTCGTGTTTTATTAAATGCTGTGAATTTCGTCTGGTTTTTTTCTGGTTCTTTGCTGCATTTCTTCTTGGTAACTTCGCTGGGACTTTTTCCTGAACTACTTCTTGGTAACTTCTTCGTGAACTGCTTCTTGAAAACTTCTCTGGAATTTTTTCCTGAACTGCTTCCTTGTATCTTCTCTGGAACTTCTTCTTGGTAACTTCTATGGAACTTCTTCTTCTTGAATTGCTTCTTGGTAACTTCTTCTACTTCAGCTATTTCTTTGTAACTTCTCAGGATCTCCTTCTTGAACTGCTTCTTGGTAACTACTTTGGAACTTTAAAATTTTTTTTAAAAAGCATATGTTTGCGTAATTTTTCAAAAAAAACGTGAGATTTTCGTAGTTTCTTTTATATTTATAATTATCTTTATAACGACTATATTTACGAAGTTTCGCAGAAAGTAGTTTTTCTGAAATTGAGTTAAAGTTTTGAATTGATATTTAAAATAAGAAAATAACATATACAGCAGAACCTCGCTAATCCGACTTCCGCTAAACCGACCCTCCCTTGTATTCAATCTTTGGAACCACGAACGGCCGAGCCGACGGTTTCAGGATAAAAATGTTAGCGAAAATGTTATCTTCGAATCGTAACATTTCCTTGTAACATAGTTTTTTCGAGAAATATTACATACATAATCTACATATAAATTATATCTGCGTTTGTGATTACATATGTAAAGTATATATGCATTTTAATATGTAAAACACGTTCTCTTTGGGCGATCCGACTTACCCCCTGGTCCCACCGGGGTAGGATAAGCATGGTTCTACTGTATTGGAAATTTTTTGGAAAACTATTTTTTTGTTTGTTTAACTGGATTAAGAAATTTTATTTTGTATGTTTTTACTTGTATCATGGTTATTGTGTTTTAAATGATTATTTTAATGAATTCGAGTATGCATAGTTTCTGTAATTTAGGTTTCCAGTGGCGGACCTAGATAGAGTCATTTAATAATCAATTCAAATATTAGTTTGTTCTACTGCCTTTCCTCATATTAATATTCGTTATAGTTTTATTAACATTACCGTAATTATTATAATATGAATATTATAAAACACAGTCTGAATATATTTATAAAATGTGTTATTATCGTTAGCTTTGCTACTCTACTTGATAACAATTTTTGTCATTTATGTGTATACCGGGTGTCAAAAAGTGCCTGTGTAAAGAGCAGGTGAAATTGAATATGGCATTAACATTTGAATTGAAAAGTATGCAGGCTAGGTTGAATACTTTTCAATCATTTCATTTACGTTTTCGTTAGAAGAATATCTAACACACGTTCAGTATACGTGAGTGACGTCAAATTTGACCTCTATTATTAATACCAACTTACTACAAGCGTATTATTATTTTTAATATCAACTTAATACAAGTTTAGTACAAAGACGAGAAAAAAAGACAGAACTAAACTTAAGCAAAAAAATAAGAAAACCGAAAAAAGTAAGAAATAAAAACAGTTAATTTGAAAAGCCCAAAAAATCCGACTGACTGTAAGAAGGAACTACATTCATAATTAAATCTATAAATCAGTACTATTAAATTTGGACTTTAGTTGTATGCTGATAGTGAGTGCACCCAGAAGTATATTGTATTGCTAACATAAGCACTGATGTACCTAGGAATTTAATTTGTCAATATTTGTAATAAACAGACAAAGAATAACAAAGTGACAATCGGAGGCTACCTACACAGACTAACCAAACAATATGCATAGCCTCCGATCGCCAAATAGTTATTTATTGTTTATTACAAATAGTGACCAATCTGATACCATGCATGAGTGATTAAGCAACCATAACACGGCGTCCAGAAAGGTATTGCAAGTTGGTAACTTGAAGCCGGTTCGAATATGGGGGACGGTTGGTGGCATCGGACCAAAGGAGATGACTGAGTGCGAAAGGCAGGAAACGCTTCTGAACAGCCTCGACATACCCGATATGGACCTTATTATATGGTGACCATCCTTGAAAAGAATGCGATATGTCCGGTTACAAAGGTAGTAATGAATTCATGTGAGAAAGGAGTCGGGATAACGGACCAACTTGAGCTTTAGTACAATGAAGCTATGAGGAATGCTGTCGAATGCCTTAATTATGTCAGCAGAGACAGCTTCGACAACTTGGCCAGGCTCTAAGCCATTGAGGTGCATGAGATAAATTGGACAAGGTTGTTAACTTAGATCTACACTTTAAGGAAGCTATACTGGTTTGGAGAGATGAGGAACGAGAGGAGGGGGTAAAGCTTTCAAACAAGGATTTTTTCAAAGGTTCTAGGAATAGTGGATAGTTTCGGAATCGGTCTATAGTTCGATGCCTGGGACTTTGAAGCATCTTAGGGTTCCGTAGCCGAATGGTGAAAAAGGCATCCCTTATAGTTTCGTCATGTCCGTCTATCCGTATGTCAGCCATTTTATTCGGAGACTATTGGGACTATATGTGAACTGCTAGACAATGCAGAACTAAAAGTACCGAAAAAAGATTTATTAAGGTTGGAACTCCATACATGTATCTGGGGGACACAATTTTTTTTTCAGTGTATATACGCGTGGGTTTATTTTTGGATAGGTCTCTAAAAAATAAGAAAATGTAGAACTAAGAAATGTAGAACTAGTAGAACTACATATATAAAAACAGCAAACGATTTTTCGTTTGAACAATAAGAATTTTGTTGCTAATAAGATATTCCAAAATGCACCGGAACCCTAAGCTTATACGTGTCCGACACGCACTTGGTTTCTTTGTTTTTTATCAAGAAACCAACCTTCCAGCAGTTTGGAAATATACCTGACTGGATGGAAAGGTTAAAAAGTTTAGTTAATGGAGGAGCAAGCATAGTTGCGCATCTTTTGAGTATTATAGTGAATTCCATCCAAGGCATCTTGGGGGCATTGACCATCGGGGAAGGTATTGGAGAAAAAGTTTGTGAATAAACTTGAGATGGATTTAAGATCCTCGTGCTCCATTCCACGATAAGAAATGGACTGTAGGTAGGAATCTCCTTTGCGTCTTCTTTAAGAGTTTACAGAGGAGAAAAATAGCTAGGGATTCGTGGTTACATTTAACGAAGGATAGATATTTGTTATACTGGACGTTGACCAGAGATGCGAATTCATTATAGAAACCATTACCACTGAACATTGTTCGTAGTCTTCTCGAAAACCTCAGTGGAGATACTTTTTCTACTAAGCGTTACGTCAATTCCTCAGAGACTAAACTTCACTGGAGTACCAGGGACTCGATGAGTTTTGGCCGGGAGGAGAAGAGAACGGCGTTGAGGTGGAGATGGATTCATTTAGGGCTTCGTAGAATAGGTTAAGGGAAGGATGTAAAGGGAAATCATCACCATCTCACTCAGGAATTAGAAAGGTTAGCCAAAAAAAGATAAAAAGTGACCCGGTGAGCTATAATAGAAGCATTAAATGGGAACCGCACATCGATCAATACACTGCCTCCCGTCAGTTAGGATCACCCAGGTAGCGGTCTTCACGAAACAGTGCGTATTCTGTCAGGAATATAATATCATGGGGTAGGGTATGGGACGAGAGAAAGCTTGAGTGTGTTTTGGTTTGGAGGCCTCTCACGTAGTAGTAGATAGAGATGGGGGGAGGGGGGGAGTTAATGGCGAGAATGATGCTGGAGAGATAACGGGAGCAACAAGCCAGCCCTACTAGAACTACCAGAGGTCTTTCCCCTTGGGAGGAACTCTTTAAGAAACACGTCCTGTGGCCAAGTACCTTCCCTCCGAGAGCTTAACAACCTTAATATTATTTTTAACTAAATCAAGCCCGATGACGTTTGCCATACGGCAAAAGATGTCATCCGTTGATGTTGAGGGCACAAGCTTGGTCACAAAAGTTGATCTCGTCTTGGAAACTGTCCTCAGAGTGCTGAGGGACATACGTGTAGCAGTTTGTCAATTATTATCAGGCCCAGTTCATTTTTCCATGGCTGCATTGGAAGTGATGTTAGCTGATTGATCCATGGGAGTGTATGAGACCAATTGAGAGAAAATTATTAAGGAAGGACAGGGCACGTGAACTGACACGGGATCAGACTAGCCCGTTGGAGCAGTGGAGTTGAGCTGTCCTTGGGAGAACAAGGACATCTTAATTGAGTTAGTAAGGGGAATATTAGGGTGGTTGGAGGTCCGTAGATTTTTCGTGGCCGGGCCTACTGTAACATAGCTGTCAGTTTTAGTAACAAAATACGTTTAACAAAACCATTGAAGATTTTATAGAATAAACTTTCTATTCAAGCACAAATGTTTGCATATATTTGCAAATTAAATTAAGAACGTGGTAAAAATAAACCCTTAAAAATGGTTTCAATCAAAGAAATGAGATATGATATCGGTTCAACTTCCACGAACGTACTGACTCTTCACCTCCTCTCTAAGAACCTACGGTTCGTTTAGGAGTTCGCGCGATTTGTTTAGATTTTTGGTTTCACGAACTCGTTGTGATGTTTTTCACTCTAGACACGAATCGCGATAAATACGTGAAAAGTAAAATTAATTAGAAACAAATATTTCTTGATAAGCTACTATGTGTAACTTTAATTAATAGTATATTTCGCTCTGAGTATATAATATTCCGTATTTATTTACTCTGCAGCTTCTTTCTATTTTATAGTGGTAACTTCTAACTTTATTTTGTTTTTTTTTCGTAGCACTATTGGTTGTTGAAGCTCTTGTGGCCGATCTCACGGAGCCCCTCTAAAACAAAACGCAGCAATCACGATGTTTCTGAATTGAATCACATTCTCGTCAGCTAAAAATCAATAATAGCTCATAGAAAAATGGTCTTGCCCATAGTACTCAACAGAAATGTCCCACCATTTCTCGTGCTACGTCTTCTGATACCGATGATATTTGTTCCACTACGAACGTGACACGCTCACGCTCCATGCTCACACTGGCAGCAGAATTCGAGCGCTGATACTGCCATTAATCAGTGCCTCATTCAACAAAAAGCCGTACGACCTTATCATAGAAAATAGGAACAACCAAGTGTAATAAAGTTACTAATAAGCTTCCTCTCAATTGCTTTGATTACATTAGAGCTGAAAAATAGATACGAAGAGCTGTCATATCCGTGACTAAATGAACAAGCATCTGTTACCTGCTATCTAGCACTAGTATCTTACTACTTTTCAAAAAAGTTTCCAATACATTTAATTTTAAATATATACATGAAAATATTTCAAATAATAACCAATCATATTTTGCCATCATCAACAACTGGGTTTTAAATTATGGTCAAAGTTTCAGTTCAATGGACTTTGTTCTTGAGCGAACCCTTTTCATGGATCTGCTCTATAAAATTTACGGTTAGGATTTGTGAATTTTGTTTTCCATATATATCTTAAATTTAATCATTTTTATATCGAAAGTACCTACATTTTTGGCTTTGTTATTTTGTTTTGTTTCTAATTACATATGAGCTAGATTTGAAATCATTCGGTTACTGGTTCAATTCTTTTCAACTAAACATCCACAATTAGTTGGTGTACAGGAGGACTAGATTCTTCATAGTTTAAATGTAAGCTTTAAAAAATCCTAATATTCCGAAACAAATAAATCCTAGCAATTCTAGGAATGCAGGATCAATGTAAAAGCGCCGTAAAATAAGCGTTATTAAATGACACAAGAAAAGTATAGTTTTGTTTTTTGACGTGAAAACGTCTTTCTTTTAATTGAGTACAGTGGTAGCCAGTCTAACTTTCTTGTGTTACAAAACACCGTCCTTTTTCCATCGTTAATAACAATTGGACTAATAATGCGATAAAAACGGTTCAGGTCACAGTGGATAGAGCATATTTGTACGTTTTTATGGTGTAGCGTTTGTCTTGCCCGTGACGTCATCGGACTAGTGTAATCGCCTACGCGTGATTGTTGTTGATTTGCGTTGGGAAAACTATAACTAAGTGTAGCGTGAGAACGCGTTAGGACGTAGATTTGGGTGTCATGTCAAAGAACCTTAGAATAACTATTAGGACCTAAAGTAAATCAATAAACATATTTGCCGAAATATAAGTAAAAATCGGTATTAAATTGAAAACTGAGAAAAATTAGAAATATCGTCTTGTACGTGTCGTAAATATGCGCAGAATTGAATAAAATGCAAACCAGAGAAAGCTCGCATCAAAATGAATTTTAAAAACCTAAAATTCCCAGTGCCGAGCAAGTGTCAGGGCTACGGCAGCATCGAAGGAGAAATAAAAAAACGGCGTTAAATAATAATTTTGTGATTTGTCTATTCTGTCACCGTACTACTCTATACAACCTTTGTGTTAAAGATATTGATTTAAGTACATATTAATGACAAACACTTATTATAATTTTATTCCAAAGTTTTCACGAAAAATCTACGGCACGGACCTTTACTGGAAAATGGAACCCTATTAATATGACTTCGCTGTTCGTCCGTCTGTCAAACAGTTGTATCTCTTGAACCAAAATAGGTAGACACTTCAAATTTTCGCTAAGTGTGTACTATTGTGGCTGCTATAACAACAAATCATAAGAAAAAGTAATTTTGAGACACTGCCGGACTAATGAGACAATAATCAGAATAGCAAAGCAAAAAGAAATATTTCGAAAATTTTACTCGTTGATATTCGCCAAATTTTCTTACTTATAATCAAAAATATTTCATGGGTCTAGTATAAAGTGGCATATTTAATATTTGCGGCAACAATGGACGGTCGCATCATTTGCAAATATTCATTGAAAAACACTTATAAAATCATATTAAAATCTGCGCTTGTTTTTGTGTATGAAACGTACGAAAGCAACGATTAGCGAGACTTTTGTGAGAGTAATTATTCGAGTATTCGGTTCACAGTATCGAATATATACGTTTTGTAAATACCTCTTTATTCCATCTTTGCCGTTGTGATGTAGCAGAAAAAGATATATGTTATTGTTAATTTTTCGGAAATCCAAGTTTAAGATTTGAGCCAAGTTTCTAGATTTCGCCTGTTTTTCACATTTCGTTTAAACAGAATACGCATGAGGTAGATTACATTAGGTTTACTTCGGTGAAAACAACAACTATATATGGTGCAATACATTCATACCGTTAATAAACGTTAAAACGTAATTTCAAGTGAAACTACCGAGATCGTGGTGCAAGAAAGTCTCTTTGAATATGTCTTGTTACCCAACTCAAAATGAACTCTAGATATGACTTCCATACGTTTTTTAGCTGTGTTTTTAAGTTTTTTAAGTTTTTAAATTCGATATACCGTTCTGGTGAGAAAAATTTGCTCACTCAAAATAAAGATTAAAATCCACAAAGTTCTTAAAAACTAGAAATGTAAAGAGAAAATACATTTTTATTTTTATAATATTTTAGGTAGTTTTCAAAAACTGGAATCGTAACGCAATATTGCAATTAAATTGTTGTTCTCTTAACGAATAATTAAAATCTTTGTATCGGGCGCCAGAATGATTAAAAAATAAATATTCACCTTTAACCAAATAACTTCCTTCTTGTGTTAAATAACCTCAACAAACGTTTGCGAAGTACAATATTTAAAAACCAAAGCAAGAAAATGTGTATCTTGTATATGGTATATGAAGAAACTTAAGAGTTGTCGGAAAAATAACATACAATTGACATTCTACGTACGACAACGAAGCAACAACGAAGTTCTTTTGTTTACATATGAATAACCACAATGCTAATAACTTTGCTTTGGGTCTGTCTCTGAAATTCTTTGTGAATTCATTTTGGAGGTTTGTGAGTTTTAAAAAATCATATTGAAAAGTTCAGTGAATAACCAGTGCTTTTGGATCACCTTTAAATTGTTTTACAAGACTGACTTTCCGAAAACATGTCATGGGAGAGCATAGCAGGCAGGGACCTCCTTAGGTAAGTATGTTTAGCTCAAACTTGTAACATCTTAATATCAAAAAAATTTTCATTTTACCCGTTATCTGAAAGATAGGTTGCAAACTGTCTCATACTTGCCTTACAAGTGTATGTACTGTGTGTGCGTCTTTCGAAAATCATTTTTTTAATGCGGATAGAACATTTATGAATTAATTATTACTACTAAGGACTAATGAATTAATTATAACTGGCGAGTATTATAATAATAAGATAATTTTTCAAAACCGAATCAACACGCTCAGGTACTTGGCTGCTTTTTGAATCTCTCTGTGATTTTTGTTACAGTTTGCTTTCTAAATCTTATAATATAAGTGATTGCAAATATAAATATCTGGTAGTGGAGCTAGTAATTACAGAAAGTGGCATATGCTGATTTTGTTTAAACACTAAAATACTAAATTATCAAATAAAAGTGAATGCGTGCCTGAAAACTTTTCCCGAAACCAATATTCGCGGTAAAACGGTTTTTAAATTTCAATGCATTGTCGCTGAAAAGTGCGGCCAGTTGGACGTTTTAAGTTAAACTGACAATAAAACAAACCTTTTTTATTTCCAATAGTGCTGCCAGTTGAAAATCAGTTGCCAGTTGGATAAGAAACTCATATCGTTCGCTACTTTCGCTTTTGAACATAATAAACATTGATTCTGTTTTGACAATAATTATTGGATATACAATAGTCACTTTAGTAATATAAACTAAAATATAAATCCTTATTGAACACTTCTAATTTTAATGAGTGATAGCTGAACCCTATCATCAGAAACATAAAGTCTGGTTTTTGGGATCCTCATTGCCTCTGTTCTTCACATTTTCTGGTATCGACTGCCTGGATATTTGGATATCGGTATATTCCCGGTCGTCTCTTTGGAACCCATACCTGCAGCTCACGGAACTGATCACCAGGGGACATTTCTGACTGCTGAGGATTACCATGCTTGCTTTGCTTTTCTTTTTATACATTTTTAATATTAATATTATATTTTAGTAGTCTTTTTAAGCTCCTGTTTCTTTTTTTCTTACTTTTCATTCAATTTACTTAATCTAAGTAATTTTATATTAAATTTTTTATCGCATTCTTTCATCTGTAAGTCCAATTCGATTCTCGGATACTAATGCCTACATCATGCCTTTGGTTTGTGTTGCCGCGAATGGTAAGGACGTAAATTCCGATCGGCTCCTGTCAGTGCCCTTCAGTGCCCTTTCCTCGCGACTTTTAGAAATTTATGTGGAGATATGTAATCTCGGCCCTTCCCTAACAAATTCGGCTCATATTCACGACTCGCTTCTCAGGTCATTCGACTCTCTAAAAAAATTCGGCCCACCTTTACTGATACTGACTGATACTCACCTTTACCCCGCCAAGGGCTCTCCTACTACACTGCGAAAGTCTATGTCAACTTCATCCATGATCATCAGATCAAATAAAACAGCTTTATCTCTACCAAAGGGCGTTCCTTTAATCACTTTCACCCCCTGGTCCTATTAGTAGCGATATACAGTTCCCGACTCAATCCTCCTCCAATGAGGATACCTCGAAATACGGTAACTCCCTAAACCCTGTCAACAGTAATATCCCAGTTCTCGCTAGGCAATCCCCACTTCCCCCCGTCCCTTGTAATACTCCTTCGGCATCCACGCAAACCCTGTCTCCGAGAAATCCTTCCAGCGCTCTCTATATTTCCACTGCTCCCACTGGTTTGCCTGACACCCTGCTTGTTACCTCTCCTTTCTCACGCAATGTAATCGCATCAAAAAACAATCCTGTTACAGAGCTTGTACCTTCGACGTCCACCGACGACATAATTAAACACATCGTTAACGTCATTGGGGTGGATGTTTTAACAAGTACCATCAAGGTGCTTAAGCTCTATGAGGGCACATGTTCCTTATTTAAAATTATCTGTCGGAGATTTTGTTTGATGTGGACGCAAAAGACCTTTTATAACAATGTTTTTAATGATGATCAGCGATCTTGGCTCTTAAGCAAATGGTGCTCTCTTCAACATGGTACCCCCCCCCCCCCCCCCTGTTCGAATTGGCCAAAAGGCGTCTTCATTAAAGAGTACGTGCCAAAAGGACCCACTACCGTGAGCTCAGGTAGACCTGCGTCTGCTCCCCCGGTTTCTACTGCTGCCTCATCATCGTCGAGAAAAAAGTCCAATCCTTCTCCATCTACTACCATAGCGTGAGGGGTGTCAGAACCAACAATCCGTCAACCTTCCTCTACTCTCATTCCTTGTCCCATGATGTTATCTCCCTGACAGAAACTTGGCTCTCTTCCAATGTCGAAATGACCGCTGCCACAGTGACCCCAATCGACGGGGCGGCGGTGTACTTATAGCAGTTCGTTCTTTCCTTAACCCTTCTCTCATGTCTAATTCTCTTGTAGAACCACTTTAACTCCTCTCCGTGCGGATTCACTTACCCACCTATAACACCATCATCGTGACATGCTACATTCCCCCTCTCCTTCTGACGTAAGCATGTTCCTGCGCCTTTCTGCAGCACTCAAATCGTTCGTTAGATTCACAGCTGATAAAGACTTTTTGATGCTCTTAGTGTACTTTTACGTCCCCCTCATTTATAGGTCTTTTGATACCAAGTCTAACTGTTTTGCTGGTTCTTACCCCACCTCGTCTCCTCAAGTCACGTTTATAGACACCACAACCTTTTACTCCCTATCCCCACTCAATAGCGTCAAAAACCAGTGTTGTGACTGAGCCAAAACCCAGTCACACATGTACTCTGTACTATGTACTATGAACATGCACACATGTGCTCCCCTGCCCTTTTATCATCTGTCGTAACGAATTATTCGTTTGTTGCCCAAAATGCTATGTCAGCACATGTGCGATAATTTTTTCATTTCAATTTTATTTTCAACTGACACAGCATTTCGCCGCGATCGGATTTTACCACCACGCGCAGTAATATATGATCGTGATCGTGTTAAATCGCCGTCGACATCGAGGAATGGAGGCGAGAATCGCTGAGTACGCGCACTCTTTGTCGTCATGCTCGATGCCAGAATGCAGGATCAGTGATTTTCGTTTCCCTTGATAAGAGACCAAAAACTGAGGCGCAGGTGGTTAGTCGTCAGTCGCTGGGCCACCTCGCGGATCCAAATTAATAGGTAACGGCAAATGATCAAAGAGAGATTTGACGTAAAAACGTCTAACATTAGCCAGTCTAACAGTAGCCAGTCTAACATTCTTGTGTTACAAAACACCGTCATTTTCCAATCGCTAATAACTACGAGCCTGATAACGCGATAACAACGGTGGAGGTCACAGTGGATAGAACATATTTCCACGTATTTATTGTGTGGCACTTGTTTTTCCCATGACGTCATCGGGCTAGGACCTAAATCGAAACATTAAAAATATTCTCCGAAATATATGCAAAAAACGGTATGAATTTGAAAATATAAAAAATGTGGAAGATATCTTTTCATATGAGGCGTAAATATGCACCGAATTGCAAAAAACTCAAATTGGAAAAAACCGCATCAAGCCGAATATTAAAAACCAAAAGTGTTCTGCGCCGAGTAAGTGTGAGAGCTACGGTGGCATCGGAGAAGAAATAAAAAAACGGCGGGAAAAAGTTAACTTGTGATTTATGTATGTAACCAAATTACTCTCCATAACCATTGTAATTAATGGTTTGATAATGAAAGTACATATTATTACGAAAATTTTGTTGTAATTTTTTTCACGCTAAAACGTCTTTTCAGCCAAACTTTCTTGCGGTACAATGTACTGTCAGGTTTCAATCATCAATAGCTGCGAGGCTAATAATGCGATAACAACTGTTGAGGTCACAATGGATAGAGAATTTCTGTACGTGATCGTGTGGCATTAATTTTGCGCGTGACGTCATCGGGCTAGTTCACTTACGCATCATTGTTGTTAATTAGTGTTGGGTAAAATCATAAATTACTGTAGTGTGAGAACGCGATCATATAGGACGTTCGTTCGGGTGTCATTGTAAGAGAGCTACCAGGGCCTGAAGTAAAACAATATAAATAATCGCTAAAGTATTAGTAAAAATCGGTATTAAATTGAAAATTGGAAAAACTAAAAATATCGGCTCATGTCAGTCGTAAATATGGGCCGAATTGAATAAAACGCAAATCAAAGAGAGCTTGCATCAAATCGTATTAAAAAAATCCTAAAGTGTCCAGTGCCGAGTAAATGTCAGAGCTACGGCAGCATTAAAGGAGAAACAAAAAAGGCACGAAAAAATAAGCATGTGATTTATCTTTTCTGTCACCGTATTACTCTACATAATCATTGTATAAGAGACATTGATTTATGTACATACTAATAAGAAACACTTATTATAATTTTATCCCAAAGTTTTCACGGAAAATCTACTGCGCGGACCTTGACTGGGCCTTTCAGTTGTTTGTGGAGGTTAAGTTTGAAATAAAAATAAAGTTAAAAAAGGACTTTCGAAGACCAAGTGACTGTAAGAATTTTTGAAATAAAGTTTTAAATGAAAATAAAGTTTAAAAAGGATTTTCGAAAAGCGAGTGATTGTAAGAATTTTTGGAGATTTCGAAAAGCGAGTGATTGTAAGAATTTTTGGAGATTAAAGTTTAAAAATGGTTTTCGAAACGCAAGTGATTGAAAGAATTTTTGAGATGTTTTGAATTTTTGAAATTTTACAAAAGATTTAAGGGCAAGTGATTGAAAAGGATTTTGTGATTTTGTCTTAAATACAATTAAAGGATTAAGAAAAACAAACAAAAAAAAAAAAATAAATAAATAATAGAATATAAACGTCGACTACAGTTTTATTCTTGTGCGAAGACTAGATGGATGACAGGTGCGGGTGAATTTCTATAAGGCACTCCCCACTCCTTACGCAAGGAAACGAGTTTAACACCAGTACCGTCGACTGCTTGACCTAGTGCTTTCCAACAATCCTATTGTTTTATCCCGGGTTTGCTTCTGTTTTTCAGGATAGGAGCAGGGAGTGCTTTCGAAGGTGAGTTCACCTACACCTGTTTGTTTTCCTCTTCAAATAAAAACTCAAAAGTTTCCTCAAATGTTAAATCTTTATTTCAAAACCAAAAAATTATAAAACTCTACTTTATTTTTCTTTAATCCGGAACCAAAAATTTTCTTACAATGATTATTCTCTTGAAAAGTTTGTAATTTTTCACTATTTCTTTTATTCAACGACACCAAAATTTTCTTAAAATGTTAAATCTGTTGAATCTTCACTAAATCTTTATTCCAAAACCAAAATTTTCTTAAACATTAAGTCTTCATTCCAAAACCAAAATTTTTCTTACACTTGTTATTTTCTTGAAAAGTTTGTGGAATCTTCTATATATTTTTTATTTAACGACACCCAAATTTTCTTATATATTAAATCTTCGTTCCAAAACCAAATTTTTCTTACAATGATTATTTTCTTCGAAAGTTTGTTGATTTTTGACTATTTCTTTTATTCACCGACACCAAAATTTTTTTAAATAGTTAAGTCTGTTGAATCTTCACTGTTTCTTCATTCCAAAACTAAAATTCTCTTAAATATTAAATCTTCATCCGCAAACCAAAATTTTTCTTACAATGATTATTTTCTTGAAAAGTGTATTGAATCTTCACTATTTCTTTAATAATAATCTATCAGTTTTTTAAACATTAAGAACTTTCTCAATACAGGGTGTCCCGTAGTTTAGTGCATTCCTTTAGAGGAGCAATTCCATGACTTAAAAAAAAAATTGTATCAGAGGGTGGGGGGGGGGGGGCAATATGCACCGTTTAAAAGTTACAGGGTGTTCAATGTTGTTCGCCATCGTCGTGACTTTTCCCAAAATTTTTCACTATATCTTCTTAAATACTAATGCGAAGATAATAAAATAAACGTTGTATTTCAGAGAAAATATTTTCCTTCCAGATAGTACACAAAATAATTTTCATATTTCAACGAATGTAAACAAAAAGAAAAAAAAATCATCTTTTTATGATTTTTTGACTGAAAATTTTTCATTTACAACACCATTTGCTTCAAGGCAAACTGCAATGATATGACCTAATTGATGCTTAAGTAACGAATATCCTGTGCACTTATGAATGGGAAAAATTTACTCAGTTTTACGAACCCATAAAAGTTTTATGGCCTCAGGTGTAATCACAGAAGCGTAGGCGATGAATGTCTTTATGGTGTTTTTTTTGGAAAACATTCATTCCTTTTTGGGAATTTTTACCCACAAGTAACAGATTATTATGTGAGTCAGTATAAAATAGGAGATATTTATCTATACATCTAAATGCTGGAAATTCGTTTTGAAATAATAATCACTACCTAATTTTTGATCAATTGTGTTCCTTAAATAACCCTGCGGATTTGACCATTTTGTTAGTTAGTAATATTACACTCCAGAGAAACAATGCGATAATGTTTCTAATAAAAGAATAAAAATGAACCGATTTACGACAGAAAAATATGCTGACATGATATATTTATACGGATTATGCGACGGAAATGCGAATGCAGCGCGTTTAGAATATTTTCGCAGACATCCTCAACGGAGATTACCGAATGGAAGAGCTATAATTAATTGTTATAGAAGGCTTAGGTTACTTAAATATCAATTAGGTCATATAATTGCAGTTTGTATTGAAATAAATGATGTAAATGAAAAATTTTCGGGCAAAAAATCATAAAAAGATGAATTTATTTTTTCTTTTTGTTTACGTTCGTTGAATCATGAAAACTATTTTGTATACAAACTGAAGGACAATAACTCCTCTAAAATACAACGTTTATTTTATTATCTTCGCATAAGTATTTTAGAAGATAACGTGAAAAATGTTGGGAAAGGTCACGACGATGACCAACAACATTGAACACCCTGTAACTTCTAAACGGTGCATAATGCCCCACCTCATACAATTTTTTACTCCTTTCATGTCAAGGAATCGCTCCACCAAAGGAGTGCCTTAAACTACAGGAAACCCTGTATACCTTAAGAACTTTAAACCTTGTTCTTTTTATTTTAAGATTTTTAGATTTTTTCACGCTAATGACTTTTTCTTTATACTTTATGAACTAAAAACCTTTTTCTATTTGTTTTATAATTTTAAAATCTTTAAACGCTAAGAACTTTTTCTGTAACACCCGTCTATTTTTCTCCTTTGCGAATTCAAAACTTAACTGCAAAGGGGATAACTACCCGCCGTCCATTTCCTTCCTCGGTACGAAGAGTGATGATCCCCAAACTATTTCAAACCTTTTGCTAACTGCTTCTCGTCTACCTATATAGATGTACACTTCGTGCTCTGTAACTTCTCGTCTCTGAACCTTGCTCGTCCTCCTTATTCTCCATCTTCCCTGTTTTCCATATTTCGGAGTTCGATGTCCTCTCAGAGCCTCAGTGTCTCTCTGACTTCACCCCTGGCCCAGACAGAATCCCTCCTGTATTGTATCCAATATAGATATATGAAAACATGACTCATCCCTCTGACAATCTAAAGCTACAGGTTGATCTGAATCGTTTTTCAGAATTTTCCTCTACAAGCAACCTTATTTTTTTGGCATGATGGAACCCGTAACTCGAATGCTCAGAGCTTACAATCGGGCTGTTCCCCTTCGCGTCTTGAACTGGTTCTCCCATACAAATTTGAACTAGTTTCGTTATGATGACGTCAGAAACCAGTTCAAACTGTCCCGTCTGTCTAAGGCATAACGTTGCATTTCGTTGATCGTCAGACATTGCTGTACTTATTTAGATTCAAATACAACAAAATCTAGAATAATCTCTTAAAATGCACAAAAACTAATATAAAGAAAACAAAAAGGAATTTTTATCAAACTCATAGAAACTCAAAAGATGCTCTTCCAATGAAAAATTTTCATTCTTGTCAATGGTTGGGAATAATGACATGTTTGCTTTTTGAAAAATTCTGTCACAGTTTCTCAAATTAATTGATTGCTTTTTTATTAACGTCTTTCTTCGTATTTCTTCTCGTTCATTAAAGAATTTGCTCAAGAACACCAGCTGCAACACCATCAACCTCTTATATTAACAAAAAATGTGGGTGTCTATTTTCGAATGTCGAATAATATAACTAAAAATTTTTTTCAACCGGAATGATCTTGCAGAAAGTGTCTCTTCTCTTAATATATCCAATCCATCGTTTGCAAAAAATAGATTGTACCTAAAACAAAAAAAAAAAAAAAAAAATAAGTAGATTTAAGATTATAGTACATAAGTGCTGTTCGAAATAATAGAAACAAGAAAAAACTATTTTAATTTTGTAAATTTTTTAATCAAAGAACACAATTCATTCATTTTAATTTTATTGTTAGAGTTCATTACTACTAAGAGAAATAATATATAAGTTCTAATTTATTATGGCAATTATAAATTAATTATTTTTTTTAAACCAAAGAAAAACAACGAAAAAATAGAAACAAATTATTTTTTTTTGCCTTAAATAAACAAAAATGTTTGAGACTAGAATAATATCATAAATTTTACTATTTGGTTGTATGACCTTTATTGTTCACCACAGCGCTACATTTTCTTGGCATAGAGTCAATTAAATTTCTGCATCTTACGTCCGAAATGGTATACCAGGCAGTTTGCACTTGGGTCCAAAGCTCCTGTTTATTTTTTGCACATGGACCCCTTGCGTCCTTAACATTAACCCACAAATGTTCTATTGGGTTCAAGTCGGGAGACTGACCTGGCCACTCTAAAACCTTGATGTTGCGAGATTCAAACCACTGTCGAACTATTTTGGTCGTGTGCTTCGGGTCATTATATTGTTGATATACCCACCGAAGAGGCATTTCTTCTTCTGCATAAGGTAGCATGATGTTTTGTAGCATTTCGAGGTAAATTTCCTTGGTCATAGTTTCTGTGATCCAGTGTATTTACCCAATACCTTTATAGGAAAAGCAGGCCCAAACCATTATGCTACCACCGCCATGCTTGATGGTTTTTATAGTATATCCTGGATCAAATGCTTTACCAGGTGGTCTTCTTACATGTTTTCTCTTGCTGTTCCACCCAAATAAATTCATCTTACTTTCATCAGAAAATAAAATGTTGCGCCATTTAGAAGCTTCCCAGTTTAAATGTGCTTTCGCAAATTTCAATCTATCTTTTAGATTCTTTTTGGATAAGAGTTGTGTTTTTCTAGAAATAGTAGCTCTAATATTTTGACTTAATAACCTTTTTCGAACTGTAGAGGAAGCGATTGGAAGATCTAGCTCGTTTCTAATTTCGCTTGAACTGGCAAATGGATGTTTCTTACAGTAAATTTTAATAGAACGATCCACAAAAGAGCTGGTTTTTCGCTTCCTCCCTCGCATTTCAGGGAAATCGTTTTTCTTTATGGCATTAAATACCATCTTCAGAGAACATCCTGCTATGATCGCTTTAGTTCTCATAGTTTTACCTTCCCTGTGTAATTTTTTTATCAAATTTCTGATCTCCTCCGAACAATGCTTTGCTCGACCAATTTCACATAAATTGTATTAAGTAATTGATCAATTCTATGTTCACAAGTTTTAAATTTAAATAGTTTTTACCTTTTATTAACTTTTCATTAAAAATGATTTGCAATTTAACTAGCTGTAACCGTTCAATAAATATTGTTTCTATTTTTTCGAACAGCTCATTTCTTTTTCTTTCGCTTCTTTGATCAAAAAAATGACAAACAAAGTAGCTAAGACCAAATTTTTTTAACAGAACCATAAGACTAATGTTCGTTCTTTCTAAAAAAAAAATTCAAGGAAATTCCATTCCAAAAAGTTAGTAATTTTTTAAAATGAAATTCAACTTTTTGTTTGTTTCTATTATATCGAACAGCATTGTATATGCATAAGTAAGCTCCAATCGATTATTGTAAACTACGCGCACGATTTAAGTAAATCAAAATTAAAAACAAAAAAGTTTCAAGGGGAATGGGTTGTTATGAAAAAAATTCTTGATAACAATTTCACAAAGTTTCGAAAAATATCTCATACATTTTTATATTAACAATTCTGGGGGAGACTTCCTTAACGGGTACGTGATTTTGAAAGTGGAACTGTATAATTCAATGAAAATAAAACAACTTTTGTTTTACGAAAACTCCCAAATTTGTTTCATTTACAAAATATGCGCAAAATAAATTTTCAAAATTTCCTTATCTACAAGTGAGTTCTGTTTACATTTGATCATATGTTTGCTGTTCAAATGTCACTTCCCTGCGGCACGGCTTATTTTTATATAGAGTCACAAAAGCAGCTCAAAGTTCTCAATATCAGGCAATTGGGTATGAATACGCAACCGGTAACTTGGTGAACCTTTAGAGTGACTGAAAAAGTCTTCATAGCTTCCGTAGATCCCAATTTTGCTGCTTTTTCCGATATGTCTGCATCATCTACGGTGAAAACTTTAATATTCGGGCAGGTAATTTCAAGGGCTTTAGCTAAGTCATCTATTGATGAAATATCGGTGCCACTCGCAACCAGTCTATCTGCAGTTCTCTTGCAAGTTGAACCCACTCCATCGGGAACTCCCTTACCGTGGCCCGACTCATGAAAATTCCATGTGAAATTTTGAAGGTTAGGGTGAAAATCTCCTAGCATTGTTGCCAAAATCTTGAACATCATTATATTACGATAATCGCTCAAGAGGAGTTTCGTTCGAACAGTCAAAGTGAATGGACGTGTCTGGGAGTCGCTCGTTTATTTAAGTTCTCCTTACGGTGCAAACAAGTTAAATCGCATTACAATGGGATAACTATGAACGTTAGCAGCAATTACAGCTATACAAACTGTAGTTCAAATCAATAAATTCTGACAGACTTTAGAAGGAAAGGCCTTTGAAACATTGAAAAGTGAAATATAATTGTCGTTTCAGTAAAATCTAGAAATAAAAGACAAAGTAAATCAGAATAATAAGAGAAATAAAGTATAAAGTTGGTCAGTTTGCAATAAATTATTTTATAAAACTACATATACTTTAATTTAACTGGTGAAGGCAAGAAAAATCGTGCGTTTATTTAAGTTACTCCGTAGGGTTTAAGTAAGTTGAAGTTGACATACAAAAAATAAAGAGATTAGGAAGGAAAAGGGAAAGGCCCCGCCCAACAACAGTTACATTTTCATCACTTGGAATTAAAATAAACATTTACAAACAGAAAAAGGCACCAAATGGTACCACATACTATATGAAGGAGGACTACCCACGCTATGTACTGCAGAAAAGGAAAGAGCTACAAGAACAAGTAAAGATGGAGAGGGAGAGAGGTAATTTGGCAATACTAAAGTATGACAAAATTATAATACTAGGTAAAAATGCAAATACATCAAACAACAATTATATAACGCCCTCAACATCCCCGGAAAACAACCGTCCAGCACAAACGGGTAAAGAAGTGCAAGTCAACAAGAAAAATTAAACCGAGGTAATACAAAAAAGAAGACCTAGTTTGTCAGAAGGAGCTTCAAAACCAAGTATGCTCAATTTCCTTAGTACCAAGTACCCAAACAGTGCGTCGAAGCATCAGGATAAGAAAAATGAAAACATGTAGCAACTACCGCCCCCGCTCGCATGACTCACATACAAAAGTCATCAACAAGTAACGAAACCCATCTTCCAAGCCGGCTGGTCACCGTGGAAGGTTATGACCATAACCCTCCAAAGATACCAGCAAGAGACCACGAAAAAATGTTAGAAGAAAAGAATACCAAACTCTACGTATTAACATATAATGTTAGAACTCTGTCGTCATACGAACGAGTAGTAGAGCTGGAAAAAGCTTTATCACAAACAAAATACGACATTATAGGCTTATCAGAAGTTCGACGCCTCGGAAACAACATTAGGGAATATAGAGAATTTATTCTTTGCAGTACAGGACAAACAAAGGGCAAATATGGGGTTGGTTTTATAATACAAAAATATCTGAAGCAATATTTGGAAAGTTATCTCGGTATTTCTGAACGCGTTTACTCTTTGCTAAATCTAAAAATGCCAGGAAAGAAATTCACCATAATAAAATTATATGCTCCTACAGAAGCAGCAGAAGAGGAAGAGGTAAATATTTATTACGATACCGTCTACGAGGCAATGAAAAAAGCATATGAAGATTTTATCCTAATGGGGGATTTCAATGCCGGAATTGGCTTACCATAAAAAGATGAGTACCTAGTAATGAAACAGTATGAGTATGGAACGAGAAACGCACGAGGTCAAAGACTTATCGACTTTCCCATGGAAAACAAGCTAGCTATCATCAATACCTTCTACAAGAAAAAAGAGAAAAGAAAATGGACATGGAAGTTTCCGAATGGCCAACTCAAAAACGAATTAGATTTCATACTATCTGACTGCCCTCATTTATTTCAAGACATTGAGACACTAAAAATAAATTTTACATCAGACCATAGACCGCTCAGAGCCAGAATATCACTTACCAAACCGGTAAAAACACGAACCAGGTTCGCAAATAGGCAAAACAGTACACTTAAAAACGAAGATGAAATACAAATATATAAAGAAAACTTGAAAACTCAAATATCCCTATTCCAAACAGGGCCTAGCGAGACAGTACAAGATTACCACGATAAAATAATAAACTGCATTACAGGCAGTCTACAAGTCGTAAACTTCAAATTCAACAAAACCTCGCAGTGTCCTCACAGAATTCACAGATAGACTCCTGAAACAAAGACACGAACTACAAAAAAACTAAAAGTAAAACACGAGAAATGAAAAATGAACTCAGGACACTATACAAACTGGCAAGCAAATATGTAAAAAGAGACTATAAGAGCCATAGGATCAATATCATTCAAAAACACCTTGAACAAAATGGAGGTCTGGAGAAGGGATATAAAGAATTAAGAACAAACAAAAAATGGATCGAGGGGTTAAAGGAGTTAGGAGTAACTGCTTATAGCCGAAAAGATATAATTAACATCGCAAAAAATTTTTACAAGAATCTATATAGTGCACCAGACCTAGCCAGAGACACTTACTATAGTGGAAATGAGTACATCGGACCTGACACACCGCAATCCCACATAGAACCAATTGACTGCACAGAAAACATCGAAAAAATAAAAAGACTGAAACCAGGCATCACTAACGATGCCATAAAAACCGCCTGCTTCATATTAGCTGCTCCACTAACAAAACTATTCAACTTGATATTTGAAACTGAGGCCACACCGTCTCAATGGTTAGAGTCCAATATTATCTTGCTATACAAGAAGGGAGAACCGAAAGACATCAGTAACTATCGACCGATAAGCCTATTGCCAAGTATTTATAAACTATCCTCTACAATAATAAATCAAAGAATAAGTTCAACACTCGAGAAAAGTCAACCTATTGAACAAGCGGGGTTTAGAAAAAAATTTTCTACAATAGACCACATCCATGCACTAGAGCTGATAATTGAAAAATACCAAGAACAACAGAGGCCGCTCTATATCACATTCATTGATTATCAAAAAGCGTTCGACACCATCTCACACGAAAGTATATGGCACACCTTAAAAGCCCAGAATGTAGACCAAAAATATATAACAATAATCAAACTTTTATACAGAAATAGCTCAAGTAGAGTCAAACTGGAAACCACAGGCCCAAGCTTCCCAATCAGGAGAGGAGTCAGACAAGGCGACCCCTTATCCCCAAAAATTTCCATCGCGATCCTGGAATCGATCATAAGCAAATTGGATTGGAAAAACCGGGGGTTGTACATCCAGGGCAAATACCTTAACCACTTAAGATTTGCAGATGACTTGGTATTGCTATCGGAATCGAGCCCACAATTGCAAAACATGTTAAACATGCTACACAAATCAAGCAGTGGGGTGAGAAATGAACCTTACAAAGACCAAAGTCATGTCCAACTCCACAAAATCCAAAATAACTGTCGGAAACAACCTATTGGAGTATGTAGACCAATATGTATACCTAGGGAAGCAAATTGGATTCAACAGGGACACCAATGATCTAGAAGTGGAAAGAAGAGCCAACTATAAAAACCCTTCTTCTGCCTTTATTTATTTATACTTTATTTCTACTCGCAGACATCCATATCTATCAAAATGAGTACCGTGCCAAACAAATGGAGCATATTTTTCATGCTTGGCCTGATACAGCCATCAATAGCAGATGAATTATTTAAGATAACTCCATAAAATAATACCGGAATATTCTTTGAGAAACGCAATCCAATATATTTTTACCACGACTAATGGCAAATTTTTACAAAGGTTAGGTTCCAAGACGAATCAGTTCATTTAGCAACGTTATCCAAAGCAGAAGAACTACCACAAACCTGTTGTTAGCAACTACTAAGTAAGACCGGAGATAACTCCTGTTCTCTTCTTATAGAAAAAATCAAGGAGTTAACCGAGACGAGTAGACGACATAACCCAATATTGCGAAGAATATTTCACAAGATTCGAAGTAGACGATCACTAGTCGATGGTATAGGGAAAGGTTTCAAATCTCTCTTCGGGGTGCTAGACGCCGACGACGGAAACCAAATTTACACGATGCTCCAAGAATTAAGTAACAACAACCACAAGTCACTAGAACTCCTACAACACCAGACTACCGTGCTAAATTCCTCAATTGACATACTCCAGAAACCAGTCACGGACATCCTGGAAAAGCAGAAAGATTTAGCTGAAAAACTGAGGGATATCACACAAAACGAGATGGATACAGAACAGAAGATGAAGTTAGACCAAATGCTTGGGCGCATTATTTTTCAATTAAACACAATAAATAGTTACCTACGAGACATGATGGACATCACAGCAGCCTTGCTGCAGGGAAAAATTCACCCTCTACTAATATCGCCTCAAGAATTATCAAACATTTACACTCAAGCAGCGACACAGTAAGGGAAAAATCTGGAATTGAACAGTTTCTCTCAACTAGAATTATTAGTAAGCACATATTTCATGGCCGGGGATAACGAGTTACTCGTCAGAATCGTTTTATCCCTCCCTGAAAAGGAATTACACACGTTACAGAAAGTTTACTCGCTACCCATAGCCACGGAGTCAGAACAAACCACCATCATTGACATTGAAAAACCATATTTAGCGTCAAAAAGCAATTATTTTACCAACTAGATGAAGCGGACCTAACTTATTGCACCACCATACACACCGAATTGGGTACACAAAACGCTGTCTGCAGACAAAGAAATCCACAAATAAAAAGGACCATTTCAAAAAAATTAATAATAAATCTTATCTTCAACCCTTTACAAACTGTAGCAAATTGCCAGCAGAGCGTCATTGCCTATCAGAACGACTATCTGGTGAAGTTAGAAGCTAGGAACACTTGGCTTTTTCTTGCAAAACAGTCACATCCACTGCACATCGTTTGTCCAGAAAAAACCCTCACCCAGAAGATCCAAGGTTTCGGGATCGTTCAACTATTTTCACAGTGCGACGCTGAGCTGGATGACCTGAAAAGGCACTATGAAAAAGCGAACGATGAAGATTTAGAATTTCTCCAGCCACAGATCCCCGAATTATTTCCCGTACCGTTGCTGTCCCCACAAATTAAACCTAAACAATCCATACCAATTAGGGTAGTTCCCTATCAGCATTTCCGTTATCAAATATCTAAAGGCCAAAGGGACATCCAAAACATTTCCCAACAAATCGAATAAGCAATTGCAAGGACGGAATCCCCTGTATCTTACTTACAACACCCAGCCATCAACATCTCCATTTCCGCAATATTAACCGTCACAGGTCTATTCATGAAAAAATTTCATAAGCTCTATTAATTGGATCTTCGTAATTCCTAAGAGTCTGAAAGCATCCTAACAAATAGTCTAGCAATGTACTACTTTCTTTTTATAGTTATTGAGATCTGCACCTTCCAATCAGCCCTCGGGTTCTCCATGATTATTGAAATAAAAGGTCAATTTAACAATTTCCTTTTGGGTCATTCAACAAAAAAAGAAACACATCGTTCATCGTAACCTTTTCAATCCCATCGTATATCACCTCTATCATCCCTAACATCTTTATCGTTTCTATCTACATCTAATATATATCTATCTGTTTATCTAAATCTATTTCGGCTCAAAGCGTCCACATGTTGCATTTTAGTCCTTGGTCGATGTTCGATGGTGAAATTGAACTCCTGTAGAGTGAGCCACCAACGGGCAATTCGCGGTACTAAATCTCGCTTATTTGCTGCAGCTGTTATTGCATTGCAGTCGGTTACGACTTTAAAATTAACATCAATTAAGTAAGTCCGAAATTTACGTAGACTTTCAACTACAGCTAAACACTCTAATTCGTACGAATGGTACTTTTGTTCAGCCTGGCAAGTTTGTCGACTATAATAAGCGATCGGCTTTAAACGTCGGTCGTCTTGTTTTTGTAGAAGGATTCCTGCTAAATCCTTCTGACTAGCATCCGTGTGCACTTCAGTTGGCGCGGTTGGGTCGAAAATAGCAAGCACAGGTCTTTCTGTCAATTTTTGTTTCAGGATCTCGAATGCTTGCGTCTGCTCCTCATGCCAACACCACTTAGAATCTTTCCTAGTTAAATTTGTAAGTGGTTTGGTCAGCGTTGCATAGTCTTTGATAAATTGCCGGAAGAATCCAGTTAAACCAATAAACTGCCGTACTTGATGAACATTAGTCGGAGTTGGAAAGTCTTTTACACTTTTAGTTTTAGCCAATCCTGGTTTAATTCCATCTTTTGATATTTCAAACCCCAGATAAGTGATTTCCGACTCGAAGAAGTAACGCTTGCTTGGATTTAATGTTAGATTTGCATCTTTGATCACTTCAAAAATTTTCCCTAACCTTTCCATACCATCGCCGAAATTTACTGAAGGGATCAAAATATCATCTAAATATACCAAGGCGACGGTGTTCCTTAGTGGTCCCAAGATTCTATTAATTATTCTCTGGAAAACTCCAGGAGCAGTACTAATTCCAAAAGGCATCCGATTAAACTCATATTGTCCCTCAGGTGTTATGAAGGACGTCTTGGCTTTTGATTCTTCTTCCACTGGAACTTGATAATACCCCGATGCCATATCTAAGGTTGTAAAATGCGTATACCCCTTTAATTGATCTAATTGATCGTCCATTCTAGGCAGAGGAAATCGATCCTGTTTGATTTTCGAATTAAATCTTCTATAATCGATGCATAATCGTTCCTCACCATTCTTTTTCTTCACAAGTAGTACTGGAGATGCAAATGGTGAAGTAGACTCTCTGACAATTTTATTCTCTAATAAATTATCGACAATGGACCTAACTTTATTCCTTTGTTCGATACTCATTCGATACGGGCGGTAAGTGACAGGAGTTTCATCTAAGAGAGTAATTTTAAGTTCTCCTACGTTTGTACAACCAATTTCTTCTATAGTAGTCGAAAAACAATTCCTATATTCATTCAAAAATTTCATAAGGGTATTTCTTCTCTCTTCTGTCAGTAAAGGGTTAATATTAAATTTTATGTTATCTGCAAGGCGCGAATCTGTAATATGATCAATCTTCATAACTTTTACTACATCTTTTGTTTCTTCTAGTTTCTTGCATTTTCTACCCCGAACAATTGGAAACTTTGCCTTTAGTATGAGATCAAATTTTGAAGTATTAATTACGGGAAGTTCACACTTATTGGTCTCATTGGCCCTGATTACACATCTTGGAATAAAATGCTCCGAATTTTCCTTTAAACGCAAACTAGACTCAACCAGTATATCCCCATGATACTCTGTTCGACATACTACTTTAGCAGAATGTTCTGCGGGAATAATCACAGCTTCATCTACCCATACTGGTATCGAAACGGGCGGAAGATCTACTACAGTTTGAGGTAAAACCGAATCAAATTGCTCGAAGACACGTAATGTTTTACCATCCTTAAATATGCGTATGTGCGATTGTTCTGTAAAAGGTTGCCCTATTATAATTGGAATTTGTTGGACCTCATTCCCTACAATTTCAAAATCGCAGTATGCCGACGCCTGGTCAATTTGAACCTTGATGTTTTCTAAGACGCCCAATGTTCTTAATACACCACCACCAAAACCTCTAATTACTTTATGCCTTTTATCAATGTGACTTTTTAATTTTAAGGACATATCTCTTGTTATCAAATTACAATCAGACCCCAAATCGACAAAAGCACGAGTTGAAACTTCATTCAATAAAACATTCATGAAATATTTCGTACCTGTTGGTTTGCTACCCTCAATTCGTCTTACTTGTCTATCTCGTTCATTTCTCGATGGCATTGTAGAAGTGTTCCCACGTTTAGTGAGCTGATTGCTGCTGTTTCCTTTTGAACAGTTGAAAGATAAGTGTCCGCGCTCCCCACAGTTATAACATCTCCTTTGATTGGATGCACTTGTTGATGTCTCTGGTCGTTTGATGACAACATTTCGTTCGTACTGCCTAAAAGGTTTCACTAACTTCTCGTACGTTCTGTCTTTGCGTTGTTGGTCTCGCTTGCCATTCAAAGTTTTCAAAAATCGCAGTAGTTTGCTTGGGTTGTCGTAGTCACCTACTTTTGCCGCAGCTCGAACACCCGAATCGGGGATGCCAGCAATAATACACGACACTGATTTCCTTTTATAAATCTCACAGGCATTCAATAGTGATAATTTATCATAATAGTATTCTAAATAACTTTCACTATCCTTTTTCTTGCGATTCATCATTTCTTGATTAAGTTCAGCAGAATCAAGTTCCGTTGGAAACGCTTCAAGTAGCTTCTTCTTCAATTCATTCCACGTGAACCGAACACTTGGTAAGCTGTTGTACCAATTTAGAGCGTAACCCCTCAGTCGGCTTGTAGTAAAATATGCTGTCGTAGAGTCGTCCCAATGATACATTTGCTTTAGTTTTTCAATTTTCCCAATCCATCTACGCATATCTGCGTTCCTGTCATTTGGGTAGAACTGAGGAATAACATCGGCACTCACTTTTCCTGATTCGCGTTCACTACTTATATTATTCACTTTCCCAGCTAAATCGTTCATTAATTCTGCCAATCTGCTAAGCGTTGAATTGGTACTTGCAGAGTTCTCCGTTATATCAGAATCATTTTCCGGTGTTGGTGACTTTCTTTTTAGCCTTTAAGACACTGGCTGAACTAACTCTACACTCCAATCGTTATTAGTAGACATGATTTCAAAGAATTTTAATTTTAAAGTTCAGTTTCAAATGTATCTCAGAGAATTTCAAATTTTGCTTTCGAATAAAATGTGTGTTGATTTGATGTGTCACGTTCAATTGCCAATAGCGAACTGTGATCAATTCTAATGATCCCTAACCAACCTACATCTCAACCCATAAGTACTGATAACGTTTGCAAATACTTATTCCGTCCATTAAATAACCTTGAGTGACAACAAAGAAGGAACAAAGAAAGGAAGCAAAATCATAATCACCAGACGAAAACAACAAAGTCATCATAGTCACGGACCCACCACAGTCGGTCGAAGTCTTATCCCACTTCTGAAGTTAATATGTATTTATTTTTATCTTGAGTTCACAAAAGTTAATTTCTTATTTCTACCCTGGATTCACTCCAGCCCGACTGTGGAAAGTCCCGTTAGTCTCCCGTCTGAAAGTAGATAAAAAACTTCCATGAGCACAAAACTCAGTGAGGACAGTTGACACACACTCTCAGAAATGCAAACATGCGAGGATCACACAGATCCATCACCAAGTGGGTTCACACAGAACTACCACCCTCCTCGAAGCTGGTTCACACAGAACCACCACTCTGCTGGATCACACAGATCCTCCTCAAGGCCGCACAGACGACGTGATTACTTACATTCACACACAAGCACACAGCTACCCTCACCTGATCAACTCACTGCTAAACTCCATCCTTCCACTTCGATCACTTCACTACAACTGACCTTCTAGTTACCCAAAACCCCGAAGATACTCTTCTCTCAACATTCACAGTGACCTACAAATCAGGGACGCACCAAGCCACATTCTCATACAAAACTAGACAAAAATTAAGTAAAGACGGATATACCTTTTATTTCTAACATTTGTGAATAAAATTCCCATGTCGACAAACATCTAGACTAAAATCTATGGTGTAGCAAAGGTCAACCAACCAACCAACCAACACCAAATGTCAAGCAGCACCATCTATTGACCCAACCCACAACAAACCTTTCTATCCCTCACCCATGGTTATGTCCATGCTAAACGTCCTCAAATCTAAACCCACGATCGTAGTTCCAGACACACTCTAACCCCAGACCCAACTCACTGACTAGCCTAGACGCACTCATCTTTGACATTGTACCCGGAAACTAAAACAAGAATTAGAATTACTCCTTAGAAACTTACCCATCACCGATAAGTAGCTGCAATAGAAAACTCAAAAAATGACTTACCCAGTGACCTTGTTTCATAAAGTGCAATAGCACTTTCGGTCAATTAGGTTTAGGTTTAGGTTTTCAGGGTGGAGTGTTCACACCGATTGTACCATCCACTCCCACTCGGAGGCCAGATGGCCCATTGTGATGCCCTTTAGTTTTGAAAAACCCCTTCCTCTCCTATCGCTTTTTCCTTTTGTCTTCTAATCTGAGGCAATTCCACGTTTGAGCAAAGTTCCTTACTTGTTGGACATCCATGGCTCCTACATCCCCCATCCCTCTGAAGGATTCACTTCCCAGTATGATACGCCGACTTTCGTCTAATGCTGGGCAGGAGCATAAAAGGTGTTCCACAGTCTCCTCTTCCTCGTCGCACTTTCTTACAGAGACTGTCGTTTGCGAGCCCCCACCTTTGGAGGTTTTTTCCAACCGGACAGTGTCCTGTAATGACCATTGTGATGGTCCGCACCGAGGTCTTTGTTTCTCTTAAAAAGCCCGCCGTTCTTACCTCATCAATTCTGGGCCACAGTTGCCTTGAGTTGAAGCAGTCGTCTCTGTTGCTCCATCTCTTGCTGTGTTGTTCCCGAATTATCCCGTCTATGGTCTCTTTCAACAATCTCATCTGTGGCTTTGTGGAGTTAGCTTCTTCAGCACTGTGAATTTCGGTTCCGATCCTTGCCAGTTTATCCGCCCGTATGTGCCCTTCCACATGGCTGTGTGCGGGTACCCAACAGAGGCTGACTTTGTCTCGGATCCAGGACAGTGCTTCCCGGCAACTCATCACTGCCTTTGACTTGATTGTCTTAGATTCCACAAATCTAAGAGCCGCTTGACTGCCGCAGTAGATTGTGACTTTCCGAATTTCTTCGCTAGTCAGCTGTGTTAGTCTTGCTGCTCTCTCTATTGCGTTGATTTCCACTTGCAGTATACTACAGTCTTTATTGAGTCTATGTGACGCTTCGACTTGTAGTATCTCCGAGTATAGGCCGACCAGAGTCCCCGTTTAAGTTACTGAGCCGTCCGTGAATACGCTTATTCCTCCTCTGTTCAGGATGTGACCTTTGTCCCACTCATCTCTGGTTGGGATTTTGATCTCTAACTCCTCCCCAAACCATTGCCTTGCCACCATGTAGTCCATGTGCTGTCGTAGCACTCCGGCTTCCACGGTGCCTCCCATTTTCAACATCTCTTCCAGTATACTAGCATGACCCTGGTTTGTGTGCCTCCATTGTTTTGTTTCCCTCAACCTGAGGGCTGCTTTGGCTGCCAGACCCTTTGTAAAGAGGTCTAACGGTTGCAAGCTTAACATCGCCTCTAGCGCCGCTTGAGGTGTGCTCTTAATAGCTCCCGTTATGCTTATCGCTGCTAGTCGCTGTACCTTTCCCAACATCTGTTTATTAATCTCCTTGTCCATGGCTTTCCACCATACTAGGGCTCCATACGTGATAATGGGTCTGACGATCATTGTGTAGATCCACTGTATGATCCGTGGCTGTAGACCCCATTTCCTACCAAACATCCTCCTACATGTGTAGAGAGTATTTATTCCTTTTTTCATCCTTTCCTCCACATTTCTCCTCCAAGTGAGTTTAGAGTCCAGGATGACTCCTAAGTACTTTGCCTCTCTCGAGAGATCTAGTACGTGTCCTTTCACCTTTGGTAGTCTGACCTGCGGTGTCTTATATCTTCCAGTGAAGAGAACAAGCTTCATCTTTTCAGGATTTATCAGGATTTTATTACGATCAACCACAAAAGTGGGGACATTACCCCTCCTTGTGGCGTGCCTCTGGTCGCCCGTCTTCTGATCTTGTTATCCCCCACTTCTGTACTGATAATTCTGCTGTTTAGCATACTTATTATCCAGTGCGTTATGGTGGCCTCCACGTTCAACTTCTCTAATGCCTCCCTTATTGCTTTGGTCTTTACATTGTTGAAGGCTCCTTCTATGTCCAGAAACGCCCCTAGGGCATATTCCTTTTGCTGGAGGGATTTTTCAATCGTTCTAACCACTTCATGCAGCGCACTTTCCACCGATTTACCTGTGAGGTAGGCCTGCTGTGCTATACACTCCTCCTCTATTTTGGTCTTCTGCTTCATGTTAAGGTCCAAAAGCCTCTCCATTGTCTTTAATCGGAACGAGGAGAGGCTTATTGGCCTAAAGTCCTTTGGTGTAGTGTTGCTTGACTTCCCCGATTTGGGTATGAAGGCAACCCTTACCTCTCTCCATGTTTCAGGGATGTATCCTAATGATAAACAGCCCAGAAAGATGCTCGTCAGTACATCTGCTATGCTGCCTATCGAATTTTGCAGCATGGCTGGTGTGATTCCATCCGGCCCCGCAGATTTATATGGCTCGAATGTTTTCACCGCCCATATTACCTTCTCCTTGGTGATGGCGTCTCTTATAGTTACCTCCTTTGGACTAATCCTGATCGTTGGGTTCTCGTCCTCGCCCCATGTTGTCAGGCAGCCCGGGAAGTGGTCTCCATCAGCAGCTCTAGTGTCTCCTTGCTCGACTCCGTCCACGAACCATTTGGTCTCTTCAGGTTTCCCGTGACTATGACGTCTTTGGAAAGAATTTTCCTGAACCTTGAGGCCTCGTTCACGTCCTCTATGGAGTTGAGGAAGTCGACCAGGGAGTCCCATTTTGCCTTTCTTATCTTAATCTTATACTCATTAAAACTGCGCTTGTAATTAGCCCAGTCCTCCTCTTCTTTACTTTTCTTTGCTTTGTTATAAAGCCTTCTAGTAACGTCCCTCTGTTGCTTGAGCTCTTTGTTCCACCACTTATTGGTTTCCCTTCGAGCTCTGCTTATTGGGCAAGTTTTCTGGAAGGCTTTTAGTAAGATCTCGCAAAGTTGTTTTACGGACTTTTCCAGATCCGCCACCGTGTGGAGATAGGTACCGAAGCACTGTGTGCTCTTTGTTTTCATTGCCTTCTCCACTTCGGTGGAAAAACTATTCCAGTCCGTGTTCCTTGGATTCCTGTAGGGTTTTCCTACCTGAACCTTCCGGTTAATGTCGAAGAGAATTCTCCCATGATCCGAAAAGGAGTGCTCGGGAGAAACTCTCCAGTTTTCTACTTTTAAATTAATAGTGTTAGTGGCCAATGTACGGTCTATTACCTCCTCCCTAATCTTGTTAGCAAAGGTGGGTGAATCACCCCGATTACAGATTGTTAGGTTGGTAGCAATTATAAACTCTAGAATTGACTCACCCCTTCTGCTGATGTCACTGCTCCCCCATTGGACGTGATGACCATTCGCGTCGCAACCCATCACCATTTGCCATCCTCTAGTTTCGGCCTCTTGTACAAGGGCCCGGACCGCTGCTGATGGGGGGTCTCCTTCCTCATATGGCATGTACGTTGAGGCCAGGAGCAAGTTTGTTTTGCCCCTCTCCTCTAGTACTGCCACCACCAAGTCGTTCGTGCTGTGCTGTGAAAGTAAAGTGAGATTTAGTGATCTCTTTGCTACTATACACGCCCTCTTTTTACCAGTTTTGCTTGAATGCAGTAGACTATAACTTTTTGACCCAAGTCCTCGGATTTTGTCTCCTGAGAGCCATGGTTCCTGGACTAAGGCCAAGTCTACTCCATTCTCCTCCATGTACAGCATCAAATCCTCGGTGGCCGCCTCACAGTGGTGCAAATTACTTTGTACCACCTGCAGCCTCCTCGGTGCCGCTCTTTGACTCATTTGGAAGCCTCACCTTCGCTGCCATGAAACCGAATTTGATGGTTCCTTTTGAGTCCTTAAGTTTGGCAAAGAACTCATCGTCGACCGTCACGACCAGGTCTTTGCCAACTCCATTTGGACACTTGTTCGTGGAGATAATTCTCCATTTACTTGTGTCTAAGCCATTCTGCTTGGAAACCAACTTCATTGTGGCTTCATCCTCCACTAGTGGAGGAGAAATCCACAACAGTGCTAGCTTCCTCAGAGGGAGACTCGATTTCGGGATGACCTCCAATGTGGCGCCTGGCCAAAGTTCACCAAGGCTCGCAACCACCCGGCTTAGGAAATCAACGGATTTCCGCCCCGAACAGCCAATGACCTTGACTCCCTTGTGCCAACTTGCCCCTTCAAAGGACATCTCCTCTATCAAGCCACTCTGCTCGCTTGCCATCGCATACAGCAACCTCGTCTCGACCTTTTCCCACTTTTCAGCAGATATTTTGCCATCTAGATCTGATCGATCTATGATGGCCATCTGACAATCAGCGGGTGCATGGTCTATCGACGAGGTTTTTGGTTTTTTCGCCATTTTCTCCTCCTCCTCGTTGGATCGGTCCCTTTTAGCTTTCTTCTGGGAAGTTAGCTGTGGGGCCTTTCCTGAGGAAAAGGAGGAAACAGCGTTAGACCTTTGTAGCTTGGCGCTCTTACCGTTCGCTCCCCCTTCGGGCCTTGACGGTCCCGGAAGCTCTTCATCGATTGTCACCAATTTCTGCGCAGCCGTGCCACTCTTTTCGAAATCAGCGACAATCCTCCTGTTCCTCACCAAGTAGCCCTTCTCCTTATCGGAGAGTTCTTCGGGCTTCCTTAGTAGGAGCTTCTTTAAGCTGGCCTTGGCATTTTTGTATCTTTTGAGAGACAGTTGCGCCTTGGTCGGCTTCCTCTTTCTTTTATCGGAGACTTTGGCTTCTGCGGTCTCGCCCAACAGTCTCTTTTCGACCTCAGAGTCAATGGCCCCCGCGCTGTTCACGGACATGCCGTCGTCAGTTTGGGAGTTGAACTCCAGGCCTGTAGAGCTGTTGGCCGATCTACCTGTGCCTTGTCTCACACTTGTCGCATTCACCACAACGTTGGCCAAGTGTTCCACCATCGTTGCTGTCCTAGGTTCGAGTGTGCCCCCCCCCCCCCAGAATCCGATTGGGGCATGGCCACATGATTTGACGACTGAGTTGCCGCACCACCTAGGGTAATTAAGTTTATGCTCAAACCCTCCATGTTAAAAAAGGGGTCCTCCCATTGTCCGCGGCCATGTATTGAGCTTCCGAGTTAAGCTAACTTTACTCTTCGGCCTATTCCATGACGATCCAAGAGATTTTTCCTTGACTCCCACTATCCGCAACCTGTGGACGCGCCCGGTGGCTAGGGAGGCATCTAAGACCTCAAAGAGGCTTAGAATAGCCGTTATTTATATCCCGGGTTCGGTCAATTACTTTCCCTGGAAACATCTCGGTCACTTACCTCGGATATTCTTACCTCCTGTGGGAACATTAATGGCCACAGATTATGCTACTCGAGCAGGAACATGTTCATTAACCTCTGGGACAGCAAATACAGGGAATTATTGGTCAATTATTGAACCATTGATGGGAACTCACGAATTGGCAAATCCAGAGCAACAGGTGGGATAAACTAGAAGATCAGCAAGAAAATGACGGATAAATAGGGAAGAAATGGATCAGGCAGTCAGTCGAAGTCAAGCCCGAGAGGAAGCCAGGTCTCAGCCGCTGCCAAGTCGATGCCCAATCTTAAGACGTTCCGAAGTTCCTGAAGAAGACAACTCCAAGACGAAGCCAAGATGTTCCGAAGTTCCTGAAGAAGACAACTCCAAGACGAAGCCAAGACGTTCCGAAGTTCCTGAAGAAGACAACTCCAAAACGAAGCCAAGACGTTCCGAAGTTCCTGAAGAACACAACTCCAAGACGAAGCCAAGACGTTCCGAAGTTCCTGATGAAGACAACTCCAAGACTAAGTCAAAACGTTCCGAAGTTCCTGAAGAAGACAACACCAAGACGAAGCCAAGACGTTCCGAAGTGCCTGAAGAAAACGACACCAAGAGGGTTTCCTGAAGAAACTAATAACGAAACACGGTAACCCGATCAAGTAATCGGCTACCACTCAAGTCCTGAACCGTCCAAGTAGACGACAGGCAGATAATACTCATAAACGAACCCCGCATCCAAAACCTCATTGGCGGAAACTTTGAATGATCCCACTGCGGGACCCAGACCAATCTCGTTGGAGGAATATCGCCGGCGTCAGACTATAAAACAATCTGAACTAAACCATTCTTCACGACAGCACAAGGAGAAGAAACCGAGATCGGGAGTGGAAGAATACTTCAAACGCCGACTACGGGAAACTCAGAGAGAACTGGTCCTGGCATCAACCAAAGAAGAAAGACGCTTTGCCAGTCAAAAAATTAACGGTTTGAAGATGGAGCGCAAGAACTATAGGCAGACAAAGAAGTACAACAAAGCAGCACCGAAAAAGTAAGAGTCAGGTCAATAGAACTATTAATATGTACAAATGTATCAAGGTGTATGAATAGAGTAAGATAGAGTAAATAAAAAAGTCCAACACATAACCTTCTAAAAACGTTCTTACTCGTACTACTACCAAAAAACCCAACAGAGTTATGAAAATAAAATTTCCATACACGATATTTAAAACCAAATTTAAATGTTAAAATCTTCACAATCACCCTGTGTCGCTTGCACGTGGCAGTATGGGATTTTTCAAATTTCCTCATCAATAATTTTTATTGTTAGAGGTCCCGTTCTACCAGCTCTATAGATTCCCTGGGACCGAGCAACTATCTGTTCTTCCAAGAGATATCCGCCCTCGACATGCACAAACGATCAATTCAGTGAGAATTGATCTTTTGTGAATTTTGATCTTTGTCAGATTGGGGCCCCGTTATTATTCAAACGAATCAAATAAGGACTCTCAGGATGATGAAGATTCATTCCGAGTCAGAATAAGGAGCTATGTTGTCGAGTTGGCAGCCGACCGAGCCGGCAGTCGGTTTTGAGAAGGAGGTCGTGCCGTTGGATTAAAAATTATTCAAAGAATAAAATACTGAAATAAAATTTTAACTAAAATTTAGCGTAACTTTAAATGGAATTCGTAAGAAAAGTCACATATGTAACTGTTAAGTACTATGATTAAAACTTAACTTAGAATGAAATAGCGCAATTAAAATTTGAACTAAAGAATAAAATAGTGAGACCAAAATTTGAACTAAAGGCGAACTTAACTTAAAATGATATATGAACCAAAAAAAAAAAATCACATAAGGATTTTTATTTTTTTATGATGAAAACTTAACTTAAAATAAAAATAGCGAAACTTAAATTTGTACTAAAATTTGTCAAACATAAATTACGTATGAGATTGTTATTTTCTATGATTTAAACTTAACTTAAAATAAAATTGTGAACTCTAATTGTGTTCAGTAATCACTGAACAATAAAACTTCTTGATGAAAATCAAGTAGTTTTTGAGTACTCAAGAAAATGATTTAAAAGGCTTGAAAAGTTTTTTTTAGCCATTAAATCATTTTTTGAGTGAGAGTTTTTTAGTCGTGAAGAATTTTCTTAAAATCTGAGTTTTGCAAAATAAGCAGTTCTTTCAATTCTAATTAATCTAAAAAGAGTTTTTTTCTATAATGTGTTCTAAACTAATATTAATTAACTTTCAGTGCTATTTTTTTAGAACTATTTTAAATTAATCTCTAATTTTCAACTAAAATCTTAATCTTGTGTTTAATTGTATCTTGTGAACTAAGTCCTTTGAATTATTATATTATTATTTTGTGAATTAATTATCAAATATTATTGTGATCTATATCTTGTGAACTAAATCCTGTGAATTATTATATTGGGCCCTATTCTGGCGAAATTTGCTAAATAGCAGATTTTTCTGCTACGGACGATAGAAGATTTGGCTCGTAGCAGAGTTTCGACAAATTGGTATTCTGGCTACCCACTATTTTCGAATCTGCTACGAATTCAATTTCGTAAATTACTTTATGCCAAATCTGCTATCATTGACGGCTGAAAGTGTAAACAAACACTGAAAATGGAATAAACTATAAGTTTAAATACCTTTTTAATGTGAAAACTGTGTTAATACGTAAAAAATTTGTTAAATTCATAAATTAAGAGACAGTATTGATAAATGTTTAATGAAAAACAACAGTTTTCTAGTAATGAATTTTGGTAAAATACCCAAATAAGATTGTTTGTGCAACAAAATATTTAAGGATTAATTATTTTCAAGTAACTATAAACTCAAGGAATTCAATCAATTTGATAGCAAAGCCTTCAATATAAGCACGAAGATATATAATTTGGGTGCATTGAGTGAAAGATTTGGCCAATTTGTAATCACCAAACAGAGGGGGCCTCTTTGGATTGTGGAAAAGACGACAGCATAAGGACTACCACAAAAACAAAGTGATCTGATTATGTTTTTGGAATGCAAGGCACATAAACTGAGTCGGGTTATACCATGATGTTCCGCAAAATTACCACCTCAAACCAGAACCATAAGAAAATGAAGAGACTATTTGATACTACATATATGGATAAATTTGTTAAAAATACTTTACTAATACTATATATTTCTCAAAAATAAATATTGGTATTTCAAAATAAATGACTTTGGAAGAAAAATCATATCATATTATGGACATAGTGTTCGTCACGAAGTGGATGCAGACGGATTCCGGTTCAGAGATAGTCTCTGGAGTAGAATTAATCTTCATATATAGTATTTTTAACAAATTTATCCATATTTCTTTCGCAAGAATTAGAATAGACCCAACAAATGAAATATTGAAAATGAATGAATTGTAGACATAAAGAAGGCAAAATAAACAAATTTTGTTCACATATTCCAATTTTTCGTCTATTTAATGAAATATAAGTGGAGTTATTATGATTTTTTCTGTTTTTGTCTGCAAAAATAGTAAATGTCTTGAAACATGGCAACATATGTAAGGAAAATTTCTTAAAATCTGCAAATTTAACAAAATACATTAAATTTTATCTTTTAAGTATGAATTTATTTACTTGTCTATATGGGATAGCAGAAAACTTTATCATAAAGGCAGCTAAATCTGAGCCTGCTATGATAGCAGATTTTTAACAGAATTATAGCAGATTTTTCTGCTATTTTTACACCCAGAATAGCAATTTAAGTCACTTTCGTTAAGTTACGAAAGACAACAACAATGCTATGGGAAATAGCAGATTGTCAAAATAGCAGAATCTGCTACGACCGGCCAGAATAGACCCCATTATTGTAGTTTATTACTAATTCTTAATGTAATCAAAATAAAATCATGAATTATAAGATTTTATAATAACTAGGGGGGCGGCCCCTGCTCGCTTCGCTCATTAGAGGTTCAAAGAATTCAATTTGTGAATAATTGAGGTTTGGGCAAAAGTCTTCCAACAACCAGCATGTGCTGTAAGACAAAAAATATTACAATCAGTGTTACTATTTAAAACTTCCTGTAAAACTAAATCAATAGCGGAACGCTGCTCGGCATTGGAACTATGGAACACTTCAGCTTGACTGACTTCAAAGAATGGAGTCAATTCTGTTCTACTGTGATTTTGAAGAGCTTGCTGAACATTTCCTTCCTTTAAGACTACATTTTGCCGGTGAGGCAAGTGACATTCAAGTCGAACTATAATATCTTACGTGACTGGTAATGCATTGGATACTCATTTATGCGCCAATTTGCTACTGTAGATCCAATATAGTGACCGGACAAAAAGCTTTCGATTTCATCCATATGAACTTTGGCATAGTCGTATCCCTTATGAACATATATTCCACATCCACATTTAAGTGGCAACCAAACGCTAAAAGATATTTATTTTAAGGAACAACATAACGGTTGTCAACAGAGTGGCCACGAAAGTCAACTGTTATAACATTAACACGACGCATCTAACATTGGCCTGAGTTGTATGGTTAAAGTCTTTAGAAAAGCTTTTGCTGAATTTCCATCTCTCATACAGACGGGGATACAATTCAATAAACCACATGGACCGTGGATCATTTGGTTTTTAACTAAATTATGAAGTTCTAGGAAATATATATTGTAAATAAAATATACCTTTAACTTCCGTACAAACAAATAAACTTTTATTTGCTATCTCTTCTTTTTTCTCTAAATTGAGGTGTTAAAGGTGTGCAGACGAAAGTTTGGATGTATGATATAATTCAGATTTTGCATTTTTAATAGACTTTTGCTCGTAGCAGCTAAATAAAGCATTCTAGGAGGTTTATATATATGACCAACCCCCATTATATTGTCATTTCCCAACTTTTGACCAGATATCATATTTCTCTGAATTATGTTTTTGAATGTGGATCCATAGAAAAGTTAGGAAATATGATAAAATTCAGACTTTCGCTCGCTTTCCATAAATATTCGTGAAAGTTAACCTCGCGTTTTCTAGAGATAACTGTAAAATTACGATTTTCCATATTTTTTTAAATAAAATTTCCATACATTTTTATCAAATTATCAAAAAATAATGGTATAAGTAAACGATGGCCTTAAAATTGTCTGTGGTAATGCATCCATATTATTGTCTGTGGCCATATGTTCATTGTTTTGGCTTTTGTCTGGAAGAATACAATTTTATTTGCCAAAGATTGCCTTCTTCAAGGCAAAGAGCAAAAGAATGAACATATACTGTGTGATATACTGTCTGTGATATGGCTGCATTTGCCCCTTACCCCTCACATTATCATTGTGAAAGATAATACGTTTGAGTGAAAAGAATGCACGTATTTTGGCTTAAATGGTAGGTTATTCAGTCGAACGTATGATCTATGCCAATGATAATGTTAAATAAGTATGTTCTATATTTTGGTTTTTTCTTAGAGGAATGCAATTATATGTTAATTATTTTGATTTGTGTCCCCAGTAGAAGATTGATCCATTTGGTTTGATTTTCGACTAATTTAGTACCTGCCATTTATTAGGGACACAAACCAAAAATCATCATATGGTTGCATATCTTCAGGCAAAAACAATCACACGCACACATTCTTCCCACGAGCATCATCCACGCTATACGTGTGCTCAATTCACACATACTATCCCATTGAATTTTTTAATTTCAATTTAAAATTAAACTAATTTATAATTAAAGTTAAGAAAAAAATTAATTGATGCACATGGAGGAAAAACTGATCTTTCGAATGGTATAATTTTCATCCTCGTAAGTCCACCTGGTTTCCTGTAAAAAGGATAACAAAAAAACGTGTCGCCTCTTTATATATAGATATGTGGATTTTTGAACTAATTTTCTTGAATAATTGATTAAAATTACTATTGCAAAGTTGAAGAAATGTGTAAAAATAGTGAAAATTTGAAGGCAAAGAAAATAATTGATAAATGTATAATAAATAACTTTTAATTGTGAATAAAAATCATTAAAAAAAAAGAAAAGAGAATAAGAAACATAATTTTCATTCTTCCTCACTATTTCAGCAGTGCATTGCTGATGCTAAATTTGGACAAATTGGAATTTTTTTAACTTGTATAATAAATGGTGGAAAATAAATAAAACTCCAAGAAGGTTAAAGCCCTATCTAGTATTTCGGGACGAGTGATCTTAGCCTCGGAAAGCACTCCTCCTTCTTTAGTTACGAGAACTTAAAAAAGAGAAAATCATAACTGGCCCCATCGGAGAGTTTGACAAAGTTAAAAAAAACGTACAATATGTGAAGGAAAAAAAAGAGAGAGAAAAACGGAAAACTTGCATAGCATAATGAACATTCCAATGATGAACGTGCGATAGAAAGTAATGCTGAAAAACAGGGATGGGGCTACTGGTGTCCTGTACGGGAAACGAAAATCGGAAAGGGGGTATGGCTGAAAAGTTTAAATGGGAAAAGTTGGGGACTTTTGGACGCCGCATCTGTAGCATTGAATCTGAGGTAAAGACACGAGCTTGTCATGAATCGATAAACATGGTTTCCGAAGAGGGTAAACGTGAAGCTTCGGAACATAGAGAATCGCTTTTCTTTGATTCTTAAAGGGAGAAATTGGGCATACCAGTTCCGATGATTCCTGAAAAACCCTTATTTAGGTAAATTTATGAACAGGTTTCGTACCCACTATATTCAGTTTTCACCATATGCAGCTTCAACATATCCAGTCTCAATGATGACAGGTATTCAACTCCAGCCTCGACCGAGAAAAATACTTTTAAAACAGCCCAAAGGGTCAACAATTTCAAACGACGGTTCCGTTGGGTTAATCAATTTATGAAAACATCGACTTAGTAAGAAAAGCGGCTAAGAATTGACTTAATATAAATGAAGAGCGAAAGAAGGAACGGAAGAAGTGAAAACAGAGCAATAGAAACAAAGGTCGGGAGAAAAAGACGAAGACAGAAAATAAATATACGATGTTGAAGGGGTGGGGTTTATTTATTATCGAGAAATGGTTTTGAGTCGTTGTTATAAACCCTCTTCGTTTTGCTATTGATATTGATGGTCGTGTTTTCCTTTGAATTGACCTGTATGACTATATGAGGACCATGCCATGGGGAAAATTTGCTTCCTTTCGTTGTGGCCTTTAATAGGACTTTATCCCCAACGTTAAAGCTATTTCCTTTGGTTCCTCTGTCGTAGTATATTTTAGATCTTTGTTTTGATGTCAAGATGGTTTCTCTGGCTATTTTGTGACTAAGTTTTAAACGTGACCTTAGTTCGTTAACGTAGCTGTCGTAGTTGTAACATACAGAGGGAGAATTTTGACGTGAAAACGTCTTTCTTCTCGTTGAGCATGTACATTGCTAGCCAGTCTAACATTCTTGTGTTGCAAAACGCCGTCATTATTCAATCGCTTATAACTACGAGACTAATAATTCGATAACAACGGTTAAGGTCACAGTAGATGGAGCATATTTGTACAATTTTTATTGTGTGGCGCTTGCTTTTCCCGTGACGTCATCGGGTTAGTGTAAGCGCCCACGCGTGATTGTTATATTTTAGCGTTATGTGAGGATATTTATGAGTGTAGCGTGAGAACGCGTTGATTATAGCATCGTTGTAAAAAGCACGAAAAGAGCTACCAGGACCTAAAGTGAAACAATAAAAATATATTTGAAAATGGAAAATATGTGGAAGATATCGTCTCATATGAGGCATAAATATGCACCGAATTTCAAAAAACTCAAATGGGAGAAAACCCGTATCAGAACGAATATTAAAAACCAAAACTACGGCGGAACAGAAGAAAAAATGAAAAAACGGCGCAAAAAAATAAACTTGTGATTTACCTGTTCTGTAACCGTACTGCTCTCCATAATCATTGTTATTAATAGTTCAATCATTAAACTACAAATTAGTACGAGCATTTTGTCGCACTTTTTTTGACGTAAAAACGTCTTTTCGCCAATTAAATGCACTGACAGCCAGTTAAACTTTCTTGCGGTGCAATATACGGTCAGATTTCAATCGCCAATTGCTACGAGGCTTATGATAAGATAACAACTGTTGTGGTCACAATGTATACAGCATGCCGGTACGTGTTTATCGTGCTGCATTCGTTTTGCGCGTGACGTCATCGACCTAGTGCTATTACGCATGATTGTTGTTAATGACCGTTGTGTAAAATTTTAAATCAGTGTCGCGTGAGAACGCGATCATATAGGACGTTCGTTCGTGTTTCATTGTAAGGAGTTTGTAAAGAGCTACCAGGAACTAGGTGAAACAATAAAACTATTCGCTTAAATATAAGTACAAATCCGTATTAAATTGGAAATTGAAAAAAAGAAGTATCTAAGAAGATCTAAGAAAGTATCTAAGAAAAAGAAGATATCGTCTCATATGAGTCGTAAACATGGCCCGAATTGAATAAAACGCTAATCAAAGAGACCTTGTATCAAAGCAAATTTAAAAAAACGTCAAAAGTCCGGTGCCGATTAAATGTCAGAGCTACGACAGCATAAAAGAAGAAATGAAAAAATAAACGTGTGATTTATCTTTCTTCTCGCCGTATTACTCTATATAACCATTGATTTAACTACATACTAATAAGAGCACTTATTGTAATTTTAGCCCGAAGTTTTCACGGAAAATTTACGGATTTTCACGGAAAATCTATCTAAGATTATTGGGTATCTCTGCCGGGAACCTGTTTAATAGTTCGTGTGGAGAGAAGTTAGTACTAGACAGTGGGGTCGTATTATAGACGAACATAGCATATGGTATCCAGGAGCCCCAGGTTCGAGGGTCTCTATCGGTATAGGAACATAGTTATTCGATTAGTGTCGGGTGACTTCGTTCCAGGGCGCCATTGGTTTGAGAGTGGTAAGGGGTGGTAGTTAGTCTCTTTACTTTTAGTAATTGTGACACTTCTGCGAATATTCTATAAGGCTCCTTGTTATGTGAGCACGCTCTCTGGGATTCCATGCCTACAGACAATGTTGGTAACGAAGGCTTCTGCTAAGGTAACGGATTCTGTATTCTGTACCAATACTGCTTCAGAGAACTCGGTGAGATCATCTTGGAAGGTGAGGATATATTTGTTTCCTAAACAGAAAACGGGAAGAGGTCCTACTACGTCAAGGTACACCTTTTCGAAGGGCTTGGAACTGACTCCAGGAATTTTCATGAGGATTTTAATGTTTCTAGAGGCCTTATTAGCTTGACAAATCGCGCAGACTTTGATGAAATAAGCGGTGTGCTTGGACGATCGCTTCCAGTGAAATTGTATGGCCCCTTAGACTCCTTGGTGGCCTCCCGAAGGTAACTCATGGAAGTCCCTAAGAACATTTTTGATCTCTAAAGGGGTATAAAGGGTTGTAATTGAATCGATATAAAGATTAGGATTTTTCGTATGACAGTTTTGATAATCATTAGTGTTTCTAGAGAAACGTAGGTTATAGATAGATTTATTTCGCGTAATTTTTGGTCTTCCGATAGGATGAGGGTAGATGAGATAGTCCTTTCTAATTGTTCTTGGTCCTTGGTACTTCGAATATTGAGATTTAGTTTGAATATTTTATACTCGTGTTTTTTGTGGCCGAAATAAGTGTTGAGATTAAGAGGGGGAAAGCTATCAAGATTAAGTTAGTCGACTATCCTTTTTTCTAAATCACTGTCTGGACTTGGTAGTATGGAAAACTTGAGTGTTGAGGTATTATACAGAAGGGTTCCGTTTCTTTCTCTTAGGAAGGTCTCCTCGTTAGCCGGTTTGTTGGCAGGAATTATTGTTGGTTGGCAGTTGTTTAGTTCCTTGGCTTTAGCTTGGCTCCGTGTTACAACATTGATTTGTTTTTCTCTGTCTTCTTTTGTAGGATTAGTAGGGCTTTCGTCTGAAATGACCCAACTGAGAGCATCGGCCCAATGACCCAACTGAGAGCATAACATTCAGCCTCCCTGGTGTATGCTTGATGTTAAAGTCGTGTTCTTCCAACCGTATTCTCCACCTCATTAGTCTGAAAGATGGATTTTTGAGGTTCATTCATTTTCAAGTCCACACTAAAGGTTTGTGATCGGTTATTATGGTGAACTTCCGACCGTAGACGTAAGGTCTGAATTGTTCGATGGCAAACACAATAGTGCGTAACTCCTTCTCGATCGTAGAGTATCTGGTTTCTGCACCGTTTCGCACTCTACTAGCGTAGGCTATTGGTCTGTCTCCTGATTCGACGTTTTGAGATAGAACTGCTCCAATAACCAAGTTACTGGCGTCTGCTGTGACAACGAATTCCTTGGAAAAGTCAGGATAAGTAAAGATCGGGGCTTGGATTAGGCATTCATTGAGAGAAGTGAACGCTCCGTTGCACTCAGCGTCAAATCTGAAGGGGTCGTCAGATTGTTTGTCCTTTGTGAGTAGTGAAGTAAGAGGTTTAGCTATTATAGAAAAGTTTGGTTTCAAACGTCTAAAGTAGCTGACGAATCCTAGAAAGGCTCTTATGTTCTCAGCCTTCTTGAGTCGGGGATAGGTCTATACGCTCTGTATCCTTACCGGGTTAAGTTTTACCCCATCTTTATCCCCACATCAGTTATAAGGTGTCCCAAGTACATAATTTCTTTCCTTAAGAAGTGACATTTCTCAACTTGCAGCATGAGGTTGTATTCCATAATTCGTTCGAAAACAGCCGTTAGTCTGTTGTTATGCTCAGTTAGGTTGTATTCGTGAACAATGATGTCATCCATATAAATAAAACAATGGATGCCATCATTCGCTGGATGGTGACCCATCATTCGCTGGAAGGTCGCCGGGGCGCCTTTCAACCCAGAGAGCATACGGTTGTATTCGTAGTGACCATACGGGGTGCTGAACGCTGTTTTCTCTCTGTTTCTTGGGTTCATCAGGATCTGGTGGAATCCATTAGCTAAGTCCAAGGTAGGGAAGTAAGGGAAACGCAATACCTACAGTGACGTTGTTTAGTTTGCGGAAATCCACCACAACTCACCATATCTCATTTCCATGTTCGCCCGTTTTTTTGGGGACTTGCAAAAGAGGAGAATTCCAAGGAGTATTTGAAGGGTTAATAATTTCGTTTTCCAACATGCCTTGTATTTGTCGATCCACTTCCTTCCTGTTTGCTTCAGGCAACTGGTAATGCCTTGTATATATGGGAGGCTGGTTTTGTGCTGTAACGATAGTATGATTGGCGGCGTTAGTGAAAGTCAGGTGACCTCCTTCAAGTAAGAAGGGGCTATTGTATTTCCAGACTAATTCTCTAACGCTGTTGGACTCTTCGTTATTACAGTGATCCAACTGCACGAGCTCCAATAGTTTTCTAATTCTTCCTCCCGTTGGGTCGCTATCGTAATTAGACAGTGCTATTTCCAAATTTTGGTCATCGAGATGGATCTCTTCTCTTCGTAGAGTAACTTTCTTTTCATTGTTGTTGGGAACAAGGATATCAACAGACCCGTGTATTGGTTTTGCTATTGTATTCCCAATGTAACACCTGGCTGGATCTCTTTGTTGATGGTGACTATTTCAGCTTCTGCTTTAGTTGATACTGGCACTGAAATGACCATTTCAACCCGATCTGGGATAGTGACAAGATCTCTTGTCCTGTCTTACAAGTAAGACGAGAAGTTAACTGCCTTGGTATGTTTTCGTTGTATCTTTTCGTAAAGGTTTTTGGGCAAAAGATTTTGGATCTGAGCAATAAGGAAAAAGTTTTTTGTAGTTGATAGTAGCATTCGTCCTTCGGAGAAAATCGTGACCGAGTAAGCCGTCGCGATGCAGGGAAGATGCCTTACCAATGATGTGAAGCGAATGTTCTTAATGGGAAGATTTGTCTAGTACCAACGTCCCAAAGGCTAGGCCTTTGGCGGGGGTAGATTGAGAAAATAAAGTTGTGACGTTATAGATTACGTCCTGGTTGTATTTGCTTCGGGAGTTAAGGAGGAGGATTTCAACTTTGTCAGTTTGTCGTGTCCGGCACTCGTGGATTTCGTGTTCCGTCCTTTTGCAGTACCTGCAGAATGTGTTTGCCTTGTTGGCGCAGGCGATGTAGTTATGATATGGGGGACGCCTATCGGTTAGGGGAGGATTCGGTCGATTTCCTCTAGAGCATTGTGGTGCTATAGGTCCAGGTTTTCCACATCAAACGTCGTCAGACTCTCCGAGCGTAGATGCTCATCCTTCAAGAACATCGACCACCCTCTCTTCGACATCATTCTTTGTAACCCGAATTGGCCCCCTGGGATGTTTATCAAAGAGTTCGTTCCCAGGGCTCCCACCACTGCCTCCTCTGGTAAAGATGTTCATGCTATCCCCGCTTCTTCTGCCTCACAGAAAAATTCCATACCGTCTCCATCTACTATCAAAACGTGAGAGGTCTAAGAACTAAGACACACTAAACCTTCCTTTCCTCCCATTTTTTCCCCACGATATTATCTGTCTTATAGAAACTTGGCTCTCCTCGAACATCTACGATCATGAAATCCGTAACTCCGACATTAGTCTGTTTCGGAAAGAGCGTCTCCTCGGTGACCCTAACCATCGGGGCGGTGGTGTCTTAATCGCTGTTCGGTCGGCACTTAATGTATCAATACTTCCCAATTCCTCCTGTGAGCCACTTGAACTCATTTATGTCAAAGTTCGCTTCCCAATGTTTAACCTTATCATTATCTCCTGTTATATCCCTCCTCAATCCGCTGGTAGTGTCTTCACTCACCTTTTAACAGAATTAGATTCACTGGTATCCTCCTCAGATGATCAAGATCATGTCCTTCGCATTGGTGATTTTAACCTTTCCCACCTTGATAGGTGTCCAGGCTCTTACACTAATAGTTTATCATTCTCCATTCCCACCACTCATGCTGAAACGACACTCTTCGACTCCACTTCCTCCCTCTATTTATTCCAAATGAATCCTGTCCGAAACCAGAACTCCCGTCTGCTGGACTTAGTTCTTATGAATAACCCGAACAATGTGATCGTTTCCCCCTCTTCTAACATCCTTTGTAAAATAGACCCGCATCATCCTCCCCTTACTATTTGTGTCTCCCACTCCTCTCCAATATACTCTGATTTTTCCCATTTGTAACCTATCCATAACTTTCGTAAAACAAACTTTCATCTCCTCTCGACGACTCTTAATGATCACCTCCACAAAATTGAATGTATAGTTACAGTTCTTCCAGGTTTATGACCTCCCGCGTAACTCTATCTCCTCCACAACGCCTTCATCCAAGCCATCCCCACTCGACTCCTCTCCCATATGGTATTCTAAAGAAGTCAAGATTCTTAGGAACAAAAGAAACTCCTATTGGTAAAATATCAATTAAGTGTATTGTGTAAAGACTTTTCCCGATAAGTTGACATGTGCTATCATAATTACCTATCCTCCGTGAAATCTAACCTTTCCTTGAATCCTCGCCTGTTTTTCTCCTTTGTGAGCTCCAAAAGGAAACGCAAAGGTGATAACTTTCCTCAGTCTCTTTCCTTTCTTGAGGAAGAGCTCGAAGATCCCCTATCCATTGCAAATTCCTTTGCATCCTTCTTCTCATCTACCTTCCTTAAATGTTAATTTGTTCCTGATATGTAATACTTTACTGACCTCGATCCTACCCCCTCCTCCGTATTCCCTATCCTCCTCATTATTGAGGACGAGGTTCTCCTAGAACTCCAACATCTAAAGGATGATTACTCTCCGGGCCCTGACGGTATCCCACCTGTTTTACTCAAGAGATGTGCAACTATCCTTGCCTACCCATTATCATGCCTCTTCAACCTTTCCCTCAAATCGGGTATTTTTCCCGATGTCTGGAAGACAGGTTTCTTGATCCCAGTCCATAAAAAGGGATCGAAGTCGCTTGTTTCGAACTACAGGCCTATTGCCAAATTATCCACGATCCCTAAGACGTTCGAAAAAATTCTCATTAACAAACTATACCCCGTCCTCTCATCCCTTGTTGGTCCACACCAGCATGAGTTCCTTGAAGGTAGATCGACCGTCACAAACCTTGTCCTTTTCACCTCTTTCTCCCTCAATGCTCTTGAGCGGGGCGAAGCTGTCGAAACTATCTTCACTGATATGAGTAATTCCATCAACAGAATTCCTCATCCTTTCATCCTTCTTAAACTTAATTTAGCTGGATGCCCAGACTCATTTCTTAGTTGGGTTAATTCATACCTATCCAACCGTTATTTTCGTGTTCTCTTTAGATCCACCCTCTCCACTTCCATCACGGCAACAAGGGGAGTTCCTCAAGGTAGTCAACTTGCTCCTACGAATGATGTCTGCAAAGTTATTCACAATTCAGAGCTTCTTTCGTATGCTGATGGCGCCAAACTTTTTAGGAACATAGTTCCAATCTTATGATTACCTCGAGCTGCAACAAGACCTCAATCGTCTCACAACATGGTGTTCTAATAGCAATCTAAATCTTAATATCTCTAAATGTGAACACATCTCTTTCTATCGGAAGCGTAACTACGTGCCTCACGTTTTTTGTATAAATGATATTGCGGTTAGGTTGGTAGAATCCACTATGGATCTGGGCGTCCTCCTTGATTCGAAGATTTCCTTCCGGGAACATCTAAATCTTGTTGTTAGTAAAGCGAGAGTCATGCTTGGCTTCATCTAAAGGTGGTCGAGAGAACTTACGGACCCTTATACTTTTTTGACCCTGTTCACCTCCCTGGTTCGTCCCATCCTAGAATCTGCCTCTCAGGTATGGTCACCTTATCATCAAGTTCACATTGAACGTGTTGAGGCGGTCCAAAAACGGTTTCCGCGTATTGCTCTTCCCCACCTTTCCTGGTCCGATCCCTTTCATCTTCCCCCATATGTGGACCGTCTCCACCTCCCTTATATCCAATCTCTCGTTGAACGCCGTGTTATGGCTGACCTTTCCTTTATGCACGGCATTATCCAGGGTAACATCCTTTCTCCTTACATCTACGACCATGTTGTCCCCCGCCGCAATGGCCTCAATCTTAGATCGGGTGATCCTTTCATACTTAAATTCCACCACACGGAGTTTGGCAGAATGGAGCCTATCACCCGCATGATTCGCACTTATAATTGTGCTGCCCCTTTCCTGCAGGACGCGGAGGGCATAGGTGATGCCCGTAAGGCAATTCGGAACTGTTCTGGCACACTCTTGCGCCAATTGAATGGATAGTTTTGCACAATCTCTCCCTGATCCGAATGGTCATAGTAAATTTTTATTTCTTTCTCTTTTATTTCACACAGCAAATTTCGTTTCTCATATTATTTTACATTAGTCTTAGTCTATAAATAGATAGGTAGATTTATCATCGATGTTCGGCCCAAGTGTAAGATCTGGTAGCCTCGTTTAGAGAGAGAGAGTGGAATTGATTCTCTGTACAAAGTCTCTGGTTGTTTCTCCGGGTTTTTGATGTAATTAGTTTAATTGATTTTGTAATTAGTTTAATATTTCATATGCACTGCCGTCTGGCAGTTTATTTTTAATGGCGCTCAAAAACAATCTATGATTAGCTTCCGACTGAACTGTTGAAGACGTCTTCGGTGCAGGAGATAAATTTGTTTAAATTTTTAGATTCACCTTGGAATTCGCGCATGAGACTTTGATCGTGGGACAAGGAAAAAGTTGATACGAATTTAGTTTAATTTTCGGTAACAGAGGAATTTCCTACATGACCAGTTGGGGTGGCATCGTCGACAAATTCCATTAGATGATTTATGGCGTTGTTTGGGAGGAAAAATATTCTAGATTTTCGTCCACCGGGACAAGTTCCTTGACTTATTCGAAGTGAGTGTCCTTGAAGAGTTCCCAATATTGGTCGCGAAGGCTAACCTTTCGATTTATTACGGACTTGTTTGCCCCAACTAGGTTCTGTGTAAGGACGCTGTCTGCTCACGACAATAGTTGTTTGCTCCTTTCGGTTTGCGCTCTGAGTATGTTAATTTTTGACGTTGAGGCAGATACGCTATTGGAATGATCGATAGGGGATTGTAGGAATATTTCTTTAATAACGAACTGTGTTGCTTAATACAAGTATTTTGTTATGAGGAGTACAATGTACAAATTTTCTTAATAAACTGGGCTCAGTGGCACACGTACAATGCAAGACTAAAAAATGACAATCGCAATAGTTTTTATATTGAAATTAGAATATAAGGGCTGCGTTCAATTCTTACATCCTCCCCTTGAACGCAAACCCATCTTCACAATATAAATGCTTTTCAGCAGTGGTACCTTTGGTAAGTGTATCAGCAATCATTTTACTACCACTGATATAACAATAAATTATTTCTAATTTATTTACATGGTCTTTAAGAAAATGGTCTATATGCTTATTATATCGAATGTCTATATGCTTAGTTCTAGGTAGGTAGCAGTCATTAGTAGACATCTCTATGGCACTTTGATTGTCAGAAAAAGCTGGGGTGTGGCTGTGTCATGGACACGGCCGTGTGTTGTACGTGAATACGTTTATGTAACGGGTAATATTTCTTGAATAAAATATTTTTATTTATGTATTTAGGACAAAAGCATGGAAACAAATCATTATTTTGTTACAATATAACTTTATTAATTATAGGTGTGTGATACGAAAAGTACGACACAAATGGCATATAAGATACATCCAGATTTCTGGTAAACGTTAAATCAATACAGGTATTACCTAACGCTGTTGGAGAAGTTTCGATATAAAACAAATTGAACTCGCTGAGCATGAAGTCAGGCAATGAACAGTTTTGTGAGACATCAACATTAAAGTCTCCAACTATCATAACTGGTGTAATAAGATCGGGCTCGTAATAGGGTATAATTTTAGCGATGTTTTTGGAATATTTTAACAACGATCGTATCATTAAGAGTTTAATATCTGCTAACGCTGTGCCCGGGTGGATATACACACACCCGAGTATGAATTTGAAGATGCCATTGGCCTTTATGTTTACTAGACAGACATCACCTGCTTTTGGGTCTTTAATTTCCAAATAAATTTCCGAAATGTCAATGTCAATGTCTACTACAATCAGTGAAGCTATTGATGTTGCGATATTTGGCGACTCCACCGGCTTTGACTTGATGATGATGATACCGCTACCGATAAAGTAGTAGCAATTTGTCTGTTCTTAGCGGTCTTACAATATGAAGTCAAATCAAAGCCAGGCACCGAAAAATGGGGATTTTTCACCAAATTTTGCCGATTTTGAATTTCAAAATCGAATTCAATCAACCAGGCTGGCAGAATCGCCAGCAACACAAAAATTTCGCCACGGCACAAAATTGTGCAAAAAACATTGACCATACGGTGACACCCTACAAAGGGAGCGTGTGTGACGCATGCGGGCGCCACACATACTCTCTCGGTGGGGTGACACCGATCGTTGACGTTCGGTTGCACAATCACATGTACTGGCGAAATTTTTGTGTTGCTGGCGATTCTGTCAGCCTGGTTGTTTGAATTCGATTTTGAAATTCAAAATCGGTAAAATTTAGTACAAAATAACCCCATTTTTCGGCACTTCCCCCTCCGCCGCGCGCGATGCTCCACTGATCTCGCTTATCCTAGTGATTTCTTTGATCCTTTATCTATCCAGTGGTATAATTTAATTTCGGATGTAGTGCAGAGATTCGAAGCTACAACGCCAAACTGTATCCCCCGATTTTATCATTAGTTTTTTTGGATTGCCCCCTTATGGTAGCAAATTTAAAGCCGTATTCACGTCAAAAATGACGAGTGGATCGCCCTGCTGCTGGTTAAGTTCGCTGTGAAGCTAGCGCAACCATAATGCCTCCTGAGCCGCAGTTGACATCGACATGTACTCCGCTTCCGCAGTAGAGAGCGCAACAGTTTGCTGCTTGTGTGATCGCCAGGATATTGCACCATTCTTAAAAATAAAAATATAGCCCGTGCACGACTTGCGATCACGCACGTCGCTTGCCCAATCTGCATCACAATGCCCAGATATGTTGTTACCACCATCTTTGGTATAATTTAATTTCAAGCCTTTTGACCCTTGTAAATAAAAATCTTTTCACTGTTGTCCAGAGTACAGGCTTTCGGTCTTTATCAAATCTGCTTAGTGCAATGACTGCAAAAGATATGTCAGGTCTGGTCGCTTGACCCACATAGAGTAGGGAAGCAGTAGCTTGTTGATAAGGACAGTTAGGTATTATCTCATTTTCTGAGTTTTCATCTTGTTTGACACCCACTTCGAAGGGTGTTTTTAGTTTTTTACACATTTACAGTCTGACATTCCGAATTTCTTTAATATGTCGTTGATGTATTTTTCCTGATCCAGCATTATTTTTCCTTCTTCTCCTGTTATGTTTATTCCCAAACATTGAGTTGCTACGCCAAGATCTTTCATTTCAAAGTGCTGTTTTAATTTTTCTTTCAGTGAGTTTTTAACAGCCTGTTGAAATGTGAACAAAATTAAATCGTCAACCCATACTGCACTGAAGGTACTCCTATCCACATCATAATAAACACACGAGTCTGTTTTTGATTGTAGCATTCATAATTTCAGTAACACATTATTCAACTTGACATTCCATAGGCGGCTAGTCTGCTCGAGGCCATATATAGATTTATGTAAAATGCACACTTGTGATCCTTGTTTATAATGTTCCGGTTGAAGCATATAGATGTCTCTGTCTATTTCTCCTTGTAAAAATGCCGATACACCATCCATTTGATCTATGTCAAGACTTTATCTGGCTGCAATAGCAAATAAGTAGCGAATTGTAGTGTACCTCACAACTGGAGAGTATATTTCTTCATAGTCAGTGCCCCGTCTCTGTGCATATCCTCTTATTACTAGTGTGGTGAATACACCCAGAGCCTTTCCTGAAAGAGAATAGGATAATTTAAGGAAAACCAAATGCTCCAAATACTCACATGTGCACCACGACGAAACGGAAGCAACGTCAACATGTCACACGTCACAGCGACATTTCACACGATCGCGCGCCATCACACACGATCACAACACAGTACTAAAAACTAGTCGCCACCAGATGTCAACAGAGTCTTAAACGTGATCGAACGTGATCAACGTGGAACGGAAGGACTGACCAACTAAGAGGAATGGAGAAATCAAATGGAATGTGCGGAAATGCATTTTTGCGGGAAAAACAAAATGGAATGTGCGGAAATGCATTTTCGGGAAATGCAAAGTGTGAAATTGGGAAATTGGGACAATAATTTCATGGGAAAATTGACAGAGTGAGAATTGCGGCGTAAGAGAAAAAGATGAATAAATGGTCAGGGAAAATGAGGGAAAAGTCAGTCGATCCCGAGCCGCCGAGAAGGACGTTAGAGACCAGTACCAGAATACATCAATTACACGGACCGAGTCACCCAACAGTGGAACGAATCAACACACAAGTGAATATGGTCCAAAGTAACAGACATTTCTAAGTGGATGAGGTCTGCAGCCTCTAAATTAAGACCCCGAATACGGTTCTCACGAGCCTCCTCGGGTAGTAAAACAAATTGGTTGACACGGGGTGTACGCTCTTCAGGAATCAACCCCCCACAAAGTCTGAGAGAAGCTTTAAGAAATCTGAACTTTTGACCCCGACCACATTACGTTGGAGGCTTACAGGGCCAGAAATAAAGGTACGTTACCACCTAGGGCATCAGAACCATCGAAGGTCGTGCAAAAGAAATGAACAGGCCAGGAAGCCCAATTCAGAAAGAAATTAGGAGAGCTGAAGCGGAGGCTGTTGTTGGCAGTAGGGCGTGCCGAGAGAGTAACCATCGAGATCGAGGTACAACGGGTCTATAGCGACAGACGATATGACCGGCAAACCAGGAAACGGGCTAAGGCCGAGTCTAAGTAGGTTAAGGATGTTTTGCTGGCTTTTCGACGTATTATCCTCCTCTGGTGATGTACCATCTTCGTGACGTCATCTAATTGTCTTTTTGGGCGCGTTTTACAGGTGTTTTCTAAGGTCCTCCTTGGTCCTTTCGGCGATTAATCTCTGTAGGGACTCTTTTGGTGGCCTTTGGTGGTACTTCGAAGTTTGCTGAAGAATTTCTGGGTCATAACACTTCTCCCCTCCTTAGAAAAGCTTTCCCCTTTTGTTCTTTATTTTTTTTATGTTGTGTATTTTTTTTTTGTATTGCTAATTCATTCAACTTTAAGCTACCTACTCCTATACTCCTAGCTTATTGGTAAACTAATAACTAATATCTACCGTTAACATCTCACTCAATAATTTCAGTCCTATTCTTTTACAATATTCGTGTTATAACATTCTTGCAATATTCAATATCCTATTCTTTTACATTTTTGATTACAGCTACACTTTTGCTTTTTTTTCTTTCTAATTACTGATTTTTCTCGATTCTCTATTTTTGTTACATGTTTTCTTTCTCTCATTGTTACTAAATCCTGGTGGTTGCAGTTTAACGTCATACCCAGGACGGTTAGTTATTCTACATGTGAAGCAATTTATTGTATGTTGTTTTTGAGTTTAATATTTTTTCATTTCTTAATTGTCCTATATTTTCTTAAATATTCTATGTTACATATTTTTTCTTTTACAAATGACCACTTAATATAAATTAATGTATCATTACTTAAATTTTGTTCTTCACATATGTTAATTTTACAGAGTACAACTCATTTTAATTTAATTTACCATTACTTAAATGTTAGTCTTTAAAACTGATTATAATTTAATTTAACTTCGTTTAAACTTTATTTTTTTCGAATTTAGTTTTTTACTCTTACAAATTTTGTTTTTTTTTTCATCAAATTTTAGAAGTATCTATTTCTCAATTTACATTGATGATTTACGACAAAGTTAACTAAATTTTTTGTATGCGTTTATATGATTAATTGCATATTGTATGGTTACAGTATGTTTTCTACATCACGGGTTACAAGTTACTGAGTATTAATTTTGAATTCAATCCTAGAATTGTTGAATCCATGTTTATTAATTTATATTGATGATCAACATAGTTCATGATCGTCATGCTGTCTTATGGCTTTTGTTGTCTTATTGTATGATGATCAACATAGTTCATGATCGTCATGCCGTCTTATGGCTTTTGTTGTCTTATAGTATGTTTTTAGAAAGAAAATTTAGTTGACATGTAATCTCTATTTCTATGTGTATTTGACGTGAACCAGTTTATGTAAATTCTTCGTGCTCTTAGAACGTGCTCTTCGACAGGACAGATGACGGTTTGAATGGGTTTCTGTTACGTTCGCGTTTGGGGAGAGGGTGTAGATTTTCCACCTTTATGGTTTTCGATGGAGGCTGCTTATGGGGTTGAATACAGGGCTAAGACATTGATTCGCTGGTCTGGTGTGTTCTCTATCCTAGGCAGTGGGTCTTCATTCCTTTCGTTATTTTATAAACTTTTCATTCCTTTCGTTATATTATAAACTTTGCTGACTTTTATTTACCATGGCTTTTGACCATCAACTACTAACAAAAGATGGTTCTTATTGTCTCCAATGTTCAAAGTGTTGATTATCCTTTTAATTTACTCCTTGTTTAATTTCATTGTTTAGTTTTTTAGTTTACTTCGCAGTTAGATTCTCAATTTGCTTTTCCACATGTTATTCTCTTTTTCGTTTCTTTCTCTTTACTTATCTATATATATATCTATGTATATTGTTATTTCTCATTTATCTGTTGTTTCGTTTTAGTGTTTGTTTCTTATTATTTCTCTCGATTACTACCTTGGGTCCGTTTCTTCGCTAGTGTGTCCTTTGTATATTTCACCTACAAAAATGTGCGAGTCTTGGAGAATAAGGTGACCGTCATATTTGCGAGTATGACGTTGAACGCATTTTGGAACATTTTCACCTACCAAATCGTGCGAGTCTTGGAGCTTAGGTGAGTCTTCCCGGCACGCACTGTAACTGAACCTTTTTTTGTAGTTCTGCGCCAGTTTCAAGTAGTTTGACGTTATTGAAACTTTTCCTCGTCCTTCGTGCCTTTTTTCTCGTATGAAACTGTATTACATTCTGCGGTTTGCGAGCCGCGGTAATAGGAGTGTTTACCTTCGATGGTGTCACGTTGGGCAGTTATTTCGTCCAATTTCAATTACATCTCTACATCTTCACTTTGATAGCCGGGCCTCTACAATACATAACTTTTGTACCATCCTCCTGCTTGTATAATTGTTACATTTGCCATCTACTTCTACACATACTTGCCTTTTCACATAAATATTCTACATATATTTTCCTTTATATTTGTCTTATATTTACTGCTTATATATATAGTTATTGCATTTTAACCAGTGGAGATAATTGCCATGTGATGGTCAAATATATTTTAATCTACTTACTTTGCTTCAGTTTAAGTGTTTTACATATGCGTTCTTCTTTTTCTTTCTTTTATTTCTTGTTATTTATCCATTACCAATTTTTTTTTTTTTTTTTGACTTTTGTAATTGAATAATTACATTTATATATTCGACTTGTCTTAGGGTTTAAAAAATCTTAAACCATTTGAAAGTTGTTTTTCTTTTAATTTTACGGATTTGTTTGACCAAAATAACAGAATTTAAAATACATACGGGTAGGTAAAATACTAATACAGATTACATATTTGATAAAATTTCAATTGGCGTATTAATTTATATTTATATTATTTCTTTTAACTTAATTTAGGCACTTTTCGTTCATTTTATTTTGTTGTTTGAGATGCGAATTTGCGATTCTCTAAATTACCAGTGTTTGCCTCCTTACCCCTATAAGTCCCCTGTGTCAGGCTCATCATTTTTTCATCTTCAGGTTATCTGCTGTTTCAGCATCCAGCGTTAACGCTTGTTTCTCTGTAGCTTTCCCTTACATGTGGGTTGCGTCGTTGCCCAGTGTGTTTTTTTTTTTTGTTTTGACATGAGTAGTTGAATAACTAGTATATGGATCGTGTGTGATGAATACCCTGGGAAAAGTTGACTTGGTGTGTTGTTGCCTTCGTAGTTGACAACAATTAGGTGCAGAGATGATGTTGGTATATCTATGTTCCGCTGTTGTTTGCGGTAGCATTATGATTAAAAACGGTCTCCTAGGAGAATCTGAATTGATCGTTGCATATTCTGGTGGCTGTATGGGTGGTCTTGTACCTTCATTGTTATCAGATGTTAGCTGCTTCTGACATTCAGGATAAGAGTGCGGCGTAGTTAACCTAACTGGTCTAGAATAAGCTCTATTCTAGGTCGTAAGTATGAAACTCCTGTTTTTTCTTTAGCTGAGCCTTATTTGCCAACGCTTCTAGACATCGGGTCCCAAGTCATCTGGGACTACAAACAATAGGTTGTTCCACCGCTTCCAACTTATTTTCATTTGTTTTATTTCCCCATATATACCTCCTGAATTTCTGCTCGTGATTCTTTTCCATATTCACGTCGGTGATTCTGGATTTTGTTTCTCCTTTCGTGTCATTATCGTGTTTTCCTTTCTGTCTTATTAATCTTCTTATCTCTAATTTTTAGTTTGAAATGTGAACTTCGTAATGAGTTCATTTCATGGCTGTCTCATTTCTCCTAATTGAGATATTAACTCTCTCTGTAACGTGCGAGTTTCAGATATGCAGACGATCGTCATATTTGCGAGTATGACGGTATCAAGGAGGGTTACTCTTTTAGGCCTGAGAGTCCTCTGTTGATAGTATAAAGACGTCATTTTCCCCTCCGTGTTTTTCCAAGTGCGAGGCTAAGACACACTTCGTAGTTGCGGGCCACATTTGTCTAAGTATCCTTCTTGGATGAAATTTTCACGTTGGTTGGTTATTCTGCCTATTTCCGTCACATCAACAGTTGCTGGTTGAACCTTTCACATTACTGTACACTTACTTTCGGCATTTAATCTATTTCCAGATGTCTATACTTCGATATGGCAATTTGTCGTATTCATTTCAAATCACCGTTATTTATTTTGTTTTTGTACATTGTTTTGTACATCACCGTTATTTATTTTGTCTTTAATTCCTTCTTGTTTCAATTTGTCAATTAACATTTCGTGATTGGAAAAGTTGTACGTCGATTGGTTTTTCGGAACCTATTTCACTTTTATTAAGTCACCTTTCCCTTTTCAGCGTCAATATGCCATTTTCTTCTTTACACAGCGTTAATGTCACCGTCCCCTTTTTCGGCGTAAATATTTCGCGTCGCACAGATCCATCCTTCTCTCAAGTGGTCATCTTTTCGTTCACATTATATGTCGCGGCTATGAGCGTGTCGTAAGTTCTTAAGTGGCGGCTGCGCCAAAATGTTATGCAATTCTACATTTCAATTTCTGTTTGGAGCTAGAGCTGTGCGTAGAGCAAACTTTCTATATTTAAGCACGTGTACTAGTTCGAATTAAAAACACTGAACTAAGTCTTTATTCTTAGAGCTTTATTGATTTATTATTTCTTGAATTAATACAATTCTTTTGTTTGATCACGAGAAAAAGAGCTATAATATACAATTTGTAATTGAACGCAAAACAAGAGCTAACCGATCCAAACGAAGTTTCTAACACGACTGGCAAAGGGATCGATCATCACATGACGGTTGAAAATACTGCCTGGAGTCAAGGCCAAACTCATTTTGCTGACTCCAGAAAATATTTATCGAGCTGATAAAGGCCAGAAAATTTAACGAGGGCCGGCAACAATGCTGCGTAGATTGCAACATTGATGTGATACTTTCCTATGCAACATTGTTGCGACTTCTCGTAACAATTTCCCTTATTGAAATGTAGAATTTCTATTATTAATTTATGTCTTTATTTCATATTTGATTGTTATATTTACTAATATTTCTTTATTGCATTACTTTTTCATTCCTAATACAACTTAGCTAATGCTTAGTCATTATACAATCCAACTTATTATTATTTGTTAAGCTATTGGCTTTGCACTTAGTCATAATAGAATTCAACTTGTTATTATTTGTTATGCATAATACAATTTGTCTCATTCTTAGCTTCCTAACACTTACTAGACTTGATTTCTAGGCTCTGGGTCCAGCTGCAGGGTTCTTCGGAGCTTCTTCCACTTTTCGTTTGTCCTACTCCTTCGTACGACGTTTATAATTGCCTGTCGTCTACTTGGACGGTTCAGGTCTTACCAGGTAGCCGATTGCTTGATCGGGTTACCATTTTACCAGTTATCGTCGACTTTCAGTCTCCAACTGCTTGGCCGAGTTCGTCTCTTCTTCTTCTGTTTGTCTTCTTTGGTTGGGCTGGAACATGTCTTCCTTCATTGGGCTGGACTCATCTCCTCTCGACGCGTACCCCTGCCTCGCCGGACCCAGACTGACCGCCGATCGATTCTAGGTTCCTATTTATAGCACCAATAGTGCTGATATGTCGCTTTCCCACGATCAAAAGTTCCGATCGCGGTCGCTGATGCATCAATTTTCCTGATCGAATACTCCCAATTCTCATCGTTCCCGGATGCACGTGTCAGGTCAATGATTTTCTTTCTCTGCAGGTCACTCTCTCACTGTGAATTGTTGTTGTGATTCATTACATCGATCATTCACCCATTAATTAATTGCTTTCCCATTTTCTCCTCAATTAATGAACGTCCCCGTGTAGTTGTTGTTGTTTTTTCCAGGTTTCAGGTTTCATCCTCCGTCGTAGCGACCGGCTGTCGCTTATTTCAGCGTTTCTGCTGAATCAGAAGTTTTCGTTTAAACAGCGTGAATGGAGGTGTCAGGTAGCATCCATCCAACTGACCGGCGGTCGTTATCACCGCGATCTTGCTGAGTCAGCAATTTTTGCTGACTCGGTGCGAATTCCGTTTTGGAATGTGATGGTCGCATCATGTTTCAATTTTCGTGACCATTTGTTGACTTCGTGACGTCATTGGGGATTCCAGTTTTGACTGAAAGTATATTTGGTGGGGTTTTGGCAGGTTTTAAGGGCATTTTCGGGGGTTTTCGACGTATTATCTTCCTCTGATGTAATTGTCTTTTTGGGCGCTTTTTACAGGTGTTTTTTAAGGTCCTCCTTGGTCCTTTCGGCGGTTAATCTCTGTAGGGACTCTTTTGGTGGCCTTTGGTGGTACTTCGAAGTTTGCTGAAGCATATCTGGGTCATAACAAACTGAATAGTCCACAATTCATTTTGGTTTTGATGATGAGAGGAGAGACCAGTGTGAGGCTTTCTCCCAACGGATTGTAGTTGAGGGAAAATCTTCACACTAGTCTGGCCTAAAAACGAACAATTTCTCCACTTTGATTTGTTTTTGCCTTAAATACCCACTTACATGGTAGAGCCTTTTTATTGGGAGGAGGGTCTGTCAAACTCCAGGTTTTATTCTTTATCGGGGAAGAATACTCTTCGTCCATGGCTCTTTTCCATTCTGTACCATGAGCTGATGACAAAGCTTCCGCTACTGTTTGTGGATCAGTTAAGTCAGTAAATAAGCAGAAATAATTACTTTCTTCAATTTCCTTGTTTTTCCTGCTATGACATCGCAAGGTGATATTGCTGCTATAATTCTAGCGTAAATTGTGGGGAGGACAATAGGTTGCATCACCAGAGTCAGTTTCATACTCACTTGATTTATCAGTATTGTGCATTTGATTGCATGACTCGGTATTTGACATCTCATTTGAGGGTGAACACATTTCAGAGTGACAATCATCTTGCAAGCTTGTATCGCTAGTGGTCTCTGTTTTCTTCTCCTTTTCTGGTGAAATGTCGTCGTCAGGCGGCTGACTCCCCATAATTTGGCATATGGGTGGCATATGTTTGGGAGCCCGCACAGAATTAGTGATGATCGAAAATGGATCTCTTACCGCCTACCGATATTTAGCAGAGATCCTAGAACCCCATGTTATGCCTTGTGCCCCATATATAGGCGAAAATTTTGTTTTTATGCACGATAACGCTAGGCCCCACACTGCACGTATAGTAAGTAGCTACCTTAAAGAGGTTGGTATTACTCAAATGAACTGGCCAGCACGATCACCAGACATGAATCCAATAGAACATGTCTGGGATGTTCTGGGAAGGAGAGTTCGGCAGCGTAATCCAGCTCCCAGGAATGCTGAGGAGTTAAAATTGGCCTTGGTGGAAGAGTGGGATGATTTGCCACAGGAGTTAATAAACAGCCTCATTGAAAGTATGAGTAATCGAATACAAGCTCTATTAAAAGCCCGTGGGAGCAATACGCGATATTAATTTTGGAAATTTTCTATTTAATTAAAAATTAAGCGCATTAGAATATACTGGAAAGAAGCGTAAATCCTATTTTTTTTCAATTTTTCTTCAAAAAATGATCTTGTGGAGTTTAATTCACTTTTACTTTAATTAACTTTAGTAGATGTGACTATTGTGTAACAAAAAAAATTAACCGGAAAATTAAAAATGTTGAAAATATCGATTTTTCTTTTGTTCCCCTAATTATGCCGGTGTGTGTATAAAACTTTGTTTACCTTGATTTTGGTGTCCTTATTCAGATATATGTCCACACATCCAACTCCTTTCATAGCTAATGTTTCACTGTTAGCGACTGTTATATTTTGTACTGACGATTCTGTGACGTTGTTCATCCATTCTCTTTTGCCTGTCATGTGCATCGATGCCCCGGAGTCAATATACAATTTTCTATTCTCTTCATTAATAGTGGCTGAAAAGGCTCCAACTTAGCTTTAATTTTTTTCTTTATCCTGAGCTTTGTGTGATGTTTTCTTAGAATTTCGACAGAATCTTGCAAGATGGTCATATTAATTGCAATTGAAACACCTTGAACCCTTCGGCTTATATGTATGTGCATTATTAGTTGTTTGATTTGTTCGTCTATAGTTAGTATAGAAAGCGGTGTCTAAATTTGTGGTATTAACCTCTTGTATTAATTTTGTTTCCCCATAATCCAAAATCATAAGTCCCATAATCATGGGCTTGTAGACATCTGGGAGGCCAGCTAACATCAAGATCCCAAGCCACTCATCATTTACATCAAATCCAATGTCCCGGAGCTTGTGTGCTGTGGTCGTGATTTTGTTTATGTAGTCTTCGACATTAGTGCTTGAGTCCAACGTTGTGTTAATCAAATCTTTCAACAGAACGACCTTCCTCGCTAGCCCATTGTCATCAAATGCCCTTAGTAAATTACTCCATACCTCTTAAGCTGTTTTGCATTTCTGTACACGTACATAGTTTTGGGGGTCCAATAATAAAATCAACTTAGCTTTTGCCTTAACGTCCTTAACTGGATCCACCGGTTTGTCATTGCTGGGTTCCACACATTGCCATAAGTCTTCGTGCTCCAGATACGTTTTCCCACTGAACTTCCAAGTGTCAAAGTTATCTCGCCCGGTCAGTTTCTCTAAATTAAAAGCATTTGAGCCCATCTTGTTGTGTTCGGCACAAGATTAAACTGATTTTCCGACGGTGATAGTGTGACCACGTTGCGGTTCTAACCTCAATCCAAAAAAACTAATGCAAAAAATTACTGACTATATTCCCAATCACGCTCTGCCTGTAGGAATATTTCTTTAATAACGAACTGTGCTGCTTAATACAAGTATTTTATTATTAAGATCACAATGTACAAATTTTCCTAATAAACTGAGCTAAGTGCCACACGCACAATGCAAGACTGAAAAATGACAATCGCAATAGTTTTTATATTGAAAACGATAGAGGGCGCGGCCATAGGCAAGAATATAAAGGCTGCGTTAAATTCTTACAGGGGTATTTCCCCTTGATTGTTATTAGAGAGCATAGTGGCTGAGGTAAGATTACTGATGGGAGAGACGACGATAGATTCGGGTTCTTCGGTGTCCGTTTCTTGCTGTTCGTCGGCGAGAGTTAAAATCTCGATTCTTCTATTTACGCCTTCCTTTGTAGATTCGACCCTATCCCTAGTACAATCGAAGCACCTAGATTTGGTATACATGTCCAGAGGGTTGAATTTTGATGACCTCTTATCTCGGAGTCGTTTTTACAAAAACTATCCCGCATTTTGGGAAAAGCTTTCATTTTGTTTGAGGAAGGGATTGATTGGTTGATTCTAGTGGGTTTGGGTTCACGGATAGGTCCGTGTAACTTTTTTATTTTCCCTGTGAGTCCTAGTTGCGTCTTACAGAGATTGCCATACTCAATATCGGTCATTACGTGATTGAATGCTCAAAAATAAAGGTAGAACAAAAGCAAATAGTATGGGGTGAGGTAGTTAGATTAATTGAGTACTCAGGATGTGAGAGGTAATGGTTTAATTATGCAGAGGAATCGGATGACTAGCAATCTTAAGGATCATAAACATAGCTACGTGGCATCTACCTGGGTCAGTGTCGGTAAATTCGTCCCCAAATGAATTTCATTTTCGTAGGTGGACCTCCAAGTATAACCATTCGACGATTTTTTCCAGGGCAATGGTTACGTTTTGTTTGTCCTCGAGAGGTAGTTTTACCACGTAGAAGGTTCTTCGACGTTTTGTAAATTAAATTAGTGTCGTTTACGACTATGATCATATTTTAAGGTTATTTATGGACCGACAAAGCTAGTTTTATTATAAACAATATTCGAATCTATCAATAAATCTAATTGTTCATTATGTGATTTCGTAAATTAACCCTCTATTTCACCGTGACATTCCGGAACTCAAATCACGGTGAGTTAATCACTGTGACGTGAAATCACCCCCATCTCTATTTACTTCCTCTTAAAACCACATGTAAATGTAATCTTTGATCATCGAACAAATCTAGTTATAAAACTATCTTCTCCGGTGTTCTTATAAACAACAGGTTTTGGGCCCAGACCTCGACAGTAAAATTTAAATATAGTTTCATATATTTTTCCGATAAATACCACGAGTCAAAATAAAGGTTAGGTTGCCGTGAATTACATTAAGTTCCGAAGCTATGTCGATGAACACCGTGCATATAGATAAACTGAGCGGAAGGGACAACTACAATAACTGGAAATTGGCTGTCAAATCATATTTAGAGCTCGAAGAGCTGTGGTCATGCGTGGATCCAACCAACGAGGAAGCTCTTGTCATTAAGAAAAACGTGAAAGCCAAGAGCAAAATAATTCTGCTCGTTGACTCCAGCAATTTTCACCACATAGAAGACGCAAAAAGTGCAAAGGAAGTGTGGGTTAAACTTCAGTCTGCGTTCGAAGAATCAGGTTTACAGAGGAGACTGGCGTTATTGCGAGACCACGTTAATACAAACTTAGACAATTGTGCCGATATAAAGGAGTACGTGAACAAAATAGTTACAACTTCCCATTACTAAGGAACATCGGTTTTAAGGTGGATGAAGAGTGGTTGGGCACTTTAATGTTGGCAGGATTGCCGAATCAATACAAACCGATGATAATGGGCCTGGAAAGCTCAGGTGTAAAGATAAGTGGAAATACAATTAAAACTAAACTATTACAGGAAATTAAAAAGGAATCTGATACTACCGTATTATATACAAGGCACAAGCAGCATCAAAATAAATTTAAACACCTTCCAAATAATAACAGCAGCAAATCTCGAGGCCCTCGTTGCTACAATTGTAAGGGATATGGACATTTGAGCAAACATTGCTATTCGACTGAAAAGATATCACCTTTTGAAAATTATGCTGCGTTTTTTCAGCCTCAACTACAGCCATGGCGGACTTGGACTGGTAGATAGATAGATAGATAGGTAGATGGATAGATATAAGTTTATTATGTGTACAATTTGTACAAACAAAAATTATACATATTGTATAATATAGTACAAGCTAAACTGAAGTTTGCTGACATATCCAGCACAGTTTACGGGAGAATTTTAAAGTATATAAGGGTTCTAACTATTATAAAACTAACTAATCTTAAATGTAAATGCAAAAAGCTAATTAATACTATATACATGGTAGAATCAAAAAGTAAGGATAAAGTAAAAAAAAATGACGAAAAATGTACGGTAACAACATGACAAGTACAAAAATTATTTAAAGAAATTAAAAGTAAAAAACGATTTAAAAGTAATTAAAAGAAAGAAAGAAAAACAAGCGTTTCTTGAAAATCCACTGTGTATCACAACTCCTTATCAGAGGCGGTATGGAGTTCCACAGATACGAAGATGTTACGTAAAACGACTTTTGTAGTGGTATGCATAGCGGTGGTTTGGGTCCTCGCGCAGGTCTTACGCTTTCGTTAGCAATATAGCGAGTATCGAGATATGCTGGAGTTTTGGTTGCTAGGATGCGATACAATAATGAGGCACTAAAGTAGTTCCGTCTCCTCTTCGTACTGAGCCATCCAAGGGATTAGCGGTATTTTGTTATGTGCTCTCGTTTCCTTATGCCATAGATATATCTGATACTTGTATATAATCTGGAGTTTATTTTCCAGCTCTTGTGTAAGATCACACCATACTGAAGAGCAGTAATCGATTATGGGAAAGAGCAGTGTTTCTACAACGTGTTTACGGAGCCTGAATTCTGTACTTTTCCTTAAGTAATTTAGACGGTACAGCACTGCATAAGCTTTTCTGCACATGTTTCCCACCTGCTTTTTCCAGTTCAACTTTTCATCAATGGCAACACCAAGGCTGCTAACAGAAGACCCAAACTTGATCCGCTTTTGATCTATGACTATTTCGCAGTCATTCCTCGTCTCGAGCTGGTTGATGTAGTAATAAGATCCTATTATTGTAGCCTTTGTTTTAGATATGTTGAGTTTTAATCGATTGTGACTCGCCCAGTCAGCAATAAGCCGTGCATGGAAGTTCATTATGTCAACATAATACTGCAGTTTTTCAAGCGGGAAAGTGACATACAGTTGCAGATCGTCAGCATATATTAAGTGTTGGACGCCATGTTATGTCAGCAACATATATTGAAAACAATAGCGGTCCGAGTACAGAGCCTTGAGGTACACCTTTGTTCAACGAGGCAAAGGACGAACGTGCCTCATTGGAGCCCAGTACAGCCTGCTCACGCCCTGTGAGGTAAGAGGCAATCCACTTGATAGCGGATACACATAACCCAATCGTTTTCAACTTACGGAGCAGGGTTGCATGACACACGGAGTCAAACGCTTTGCTGAAGTCGAAAAGCAGGAGCATTGTTACATGTTTGCGATCCATTCCCGATCTTACATCATCCGTTAGTTTCAACAGGGTGGTCTGCGTACTATGTCCAGCCCTGTATCCTGTTTGATGAGGATCCATCAAGCTGTTTGACTCGAGGTAGTCGCTCAGTTGTTGATGCATCAGTCTCTCTAGCACTTTCGATAAAAAGCTTAGTAATGAGATTGGACTCATGTCGCTCGGTGTCTGCGGTGAGGCTACTTTGTTGAGAGCCAATACAAGCGACTTCTTCCATGTCGATGGAGAAATAGATTCTCGCACTGACTCGTTAAAAATAGTAACAATATAGGAGCCTATAGCAGGAAATGCTGCGCTAATTATACTTTTGGGTATATCATCATATCCCCTCGCCTCAGAGGAAAAGTGTTTTATCACCAAATCCACCTCGGGAATAGTAACTTCTGAAAATGAGAATAGCGGCGACTGTTCTATATCACTGCATATTTGAGCCGTGAAGGCCTCAACTGATTCTGCCTCTGCATCGAAAGACATGCCACTGATGTGCTGATTGAGTTCCTCAGCTGAAAACATAGCGGGCGAATCCGTTTCATCCGTGCATACCCCCAGATTCCTCAACTTTTTCCAGATTTCCTTGGGATGGCGAATATTCTTCAGCCAAGCATAATAATACAGACGCTTTGCATTCTCGATGGCCTGGTCTGCATCATTGCGCGCTGATCTGTAGCGCAGTAGATCTTCCCTGAGTCGGGTACGTTTATACCGTCTGTAACGCCTATCTCTCTCCCCGATGAGTGCCTTATGTTCCCTCGTGAACTAAGGATGGCGAGTTCTTTCGGACTGTCTAAGAGTTTTGACAGGAATATGTTTTAACATAGCGCCTTGCATATTGCTATTGAGACAGTACATTAGAGCATCCAGAGATGTCACATCATCAAAAAATGTCTAATCACAAGTGCCGAGGTGTTCTAGTAAACCAGCTTTATCGAGAGCATTATAATAACGATAAACAACATCATGTAGAGGTGGCGGAATGATAGATGATTTTAATACAGCCATGATAAGATCATGGCCATCCGCGAAAGGTACTTTCGTCTTCTAGAATTCTACTACTAGATCTTCAGAAGCAACCATACACAAGTCAAGGGCAGTATCGGATCCATTTCTGTGGCATGTTGCTTCATATGGTATTGAGCTCAAGGAGCTACCAGCTATTAAATTTCTGATAAAGTTTGCATCTGCAGACGTGGACAGTTGATCGGCATTGAAATATCCCATTATAACCTTAGTACTATAATTATGCATGAAGCTTACCAAATCAGCAATAAAATTATTGTCCTCTCCAGCTCGGAAAGGTGCATGAGGAGGACGATATACAATTCCAGCAAAGAACGGTGGAGTATTCGGGGGTTTGACTTCGCAGAAAAGATATTCTGGTAGTCCTGGTTTACTAGTTCACATGTCCGATGAAGAGCAGAGCCGTGTTACGGTAAGAGTGTTATGTACGTAAAGTGCCACTCCTCCTCCATTGGTGTTCCGATCTTGTCTAACCAAAGTATATCCTTTTAGGGAAATAATGGAGTCTGGCACGATCTGTCCAAGCTTAGTCTCAGAGATAGCTATTAGATGGAAATAAGGACGCTTAGACGTGAAATAGCGTAATTTTTCAATGCGCGCCCTCAGCGAGTTAGCATTGAAATGACACACGCTGAGACCAATGTCCTTATTAGCGGTTAAGAGTGTCGTACTTTTGAGTTGTTGCCCTGTAGGCCTCGATCTTGGTCCTTTAATTCCCGCAATTTTCATAAAAAATCGTACAGATCATCTTCGGTTTATATAGGAACTGCAGCATCTTCTTTTTTATTCCTGACATAAATGCAGCCGTCCAGCTTGAAAGTTAGGAAACAGAGCCCCTTGTCCTTTGATTTGTTGTAGACAAAGCGTCTTAGGTTGTACTGGTCCCTTTGCAAAAACTCATTGACGTTTATTGTGGTTGGGCGCTCTGGAGGTGACATGCCTGCCGTTTGCACGGGGCTAGGAATGAGTTGTGCTGTTGTGAGTTTCTTGAACTTGATTTTTGCTGTGTTAATTCTCTTTGCAATTGCTGCAGTCTTTAGTATTACCACTAACGACTCGATGTCCTCATTACTTGACATTGTGTTCCCGACTAGTCCCAACGTAGCTGTCGCCGATGTACTTGGAGCAGTAGAGGGCTGTGTCATTGTTGTATTTTTCTGCAGTCGTCTGACATCTTCAATATCGACTTCGCTAAGATCTGGCTCTATCGTTTTAAGGACGCAAATAGCAGCAAGTTTCAAATTTGTGACTCCTTGAAGTGGTACACCGTTGATAACTATTTCTGTCGCATGAGATAATAGGCGTTGCTTCACTTTCAAATGACGAATTTCAGTTGCTAAAGCATTGTATCTTGATTCCATATTTTGGAGACGTTCGTTTCCCTGGTCATCCAGTTTCCATGGTCGCTCATCCAGTTTCTCATTCAAACGATGTTCTAGTAATATTTGCTTTTTGATAATGTCCTCAAGTTTTTGAGTCGTTGTCTCCGTATGTTGGCTTAGGTCCTTCCTGACCTCACTCGCTTCCAACTCTACAGCCTCTAGACGACTGTCTGCCGTACCCATACGAGTATATATCTCGTCGACTCGATTCTCAATAGTGGTTAAGCGAAAACCGATGGAGTTCACCGTGGTGACTATTCCCTCAACCTTCGCTTCAATGTTATCTAATTTATCCAGTTTTTCGAGCTAGGACAGGACAGATGTTAATAAATCATTGCCAACCTGAGTGCTGACAGGAGTCGCTGGTCGGGTTAATGTTGGAGTAGTAGGTCGAGATGCAGAGCCACTAGAGCTGATTGAATTTGACCTGGTGTGAGCCGCCGTGGGGTTTGCTTCAGCTATGCAGGATGCACAGACCTTCACGATTCTATCTTTGTCCCTAACGCTCATGAACGTGCTGCAGGTGCTGTGAAATTTGTTTGAGCATCGCTCACAACCTTGGGGTTTTTACGAGGTTGTAAAAATCCTTTCGCAGAAATCACACTTGTTGTCCATAATTCGTCTACGATTCGATATTCGTCTACGATTTGTTATTAAAAAAAATTTTTTTCCTGGCAGCACTTTTCGTTTTCACCGACGTCTTTCGAATATTCAAACAGTGACTGTTATCCGCAACCTTTCAAAGTATTTTGTTTAGTTTTGTTGTCAAAAAATGTTTCAATATTTGATTTTGTAATGCGTGAGTTCATAATTTTCAAAATCTTTTTGCGTAGTGCTTGATACCGTATCTTTATTTCAAATTACACTTTTTATATAACTTGTGTATTAGAAATTGAGTGGAAAAAATTTAAAACTATCGCAGAGCGAAATAAATGTTGTTTTTTGTTTTTTGCTAAATTTTAAAGTCACGCGTGTTTTATCCTGGCAGCACTTTTCGTTTTCACCGACGTCTTTCGAATATTCAAACAGTAACTGTTATCCGCAACCTTTCAAAGTATTTTGTTTAGTTTTGTTGTCAAAAAATGTTTCAATATTTAATTTTGTAATGCGTGAGTTCGTAATTTTCAAAAACTTTTTGCGTAGTGCTTGATACCGTATCTATATTCCAACTTACACTTTTTATATAACTTGTGTATTAGAGATTTAGTGGAAAGGATTAGAATTATCACAGAGCGAAATAAACTTTGTTCTCGTAGTTAGAACCAGAGAAGAGAAGTATGTAGATTCAGCGGTATACGTGCACATGATAAGAAGATCAGATTGGTTATATGCGGTCAAAACACCCCGAATACAATATATAAAAGTGGCCACTAATTCTTCTGTCACCGTACAGAATATGGGAAACATAGATCTCAATTCCTGCTGCGAGGATGGTAAAGTAAACACAGTCCAGGTGAGAGATATTTTATTCATCCCGGAACTCAGTAACAACTTGCTGTCTGTTAGCCAATTAGTAAAGAATGGCTGTCAAGCTCATTTTTATAAAACTGGCTGTAATATTTATAATAAACAGAAACAACTAGTTGCAACAGCAAGATTAACAAACAATATGTATAAGTTAAATAATGTTGTAGGGGATGCCTTTATCACTACCACTCATAGCTCTGAAACACTAGATGTTTGGCACCGAAGAATGGCCATCTCAATTATAATTATGTTAGAAAGCTAGAAAGCTGTGTAGAAGGAGTAAAAATAACGAAAATTTATTATAAAACATGCATACGTGCATGTATAGAGGGAAAGGAAACGAGACTACCTTTCAAAAATAAAGGTTCTAGAGCAACTTCACAGCTAGAGGTCATCCATTCCGATATCTGTGGTCCAATGGAGTGTATGTCATTAGGAGGGGCCAAATATCTATTGATTTTCATAGATGATTATTCTAGAAAAGTGCATGTATATTTTCTTAAAAACAAATCAGATGTAGCAACTGTATTTCATGAGTATAGGTGTGAAGTCGAAAACGAGCTTGAAAAAAGGATAAAAATAATTCATACAGATAATGATACTGAATATTGCAATAAAACCGCAAAATAACTTGCAGTATCTGGCATAAAGCACCAAACAAAGACGCAATACACACCCGAGCAGAACGGCCTGAGTAAGAGAAAAAACAGAACGCTTATTGAACGCGCCAAAAGTATGCTCAGTGATGGCAAATTACCAAAAATCTATTGGGCCGAGGACGTACTCACAGCCGCTTACATCATAGACAGGTCACCATCCCGAGTACTAAACGATGTGACACCCGAAGAGAAATGGTCCGGAAGAAAACCTCATATTAGCCACATAAGAATATTTGGTTGTCAGGCTATGGTTCATACACCGAAACAACAAAGACAGAAATGGGATGCAAAATATACAGAAATGATTCTAGTTGGTTACTGCCCAAATACAAAGGGTTATAGATTGCTTGACAAAGAGACGAGGGTCATTGTGAAAAGTAGAGTTGTTTTATCCATAGAGAATTCAGATTCATCTCCTACTACTGCACAACAGGATACTCAAAATGTTTCATCACAATAAGAGACAAGTGCATCGAACGAACAGACAGATACATCGACTCCAGATAAAAATGAATCTGGTTTAACAAGTGGATCAATTAACCAAGACACTGACAAATCTGTGTCGGAGGATACTGATTTTTCAGACCCCATTGACAAGACTTAAACTCCTAGCAGTGGCGATTTAACTGATGACAGCATAAACAAACAATGCTACTCCAACATCACTCTCAGGAGGCGACAGTAAAAGAACGAAATTCCCGAAGAATCCAATGACATTATTCATCATGCCCTATCTGGCCCTATCCAATGATCCAACAAGCTTAGAAGCAGCTTTATCATGTACAAATGCAAATCAATGGATAAAAGCCATGGATGAAGAACATCAATCACTGATCAAGAACAAAACCTGGATCTTGACGAAACTGCCACCAAAAAAAAGGCAATACCATGGAAATCGGTGTACAAGACAGGAAGATGAGGCAGGAAACATAGTCAAATACAAAGCTCGTTTAGTAATCAAAGGTTGTGCTCAGAAGAAAGGATTAGAATATGATGAAGTGTACTCATTAGTTATAAGGTTTACATCCCTCATATATTTACTAGCACTTGCTACGAAATCTGATCTGGATATAGATCAACTGGATGCAGTTTGCTGTTTTTTAGTCTTAGACCATTTTGTCAGTCGCCTATTACTTCCTCTTAAAACCACATGTAAATGTCATCTTTGATCATCGAATAAATCTAGTTATAAAACTATCTTCTCCGGTGTAATTATTAACAACAGAGATCCCGTTCTGGCACGCGCAGATGACACAGGGTGCAAAATTCCAAAATTCTCGAATTCTATAAAATTTTATTTTCATAACAGGGCTCCACCAGGGATGAAGCACCAAAAGACCAAGGAGAACCTGAAGGGGTCTCAAAGAGCCCTGAAATAGCCCCAAAAAGTCGAACCAATGATGTCACTAGGAAGCTACGTGAGCAAAAGAGGATGACACGTTGAAAAACCTCTGCAAACGCTCTCAAAACCCCTTAAGATACCGCCGAACATATTCCCACACACAATAGCAAACCGATGACGTGACGACGGAGATAAATGGTCTCGGTCACGATAGTAAATTAATTTGGCGTTGCTCTACAAAAAACGCCGAATATGAAACACGATCCTTCCATGGCAATCCACGGGAGAACGGCTTTCGCGCCGAGCTAGCGAAAACTGCGTACTCAGCGGAATGGCGGCGATAACGACTGCAGCTCGTTCGTCGAATGCAAACAGGAAGCCTCACACCGAGAAACAGCAACAACAAACATACAGAGCCATTCATGGGGAGGAAAATAAATAAAACAACAATAAACATACAGGGCCATTCATTAATGGAGAAGGAAATATATAACGCAACAACAAAGGGAGCTGATCATTCATTTATTATGATAGCTCGAGGAAATCAATGACACAAACAATTGCCAATTCCATTTCGAAATGAAACACACTGACCGAACCCGTATATCGGGGCGCGATGAGGGAGGTTCGATCACGTCAAATCTATGATTCAGCCACCACGATGGGAAGTATCGGTCGTGGGAAATCAAAGAATCAGAGAAATTTATCCTATAAATCGGGATCAGCGATCAGTGACGAACTAGCCGAGGTGAAATAGTGACCGAGCTCCATACCCAAGAATAGGGAGAACCTTCACCCTCCAGACAACTGAAGCCAGGCAGGCCAGAGAGAGAACCTTCACCATCCAGACGATTGAAGGCAGGCAGCCAGGATAAAAATCCACCATCAAGACGCCGTACCGAGTTAATAAATAAATCTTTAAGTGAACCCATTTGAAACCATCCGAATCAAAGTTATTCGATATTCTGATTCGGCCAGCACTTAGAAGTATAGTAATTAGGGTTATGAAAATGAAATTGTTGAATATTTCTAAAGCTGCGCCCACACTAAAAATATTGTGCGTTGTGCGTGGTGTTCAATGTAAATTAAAATTTAACACAGTGTGGACGCTGCGACGCACGCAAATATTTGCGCCGAACACCACGCACGGTATTCAACGCTTGTCGGTTTTTGTCAAGGATCAAAGAGAATTGCGTCGTGAACGCAAAATTTTGGTCGCAAATAAAATTTATTGTGGACGCTCTTCAACATGAAAACAAAGTTGCAGACTACTAAATGAGTTTTTGAAGGGTTTTTGATAATTTTATCGTTAAAAACTCATTAAGTGCGTTTCTGGCCGTCTTCCCTAATCAATAAGAGCAGTCTAGCAACTTCCTTGATTGATGAGGAGAGCTGGCCAGAACCACCAGCATCGTTAGAAACTCATCTGCAGCAGGACGCGTGGAAATGCGCCGCAAATATTTGTGCCACAAACATAGAAATATCCTTCACACTCAGTTACATTCAACGCATAACCCACAAATGTATTAATGTGGATGCGGCTTAAGGAGAAACCGGTATAAAACCCCACCTTATACTAATTGTTGGTATAAAATCCAACAAGACCATTTGAGCATTAGGTAACAAAATATGTTGGAGATCCTCAACATCTCATTTAGGCTAGAGGCTCACATAATGGTGGACGTCATTGGCTGGACCACCTTGATAACAAATTTCTTCTCTAACATAGCTAACATAGTACTTGGTAAGCGATAATATTCGAAGAGCGATAAGGCATAAACGAGATAATAATAACGCTGATGGTGTTATCTTAATGGGTCTTTGCCCATGTTGTAGCCCAAAAAAAAAACCAAAAAAAAAAGAAAGAAAATAACAAACACGAAATTATCAAAATTACCGAGTTGTCAAAGAAAAAAATGTGGTGTGTCTGTGTCATGAACACGGCCGTGTGTTATACGTGAATACGTTTATGTAACGAGTTATATTTTTTAAATAAAATATTTATATTTATGTATTTAGGATAAAAGCAAGGAAACAAATAATTATTGTGTTACAATATAACTTTATTAATTAAAGGTATGTGCATTACTTCCATACATTGTACTACTTCGATAAAATCAAAAGATTTTGAAAAATAAAATCAAAACTTAACCGAACATCGTAGCTTCTCCGAGTCAAGAGTTATACAAATTGCAAATTTCGATACGCAGCAAAACAACCACAAAATAGCGGCGCTGCCCCCTGCACCGCACGCGATGCGACACTGTTCTCGCTTATCGTAGTGAATTCTTTGATCCTTTAGATATCCAGTGGTATAATTTAATTTTGGATGTAGGGGATATATTCGAAACTACAACGCCAAACTGTTGTAATGTACCACATGATGCAGCGCAGCAATGAGCGAAACAGACTAAACTTTCCCATTCGGACCGAAGAAAAAGAAAAGGTTTTCATCCCCTGAGGCACAGAAAAGGTTTTATTTCCCTGGTCATCCCATTCCATTTCATTCCCGTTCCATTCCCACGCTGACCACTGTTTGGCTCCGCCTCCAGTTTCCCACGCTGTCCATCGACCGATCGTCTGGAGACACTCCCACCTACAATGCGATCTGCATACCAATGCAGATCGATCTGACCTCGTTAGGTGTTGCCTCATCGAAAGAACTCCGATGGGAAAGTTTGAGGGGACGACAATTTAGTGCTGCGGTAGCACTGCAAAATAGGTATAAGAACCCCGCAAAATTCCGATAGTTAGTCAGTAAGTAACTTACAGCTGTAACCGTAGTGAAGTAAGTAAAATTAGTTTAACAGAATAATTATTTCCATCATTCCCAGTAATTTACATCTCCTTCCATTCTAACGGGATCTGCTTGATCTGAGCGGAACCCTGCGGAACAATCCCAAGTGTTTTCCAAACAATTAAGGAGGAATCTTACATGGCGACCGTGACAAATTACTCATACGAGTAATATAGCAAACTGGAGAAATTGAACAACAAATGAAGCAGAAGAAACCAGAGCAGACGAACAAGGAGCAGTTAGTGTTGTTTCCGGCAAATTACCGGATTCCAGCAGGGATAGTGAAGCCAGGGGCAGAGATACAAAGACCTACGTTCGAAGATGCGCGTTGCGGGCCTTAACCACTGGACATAAAGAGATTTTATAAAAATAAAAATAAAATCAATAAAATAAATAAAAAAAAAAAAAAACTAGAGGTGGAAAAAGGCATCAAATCAAAAAGAATGTTAAACAACTAAGAGACATTTTAGAAAATTGTAGATCAGAGGAGGAAAAAAATAGATTTAACTTTCTTTTGAACAAAGCCAAGAATGATTTGAATAGACTAAATAAAAAGAAGAAAATAAAGTAAAATATATATAGAAAATTTGTAATATTGTTTGAATCTTGTTGGAATTTAGGATACTACTTACTTGCCAATTACGATCTTGGTTAACCAATACAGAATGGGAAACAAAAACACTAAGACATCCAATAATGGAGAAATAGTTAACAATGTGACGGTGCAAGACATAGTAAGGACCGACAACCCGCAAATTTTCTTTGTGCTATGCGCAATACTGATAGTGCTCATTTTGAATATGGTCTATAAGATATACATGAATCACCGAAGAGGTCTGCGAAAGCGTTACTTAAGTTCGCCAGCTAGAATAGCTATAGTAGATAGCAAGGCATGAGTCAAATGGAGGGCTTAGAAGCAATAAAAGCACAACTAGAAGCTATATTAATAAATTTTAAGAAAAAAGGGTCTGCAGTGTATACTATTAAAACGTTAATAGAGAAGGAAAATACAGTAGAAGAATTACTCACAAAAGCAGAAGCATTGAAACCTACGGACACTACTCTTGGTATAGCACAAGACATGGAGAAAATATATGTAACAATAAGAGAGTTAGGAAAAGAAATTGAAGAATTCATAAAGATTCAAAAGGACCTACGGTAAATACCAGCAGCAGCATGTCGTTCGATCGTAAGACGGCAACAGCTTTGATACCACATTACAGTGGCAAGGAGGATGAAACGGAATCCTTTCTCGATGCGGTTAGTCTACTGCATGAACTTACAGAGACGGCGCATAAACAAATAATGGTTAAATTTATAAAGCCTCGGATAACAGGTCGAGAAAAACTGGCTATAACTGAAGATCTAACGACAGTGGAAGCGATTAAGCGAAAAATTCGTCAAAAATTTTCGGTGAAATACTCATCGGACGCATTACTGGCACAACTGAAGGCAACTCAACAGGGAAATAAAAGGCTTGTTGATTATATTAGTCAAATTGAAGATTTAGCAAATCAACTCACGAAAGCCTTCATTTCAGAGAACGTAGCAAGTAGTGAATCGGCCGAGAATCTTGCCGAAAAATTCGCAAAACAAGCGCTGGTAGAAAATGTTTCGAATCCTGAAACATCTATCATACTAAAGGCGACAAGCTACACGAAGCTTTCCGAAATTGCAGCTAAGGCAATTGCCATAGACAAGCCGGTAAAAGCCAATGTGTTACATTTTAATGCACAGGAAAGGCAAAATAAACCAAAGTTTCAGAATAACGGCGGAAGTTGGAGTGGGCCGAGTAACTGGCGGCAAAGACAAAACAATTTCAATAATCAAAATACGGGCACACAAAATAGAAATAGAGATAACTATGTGCCCTCAGGTGGTGGATGGCAGGCAAATAATAGATTCAATAATCAACGCAACGGACACAACAATAGCAACCGACGGAATTTTAGTGGCAACAGAGGGCAGAATAATCAAAGGATACACTACTATAATTCGGGGGAAGTCCAAGCCCCTCAGCAAGAGGCCGACCCAAGTCAGTTGGGGGGACAGGAACAAATGGGAGAATAAACAACATAAGTTTAAATCTGGCAAACTTCATAGTTGCTGACGTCGAGATGTGTGACAAGAAGTGTACTCTTCGTGTAGACACTGGTGCGGATGTATCCTTATTTAAAAGACACTTAATTAAACCAACCCAAATGTACTACCCCAAAAATAAATGTACACTACGAGGAATAGCGGACACTACTCAACTTTCTATGGGTTCTACAGAAACTAACTTGATATTTCATGGTGACACCGCGATCAAACATACGTTCCATGTTGTTGATAATATCGTATCGTTCGAAGCAGACGCCATACTAGGCATAGATTTTTTAGTAAAATATAAGGCCCAGATAAACTACGATACGTGGCGATACGTGGCTGTTAGAAATTCCAATTCAGAACAGTCCAGAAAAGGACGCATTGTTGATACCAGCTAGGTGTGATGTTATGCGTGCCTTTAAATTACAGAGCCAGCATAAGGATGATTGGGTAATCCACAACCAAGAAATATGTCCAAATGTCTATACAGCAGCATCAATAATTTCAGCAGCTAATCCTATTGCCAGAATATTGAATACAACAGACCATACAGTGAAAGTCGATGCAAGTAAATTAAAGCTAAGTCTACTATCGGAATATAGAGTGTTAAGGTGTAAAACAAAGGCTGAATGGGCAAATAAACTCATATCAAAAATTGACTTCTCGAACACCCCAGAGTTTGCAAGGAAACAATTGGAAGAGTTATGTTCCGAGTATGAAGATGTTTTCGCCCAGGATGATGAGCCATTGGCAGTGAACAATTTCTATGAGCAATCAATACAAATTTCGGACAATATACCCGTCTACATAAAAAATTATAGACTTCCTGAAGCTCATAAGGAAGAAATCAATAATCAAGTACAGAAAATGTTAAACGACGGAATCATCGAAAATTCAGTGTCGCAATACAATTCACCAATTCTGCTAGTGCCAAAGAAGTCCAAAGATGTAAAAAAATGGAGGCTGGTAGTAGATTTTAGAAACCTTAACAAAAAGGTAATTGGAGATAAATTTCCCTTACCCAGGATTGAGGAAATTTTAGATCAAATGGGGCGAGCTAAATTCTTTTCAACCCTTGATCTTATGTCGGGTTTTCATCAAATTCCAATAGAGAAAGACTCACGAAAGTATACAGCATTTTCAACGAATTCAGGCCATTACCAGTATTGTAGATTGCCCTTCGGTTTAAAAATTAGTCCAAATAGTTTCCAGAGAATGATGAACATAGCGCTAGCAGGTTTGCCTCCGGACATTGCATTTCTCTATATTGATGATATAATCGTCGTTGGATGTTCACTCAGGCATCATCTTAAAAACCATAAAACCGTATTCGGATACTGAAAGACAAAAATCTTAAACTAAATCCTGAAAAGTGCAAATTTTTCCAGACAGAGGTAACTTTTCTGGGACATCAGGTGTCAGCTGAAGGAATTAAGTCCGACGCTTCAAAATATGAAGCCATTAAGAACTATCCCACACCCAAATCAGCTGACGATACTCGACGATTCGTTGCATTTTGCAACTATTATAGAAGATTTTTTCCCAACTTTGCGAACATTGCCCTACCACTTAACAAATTGTTGCGGAAAAAGGCGACATTTGAATGGACAGAGCTGCAACAAGAGGCATTCGATAAACTGAAAGCGACGCTAATGTCGCCTACAATTCTCCAATACCCCGACTTCGGAAAACAGTTTGTAATTTCGACGGATGCATCAAATGAGGCCTGTGGAGCTATATTATCTCAAAATTTCGGAGATAAGGACCTCGCTATAGCTTTTGCAAGCAGAACTTTTACACCTGGGGAAAAAAATAAGTCCGTTATCGAAAAGGAATTAGCAGCCAGCGATAAATCATTTCAAACCTTACATCTATGGTCGAAAATTTGTAGTACGAACAGACCACCGGCCGCTCACTTATCTATTTGCAATGAAGAACCCATCATCCAAGCTAACACGCATGAGGCTTGATATTGAGGAATACGATTTCACGGTAGAATTTGTGAAAGGGAAGCAAAACAGTGGACCAGATGCATTATCTAGAATCGATATAGAGGATTTAAAGAACGTCAGAGTTCTGCAAGTTAAAACAAGGGCGATGTCAAAATCGAAAGAACCAACCAGACACTCAGAAAGGTCGGATACAGAATCACAGCAGCCTGATCAACTGCGAGTGCTAGAGGTATCTCCGTCCGAATCATTAAAAAATGTGGTAGAATTAAAGTTCATGGCGAACAGCTGCGCCACGAATGAACTAAACATCCTAATACAGGATAGCAAGTCAGTACTAATAACGCGGTTATTTAGAAGAAATATAAATGATTCCATGGAATCCGCATTAGAGCGCGAAATCCGAAGGTTGGATGAAGAAATTTATTACGAAGTTCAGACCGAGACTCTGAAACTTTCTACAGAAAGTGAAATTTTTAATTATGTAAGCGTTGCTATATTCAAGGATATATGCAATCGCAGTCTAAGAAACGTTTCAATAAAATTGTACAAGCCGCTCATACATATAGCAGATGAAGAAAAAATTGTCCACATTTTGAATCAATATCATAATACACCCACAGGAGGACATCTAGGACAGGCCCGAATGTATAAGAAACTAAAAACTATATATCTGTGGAGAAATATGAAAAAATCTATAGCGAAACACGTAAATAATTGCGAAAAATGCTCAAGGAACAAACATCAGGTCGAGACTAAAGAACCTATGCAGCTTACAACCACGCCGGTTAAGGTATTTGAGGTAGTATCAATAGACACGGTAGGACCTTTCACCAAAACTGCTAGCAATAATAGATACGCGATAACATTACAATGCGATCTAAGCAAGTATGTGGTAGTCATACCCATAAAAGACAAAGGAGCAAATACCGTACCAAAAGCTGTGGTGAATGAGTTCGTTCTCAAATATGGTCCAATGAGCTACATTTAGTCTGATTTGGTAACGGAGTATAAAAATCAGGTATTTAAAGAAATATGTAGGTACCTACATATCAACCAACTGTTTGCAACTGCGGCACATCTAGAAACAATAGGGGCCTTAGAGCGGAATCACAAATCCCTGAACGAATATCTGAGATGTTTTGTGAACGAAAATCACGACGTTTGGGACACTTGGACCCCTTATTACGCGTATTGTTACAATACAACTCCAAACGCCGTGCATGGGTATACACCATTTGAACTCATATTCGGTAAAACTCCCTCGGTACTTACGGAAATACCAAACAAACGTCCTGATCCAATGTATAATCATGACCTCTATGCAAAAGAACTAAAATATAGACTACAATCCAGTGTAATAAAAGCAAGACGGTATTTACAAGAATCTAAGGCCAGAAGAATAAATACAGAAAATCAAGATCGTAACACATTACGCTTAAAGAGAGGGGAACGAGTTTTTATAAAAATACAAAATAGAAGGAAAATGGATCCACTATTTGAAGGACCATATGAAGTAATCGAGATATCTGAACCAAATTGTGTTATAAGAGATTCAAACAATAAACTAATTACCGTACATAAAAATAGATTAAGGAAATATAATAATTCGTAATAACTTTTGACAAATATAACCAGTGTAGATCAAGTAGTATTAGGTTGAATATATGAAAATGTTAATAATGAAATGTTAATATAAGGTAAATTCTAATTTAATGATGTACAGAAGAGAGATTTTCCTTGTTCTCAATAAAACAAGAAAAACCTCTCTTCCAAAAGGGGGAAGGTGTAATGAACCACATGATGCAGCGCAGCAATGAGCGAAACAGACTAAACTTTCCCATTCGGACCGAAGAAAAAGAAAAGGTTTTAATCCCCTGAGGCACAGAAAAGGTTTTATTTCCCTGATCATCCCATTCCATTTCATTCCCGTTCCATTCCCAGGCTGACCACTGTTTGGCTACGCCTCCAGTTTCCCACGCTGTCCATCCACCGATCGTCTGGAGACACTCCCACCTACAATGCGATCTGCAAACCAATGCAGATCGATCTGACCTCGTTAGGTGTTGCCTCATCGAAAGAATTCCCACGGGAAAGTTTGAGGTGACGACATTTTAGTGCTGCAATAGCACTGCAAAATAGGTATAAGAACCCCGCAAAATTCTGATAGTTAGTCAGTAAGTAACTTACAGCTGTAACCGTAGTGAAGTAAATAAAATTAGTTTAACAGAATAATTATTTCCATCATTCCCAGTAATTTACCTCTCCTTCCATTCTAACGGGATCTGAGCGGAACCCTGCGGAACAATCCCAAGTGTTTTCCAAACAATTAAGGAGGAATCTTACACTGTATCTCCCGATTTTATCTCCCGAGGTTTTTTGGATTGCGCCCCTATGGTAGCAAATTTAAAAACGTAGTCACGTCAAAAAGAACTCGGAACAAACATTAAAAACAATTTATCACCAAAATAAAAATCCAATGATAAACTGAAAAAAATTGAAATCCCGAAATTTAAATAAAAGGAAAAGATAAACCAAAAAATCATAATCAATCGGTCACCAAAACAAAATTGATCAATAACCAAACACAAAAATTATAATCAATAAACTAAAGAAAAATTGAACCACAACAACAGATACACTATGACTTAGTAAGTCAAGCCAAAAAAAAAGAATTGGACACGAAAATCAATAATAACGGATAAATGAAATCAGAACAATATTTTATTAAAATCAATAATTAAGAAGCACAAAATAATTAACATCATAACATCATGAAAAAGTGAAAAACTAAACTAAAATTACTAACTAACAAAAACCAAAAATTTTATAAAACCAATCAATAAAAAGTTAATCACAAGTCAACGAGATTCCAAAATTCATTAAAACATAAATAAAAAAATACACAAAGCTTTAATACAAATTCAATCATCTAGTTTGATCAAAAAAAACTTAAAAACTAAAACAATCTTAAAAACAAGTTCAATAAAACCAATCGCAAGTAAGAACCATAAGGATAAGTGAACTAAAATCAAAAGACTACTAAAATAAATAATTAACAGAACCTTATAATTAATTCACTTTGGAAACTAATAAACAAAAAGTACAATTTACAAATTTCAAAACCAAATCAATGCAAAACTACAACACTAAAAACGTGTAATTGTAATCAGTAGAAAATAAATAAAACAAGGAATCAGGAAATAAATAATAATCAAACTAACGAACCTTAAAACTAAAACATCGACACAATGCGAAAAATCACTAGCTACCGATAAATAATCAATAAATGGAAGTGAGACAGAGTGCTTCGAGCTGTCAACAGGAGTTTTGCGACCTCCGTAATACAACTGAAAGTAAAAACAGTAAAAAGTGCTAATAAAATAATAGCTGAAATATTTAAAAATCAATAAATTATTAATGGAGGGATACATCAGGAAGAAAAACTCGGTATTTTTTGGAATCGAGGAAGTAGAAAAATTATATCAAGACCTGGAAAATAAAATTCTGACATTTGTTAATGGAATTAATATATCTTGTGAGCGAAATGAAATAAAATCAGTGAATCGAATAGGAAAAAAAGCCGAAAGGCCCAGTCAAGGTCCACACTGTACAATTTCCGTGAAGACTTCGGGATAAAATTACAATAAGTGTTTCTTATTAGTATGTAATTAAATCAATGTCTGTTATACAATGGTTATATAGAGTGGTACGGTGACAGAACAGATAAATTACAAGTTTATTTTTTTTTGCCTTGTTTCATTTCTTCTTTGATAGTGCCGTAGCTTTGACATTTACTCGGCACTGGACATTTTAGGTTTTTTTAAATTCGTTTTGATGCAAGCTTTCTCTGCTTTGAGTTTTATACAATTCGGGCATATTTACGACTCATATGCAACGATATCTTTAGTTTTTCATCTTCTCAAACTCCCTACGATGACACCCGAACGAATGTCCTACCTGATCGCGTTCTCACGCTACTCTGATTTATAGTTTTACACCCCGCTTATTAACAACAATCTGTTGGGGTTTTTGATGAGGGTTTCTTCTCTTTAGTAATCGAACATCGACCCGTTTAATTCTTTCTCCAAAATTGAATATTTATTTTTTTTACAAATTCTAAATTTTCTTGGTTAACATGAAATTTCTCTTTTATTCTTCAACTAAATCTCTCTCAAAGTTCATTTCTCTTTACAAAAATTTCTTTCTTATTTCTTAACTAAATCTCTCTCAAAATACAAAATCGCTCTTCTAATCTTCAACTAATTTACTCTCAAAGTACGTTTCTCATTACAAAAATTTCTTTCTTATTTCTTACTAAACCTCTCTCAAAATACAAAATCTCTCTTTTATTCTTCAACTACTTTACTCTCAAAGTTCAATTCTCATTACAAAAATTTCTTTCTTTTTTCTTAACTAAATCTCTCTCAAGGTACAAAATCGCTCTTTTATTCGTCAATTACGTTCCCTTACTTTCTAGTTGGTTTTGCTGCTCTCTTTTGTAGCCGATAGCTCTTCCTCTCCATTTTCAGGCTGTTGATTCGCTGACTGGCTGCTCTCTTCTTCTCCTTTGTGGTTGCTAGGATCAAGTCGCGTCGAGCCTCCTGGAGTTTTCTCTGGAAGTAGCCCTCTGAACCCGAACGCTGCTTCTTAGGTGGGGTGGGTGTGCGTGGTTCGTCCTTTTTCTTCGAGGCCGTGCGACGTCGAAGGTACTCCTCTATCGAGATTGGGCGCGGTCCCGCCGTTGGGTCCTGGAGTGCTTCTTTTAGGGGAGTAGAGGTTTGCTCCGTCATCTATCAGAAGAAAACGCGTGGAGATGAGTGCCTGCTGCCTACTAGGGCCGTTCAGGTCTTTAGGTAGCTGACTACTAGGTCAGGTTACCTTTTACGGTGGCGCGCTCTCGGATCTGAACCGGGGAAGAATGTACTGGAGGTTCCTCTTTTAATGGCGCAAGTGGGTCTTCCTTCTCTGGAGCAAGGGGGTCTTCCTTCTCTTGAAGCAAGGGGTCTTCCTCCTGGAGCAAAGTGGTCTTCCTTCTCTGGAGCAAAGTGGTCTTCCTTCTCTGGAGCAAAGTGATCTTCCTTCTGGAGCAAAGTGATCTTCCTTCTGGAGCAAAGTGGTCTTCCTTCTCTTGAGCAAAATCTGGTCACGTCTAACGTCCTCTACAGGGAGCCTCTGGCGTCTTCACTTGATCTGCTGGCCGGTCTTCTGTGGTGACTATCTCTGACGGTCTCCTGATTCACACTGCTCTCATTGTACTTTTCAGCCGCTATTTATTCGATAATTTGTGCTGTTCTGGCATCCTGGTCAATCGAACGCGATCGATGACTCCGCGAAATCGTAGGCATGTGATACACTCGGTCTTTGACCCTATACCGTTGATCCTATGTATTTGCACTCCACGTGCCGACAATGGTGATCATCCGGTGCTGATGACCCTGAAAATTTCATTTGGTCTTCGTATGATTCCCGTGACCCTGAAAGCGCATGCATATTCATTTATTTCATTTTCATATGATGGCCTTGAAGCGCCTAAATTCCCGTACATGCATATTCATTCATTTTATTTCATGGCCTTGAAGTGCATAAATTCCCGTGCATGCGTTTTCATTCATTTTATTTCATGACCTTGAAGTGCATAAATTCCCGTGCATGTGTTTTCATTCATTTTATTTCATGACCTTGAAGCGCATAAATTCCCGTACATGCATTTTCTTTCATTTTATCTGGTTTGTGTATTCCGTTTTTCATGTGCATTCCGGTGTCGGAATACAAGCGTCTGTGCCTGTCGTCACCTCATGCAGGAAACTGCTGGGTCAGCATTTTTTCATCGTGGGAACTGATGCGGTCGTTACTTAAGTTTTTCAGGTGGGTCGAAAAAGGGGGGGGGGGGCGGCTGGTGGGGATAAGGCCGATTATCGTCAGTCATCGCGTGGCCGTCAACCGGTAAAGGTGTGCTTTGGAGTGATTTCAAATTGTGTACTACTTTGATTGTTTTTTAATTATCGAGTGCGTCTTTGGGTTCTTAACATTCCTTCCTCTTGAGTGAGTACTTCTTTGATTATTTTGTTTGTTGTGAACGTTTTTGTGTCCTTAACATTCCTCCCTCCTTAAGAGAGATCCCCCCTTTCTGAGAGAGAGAGTGTTTGAGGGTTATTGTTTTACAATGTGGTTTAACCCGGCCTATTTGTTCTTTGGTTTGTACATTTGGTCAATTATTTCTAATCTTTGAGAGGCCGTCGTATAATGTTGGTTTGTTTCTAACATAATTGTTAAATTTTGAGAGAGCGTGGGTTTGTCTAACATATTTGTTCCCTGTTTTATAATTTTAGTCAGTTAATTCTAATTTTTTGAGAGAACGCCGTATAATGTTTGTTTGTTTCTAACATAATTGTTAAATTTTGAGAGAGATGCTTATATTTGTTAAGGTAACTAATGTACTGAGCGTCTAGTTTACGATGCTGGCTTACGTGGTTTGTCTGTTTTTTTTTCATAACATTTTGGAATTTTGGATTCTCAAGATATGGATCGTCGCTTACTGGACCCAATTAAGAGTCAGTTGGAGAGACGGAGAGCTTTCCGGGAGGCTGAGTTCCGCGTGGGGCATTTGCTGGCCCGGGAGCGTAGCATGCATGATGAGGAAGCCCGACTTTGGGATGAGCAACAGCGTCTGCGTCCGGAGCCGGACTTCGTGGAGGTGGATCATCCGCCTTACATAATCTACTTCGCCGAGAAGTATTTCAAATTTGGACCTACTTCAGATGTGTCCTCATCCCTAACACCTGCCGTCGATCCTCTTGATGGTTGGGATCTCCGTGCTCCTCTTCCACTTGATGTTGTGCGGAGGCAGTTTGATAAGGTCCTCAACACGAAAGCCGATGCTGCCCGGTTGTCTGGGGAGTCTCCTTGTTATGGGCCCAAGATCCAGGCACTTCTGGACCGTTTGTCGCTGAGGGTAAGAGAGAGGGAAGTAGCTCAAGAGGAGTCAAAATAAAGTCTTTGTTCCGTTAAATAATTTTTTTTTTTTTTTTTTTTTTGATTTTGAGAGTTTGTGTCCTGGTTCCCGGTTACTCGTTCAGGGACCCCCTCCTACTTCCAAGGAGTTGTTCTCTTCTAGGTATTGTAATCGGTATTGGTGCGATGTCTGTTCCCTGTTGTCTGTAGCATTCATTCCGGCTCTCCCCGCGTCTGGATATGCACTTCTTCCATATTACGAATACTACTGTTCCCCCTCCCATTACTGCGAGGCAGCTGGTGATTGTTGCTAGGATATTCAGATGGATATGTAGGCTTCTTCTTTGTTCTTCCTTCGTGATTTGCTCTTCCAGGTCCGTTATGGTCTTACTACTGGCTTTAATATGGTCATTAAATCTGACTCGGGGGAGTAGTTCTATGTGTTTGGTTGCATTTTCCTTTTTGTGCCTGGTTTGGTATTTGGCAAAGTTTATTGGCGATATTGGTTCGTCTGCCGGTGGATGTATCTGTACGGTGTGTAGTTCGTCAGATATATATGGTAGTGTATAGCCTCCCAGGTGGTAGGTGCACCTTAACTTTGTTACCAGGATGTCGAGGTCCTTGAGTTGGATCGTATGTTCGGTGTTGTCACACTGTGCCACTAGTGTGGTCGCGTCTTGGAACCAAAACAACCAAGCGTTTTCCTGGTGCATTGGGACGATGATGTCTTTGGGTTCCCTTGTAAGCCGGTATGTGCATAAAGCAGTCCCTATTTGTAAATTTTTAAATAGCTCTGCGAGGCAGTCCGTCCCCGTGGGGTTTTTTCGTGTCGGTCGATTATGGTGGCATATTAGGTATGTCTCGTTGACTGCTGTACATTGGAATTGGAAGTCTACTTCGGTCATGGCGAAGTTAAGTTGAGATCGACTAGCGTTCAGGAAATACGCTGACTCTATGTCGTATATGTAGAAACTACTATGGTTTGTGGCGACTGGTAGCGTGTACACCCGATTTATTGAATAGTAAACCGTGTTTATTAGTGGGATTCGTACTTGGACCAGTATCCCGTCTTCTCCAACGTCACAATCGACTTTTGCTATTTTCTGGAGAGTTGGAAAGTCCAGTCGGGTCTCCTGTCCATAGTGGGTCTTCGTTACGGTCGCATAGAGCGCTTGAAACTGATGGGATGGTAGTAGTAACGAGCTTAATTCTCTTTTGTTAGTGGCTTCCGTCAGGATGAAAAAGTCCGTTATGTCGAGATAGATCTGTTGTATTTCACCTAACACCATCAACATTACCTCGTTTAAGTCTGTTCGGGTGTTTATGTGTTTTAATTCCTCCGTGTACCTTAGTGACTCATTTTCCCTTTGGACCCTCATCTGATTTATCTTTTGGACGAGTGTATTATATCTGTCCGTCATCCGTCGTCATCACATAGTTCCAATGTTGGCAGGTTTCTTGTCCTGCTAAATCGTTTACGTTGCTACACATTTGCTTAACGGCTCGCTCGCTTTCCTTTACGAATTTAAGTGGTATTTTCCATGTTGGTTTCCTGATGCGTGTTATCACGGTCCAGTGGTCGTGGAACGTTTGTGCGATCCCGATGGGCTCGAATATTATTCCTCTTTGGGTCAAAGTATGTATTTCAACTGGCTCTGGGTTGGCGCTGATCGTGGTTAGCCAATACAGGATTAAAAGTAGTTGGTACCTAGGAAGAGGCAGAGATTTGGTTGATTATTTTCTTGTCGTGGTAGGCGATTTTGGTTGCAGTTTAGCGTCTTACCCAGGACGGGGTTTTTCTCGTAGACTCTAATTGAACAGTTTTAAACGGTTGTTGTGTACGCGTCGTTTCTTATTCCCTATTTGTAGAGTTGTATTTACCGGGCTATTAATGGCTACTACTCTACATGGTCCTACCCAAAACTGCGATAACTTATTTTTTCTGGCTCCGTTTTTCATTAATACCTGATCCCCAACGTGTATTTGTATTGGATTCGTTTTTCGGTCATAATATTCCTTTGATTGTTCCTTGCTCCTTTTTATATTGTCTCTCGCTATTTGGTGTGCTCGTTGCAATTTGTTTCGGATTTTCAAGTAGTAGTTTTCGTGGTCGTAGATTGGTTCCGGTTCCTTCTTCAAATTGTTTGGAACAGTGGCTGAGAATCCATATAGGCAGTCCATTGGTGTTAGCTTGGTAGTCGCGTGGACACTATTATTCTTCACGAACATTGCGGCTCGTAAGTGTTCGTCCCATGTTGCCTGATTTTCGTCGACGAATGTTCTTAGGTAGTCCACCAATGGTCTGTGGGATCTTTCCAGTGCTCCATTGGTTTGTGGGTGATAGGGTGTTGTTTCTATCTTTCGTACTTTGAATAGTTTGCAGATCTGACGAAACATCTCCGATGTGAAGTTCGTTCCTTGATCCGTGATCAGTTTCTTTGGGATTCTGTATCTAGTGATGATCTCCTCTACGAATGCTTGGGCCACTGTCTTCGCCTCTATGTTTGATAGTGGTACCAAATCCATGAATCTGGTTAAGTCATCCTCAAAGCTTAATATGTATTTATTCCCATTTGTTGTTTCAGGTAAGGGTCCCACAATATCCATGTATACTTTGTCAAAAGGCAATTTCGCCTTATCCGTTATAACCATGGGTTCCCGGTGTTCTCGAGTTTGTTTATTTACTTGGCACTTCTTGCAGCGTTTAATGTAATTGGCAATGTCCTTTTTCATGCCTTTCCATACAAACTCGGGTTTTATGCGTCGATAGGTTTTATGGATTCCTTGGTGTCCCCCCAGTGGTGCGTCGTGGTAGTCGGATAATATCGTTTTTATTTCTTGTGGGTCCGTGAGTGTTTTGACCTGGTTGTTGATTCTGTTTTCGTCAATTACGATTTCCTGCACCTCGTCCTCCCTGGTTTTGGTTTCCTCATTCACCGGGTTGGGGTCCTCAACATTTGTATTTTCTGCCTCTTTGGCCTGCCTACGTGTCATTACCATTACCTCGTAGGGTATGCGGCTTAGCGCGTCAGCATGACTGTTGGTTTTTCCTTCTTTATATTCTATGTCAAATGTGTAGTCCGAGAGCTTGTGCCAGAGTCTTATTATCCTACTAGTGGGGTCTTTGATTCGTATCGCACCTCGTAGTGGCTTGTGGTCTGTGTATACCGTGAACTTTCTCCCGTATAGGTAGCTTCTGTAATTCTTTACGGCCCATACAATTGCGAGTAGCTCCCTTTCAATCGTGGAATAATTCCTCTCTGCTGCATTAAGTGTTCTGCTAGCGTTTGCTATCGGTTGTTCTTGTTTATTTGGGCCCTGAGCTAGGATAGCCCCCAGAGCCTCTCCACTCGCGTCTGTGTATAACTTAAATGGTTCTTCGAAATTCGGGTATCGCAATACTGGTGGTGTGATAAGCTTCTCCTTGAGTGTCTCGAAGGCTTTTACACATTGCTCGTTCCAGTCGAACTTAACGTCCTTTCTTAGTAAGTTGTTTATGGGTGCCGCGATCTTTGAGAATCCCTCTATAAATTTTCTGTAATAATTAGCCAATCCCAGGAATGATTGGACTTGTCTCACCGTCCTTGGTGTCGGGAAGTTTTTTACGCTTTCCGGAAGGGCTGGGTCTGGTGCCACCCCATTGGTGCCACACTTGTGACCTAGATAGATTATCTCTCTCTTGAGGAAGTTGCATTTTTCTGGATTTACCTGTAGTCTATGCTCTCTGAGACGCTGTAGTATTTCACTCAGCTTGTTTTGGTGATCAGTTAGGTTTTTTCCATAAACGACAATGTCACGCAGTGTCATAGACGAAGCAACGCAGTCCTTGTAATCCAGTTAACACGTGGTTCATCAAGCGTTGGAATGTTGCTGGTGCTCCTTTGAGGCCGATGGGCATTCGTTTAAAGCATAGTGTCCGTAGGGTGTGCTGAACGCCGTTTTGTCGCGATCCTCCGCTTTCATCGCTATCTGATGGTAGCCGCTTGCGAGATCCAATACGGAGAAGTAACGTGAATTCCCCAACTGGTTTAGGATATCTTCTATCCTAGGGAGTGGGTATGCGTCTCCTTCTGTTACTTCGTTGAGCTTTCTATAATCAACTACTACTCGCCAGCGTTTCTGCCCATCAGGTCCCGGTTTCTTTGGGACTACTAGCAGTGGGGCGTTCCACTGACTCCAACTGGGTTCCACTATGTCTTCTTTTAGAAGCCTGTCTATTTCTTCGTTTAGGATTTGTCTCTGCGTTTCGGGGAGTCGGAACATCTTGCATTTTATAGGGGGTTGTTCCTCTTTCGTCTTTATTTCGTGTTGTACCGTGGTACTTCAATTTCTCCCCTGGCAAGTGAAATATGTCCTGGAACTCTTGTATAATACCTTCTATGGACTGTTTCTCCTCTAGGTTTAGGTTATCCCCTATATTTATTATCTTCATTATTTCTACTATTCTTTGTTCTTCGCCTTTTCTATCTGTTATCTGTACTCCTTTTTGTATCCCATAACTTTTCTTTGTTCTCTTTTCTTTGTATTTCTCTACCTCGATTTGTAGCTCCTTTAGTGTTACTATTTCGTTGGTCGCGTTCATCACCGTAAATTTTACCTTGTCCTCTATTGGTTGTACCAGTGCGTTACCGATGTAGACGCCAGGTGTTATTTCTTTTCCCCTTACTATTTGTTCTCCTTGTATTCGTGAAGATATTTCTACAACTTGTACTGACCGTGGTGGTATATGAATGGCTCTTTGTTCTATCAATGTTACATATTGATCTTGGTTTGGTTGTCCGTTGTGATGGTTTGTTGTCGAAGTGCTTTCGCCTTCCCCGATATGCGAGTCTAGGGTCCGGTGGTGGTTGTCATCTTTGTCAGTATGCCACCATGTTAGACTGTTGTTACTCTTTTCAGCTTCTGTAGGCGGAGTCTCTTCGTACTCGCTCTGTTGTTCGCTGTCAAATAGAGTTGCTACATCTCGCAGTACTTCTTCAACTTTCGGTGTTCCCATCACTTCTTGTGTATCTCGATGTTCATCCTGTGAAGGTAAGTTATACTCCGGCGCGTGCGAGCTGCCGTTTTCTGCGTGTTCTCCAGAGGATGACAACCATGTCGCCTCTTGGGCGTATTGTTGCTCCCTAGGTGAAGGCAAAGTACGTTTCGGAGCTTGCGAGCTTCCGTTACTTGCGTGTCCTTCGTTGGGGGCTGTTTCATCAACTCTCTGTTAATTGTGTAACTTCCCTTGTGAAAGGCTATTACACTCCGGAGCATGCGAGCTACCGTTACTTGAGTGTCCTTCGATGGAAGCTGTGTTATATGTTTTTACTTCGTTCGCCATTCGGTGTCTTTCGTTTGTCTCGAATGGGATCTCGATTGTTTCCCCTTCGTGTGTTGGGAATACCAGTTGTTGGGTTGGTCCCTCCACGTTACAGTGTTTCGTTATGAACTCATTTCCTAATATTCCTACTATGCTTGTGGAGTTTATATGGTCTACCACATGGAATTCACATGTATATGGTCGTGGTGTTTGCAATTCCCCTTTTATTGTTCCTTTTGACATTAGTTCTCCCGAAATTGTGTTTAGTGTTACCCTCTCTAGCCGGTTAATTTCTTTGTGTTTACTCTTCTTGATTTCGTTTTCCTTTATTAGGCTGACTTCTGAGCCTGTGTCTATTATAAATCGTGGGTTATGTATTTCGGTGAGATTCGTTGGTATGGTTACTATGGGGATTGCCGGTATTTTGTCGCACCTATCCATTTTATCTATTACTGGCGACTCGCGGTGCGATCGGTCGCCTCTGCGGAGTTTTCCGCTTGTCTCATACTTTCTTCCATTTGTAGTCGTTGGCACCTTTCCCGTAGGAAGCACCTATCCTCGGTGTGGTCTCCCTTCAGACAGAAGTTGCATTGTGTGGCCATTGCATCCCCTGTTACCTGGTGATTTACCATTCTCCTTTGTGTGTTAGTTCCATTTCTTTGACCCTGTTGGTTGTTTGGTCTTTGGGAGCTACAGTTTTGGTTGGTGTGCCCATACGCTCTGCAGTTGGGACAAAAAGGGGTCATTTGTTTTGTTCGGCATTCTGCCATTATGTGTCCCATTTTGTTACAGAAGTGACAGCGCACCTGTCGCCTGTCTGGCCTACCTCGTGGAGTGTTAAAACTCGGTCTATTTGATTGATGGTCTTTTGGTGTGTTAAATGTTCGCCGTGGTGGGTATTGGTTGTAGTTCTGCGGTGCGGCTTGTTGTGGTCCCCCCCCAAAATTTCTAGTCTGGTTGTATGTTTGTCTTTCATTTATTTGTCGCAACTGCTCGATACTGTCTTCTTGGCCAAATTGTGTTGGTGCTCCTTGCCTCATGCATTGTTCTGTCTGTTCTAGTCTTATTATTTTGGCTCTTATTCCTTCTAGGGTGTTATCGCCATCTTGTAGCAGATGGAATTTATAGTTGGGGTTGGTAATTCCCATTTTAAAACAGTGTAACCCTACTTCTATTTCTGTTTTCAGGCCGTCCCCGCCATTTGCGTACTCTACGGCCGCCGCATTTTTGCAGGTGTTGATAAGCTCTCGTACTCGATTGAAATATCCTAGTAGTGTTTCTGTGGGCAATTGTTGGACGTTTCTCAATTGCGTGTTTAGAGTTAGGTACGGGGTATTCTGTGTTAGGCTCGTCCTGAGGGTAGTGAATATATTTTCTATTGTTTCGTTTGATCCTGTTTGTACTACTTCCAGTGCTCGGCCTCTCAGTCTTGTTGGTAATAGTCTGGTGAATGCTGCTTTATCCTGTATTTCAGTGAGTGTGTCGTACCCAAGTCTCGCACAGTTTATGAATTCGTTTATCTCGCTTTGTTTTCTTGGGTTGTCCTCGCCCGTTAGTATTGGTACGTTGTTGTACAGGATGTTGTTTACTTGTGTGATGTCCGCCATTATTTTGTTGTTCTCTGTTACTTCTTGCTCTCCTGACTCACTCTTTTCCGTTGTGGTTTTTTCGAGTTCCTTTGTTTTGATTTGCTCGGTGTATGTCTCCGGATCTGAGTTTATTCTTATGTACCGTCTACCGTGTCTTAGTTTGACAATGTCTCTTCTTAAAGGTTGTTGTAATGTTCTACTTTCTTCTATTGATGGTTGTTGTGTTTCTTTGATTACTATGTCTTGTGTTTGATTGTTATTTGGCATTAATATCTGTTGGTTGTTATCGTATGCACTTGGGCTGGGGGTCTTTTCTTCCAGCAGCGCTTCCCAGGCTTGTTCCGGTTGTGCACCTTCGTCTGTGTTAGCTTCTTCGTGATTTGGTGTTATTTCGCTAATGCTGTGGAGATCCTCCTCCAGATTGTTCTGTTGTTCTTCTTCAGCTTCTGGTTTATTATCTAAGGAGAATGTGTCAATTCTTTTCACAAATCTTTCTAGTTTTATGCTGAGCGGGAGCTTCGGTGTTGATGTACCATTCATTTGTTTTACTTCTGGTGTTATTTCCCTATTCCTTTGCTTGGGAGATAGGTCCGAGTTGCGGCTGCGCCAAATTATGTTGGGGTTTTTGATGAGGGTTTCTTCTCTTTAGTAATCGAACATCGACCCGTTTAATTCTTTCTCCAAAATTGAATATATATTTTTTTTCAAATTCTAAATTTTCTTGGTTAACATGAAATTTCTCTTTTATTCTTCAACTAAATCTCTCTCAAAGTTCATTTCTCTTTACAAAAATTTCTTTCTTATTTCTTAACTAAATCTCTCTCAAAATACAAAATCGCTCTTCTAATCTTCAACTAATTTACTCTCAAAGTACGTTTCTCATTACAAAAATTTCTTTCTTATTTCTTACTAAACCTCTCTCAAAATACAAAATCTCTCTTTTATTCTTCAACTAGTTTGCTCTCAAAGTTCAATTCTCATTACAAAAATTTCTTTCTTTTTTCTTACTAAACCTCTCTCAAAATACAAAATCTCTCTTTTATTCTTCAACTACTTTACTCTCAAAGTTCAATTCTCATTACAAAAATTTCTTTCTTTTTTCTTAACTAAATCTCTCTCAAGGTACAAAATCGCTCTTTTATTCGTCAATTACGTTCCCTTACTTTCTAGTTGGTTTTGCTGCTCTCTTTTGTAGCCGATAGCTCTTCCTCTCCATTTTCAGGCTGTTGATTCGCTGACTGGCTGCTCTCTTCTTCTCCTTTGTGGTTGCTAGGATCAAGTCGCGTCGAGCCTCCTGGAGTTTTCTCTGGCAGTAGCCCTCTGAACCCGAACGCTGCTTCTTAGGTGGGGTGGGTGTGCGTGGTTCGTCCTTTTTCTTCGAGGCCGTGCGACGTCGAAGGTACTCCTCTATCGAGATTGGGCGCGGTCCCGCCGTTGGGTCCTGGAGTGCTTCTTTTAGGGGAGTAGAGGTTTGCTCCGTCATCTATCAGAAGAAAACGCGTGGAGATGAGTGCCTGTTGCCTACTAGGGCTGTTCAGGTCTTTAGGTAGCTGACTACTAGGTCAGGTTACCTTCTACGGTGGCGCGCTCTCGGATCTGAACCGGAGCAAGGAGGTCTTCCTTCTCTTGAAGCAAGGGGTCTTCCTTCTCTTGAGCAAAATCTGGTCGCGTCTAACGTCCTCTACAGGGAGCCTCTGGCGTCTTCACTTGATCTGCTGGCCGGTCTTCTGTGGTGACTATCTCTGACGGTCTCCTGATTCACACTGCTCTCATTGTACTTTTCAGCCGCTATTTATTCGATAATTTGTGCTGTTCTGGCATCCTGGTCAATCGAACGCGATCGATGACTCCGCGAAATCGTAGGCATGTGATACACTCGGTCTTTGACCCTATGCCGTTGATCCTATGTATTTGCACTCCACGTGCCGACAATGGAGATCATCCGGTGCTGATGACCCTGAAAATTTCATTTGGTCTTCGTATGATTCCCGTGACCCTGAAAGCACATGCATATTCATTTATTTCATTTTCATATGATGGCCTTGAAGCGCCTAAATTCCCGTACATGCATATTCATTCATTTTATTTCATGGCCTTGAAGTGCATAAATTCCCGTGCATGCGTTTTCATTCATTTTATTTCATGACCTTGAAGTGCATAAATTCCCGTGCATGTGTTTTCATTCATTTTATTTCATGACCTTGAAGCGCATAAATTCCCGTACATGCATTTTCTTTCATTTTATCTGGTTTGTGTATTCCGTTTTTCATGTGCATTCCGGTGTCGGAATACAAGCGTCTGTGCCTGTCGTCACCTAATGCAGGAAACTGCTGGGTCAGCATTTTTTCATCGTGGGAACTGATGCGGTCGTTACTTAAGTTTTTCAGGTGGGTCGAAAAAGGGGGGGGGGGCGGCTGGTGGGGATAAGGCCGATTATCGTCAGTCATCGCGTGGCCGTCAACCGGTAAAGGTGTGCTTTGGAGTGATTTCAAATTGTGTACTACTTTGATTGTTTTTTAATTATCAAGTGCGTCTTTGGGTTCTTAACATTCCTTCCTCTTGAGTGAGTACTTCTTTGATTATTTTGTTTGTTGTGAACGGTTTTGTGTCCTTAACAAATCATGCGTACCTACAATGCACTATCCCGATGACACCACATGCAAAACAAATGCTGCACGATAAACAGGTGCAGAAATGCTCTATACATTGCGATCTCAACCGTTGTTATCGCATTATTAGCCTCGTAACTATAAGCGATTGAAACCTGACGGTATATTGTACCCCAAGAAATTTTACTGACAATCAGTGTACTTAACGAGCGAAAAGTCGTTTTTACGTCAAAAAAATTACAAGTTTTTCGTAATAATTTGCACTTTAATTATCAAACTATTAATTACAAGGGTTATGAAGAGTAGTACGGTAACAGAATACATAAGTCACAAGTTCATTGTTTTGCGCCGTTTTTTATTTCTTCTTCGATGTTGCTGTAGCTCTCACAATTGCTTGGCACAAGACATTTTTGGTTGGTTTGGTTTCCTCCAAGTTGAGTTTTTTACAATTCGGTGCATATTTACGGCTCATATGAGGCGATATCTTTAATTTTTTTTCATTTTCAAATTCATACCGAGTCGGAGATTATTTTTATTGCTTGACTTCATGTCCTGGTAGCTTTTTTCATGCTTTTTACAATGATACCAGATTCAACGTCCTGGCTAAACGCGTTCTCACGCTAAACTTATAAACAACTTTATGCAACGCTAAAAATAACAATCACGCGTGGGCGGTTACACTAGCCCGGTGACGTCACTGGCAAAACAGACGTATTAAAAGAGATGATGACTTGCAACTAACTGACACGTTGTTTTATTGTCTATACGTTGAATGTTCTTACATTAGTTTCATTGTTATAATTGGTATAATATGATATATGGTACAACGTAAAATATAAGACATCGAGATTACGATTGTATTCGAATATGTATAATTTTAATATAAATTTTGACACACTCCCTTATTAAAATAAGATACACACTCTCTAACTTCATTTTACCCACCAGTCATACCAAATAGTTTTATAAATTTAAAATGTTTTTGAAAACTTAAACTTTTTGTGAGAATATCTGCAGGCATATCATTTGTACTTAATTCATTTATTATTACAGTGAAACTCCAATTATCCGAATCAATTGGGCCCGGAACCCATTCGGTTAATCAAAAATTCGGATAATTGGAGCTTTGCCCAAAGGAAGGGTCTATTAGTTATTTTCTGCATGTATACTGAAAATGGGAAAAAAAACTACACATGAAAAGAGAAAGAGCTATGTATTAAATAATTCCAAATATGGTAACACTTTGGCATGTCAACCGTACATTACTTGTAAATATGTACATACTAATGAAAATACTTTGGTAAATGATGGTTATTGCTTACGTACTAATAATCTCCGTCAAAGTAAACTGTTTGGCTGTCTTAATCCGTTTTCGGGCAGCCCAGTCGCGCATCCGCTTCACAGTCAGGAGTTGCATATGCTCACACTCGGGCTGACGCTCCATCCAGTTCAATGCAGTTTAAAGGCAAGCAAATGCTTCGTAAGCAGTAGGTCTCGCATCTGCTTCAACTTCGACATTGGCGTCTTCCTCCTCAACACTTTCTTCTCTCACATTTGCAATAAGCTCGTCGTCGCTTAGAATCTGATATCCGGGGTCTGACGAGTCACACGCCATCCACTCTCCAATTTCATCGGCACTTACTTCTGAACACCCAGGAATTTTTAAAAGAATGGTTCTAAATTCATTAAGCTACGGGTTATGCTCATCTTCTCCTGTCTCTCGTTTCCTTTTCTTGAGGTTCTTTTTCCGTTTTATCCTTTTCCTTCTCTTCTTCAGTAGATATGCCTTTCAACTGGTTCTACGCACGTCGTAGTGTGACATCCTTCACCAAGCTCCAAGCTTCCGCCACCATGTAAACGCCACCTTTCAAATTTATGTTTTTGTAGTAAGCCAACACATCTTCTTCGTCTCCGTCCTCTAACAAAAGTTTCTTTAAAAGTTGCCTTCTGTAATGGCGTTTCATGGTTTCAATAACAGACTGATCCATTGGTTGCAACAAGCTTGTGACGTTTGGTGGTAAGAAGATTATCTTAAACTGTCCATTCCCCTTTCCAACAATTCTTCGGAGGGATGCGTTGGAGCATTATCAACAATCAAAAGCACTCTGCTGCCTTCTTTTCCAAGAAATGTTTGGAACTTTTTCACTCCAGGAATGAAAATTTCGTCGTACCATTCGGTGAATAATGCTGCAAGCATCCAAGCCTTGGGTTGGTTTTTATAAAAGATGGAAAGTTTTTTCAGATTTTTAAATGCTCTCGGGTGTTTTAACTTCCCTTTCAACAGAAGAGGAATTTTGTGGCTTCTCGTAGAATTCGCACAGTTTAGCACCGTAAGACGGTCCTTAGCAACCTTATGTCCTGTAGCACTACACTCCTTTCTCGACGCTAAAGTGGTTTGAGGCTAAGCCTTCCAAACAAGACCGGGTTCATCGGTGTTGAACAAAAACTCTGGGTCGTAGGAGTCTGTTCAAACTTTCAATTTTTCAAAAAAATTTTCTGCAGCTGTAGAATCTGCTGATAACTTCTCCCCACTCAAATCTAATTCACGGACACCATGCCTAAACTTAAAATTTCTAAGTCACCCGTTACTAGCCTTAAAGGATGAACAACCAAGCTTCTGGTTCAAGATCTTAGCTTTTTCACAAAGAATCGGACCCGAAATCGGGTTTCCCATTGAGCGTTGCGGCAAAAACCACTTGAAATCGGCATCTTCTAAATCTTTGTTTGTTGCTGCCTTCATTGATTTCCTCGAAGAGCTTCCATCTTCGTTTTCAAGCACTGACACGAAGTTAACAATTGTAGGTTTGTTCTTTTTAATATCCGAAATCGTTGATTGTCCAACTCCGTACATCTCAGCCAACTTTTTGCCCGTAACTCTTTACCTGACTGCTCTATGATTTTTAATTTTTCCGCTAAAGATAAAACAACACGTTTCTTTTCAAGGCCGTAGTGAACACTGAAACGCACTCACAAACAAAACCAAAACCCGACGTGTAAAAATACACCACATAATCATCATGTGTAATCAAAACAAACGTTACCGGGTTCGCCCCCACCCCTCTAGGGTTATTCGTTGGTTTCTAGAACTTTAACAGGAGACGGGGCCTAAAGCGATTCATATAATCAGTGATTCGGATAATTGGAGTTCTACTGTACTAAATTATTTTAAACGGCAGTTCTTACAAAATGGTATCTCACATCTATATGCTTGCTTCTCGTACGAAATACATAATTTTTAGATAATTTTTGTGCACTCTGGTTGTCGTTAAATAAAGATACAGGTGCTTCTCCTCTACAATTGAATTATAACAATCGTTATTTTTAATTATATGGCTTCTTTATATGCCTAATAAATTGCTATGTACTCGGCTTCTGAACTAGACAAAGTCATTGTCTTCTGCTTTCTGCACTCATATGAGATTACACTACCTGACATTTTAAATATAAAGGAAAAATCCGGTAAAGGATTTTCGGTCTAGAGCATTTGATGCCCAATCCTCATCCACATACCCTACTTATTCATTATTATCTTTTTCATATTTTAACTTAAAGGGTTTAGTTTTCTTTAAATATTTTAAAACGCGTTTGGCGTGTTTCCAGTGGGTTTCATTAAAGTTATTGTTAAATTGACTCAGGTAACAAACTGCATATAATATATCTGGTCTGCTGAGCATTGATAAATATAACAAACTACCTTTCAATTTCTGGTAAGGGTGCTGAGAAGAACAATTATCGACTTTCTCAAGTTTCCGATCCATTTCCATAGGTGTACTAACAGTGTTACAATTTTTCATGTTAAATTTAGTCAACAGCTGTTCAACGAACTGCTCTTGGTCTACAAAAACTACGTTGTTTTCTTTCCTTCCCCTCATGCCCAGACATTGTTTGATTTCTCCCAAATCTTTTATTTTAAATTTTAATTTTCACATATTCTTATGGCTCTCAGTTTCAATAAAGTTTCCACATAATAAATACCTACAAATATGCTCCATCCACTCTGACCTCAACCTCAATCGCTTAATTAGTCTCGTAGTTATTAGCGATTGAAAAATGAAAAACAAGCTAGACCGGTCACAGTCACCTTCACAACTATGGGGGAAAAATTACTTTGTTACAAAACAAGAAAAATATTAAAAATAGCACTATATATTATAAAGAGGATTATCCATAAAAAGTGCTAGAGAAGAGGAAACAATTACAAACAGAATTATCAAAATGTAAAGCAGAAGGCAAAAAAGCAGTAATTAGGTACGACGAAATAATAATCTTAAACAATCATAAACCCAGTAAAATCCACATCAACCGACAACAATCAAAGAAACAAAATCTAGATTTTTTCCAAAGCAAGATGGTACAAACCACGAAAATCAAGCCCTGAAAAAGAATAAAATCATTTATAGTTTCAAATAAACTATCTTAACATTACGAAGATCCAGTGGAGTGTTCCAAACCGCGGCCGGTGTTCATGCTTCCCCCTGGAATTAAACAAGAAAACTTCTTTGAATTTTACAATTCAGTAGATGATAGAGAATCCGCGACTTCCACCACACGGACCCCATCTCTCACACTCTCACACTACCACTCGACTCTTGAGGAACTCACCAAACGCGTCACCACTTCACTAGTCAAGCCATAGACACACCAAACCCTATACTTCCAATATTGGGGAGAACACATCTATCCGCGAAACGTTGACACTGGGGAGAACACATCTATCCCCGAAACAACATTACTGGGGAGAACACACCTATCCCCTAAACACCTTTACTGGGGAAAACACATCTATCCCCGAAACAACATTACTGGGGAGAACACACCTATCCCCTGAACACCTTTACTGGTGTTGAGTCCTTTTCTTTAGCTTGGGATTTTAATATTTTCCTTCTCAAAAGTCCAGATATTTGTTTAGTTTTCTATATTTTATTTATCATACAAAGTTCCCTTGAACCCAACTCTTATTACTATCCATTTATACCCTAAGATCCTTACTTCGGTAGTGCTGCCATGCCCGTCTTCTTCTGGTGGCGATAGTTCCTACGGCTCATTTTCAGTCGGATAATTCTGTCGCTGGCTTCGTGTTTCTACTCCTTCGTAGTCGCCAGTATCAGCTCCCTTTGAGCCTCTTGGAGCTGCCTCTGGTAGTACGCCTTGACTCCGGAACGGGGTTTCTTCGGGGGACGTTTATCGGCTATTGCGTCGGTTTTAGGTGACTTAGTGGCTTGTCGTCAACGATATTCCTCCAAGGATATCGGTCTCGGTCCCGCTGTAGGGTCCTTTAGAGCTTCTCGAAGCTGGTTTCCCTCTGCTACCTTCATTTGTCGTCGGATTAATGCCTGCTGCCTTCGAGGGCTGTTCAGGACTTTGGGTAGCCGATAACTTGATCGGATTACCCTTCTTGTCTTGTTATTAACGGGGCTGGTTGTTGACTCTTTGTTGACTCTCGTTGGAGGTGGCTGGATGTCTCTAATCTTCGGATTAACGGGGCTGGTTGTTGACTTCTTGTTGACTCTCGTTGGAGGTGGCTGGATGTCTCTAATCTTCGTGGTACGGCTTCAGGATCGGGTTGGCTGCCAAGACTCAGGAACTGGTGTTCAGATCGAGTGGACTTCAATCTTCCTTCAGGAACGGGTTGAGTGTATCACTGACTTCCCGTTGATTGTGTCTCATTATTTATAGTATGATTTCCCCACCTGTTAGTTTGATTTTGTCAATCAATCAATACCATATTGATTGATTTGGCATATTAGTATCTATATTGGCACATTGTTTAGGTGCAGAAGTAGCAATAATTTAGTTTGTTCGCATCTCTGTATATATCGCGAATTACTTCGAGTACTTTCATTACCTTGTAGAGAACGATATTGCCTATTTAAGAAACATAAAAATAATAATAAAGCTGCTAAAGTGCAACCACTCTTCTTATTTATTCGGGGGAATGAAACTCGAAATTCCAAAAAAAAGATAAAATAATCAAAAAGAATGCCTTTTTTTTTCTTTACTCGAAGTTGTTCTCTTGACTGTCTGATTGAGGCGAGTTTAATATAGTCTGAGCCACATTCATCGTGTCATCAAGAATAAAACAAAGTCGAATCGTGAACTTAATTATACCGTACATAATGTAATTTCAAAGAAAAAACTTAAAAACTAACTTAAAATTAAGTCTTTGCAAATATGTTCCAGCAATGAAAAATGTTCAAACGTTATTTCCAAGTTTTATATTGAATATGGCAGAAATATTTTTAATGCTTTTAATGCAAAAATAAAAATTTATCCCTGTTAAAATGTTAGTTCACGTTTGCATTGGGTTTTTTTTTCCTCCTTTTTTTTCCTTTTTAGGGTAAGGAAATATATTAACTAATACTCAGCATCACGGACCACAGTTCTTAGGTTTATATTCTCGATTTTTATTTTTCCATTTTTTTCTTTCCAAAAGAAAGAGGAAGAAGATAAAAAAAATCCAATGTTTCCTTCTGCTGGAAAATTTGATCAGAAAAATTTCATCCGTTTGAAGAGTCATGCGTCCACCGATTTTAAGTAAGATAAAAAATTTTTTTTTTCTTCTGTTTTTTCCAAAATTTTTCCTTCGTTTGATTTTGATGAAATCTTTCTTTTCCCGCAAAATTTTCCTGAATTCCTTCAATTGATAAGACCCTTACACGTACTTGAACACTTTTCATTAATTTCGTTCTAACTAATTCACGTTTTTATCTCGATCCATATGTGGAAATTACTTTTATTTTGACTGGCACATGTTTTCACAAATTTTTACCACTAATTTCTAAATTCCAGAAAATTCGCTATTTAAACAAAATTCTATTTGAGGCAAAAAAAATCCTTATTATTTTCCAAGTCTTTTTAACTCTATATTATTATCTTCTTCACAAATCCATATGTGGAAATTACTTATGTTTTGGCTTGTACATGTTTTTCCAAATTTTTATCATTAACTTTTTATATATTTCCAATATTTTGCTCTATTTACACACAAAAAAATTCTAACCGATGCAAAAATTTATACTTTCTTAAATAAATTCTTAAATTCATACTATTAACTTTCAACACTCTTACACTAAAACTTGCGACTCATCTCGGATGGTTCCCACATGGTCTCCTTCGTTGGTCACCAAAAACCTCTTTCTTTATTATTTTTCACTATTCATCCTATGTCCGTTCACTTCAACGATCCAACTGCAAGAGAGCGAGATTCATTTCGCCTGTCCCGATGTCCATCTGGCGTCCCGTTATCCTTGGGATTCGGGCTGCGCCTACCTGCTTCCTCTGTGAAGTGATCGGGATCTCTGCAGTACAGTGGACTGGTGTGGTGTCACAGGTGTCACAGGCTTTACGATCGAAGGTATCCTTCGTTTTGAAAGGCTGAAAAAAGTTGGCGGTGGCTGAAGCTATCGGTAACCAGAGGTGGATTATCGGTGGATTATCGCTGTAGGTCCTTTGCATGGAATATTCCTATAAGTTTTCCGTTCATGTCCGATACTTTGTAGCGCGACGAGCTAAGGGCTTCAGTAATTTTGCATTTGATGAATTTCTGGTCTAATTTTGCGTTGTAGTGGGCTGCGTCATCACTCTGTCGAAAGTTTCGGCGAAAAACTTCTTCCCCAACCGTAAAGGTGCGAGCTTTGGAGGGTTATGTTCTGGATGATTTTCTGACGGGCTAGTTGGAGTTGGTCGTGATGTTGTAGAGTTGCCGTTGGTTCCTCTAGTAGGCTCAAGCGATGTAGTAGGGTGTATTGTTGGCCATGGCATACAATTGGCTGTCCAAACACGGCGAAATACGGTGAAAATCCTGTCACGGAATGGTGTGAAGAACGTAGCGCGCGGGTGATGTCGGATAGTCGTTGGTCCCAATCTTTTTGGCTCGTGTGAATATATGATCTGAAAGCGGCGAGCAACGTGCGATTCAATCGTTCTGACGCATTACTTTGGGGAGAATATAAGGCGGTAAATTCATGTTCAACCCCATAACGTTTTAACAGTTCCTTGAACTGATTTGAGCAAAACTGCACGCCGTTATCCGAGCGAATTCTTTGTGGAACTCCAAAAAGATGGAAAACTCGTGTCTCCAGGAACTTTACAATGATGTCGGCGGTAAATTTCTTGATAGGTTCTAGTATGGGAAACTTTGATAGCTGGTCAAGTAGAACGATGGCACCTATGTTTCCTTTAGTCGATCGTGGATACGGACCCATGAGATCTATGTACAGGCGCTGAAATACCCGGTCTGGTGTGGACTGGTTCCCCATGGATGGTCTGAGAACTTGATTCGGTGCTTTGGTGGTCTTGCAGACTTTACAGGCGGCCACATAGTCTCTTATTTGTTGTGCCATCTGTGGCCAAAAGTAAAAAGTTCGTAGGCGCTGAAGTGTCCTGTTGAAGCCTCCGTGTGCACTCAGTGGGTGGTCGTGTGCGCGACTGATGAGTCCCGATGTTAGTTCAGCTGGGCTCCACAGTTTCCAAGCTTGCTGTTCTTTGACCGAGTCGTTGCTTGCGTGGTCGCACCTTTTGTAAAGAAACCCATCCACACATTTCAAATCAGGATGGTGCTGTTGTTGCAGTTGTAGGTTTTCAATCAGCTTCAGGTATTGGTCTGATTTGAAATGTGGGGAATTCAGATCTACATCCAGAACATCGCTGCCATTGGTGTCTAATGCTGCCCCTTCTGGAGAGAACATCCTGGATAAAGTGTCTGGCACCACGTTTTGGGAGCCTTTTCGATGCACGATTTTGAACTTAAAACCTTGGAGTTTGAGTGCCCATCGTGCTAGTCTTCCGTGCAGATCGGTTTGGTTCATTAACCATTTCAACGAAGCGTGATCGGTAATGACTTCAAATTCTTGCCCTTCTACGTAGGCTCTAAACTTTTTGAGGGCCGTCACTGCTGCAAGGACTCCTGTTCTGAGACGGTGTAGTTGCGTTGAGCCGGGTTCAATTTTTGTGACATAAAGGCGATGGGAGCTTCCTCTCCATCGTCTGTTTTTTGGACCAATACTGCTCCTATCCCGTGTTGGCTGGCATCGCAATGGATGGAGAAGGGACGTGTAAAATCTGGGCTGTGCAGTCCTGGTGCAGATGTTAATTTAGTCTTCTAAAGCTCATCTAGTTGTCCTTGTTGTCGAGGATCGAGCGTGTGTTGTGGGGTAGGTTGACTTGTGGATACGCTGAGTACGGATGAATTTGGTTTTTTATTATTGAACAGAACTTGTGTACGAAGTCGACTCCTAAGTATAGATTTTGTGTAAGGGTCGGTATTAAATAGAGGTCTAAAACCTCTGATTGACCACGGAATGTGACTTTGGTGGTTATTTTGCCAGTTATTCTATGATTGGTGCCGTCCGCTGTAGATAGTTTAAAGTGCACTAATTTTGGAGGGGTGGTTTTCCAATGTACGCTGGGCTAGGTCTGCTGCCATGACGCTGATGCTGGATGTCGATAAGTCCACTGATTTTTTCCCCTAGCAAGGATATCGACGCATAAGGCCGCAGGTCGTCCTTGGGTAGATCCGTCAGGGAATAGGTGCTATAAGCACACGTTTCCAAAAAACTCGTAATCGGAGTGTTGAACGCTTGATTTTTGGTGTCGAGAGTGTTGCGATCTCGTTAGCATAGATGCGTCTCCGGGCTTCCTGATATTCTTTCAATCTGACGTGGTATGGTGTGAAGCGTGATTCTAGCTGTTCTGAGCCGGAAAATTCTGGTTCTGGTGTCTTGTTTTCAATAACTTTAATTGGTTCCGTCAATGGTTTTGGCACTTTGGGTGCAGGGTTACTCAGGAGGTTGGACTGTGGGCTGGCGATTCTTATGTTTTCCTCCCTGGTGGTCCAGTCACAGTCCCCGTGGAGTTTTTTTGTTGATTGCACTTTTTGCAGGTTGGTTTGTTTACGTCGGGGGTTCCGCATCCATAACAAAACACGGTTCGTTCAGCGGTACAAACGTCGAACCGATGGCCTACCTGGCGATAATTCCAGCAAACTAAACCTTGTTCCATTGCCGCAACCTGGGCTTGGTCCAAACATGTGGTTTCATTGGGAACCAGCTCCGCTAGGTGTCGTTGGGGTTGAAGTGATCTTGGTCGATGTTCGTCGCCGCACCTGGGGTAATAAGTTACGACGGATCAGTTCGGTGAGCTCGATTTCTGGCATTGGGCGAGATAGCGGATCAGCAAGTGCTTGGATAAGGTCCAGGTAGAAGTCGAACTTTTCACCAGGGCGTTGCTTGCGGGTTCGCATCTGTTCTCTTATATCCAGATCAGTTTGTCTATTGCGGAAACGGTCCCGAAGGGCTTCGCATAGTGAACTCCAGTTGAATCTAGGGTGATTACGGTGGAAACGCCAAAACCAGTCGTGAGCTTGGTGCGTAAATAGTAGGTGGGCATTTCCGCATAAGGTGTTATAATCGCCTTGAAGAGTTTGCTGTACGAAGGCATATACACGATAGATAAAGAGATCAACTGGTATGGTGTTGGAACGTCCATTGAAACGGATTCCCCATCCGGAGCTCACATTGGTGGTTCGATCCGATGGACGATAATCATAATTGGGTGGTCTGTGTCGGTTCTGTGGATGTTGACTATGCATGGTAGGAGGTGGATGGCTTTTCTGTGCTAATCTTGGTGGTAGCGATGGTTGAGTAAGTCGGGTAGTTATTACGGAGATCCGGGAATTAAGGTCCTGGAACATTTGGGCCATTTGTTGCTGTAGCTGGGAACATAGACTTTCCTGTTGCTGCGTGAAAGTCTGCTGTAAGTGCAGGTACGCCTGTGGATTTTGAACCGGAGGTTCTGACTGTGCTGACATTGATCGTGCTGCCGTCAGAGAATTCAGGGGCACTGGCTGACTAGTACTGGGACAGGGGGCACTCAGTTCGCGGGCGCGTGAGCGAGTCATGGGCTGCTGCGATTTGGGTATAGCTCCTGTCGTCGTGGTCTTCTGCGTTGACGGAAATAGATCTGGTTCGATAGTACATGGTTCTCGGCAACATGGACAAGTACTCGAGGTCTTCAACCAGTTTCGTAGGCATATATTATGGAAGCTGTGTAGACATTGTGTCTGGTAAGGTGGAGTTGTGATATCAAAGGTTTCGGTGCATATGGCACATTGGTCGAGTCCTGGTTCTGAGTTTAGTAGAAGGTCGTCTTGGCTGGGGTGTCGTGACATGGCTGGTACTTAAACGACTTGTTATTCTAAATAAAAAGGTGGTTTGTAACAAAAAAATTGTACAATATTATTTAGTTTTTTTTTATTTTTTTTTTGTGCCTCTTTTTTCTTGTTTTCCCCTTTTGGGTTTTCTGACTTCTCTTTTTTGTGTGGGCTTGTGTTACCTCTCTTCTATCCCTCTTCTTTGTTTTTTTTTTCTTCAATTTTGGGTTTACAATAACTGTACTTACTTACTATTATTTACATTTCAAGTAAAAGAGGTATGTCTATACAGTGGGTTTAAGGTATATGTGTAATAAAAAAGAATATCTAAAAGATATAATACATACAATGCAGATGTGGAAAAAAAACTGGGAAAGAAGTTCAATGGGCTACACCATCAAACAATTTTTTTAACTTATTCTATGTCTTATACTTCCTTAAATAAGAAAAGAAGAAAAAAAAGATATAACAACTTAATTTTATCTTATGATTAGCTGTGATTTACAAAACTAAATTCAGAACAAAAAAAAACTCTAACTAGTTGAAACTTAGAGTACAAATTAAAGGAAAAAAAAAGACCTTAACCTAACCCTGTTTCCAAGGGTCCAATTATTTTTTTATTTATTTTATTTTATTTTATTTCTTAAGACTGTTACAATATGTTTTCTTATCGAGCTAGTAATTCATTCATGTACAAGTTCCTCAAATGCCATACAATGGCTTCAAAAGGTTAAGAAAAATTCAAAGATTTAATCAAACTGATAAGTATGACTTTTACAATTTCATAGACAAGGAAGACAAAAAAAATGTTCCTTAAAGATTCTACGTACTTATTATTTACAAAGTTCGGAAGTTGTATTCCTTTTAATAGCATATTCAGTAAGGATGTGATATTCAAATTGTATTTATACCTAATACATAACTGACAAGGTTTGTTAGCTTACATTGTTTTCTAAAGGATGGCAAAACTTATTAACTAGTAAGGGGAATCTGAATTGGTTCAAAACTAAAATCTACTTATGACACTTTCTTTACATATTCTTTTATTTCTAACTTATTCGTAAGAGTATATAAAAAAAAAACAAAATGAATTCCTTAGAACCTATAATTTCCCAGTTGTGGGACCTTCAGATAGGGTACCCCACTTCTCAAGATGCCAAAACTGTATATACAAAAAAATTTTAAATGGCTCCAGCTAAACCGGAAATATTTAATCACCAACAATCAAAGAAATTATTTTTAGTTTTCTAGTGTAAGAATTATGGTCTCGGAAGATTTAATCGATAAAGCAGGTGTCCATCTCTCCAATTCCTCCTGGCCACTTCTCTCGTAATTAAATCTGCAGAGGAGAGAGAGATAACGCGACAACTTGAGATGTGGAGTGGGGAGTAAATAAAGGGGAAGGAAATAAGAAAAGGATAACCCAACTATCGCGACAGAGAGGGAAGAAATCATCCTGGAATCCATTCTGCGGATCGGACAATACGGAGAAAGCCAAACATGCCGATAATTTCAGCAGATGGTCCAGGCATTTCTTCCAATAACACACATACAGGAAGGTAAGTAACCATCCAAGAAGCATTTTCGCGGATCGGTTAAAGCGGACGAGACCGGGCATGCCGATGATTCCAGCGAAAACTCTTGGAGTTACGATCCAAAGAACAGCGACAAAGCGACGGGGTTCCTGTGAAAGCAAAAAACTAGGGGAGATGGATATAAAAGAGACTTACTTCAAGAGATGGTCGACTGTGAAACTTTTGTCGTCCGCGTTAAGCGATGACGTGAAGGCTCTACCCTCTAAACAGTCTAGACAACTCTATTTCATGGGACCCGATATATTAAAGGATTTAAAAAAAAAGAAACTCCAAATTTTAAAAAGAAAAACATACGAAGTTGAGTCAATTTATTCTTGGTACACTAAGTTACGTTAAATTAATGAAATGTTACGATTTTCGGGCCCCACGTTGGGCACCATTCTGTAGTAAATTTTAAAATTTTTGTGAGGGGGATATTAGGACTTAGTAGAGAGGGAAGGCAAAGGCAATGATGAACGCACCTTCATCAAGGTCACGGTCAAGCGGAGAGGGAAGGGAGGTTGGGAAACCAACGAATCTAGTAACCCCGAAATGCAAAAAAAAAATCAAGGGAAAAAAGAAAACAAAAAAAATACAACAAAAGGCTGACATCTCGCGAAGGGAACCAAGAACGGAAAGAGGGGTGAACAGAGGAAGGGTAGGACCAGGGAACCGACGCGTGGTTGGGGCGTTATCACCCTCTCCTCAGCGAGTCCAGCTTTTATTAACTCCAAGCCCGCCCAACCAATGGGGAGTACTGTCCCGCGCGATACGTACTTCCCCCCTTGATACGCACGAGTGCTCAGAAACCCGGATGGTCAAGAAGGAGGAGGAGGACACCCACCATGCGTGAACTTACTAGTTCATAGCTCGTAATATGTTTCTATCCGTGCACAATTTCTATTATTTCATCCTTAGTGCAGAATAATCTATAATACTTACCGAATATTTGGGTTTTTTTTTTTTTTTTTTTTAAATATATTAAATATTTATGCACAATTTCTTGAGTTTGTCGTGAATTCTGCAAACAGCGATTAACTACTCTAATTCTTATTATGAATGGGACAGCTCAGTTATCCTCAATGTGATTTAATCTTGTGTTTTTTTTTTTTTGAAAAGGTCAGAAGGTTACTTATTAGTTATCACTTCTGTCTCATCGTCGATTATCTCAGTCTCTTATTACTAGAGTTTATCATCAATTGAGCTATTGGCAAGGAACAACATAATTCTTGGCCATAAATCAGCAAGAAATTCGGTGAAATGCGCAAATTAGTAGCGATAACGTTTCGGACTACATGAATGACATCTATTTGTTAAATCGTTAGTTTCCTGTAGGAAGTGATTTTATCAGCGCGTGGATTAAGGTTCAAAGTTCTACTTTTTTTTCTCAATAACTTTAAAATCCCCAGTTTCTTTCTTTGCTTGCTTTTGAAGAATTAATTCATTTTCGTTTATAGATTTTTGTTTACACTGGTTTTTTTTGTTTTTTTTTTCCTTTTAGATAACAATGATTTATTAATACTAGTTCTCTTTTAATCATATGAAAAAATTACTTTTAAATGCAAAATTCACTTAAGTCTATATATATAGATGTTCAATTTAGGTATTTGGGTTACATTCACTGCAAGTCACTTGCAACTAAGCAGTTTTGCTTGTACACAATAATTTAGTTTGTTCGCATCCCTGTATATATCGCGAATTACTTCGAGTACTTTCATTACCTTGTAGAGAACCATATTGCCTATTTAAGAAACACAAAAATTATAATAAAGCTGCCAAAGTGCAACCACTTTTCTTATTTATTCGGGGGAATGAAACTCGAAATTCCAAAAAAAAGATAAAATAATCAAAAAGAATGCCTTTTTTTTTTTTTCCTCGAAGTTGTTCTCTTGACTGTCTGATTGAGGCGAGTTTAATATAGTCTGAGCCACTATCATCGTGTCATCAAGAATAAAACAAAGTCGAATCGTGAAGTTAATTATACCGTACATAATGTAATTTCAAAGAAAAAACTTAAAAACTAACTTAAAATTAAGTCTTTGCAAATATGTTCCAGCAATGAAAAATGTTCAAACGTTATTTCCAAGTTTTATATTGAATATGGCAGAAATATTTTTAATGCTTTTAATGCAAAAATAAAAATTTATCCCTGTTAAAATGTTAGTTCACGTTTGCATTGGGTTTTTTTTTCCTCCTTTTTTTTCCTTTTTAGGGTAAGGAAATATATTAATTAATACTCAGCATCACGGACCACAGTTCTTAGGTTTATATTCTCGATTTTTATTTTTCCATTTTTTTCTTTCCAAAAGAAAGAGGAAGAAGATAAAAAAAATCCAATGTTTCCTTCTGCTGGAAAATTTGATCAGAAAAATTTCATCCGTTTGAAGAGTCATGCGTCCACCGATTTTAAGTAAGATAAAAAATTTTTTTTTTTCTTCTGTTTTTTCCAACATTTTTCCTTCGTTTGATTTTGATGAAATCTTTCTTTTCCCGCAAAATTTTCCTGAATTCCTTCAATTGATAAGACCCTTACACGTACTTGAACACTTTTCATTAATTTCGTTCTAACTAATTCACGTTTTTATCTCGATCCATATGTGGAAATTACTTTTATTTTGACTGGCACATGTTTTCACAAATTTTTACCACTAATTTCTAAATTCCAGAAAATTCGCTATTTAAACAAAATTCTATTTGAGGCAAAAAAAGTCCTTATTATTTTCCAAGTCTTTTTAACCCTATATTATTATCTTTTTCACAAATCCATATGTGGAAAATACTTATGTTTTGGCTTGTACATGTTTTCCCAAATTTTTATCATTAACTTCTTATATATTTCCAATATTTTGCTCTATTTACACACAAAAAAATTCCAACCGATGCAAAAATTTATACTTTCTTAAATAAATTCCTAAATTCACATTATTAACTTTGAACACTCTTACACTAAAACTTGCGACTCATCTCGGATGATTCCCACATGATCTCCTTCGTTGGTCACCAAAAACCTTTTTCTTTTATATTTTCCACTATTCATCCTATGTCCGTTCACTTCAACGATCCAACTGCAAGAGAGCGAGATTCATTTCGCCTGTCCCGATGTCCATCTGGCGTCCCGTTATCCTTGGGATTCGGGCTCCGCCTACCTGCTTCCTCTGTCAAGTGATCGGGATCTCTGCAGTACAGTGGACTGGTGTGGTGTCATAGGGTGACCATTACAACATTCCTAAAATTTCAAAATTGCATTTCTCATGTATATGTAAGGCAATTGAGTTAGCTTAGCGAACGAGTAATCGCTCCATCGCCGTAACCAAGCAGTATTGGGCGCGTTTAGTATTTAGATGGTGGTCCACGCGTTATTTTGCGTGTTTTTCAAATATATTTTATTGGTAATATTTGTATGTATATAAAAAACGGGAAAATATGCATATGTTTATGTAGCATATAAATAAAAAAACGCATATCGTCGGTTAAGATGTGAAACCTCGTAAGTAGAAAAATTAAAATTAGAAGTGGAGGAAAAACCCGTTTAATTTCGTCAAAATCCGTTATATTTCGTAAACAAAAAGAATAATATATTTCAAAGTAATGATAAAAATTAGCTTTAGTATTTTTTTTGCTTACAAAAAAACAACGCATTTTGACGAAATTAAATAGTTTTTTTCTCCACCTCTAAAATTTTGCTTATGCTACGTACGAGGTTTCACATCTTAACCGACGATATGTGCACTTCTCACGCGGTGGAAGGGAAATCATCAGAAAACTAAACCACACTAAAATGGAACAAATGCAGTATCAGGTGGATGATTACGATGTAGCTTATTTATTATAAAAATGGTACCAAGTTTAATAGTTAGTAACTGTATTTATTTAGTTTTTTTTTGTTTTCATGTTTAATATCGTTTTGTTTTTAAATTTTGTAAATTTTCTTTTGATTTAAGAATATATTATTTTTGACGAGCAAACATCCTTCTTCTCGTTAAATATGTACATTGATAGCCAGTTAAATTTTCTAGTGTTACAAAACCATTATATAATATGCAATCGCTTATAACTACGAAATAAATGTGAAACAACGTTCGAGGGAACAATGGATACCGCATATCTGTACGTAATAAGTTGAAAATCTAAAAATATGAAAGATATCGTCTTATATGAGTCGTAAATATGCGCTGAATTGAAACAAACGCAAACCAGAGAAAGGGCGCATCAACGCAAATTTAAAAATCCTAAAATGACACGTGCTGAGCAAATGTTAGAGCTAAGAGAATATCGAGGAAGAAATGAAAAAATGGCGCGAAACAATAAACTTGTGATTTGTCTACTCCTTAACCATACTACTGCATATAACCACTGTACTAAAGAGACTGGTTAAAGTATATACTAATTAGGAAGACTTATTATAATTTTATCCCTACGTTTTCACGGAAAATATACGTTTTCACGGAAATCTATAATAATCTACGGACCTTGACTACACCTTTCGGATATTTTAACATTTTTTTTTACCTTACGAAGATAATGGGAATCATGTTATATTTTTATTTCTATTTAATATTGACTTGTCTTGTGAGTATAAGTTGCTATATTTTTATTTTTCTTGTTGTTATAATGTTGAAGGTAAGCCATAAACACATTTTCGGTTGAATGTCTTATCTGTTTGTTACTAACTTCTGTATACAATCCCATTCGTTCTATTCCATAATAATTGTAATAATTAGTATCTGGGTAATATTCCATCATCAAATCTTTATACAGTGTTTAACTGATTCCTTCATTTTCTTTAAGTATACAATTCTATTCTTACAATTCCTTATAACTAACATCCGTGTAATATTCTATTGTCAAATCTCTATACAATGTTTACCCGATTCCTTCATTTTCCTTCCGTATGGAATTCAATGCTTACAATTCCTTATAACTAATATTCGTGTAATATCATTTTACCAAGTTTTTATGCAATGTTTTTCTGGTTCCTTAATTTTCTTTCCGTATACAATTCAATTCTTAATATTCGTTATAACTAATATTCGTGTAATATCCTTTTATCAAATCTTTATACAATGTTTATCTGGTTCCTTAATTTTTTTTCCGTACAAAATTCAATTCTTGCAATTCCTTTTAAGTAATATTCGTGTAATATCCTATTTTTAAATCTTTATACAATGTTTATCTGGTTCCTTAGTTTTTTCTCCGTATAAAATTCAATTCTTACAATTCTTTGTAACTCAAATTCGTGTAATATTCCATTATCAGTTTTTTATGCAAAGTTTATGAAATTTCTTAATTTTATTTCCGTATACAATTCAATTCCTGCAATTCCATATAACTAGTATCTGTGTATTATTCAATGTTTAAATCTCTTTGCAAGTACATTTCTCCTCAGGGGAACTACCGAAACCTAATACAATCCAATTTCAAACTCTCGCAAAACCTGACACAATCCAATTTCAAACTCTCGCATTTGCACTCTAACCTTTCAAATATTTCCGAGGGGACTAATTAAAACTTGATTTCATTGTTTAATATTTATTTATTTGATTACTTTTCCTCCGTTTGTCGCAACGGTGTCCATTGTGACGGTGTGACGTGACCCATTCCTTGATTCTTTCAGCGCCTCCTCTAGAGATTCCCGTGTTTTCCCTGACACTACGATGTAGCCGTGTTATTTTTAATTAGTACTTCGGACTTCAGTCGATGGGTTCGAGAACCACTTTAAACTGGAAGTTCTCTATCACCGATAGGATTCAAGAACTATGTTCGGTATGGTGATTAAGCTGCATCTACTTACTTGTTTTCTGTTGCTGATATCCTTTTGGTGGTCCTTCTGCTACCGATCCCTGATCCCAATTTCCCCTCTTTTTGTTCCGTTTTTCGCGAAGTTGCCAAGTACTTGCAAAACCCACGTTGTGCACCGTCGCGCCATCTACCACTGTCTAGTCTTGTGTTTTAGTACTGATCGTGTAAGATACTGACACGACGTCGTTTCGACATGTGACATTTTAACATTTCAATGTTTTAATCAGGTTATGTCACGGAGAAGTGGAAATTATTTCAGGATTAATTTTGTTAATTATGTGTTATGTGATGTTTTAGGGGCTTACGGAGTGTCATGTTATTATACGGAGCGTAATGTTCCTGTTATTAATTAAGGTGCAAATGCGATGCAGCTCTTCAAAACGAAAGTGAACCCAAACCAGTTTGGTTATGTTTGCTAATTTATGTTTTATTGTAGGGTTTCGGTGTGTACCATGCCATGGATAGGTGTTCGGCATGAAGATTACAATATGACTATATTTCCGGCAAAAACGTTGTGCGCGAAGAAGGGGACATGTGTCGTTTCGACACTTTGGAATTGGAATCACAATGATGCTAAAGAAGTTTTCACTCATAATATATGTATAATATTCATGTAAAAATATATAAAAAAATTAATGTAAAATTAAAATAACCATAGAAAAATAACAATAAAAAAACCATTTAAATAAAGTTAATAACTGTTATACCTTCTACCAATGTTATAATAAATAAACCATGTAACTGTCCCACTCCTGATATTGCATTCGTCTCATTCTCGTGCAGATAAGTTTTCATTTCTACCGTATGAGAAGTGCTCACATGTTTCTTATATTTTGCTCTCTAGCGGCAAGTGTCAGTGTCGCAATGCAGTGCGGAACTTTCTTATTTTCCCATCTAAATTTTCCACCACTAAGAGTCCCGTACTGTCAACTCTATTTACTCCCTGGAAACGAACATCCATCTGTTGTTTTGAGGGATATCCGCCCCAAATCCATTAAGGATCAATATTAAAACAATGCAGTTGAAATTGTAATCTTAGTCTTTCATGGATTTTCGAGGTACCGCAAAGTGATACACCCCTCAAACGAAAAAGAACTTATAAACTGACTCTCGCGTGGAGCCAGTCAGTCGGAGGCCTAGAGCACTTGAGTCAACCAGGCGGTAACAGGAAATGATACTGCCGAATCGCAGGCAGAAACAGAGACTCAGTCGTAATGTGGAGTATAGTTATTTTTCTTTGTCCGTTTCTCTAAGAATGACTTTCAGTTTTGTCAAAGAAAAAAACTAGTATTTATAGGAAGTGAAAAGAATAAGCCAAGAGAAAAGAACAAGTCCTTGAAAGAATTTCACTAAAGTGAAGAAAGTTTAAATCAATTTCGCAACTTGAAAAAATTGAATATATTTTATTTTTTTTCAGAAAAATCCAGAAAGAGGATAGATAGTTTTGTTTGTGAAAATATGAAGATAAAGTTCTTTTGTAATACTACTTGAATTAATTATTAATAGAAACCAATTATTAAAGAATTTTTGATATCAAATGAAAAAAAATATTTTCGGGACCAATTTCGATACTTCTTAAAACTACGTCCACGGAAAAGTAAAATGATTCTGTCTGGGTCAGTCGGTTGAAGTAAAACTTTGGGTTTTTTTTTTTTTTTGTTTTTATGTAAAGTACGCATTAATGTACGGAGAGTGACGTAGATAGACATAGACGTAGATTAACAGTATATTTGTATCTATACTATATGTATATTTATTTTCAATTATATTATTTTATGTTTAAATTGCTTAGCATTAAGGATAGTAATATTCATTTTTATATTTTTTTGAAGTACAAAGATCATAATGTATGTTTATTGACGTAGTTCATGCATTATTGGAACGGCTCGAGAACATCGCGTGATTTTTTAAGTAACAATAATAGTAGTATTAGTAATAATAATTAAATAATAAAAAGAAATAAATGGAATTACATTGGTAGTCCCTTAGTTTTCCGTACCATTGTCCGTATTTTTTTTCTCATAAAGAAAAAGCGATAGAACAATACATTTTCTAACAAATTTCGAAAAAATTACGATTTTTGACCAAAATTATAGGAAATGGAGTTTTCTGTTGTTCTAAGACCCCCATTATTTTTGCAAAATAATAGCACTTTCCTCTGAAGAAAATTAAAAAAAAATGCATTATTAGGGTACCTCTCCAAACAAAAGTGTCATATATTTAATGTCTTTCTTGGGGCTATTACCCCTGGGCCAAATCGAAAATAGCTCATCTTCGAACTTAAACAAGTTTTTTTGAATACAAAACTTTTGGCATTTACAGATTTCAGTTATCTTCACTACTTTTCGAATTAAAGTGTTAACGCACATCTACGACGACGACAACGGCGGCACACGAACGGAACCAGAATCAGTCTGCATCCGCTTCGTGACAAACACTATGTTGATAGAATGATATGATTTTTCTCCCAAAGTTATTCATTTTCAAATATCAGTAAGTATTTTTAAGAAGTACATAGTATTTTTATAGTATTTTTAACAAATATATCCATACTACTCTCACAAGAATTAGAATATACCCAACAGATGGAAAAATATTGAAAATGAGCAAATTGGAAACATTAAAAGGTAAAATAAATTAATTTCATTCACAAAAATAGTAAAAGTCTTGAAACATGGCAACAAATGTAAGGAACATTTCTTTAAATTGGCAAATTTAACAAAATACATTAAATTGTATCATTTGAGTATGAATTTATTTACTTTTCTATAGTGGATAGCAGAAAACTTTATCATAAAGTCAGCTAAATCTGAGCCTGCTATGATAGCAGATTTATAACAAAATTATAGCAGATTTTTCTTCTATTTTTACACCCAGAATATAGATTTAAGTTAGTTTCGATTAGTTGCGAAAGACAACAACAATGCTATGGAAAATAGCGAGTTGTCAAAATAGCAGAATCTGCTATGAACGGCCAGAATAGACCCCAATATGTGTAATAAAATGATCATTTCCTTTCTTTTAAAATTTGCCCTCATTTTCTTGGGTCAATACGACAATTTTCAGTAACAATACGATAAAATAGTATTGTTAGTATTAATTAAATAAAATAATATTATTCGAAAATATGTTTACACTAGTAAATTCCCCATCATGTATGAACGGACGGGTGAACTGAAATGGTCTTTCTATTATAATAATACATTTTATTACATTATAATTAGCTACTTCTTTTTATTTTTACATTAATTGTATAACATGCAAATTTCATCTGAAAAAGTATCGAGAATTTTTATAAAATTTCTTTATCTACTAAGTTTTTCGTCAAATGACTTCCGTCAGTCAACAAATTTCAGGCTAAAGTTGAATTTTCCCGTTCATTTCTTGATATGAACAATGCCACGTATAGCTGACCATTTGAAATAACCGGAGTCTTGTGGCCAATACCAACATATGTAGTTGATAAACATTTGAAGCACATGAAACATGTGAAAGAGCCATATGAAGTCTGCCCCTGTGATTTGTTGATTGTGATAACGTATGCTGGAATAACTCGAAACGGACGTCGCTTCAAAACAAATGGTAACATAGTTTCTGATGGAGCCAGAATGATTCTTGGTATAAGAACAGTCTTATCTTTGCCAATTCTTTGAATATCGATCTTCAACACCTTTATGTTCCGTTACATACACCTCTATTTGGTTGAGGTTTGGGAGCAACATTATTACGATTTTTTTCTAAACAATAGAAATTCTATTGGATAGTTTTATTCTTCATTCGAATCTTCTGTAACTATCGAGTCAGGACTTGAATAAAGTTTCTTATCTCCAGGAATCATTTCATTGATTTGATTATTCATTTCAAGAGCCTGAATATTAGTTGGTGCGCCTATAACTCTTCTAGCAAGTTCAGACAATGATAATTGATTGATGTTACCAAAAGTTCCAACGATCTGATCATTATGTTCCACCATTTGTTGACGAATTTCAATGATAGTTGCATCAGAAATTCTTCATTCGAAAGCCATTCTTTATGACAATTTTGTGCATTACTCCTCATGTTGGTTATCACTGATAATTTTGTAAAATTAGTCGAATACCCACTTAAACTTATTCATTTTTCAATAATCGGAATCAAGGGTATACGGGGAATTAAGACAGATTCTCCTGTTTCACGCCCAGTCATTATATCTGCCTGTATGATATATCTCTACAAACCTCGTACTTTAAACCGCGTACCGTTCCAGAGTTTTGGGGGGTTCAAATTTCTTAGGAGCATGATTGGTGCACCTACCTACAGAGTCAACTTATGACCAGGTAGTCCAGGAGCATTCACTGAGTCAAGAAATTCAGTGGGATAATGAACTGCTACATCCGCAGATAGACTGACTTATACGTTCTCTATTCGGTGAGAGGAAGTGAAGCACTCTCCTATTTATCTGGATGGCCTGCACATTGGCAGGGGTGAGGATTGTTGTCTCGCAAATCCAGGAATTTTGCATAGATGACCGGTTGGCGATTTCTGGAAAAACCTTCTCAATTTGGTCATGTTGGGAGGTCACAAAAGTGTCTAATGTTGGAGGAATAGAAATAAGACCTTCAATGTTTTCCATGCTGCCGTCGCCAATTCTCATTAGCAGCTCAGAGAAGTCTTGTGCGACTAGAACATTTTCAGGGCGAAGTCTCAAATTCATTGTGAGAGACAAACGCTCAATATGTGGCCACAGGAAAGATCTTCTCAATGACGCATTCACTTCATCAGCCCTAGCGCCTCTGGTACCTACTGGTAGCGTTTACCGGAAATCTACAGAAAACGACACAGTGACTCCACCCTTGGTTAATGTATTGTCCCTAATATCTGTTAAAGTTCGGTCCAAGGCCTCGACGCTGGATTTGTGGGCCATAGTGCATTCATCCCAGACGATCAAACTGACCAGCCGAAAAAGAAGTGCCACTTTTCGTTAACTTTTCCATGAAATGGAACAAACGGTTGTTTCCATATTATCGACATTTATTGGTACCTATTTTAAATGAGCTATATTTCTAACTCTCTTTTATGTTTGGCTGCTTTGGATACTGAGCTCAAAGTGAACTATTTTGATGCCATTTTTTAGCAGATATAATTCTTTTCTATTTAAAAATATTAAAAATATAAAATCAGAAAAGGAAGACCCCAAAGATTGAAATTTCGAATAAGATAGTATCTTGAAAAAAATTTCTCTAGGAAGCAAAAACAAAAATATAATAATATATATAAAATTTTTCCGACACCTTGTTTTTCTGCAGTTTCTCTTCTCCTTTTCTTTGCTTTTCTATAATTTTGAAAAAAAATTTAAAAAAAAATTGTTAGTGCATAGTTTTTTTTGAAACAAGAGATGGAAAAGAAATTCGATCAATTCGAAAGCACATGGTTGTCAATACCGTAAAGAATCAATTTACTATTTTGTACATTAAAACAAATTCAAAAATTATGATCATTTCAAAAGGCCACTAAAAATAAAAGTAGTTTTCAGAAACACCTAGGTACGCACTGTAATTAGTTCTACGCAATTACTGTCTTTTGAAAAAAGTCAACCATGGCTATGAATTTGACACTTATTACGAAATAATTTATAATTTTTATAATTTTTTTTTATAATTTAAAAGTAATAATTAAGATTACTTTTCCTATACTACTCTTAACATTTACATAGAGAATACTTACAATATAACTACTGCTGACAAAGTTCATTTATCATGGGAAAAAGGCAGAAAACCAAATAAAGGAGCGTGGAAGGCGGAAAGCATTTATACTTAAACCTCTCCCCCTGGGAGGTATACCTACTAATAAGATAGTCAAGGTCTGTTATCTCCTTCAAAAGTGGAATGTCACAGGATTCCAGTTTATTGAGGAATCTGAGGATGATGTTCACTGCCACTGTGTCAAACCGTCTGAATTTAGGGATCAGTGCATACAAGCGATCTTTACTGATACGTTAAAGTAACCGTCAACTTGGAAAAAGTCTGAGATGGAGGTAGGCACCTGTATAGAATTTTACGCTCTAACGACCTTATCCTGGACATTTGATGTGAAGAGATCCAGCACCACCCAGGGAAACCATACATTAGGATTGGTCGAAGAAGTTGTTTATAGCAAATAGTTTTCACAGCAGTGTTAAGCCAGGAGTTAGAGAAGAGTTTCTTCAACATTCCAAAAGCGTGGTTGGTCTTCAAAAGGATACTATTTACATGAGGAAGTGAACTCAAGTGTTTGTCTAACATAACACCTAGGTATCTAATTACTCCCCTTGCAACTATGGATGAGCCATAAACGTCAACATGCACATTAGAATCTTTTTTAAAACTTCGATGCTTCCAAGGTATGAATGATTCATATCTGCGAAACAATATTGTTTCACATTTTGCTGGATTGACACGGAGTTTCCATGCCTTAAGATAGGATACAAAAGAGTTTATATATAATTGCATATCAGTTAGAAGTGATGGAATGTTTCTATTTGCTTTGAATAGTAGAATATCATCAGCATATAGGATGGATTGGACATTACCTTCGATGTCATTTGGGAAATCTGATAGATAAAGGGAGAGGAGAAGAGGTCCAAGGGCCGAGCCCTGTGGAACTCCAGCAAGGATGGGATGAGGAGTTGAAAAGGAGGAATTAAATTTCACCCTGAATCGTCGCTGTGTGAGATAGTTAAAAATGAGGGTATATAGGTTTTTGGGGAAGCGTAGTTGGTATAATTTAAACACCAGTCAACCAATCCAGACAGAATCAAAAGCCTTACTTAAGTCCAAAGTTACAGCCAGAGAAGGCTGCTTCAGGCTAAAGTCCTTGTGCATCTGCTGAATCAGAAATGTGATTGCATGATTGGTGGATCTGTCTTTGCGGAAAGCAAATTGCAAGGGATGGTGTATGTTGAATTCACGACAATGATCATCAAGCAATTCCCTAATAAAGCATTCATAAAGCTTACTCATTTTATTAAGCATAGAAATAGGGCGATATTCAGCAACGTTTGAAGTGGGAGAAAACCCCTTTGGAATCGGAACCACGGTGGCTAATTTCCATCTAGCAGGGAAATAGCTGAGATTAAACGAATTATTGAAGTTTATAGCTAGAAAAGTAGAAGCGCTGGAAGGAAGTTTTTTTAGAATGAAGTTAGAAATGGACTTATAGTCCGAAGACTTTGTGTTTCTTCTTGATATAATAAGAGTCCGAATGGATCTCGGCAGGAAAAGCGGTTGTAGGTCACATCAACCCATGTTACTGATCTATCAGATGGTGCTTGTGGTGAGAAATTAAATAATGGAGGACGAACATTTGCAAGTTGGTTTCTTACGAAATTTAACACTGCATTCTCCAGATCCAGTTGGCCTGATCTGGATGCATCAGATTGGACAGAAGAGATGTGCATTGCAAGTGCCTCAGCACTTCCTGTGTCATCATCACAACCATCCATATTTGGCAATTTATTTTTGCTGATGGTGTTGGTGAATCCCCTAATACTACGAAAAACATTAGGCCCAGGTCTAATCTTTTCGAGTTTTCTCTGCAGATTATTGCCATACTGCACATTGGTAAGGTTCCTGATGATGGTAGTTAACCTATCAATGAGTGACTTCAGAAGAGCGTTGGTACAGTTGGATCTATACCATCGTCACCTAAGCGTTTTCTTAAAATTGATGCATTTCAGAGTCTCCTCATTCAAGATCAGCAACGTTGTAGGGTTAACCCTGGTCTGAGGGATGTGCATTTCCACCGCTTTAGATATTATGTCATCAACAGAAACAATGGCGCTATCTATTTCGTCCCTCTTCGGATTCCTATCAGTGGGCAAAAAATTCTCATTTATTGCTGAGTCAATAGCCAGGGAGAATTCTCTACAATTAGTTTTGCCATAGTCAAGCAGGAATATGGGTTCCCGCTCTTCCATAGCCGGAATCGTGGCAATGAGCTCTATATTTAGATGATCAGAGTCATAATTCATAGTAGAGAGGAATGGGTTTGAGGGAATAGAATTTGAATTTGCTGGATAGAAGGAAGAAGTCTATGGAGGAAGAGGGGTAGCCTGCCCTCCGGGTTAGGGTACGGGAGTGGGCCAATTTGGTCCCAAAGCTGTCGCTGTGGCCGTTGAGCCAATTGTGTAGCCTATTACCGTTAAGGTTGTTTGTTGTGTTTAGCCACGCTGAGTGCTTAGCATTGAAGTCACCACCACAGATGACAAAGTCATCTGGACTGGCCAACTTAAACATACTGTTCAGGTCTTCGCTGTTAATGTCATGAGAGCAAGACTGATAAATTGAGAATAGGAATAGCTTCGAGGAGCCACAATTTATAGCTATTGCTGTATGTTCCATAACCGGAGTGGGGACAACTACTATTTTCTTAAAGCCGATGTTAGACTTAAATAGAATCGCCGTACCCTGACGACCGTTCTCCTTATCGTTCCACATCATAATATAATTACGAAACGATAGTTTGTTGCTCGGAGAGAGGCAGGTTTCGGAAAGGAAAACAATGTCAGGCCGAAATTTGTTGACATGGGACTCAAGAGCATGACGCTTGGATCTACTAATCAGGGAGTTAACGTTGATGGCATGGATTTTCAGGTTTCTTAAATGAGAATTAACCATTCACATCAAATTCTAGCATAAACGCCAAAAAGGCTCTGCGCTGTTCATGTATATTCTCTAGCGAGCGATAATTACTGAGAAAAGATTTACATTTGCTCAAGGTTGCAAAGAAGTCACCACCGAAACATTCTTTAGCTGCTTCATCCATCTCAGCAAGTAGATTGGCACGCAATCCTAGTTGAGAAGGATCTGTGGACCTTTGTGGAACTAGTTTTGGTGTTACCAACGAGGAATAAGAAACACCCGGAATATCTGGCTCGGGAATAGATACCGATGTTGGAACATGGGGAAGTCTGGGAGCTATATTTGTCTCACGAATTTTGAGAATAACAGGGCGGCTCCTGTAGGACGCAGTTTGACCGTAAGCTTTACAGCGAACACAGAGGAGTTGATCCGTGGGGGTATCTTTTGGCACTGGACATTCACCACGGGGATGGTCTAGCGGACACTTTACACACCTCGTCTGCATTCGGCAGTTGGCCGAGACATGACCAGGACGTTGGCAATTGAAGTAAGTGACTACATCCTCACGACGGTAGCGAGAAACAATTATTTTTGAATGCAGGAATAACGTTCCAGAGAAACCCAGCAAATCTGAAATCGGAATACCTGGCTTTAATTTTGCCAGAAAGAGGTTTCTTGCGTTAGGTTCCCTTAATTTGGTGATGGTAGATATTTTTTCAGCAATTTCTAGCTGCTTTGACATTTTTAGTTTTGGAATCGGCCATCTTAGTTTTCATTTTCCTTTGTTTTTTTTTGGTTCAGGACCAGGAGGAGATAGTTCCCTCAGGACAGATGAAGAAGCTACCGGGAGAGGCAGCTGAGCTTGTAACATTTGTCGCAGCATCTCCACATTACTATGAGTGATCTGAAGAGCTTCCTGGAGTTTGTTTATGCTCTGGCTTTGAGCATATATCAGACCTTCCAGACGATCTGAACGATCGCTCGAACCTGAGGCAGGACTCAAAGGATCCATGACATCGATTACCTGAAGAATTGATAAATCACTTTGAGCAGGAGATGTAGTCCCAATCGCAGCAGAAGCGAATGTGTCAATTTCCATTTTCCAAATTTCTGTTAAACCAATTAATGAGGCCTCACATTCGGCCACATGCCAAATTCCTAGCTGTACTTTTCGTGCGAGTAAGAATGAGCGTATGAAAGTTACTTTATATGCAGAATTTAATTTTTATTTATCACACAAAGGTGAATCAGTTCACGCCTGGATAAAAACAGAGACCAATCCTTAATCGAATAATTAGTCGATAATATTCAGTAAAATCCTTTGGAAGCAACAAAAGTGCAAAAATTTCCAGACAGAATTCCAAACAGTACTGCATCCAGCGAGATGATGGACCGAACTGAGTTCCGACGATTGTTTTGATAAGAAGACGAGCGAGGCGTCATCGTTTTTGCCATTTAACAATGTAACCGTTATTAAGCTGTCACTTTACTTTGTCAAAAGTAGATTTTGTAGAGCTTTTTAAATTGGACTTTTGATCGAGTTTTCTTGTAAATACTCTTCTGTGCGGTGATTGCCACATGCAGAATAAACGAAATCAAGTTCGTTTACTTCGCGACCCAATTTCACAAAGTGCAAGTACACTTTGGGGCACTTACCTTTTTGCAATGTGCTTACATTTTGATGGTCATTTACCTCCTTAGGAATTCGCTGCAACCCCATCATTGGGAATTATTGATCAAAGTTTAACAATTAGCAAATACCAAACAATAACCCACTCCAACTAATGGAAAAATAGTATATAAGCTAAAAATTCTGTATAAATGGTGTAAGAAATGATTCGAGAGGGTAGTCTGGGTCCAGCGAGGTGAAGCTACGCTTCAAGGGGAAAACGTTCCAACCAATCAGAGTTCCCTTACTATTAGGTAAATCGACCACGAAGTCGAATGCCTTAAAGACCTGAAACGTCCCAGCAGACGACAGGCAAGAAGAAACCATTCAATAAAGAATCCAGACAAAACCCATCAGGAGGAAGTTTTATGGAACCCGGCAGCTGGACCCAGACGCAACAAACTAGCATCAAGAAAGAAAAGATAGTAGTGAAACACATTGTACTTGTGTGACAAAAAAAAATCCTAACAAATATCATTATAGTACACGAAATCAAAGCTAAAATTTAATAATATAAATTCTACATTTCTATGAGTCAAATTTAAATGTAGAATTTCACAACAGAAGCATATAAAGTACTATAACTTTGCTTTTACTTTTACTGCATATTTTTGTTTTTTCATTTAACGGCTTTGTTTTAAGTTATGGCCTGCTTAAAACACTCTTAAAGATTCCAAAACTCTACCATAAGCCACGGCGGAGTCTATAGCTGACAAATTTTCTCTGGACGTACAGACAGACAGGCAGATATTTAAAAAAAGAAATTTTTTTGCGCCATCTTCATTTTCTGCCTTTAGCCGAACTCAAATGACTTGACACTTGATCAAATAGCAAACCAAAATGGATCATGCTAAACCGTTTTTATTCATTTATGTACTTTATGTCTGTAAAAAAACACGTGTCATGATCTACCACGTGCCTTTTTGTATGGAAGCACATAAAGTACTATGAGTTTCGTTCTACTGCATATTTTTTTTTTCATTTAAGTTATGGCCGGCTTGAAATACTCTCAAAATTTCAAAGAGTCTATAACTGACAAAGTTTCTCTATACATACATACAGACAGAAATTTTTCTAATGCCCGGTTTAACGAACGATGGATAGATAAATTTAACCCAAAATCTGTGGATAAACTCTAGATAACTCATTTTCGCGTCTCACGAAAATCGAGATAGATAAACTGTGGGATAAACTATGGAATAATTTATCCACTCGATGTTCTCGAGATAAATATTTATCTATTGGATAAATAGTTACAGTTCAAAGTAATTTGGTATTTTAGTATTATATCTTTGAAATTGTGTTTATTTTTGTAAGTAAGAGTACATTTCATTAAAATAAATTAATTTTATATTTTAAAATGAGTAAAAAACCCTTTAATTAGATAATATGTCAACTGTCAATCGTCAACCCGTGGATCACTCGTAATGCTTCGTGAAACGCTCGAAAAATTTATTCGCTTGATAAATATTATCCATAGATAGATATCTATTGAATAACTTATTCTTCGTGAAACCGAGCATAAAGGTGATAATATCATCTTTGTAAGCTTAGCAACGAATGCCAGTGTATTCTCGTAGGACGTCATCAAGAGTTCTTTGAAAAGTAGAAGGTGCATTTTTCAGGCCGAAAGGAAGACGTGTAAATTAATATTTACTGTTGTTAGCAGAAAAGGCTGTTTTTTCGATGTCACTCTCCTTCAATGGTTATTAATGAAAGCCACTCCTCAGATCGAGAACTGCAAACCTTCCATTTTTCCCTAAGTTGGTGAGAACTTGAACTTGAATTAAGTTTGCGATAGTCGATATTTCTTTTTCAAGTAGTTTCTTCATCTGACTCTCGACTTCGCTTTTAAGGGTCAAAGGATAGGGGTATTATTTAGAGTAGGCAGGGTCACATGCGGAAGTGCGAATTTCTCCTTTAATGACGGAGGTGTGTGCTAGTTTCTCATCGGGATCAGAAAATAAATTTGGGCAGGCTTTGATAATCTCTTAAAGCTGATCACGAGTTAGCTTAGTTAGATGGGAAGTCCGAAAATTGATTGATTTTATGGATTCAGAAGAATATTGTTTGAGAGGGACTCTAATGCCTGGAACAATGGTCATGAAATTGTTGTTGGTGTGAATAATTGTGCTGTGGTCCTTCAGAGTGTCTGCCAATTATGCCATTGTGTGGAGTTAGATTAGGAAAAATAAAGAATAATATTTTTTTCGAATTTTCACCCAAAATATCAATTGGGCTGTGATGAGTAAATTTAGTGTTACTGCCCACGCAATAAGCGAAAACGGCTTTATCATTTGGAATAGCGTTTCTAATTAATCGAGGTTGAAAATAAGTTTTATTAGAGCTAGTGTCATTCAAAAATTCTAAAACCTCTTCGTGCTTCATCACCTTCTCAAAATATGGTTATGAAGAACGCTCTAATCTAAGAACCGAATGGCCCAATCAAGGTCAACACCGTACATATTCCGTGAAATCTTCGGGATCTTCGGATTACAATAAGTGTTTCTTCTTAGTATTTATTTAAATGAATGTATCTTATGCAATGGTTATATTGAGTGGTGACAGAAAAGATAAATTACAAGTTTATTTTTTGCGCCTTTTTTCTTTTCTTCTATGATGGTGCGGTAGTTCTGACATTTACTCGGCACTGGACATTTTAGGTTTTTTTTAAATTCGCTTTGATGCAAACTTTCTCTGATTTGCGTTTTTTACAATTCGGGCATATTTACGACTCATATGCAACGATATCTTTAATTTTTCATCTTCTCAAACTCCTTACAATGACACCCGAACGGATGTCCTATCTGATCGCGTTCTCACGCTACACTGATTTATAATTTTACACACCGCTTATTAACAACAATCATGCGTACCTACGATGCACTATCCCGATGAAGTCACACAGAAAGCAAATGCTGCACGATGAACACGTGCAGACATGCTCTATCCATTGCGACCTCAACCGCTTTTATCGCATTATAAGCCTCGTAACTATTAGCGATTGAAATCTTACGGTATACGTCAACGAAATTACAACAAGACTTTCGTACTAAGTTACACTTTAAGTACCAAACTATTAATTACAAAGATTATGGAGAGTAGTACGGTAACAGACTCGATAAATCACAAGTTCATTGTTTTGCGCCGTTTTTTTATTTCTTCTTCGATGTCGCTGTAGCTTTCACAATTGCTCGGCACTAGACATTTTTGGTTTTTAATACTCGTTTTGACGCGGGTTTTCTCCAGTTAGAGTTTTTACAATTCGGTGCATATATATGGCACATATGAGACGATTTCCTTCATTCTATTTTCGTTTTCATATTCATACCGATTTTTGCTTATATTTCGGAGAATATTTTTATTGTTCAACTCTAGGTCCTGGTATTGTTTAACTTTAGGTACCTTAGGTCCTTTTCATGCTTTTTGCAATGATACCAGAATCAACGTTTTAGCTAAAAGCCTTCTCACGCTACACTCATAAATAACTTTACGCAACGCTCAGAACAACAATCACGCGTAGGCACTTACACTAGCCCGATGACGTCAATGGCAAAACAATCGCCACACAATAAATATCCACTGTGACCTCAACCGCTGTTATAGCATGATTAGTCTCGTAGTTATCAGTGATTGAAAAATTACCTATGTTGTAACACAAGAATGTTAGACTGGCTACCAATGGACATACTCAACGAAAAGAAGGACGTTTGCACGTCAAAATTAATGTTTGCAAGTGTTTCTGTAGGAGCTATGCCAGGGTCGTCTTGTTGCTCAACGTAATCAGATACGGATTGGTCGAAATGTTGGTCCTGTGACATATGTTCATTGTATTGTTCTAAGTTCTGGTCTGCTTCGTCTGTCGTTTGGTCCTCTGAATTTTCTATGTTGAACACCATTTGTGCTTTATTGAGGATCTTAGCTTGCACCGAGTTTGATTGTGGCGTTCTTTTTCGGGGGAATTGATTTAAAAGTAATGTACCATATTTGAACTTGTCGATGTGTTCTGGTCTGGTCTGCCCCACGTCTATTGGTTCTGGTTTTGGGAATGGTTTTGGCGTTGGTCTCGGTGAGAAATAATGTAAATAATGGGATGGCCCTTGTGGATGCTGATTCTGATTGTAGTAACTCCTGTTGGAATTGAATTTTTGAATTGGGCGAGGGTCGTGAAATAGTTCTGGATAGAAATCGCGCCTAGGAGCGAATGAATGTTTTATCTGTGGTGATAGGGGTACGTAATAACCATGCCACCACGGTTATTGGCGTATTGTACGCGAAAATCAACATTTTATAATTTTAAGCATAGATGCAAAGCTTGTGGCAAATCGATGGATTCCCTTATATGGTACTTAATAATTTAGAAAGGTCTCCTCTAAGACCTCTTATGAACGTATTCAAAGCTTTATTTCTATAAACGTGCGTATGGTTGTTAAGGGAATCTAAGCTTATATCCATAGAAGAGATTTTGTTCAAAATCAGCGAGAGATGATGATAGACGGCTTGGTAAAATTCGGGTATCGATCTATTTCCTTAAACCAATGCCGTCGCCTGGTATTCAAGCGTACCCCGATCCCTTTTGTCGGCATAATGTAGTGTGAGACATTACCAGATTTTTGGCCAACTGAATGGAGTGCTATAGGACTCGAGGGCAATATCAGCGTGTCCAATGATTTCATTACGGATGACATTGTATATGTCGTAATATGTTTGTGTTCCTTACAATTGACCGTACGGGTTTAAAATGCGTTCGACACTCTTTTTCCAGGAAGAGAAATTCTCTGGCTGGCCAGAAAATTCTCTGAGGCATTTAACCACATCGGGAATTCTGTCCACTTCTATGATGTTGTCCCTATGAGTAGCGTGAATTGTCTGGTCACTGTCATTGTTGATATCCACGTCGGGATTTAGGAGCAAATTTTTTAATTGCGTACCTTCTCGTTTTAATACTTCCGTGACAATTAGTGTTACTTGTGCTGTAAAATTAAATTGTGTGATTTGATGTGGGGCAGATGAACTACTATATTTCCCAAAATTGGAGGTCGGAGAAAAGAAGTCATTATGCCAAAAAGAAAACGAAAGGCGTAGCCAAGTTCCGCGCCATAGGCTTTCCGTGAAAACGTCGGGGAAAAATTACAATAATTATTTCTTATTAGTATGTTATTATATATATCTCTTTAATACAATTGTTTTATACAATAGAACGGTTAAAGAATAGATAAATCAAAAGCTGATTATTTTGAGTCTTTATTTTATTTCTTCTTCGATGCTGCCATAGCTATCACATTTGCCCGGCACTGAACATTTGAGGTTTTTTAAATTCAGTTTGATGGAAGGTTTCCCTGGTTTGAGTTTTCTACAGTTCGGTCTATATTTGCGACTATTGTAACACCAATTTTTGCTCAAAGTTCGGCAAATAATTTTACTGTTCACTTTAGCTCCTGGTTGAACTTTCCAAGCTCTTTACAATGACTAGGGGGCGCCCCCTGCTCGCCACGCTCGCCAACCCCCGCCGTTCGCTCCGCTCACTCTAATAGCTCGCGCATGGAGCTATATATACAGTAGCATTGTAAGTAAAAAGGTTATTTAGTTCAGACTGTAGTAGCAATCATTTCAGCTAATTTTGCACGTCAAAGTACATCTATATTGAATGAGGCCCTATCTATAATTATCGAAAACCTTGCGGGTGCGGTTGCGGATGTCAAAAGATCTTAAAATTTTCTCATACAAAATACTTTTTGTAAAAATTCTTTCATCTTCTGCCAAATGACCTTGGCTTTGTGTTTCAGAAATACATATAAACACGCAATCGGTTAAACGATCTAACTCTACTGGCTACAACATACAATTAACGGTGAGAAAATATAGGTTGTTTGAGTAAGATTCCTGATTTTTGAAACGTTTGCCCCTGGGATTTATTAATTGTCATCGCAAAAGCCAGAGTGACGGGAAGTTGAGTTTCTTGAAAAGAAAAAGGCAAAAATACGTCACACGTGTCGAAATACGTGTGTTTCGGAAAACTCCTGCTAAAATCTCACAATCCAAAAAATTTTCTTTTGCATTTGAACTAAACGAATAGGTGTACCATTGACCAAGCAAGTCATGTCCTGTACACAAATTACGAATAAGTAAAAGTATGCAATTTGGTTTTTAAAATAAATTTGTGGGATCGGGAGCCAACTTACATCAACTGAGTTTAAAAATTCTACTGGAAAATTAATTTGCTCTCTATAATCATCACTCAAGATTTTATCGGAACTCAAATATATTCGTTTCTCTCCGGCCAGGCTGTTAAAGATTTCTGCACCAATGAAAGTACAGGCTTCATATTTGGGTGCTAATATAACCGAATTGAGAATATCGTTAGACTTTATGGTTTCAGATACATTGCCATAAGTATCTGGAATCACGAAGTTGCAGCTAACTAAATGGGAAGGAATTTCAATAACATCTTGGCTGTAATCTGGAAATGTGGGTAAAGTTCCATTACAAAGAGATTTAAGAAATTCAACGAATTCAATCTCATGAGGTGAAGCTCTCATATTTTGGGTAAAAGTTATTTTGTGGATTTTGAAAATTCGGACCATGAACTAAGGCAATTCTCAATAAGTGGTACACATGTACCGTGAGATATAGCTGGCAATATTCGTCAAGAATCTCCACAGAGTAAAAAAGTCTTGCCTCCGAAATGTTTAGTTGAAGTACAGAAGGAATCGTTTACTGAACAAAATTTCCTCAATAGCTAATAAAGCACGGTTCTATGAATCATTTTCTGAAGAGGTTCTTAAAAACTCGTCACACATGAAAATTTTGAATTCATTCCAGAAATCTGAAGCATTTGTAGGAAAGTTCATACCACAAATAGGATATGGCAACTAACTCTCTTAACTGCTGAGAGGACTTACACTCTTTTACTTCTAATAAATATTCACGCCACTCTCCATCATTTCATGCGATACTTCGTGCATGTGCTGAAAATGTGCAGTAAATAATGTTCCCAATAGTACCCAAATCCTGATGGGACCTCGAAGATGAAGCTAAAATAGTCTCAAATGGAACAACTCAACATAAAACATAAAATAATCGAGCAAAATCTCTACTACTTCCTCTTCGAGGTTTTTCGATTTTTTTTCTTTATCTACCTAAATATAATGTATCGGCGTCTCTGTATATAGAAACTCGGACGAACTAATTCGATTGATTTCATAGAATGCAGTCAATTTTGTTCTTCTGTGATTTTTAAGAGCTTGCTGAACATTTCCTTCCCTAAAGACTGCATTTGGGCGATGAGGCAAGTGACATTCAAGTCGAACTATAATATATTACGTGACTGGTAATGCATTGGATACTCATTTATGCGGCAACTATCTTCCGTAGATCCAACATAGTGACCGGACAGAAAACTATCGATTTCATCTATATAACCTTTGCCATCAACTTCACCTCAAACTCTTCCAAACTGTAATAAGGCACAGTCGTATCCTTTATAAACATATTTGTACATATATTTTAGACTCTTTATTGTGCCAAGAACTTCCACATTAAAGTAGCAATCAAATTTCGCTAAAAGATATGGATTTTAAGTAACAGCATAACGGTTGCCATCAGAGTGGCCACGAAAGTTACCTGTTATACCATTTACACGACGCATCTAACATTGGCTAGAGTTTTTTTGTAAAAGTCCTTAGAAAAGCTTTTGCTGCATTTACCATCTCTCATACAGAAGAGGATATGATTCAATAAACCACATGGACCGTGGATCATATGGTTTTTAACTCAATTACGAGGTTGTGGGAAATACATATATATTGTAAATAAAATATATCTGGAATTTCCGTACAAACGAAACAACTTTCATTTCCAACCGTTTCTTTTTTCTCTAAATTGAGGTTTTAAAGATGAGTAGACAATAGTTTGGAAATATGATATAATTTAAGATTTTCACTTTGAATCAGTTTTTTGCTCGTAGCGGCCAAATAAAGCATTCTAGGGGGTATGATCAACCCCTATTATTTTTTCATTTCCCAACTTTTGGCCATATATCATATTTCTCTAAATTATGTTTTAAATGTGGGTCCATACAAAAGTTGGGAAACATGATAAAATTCAAACTTTCGCTCGCTTTCCATAAATATTCGTGAAAGTTAACCTCGCGTTTTCTAGAAATAACTGTAAAATTCTGATTTTCCATATTTTTTAAAATAAAATTTGCATATATTTTTATCAAATTAGCAAAAAACAATGGTATAAGTAAACGATGGCTTTAAATTTGTCTGTGGTAATGCATCCATATTATTGGCTGTGGCCATATGATCATTGTTTTGGCTTTTGTCTGGAAGAATGCAATTTTATTAGCCAAAGATTGCCTTCTTCCAGGCAAAAAACAAAAGAATGAACATGTGAATATTGTCTGTGATATGGCTGCATTTGCCCCTCACATTATCATTGGCATAGATATTAGGTTTGAGTGAAAAGAATGCACGTATTTGGCATAAATGGTTGTTTATTCAGTCGAACGTATGATCTATGCAAATGATAATGTTAAATAAGTATGTTCTATATTTTAATTTTTTCGTAGAGGAATGCAATTATATTTTAATTCTTTTGGTTTGTGTCACCAGTAGAAGATTGATCCATTTGGTTTGATTTTCGACTATTTTAGTACTTGTTATGTATCGGGGAAACAAACCAAAAATTAACATATGGTTGCATATTTCCAGGCAAAAAGTAAAACATTCACACTCACACATTCTTCCCAAAAGCATCATCTACGCTATAAATGTACTCAATTCACGCATACTATCCTATTGAATTTTTTAATTTCAATTTAAAATTAAACTAATTTATGATTAAATTTAGGAAAAACAATTAGGTGATGCACAAAGAGGAAAAACTAATCCTCCGAATGGTATAATTTTTATGCTGGTAAGTCCACCTGGTTTCCTGTAAAAGGGATAACAAAAAAACGTGTCGCCTATTTATATATAGATACCAAAACCAACATTCTAGCTAAAAACGTTCTCATGCTACACTCATAAAAATCTTAACACAACCCTTATTAACCACAATCACGCGTAAGCGCTTTCACCAGCCCGATGATGTAACGGGCATGACAAACGCTGTGGAATAAATATATAAATACAATCATTATATATAGTAGTAGGGTTACAGAATAGATAAATCACAAGTTTATTGTTTTGCGCCGTTTTTCCATATTTTCTTTGATGCTGCCGCAGTTCTGACAATGGCTCGGCACTAAGCATTTTTGGTCGTTTTGATGCTAGTTTTCTCCGATTTGAGTTTTTTACAATTCGATGCATATTTACGACGCATATGAGACGATATCTTACACTTTTTTCCATTTTCAAATTCATACTAATTTTAGTTTATATTTCGGCCAATATTTTTATTGTTTCACTTAAGGTCCTGGTACTTCCTTTCAAATTCTTTACAGTGACATCAAAATCCACGTCCTGGCTCAACGCGTTCTCACGCCACACTCATAATAAATAGCACGAAGACGATAATGACAAAACAAACGCCACACAAATAATACGTACAAATATGCTCCATCCACTGTTAATTCAAACATTGTTATCGCATTATTAATCTCGTAGTTATTAGGGATTGAAAAATGACGGAATTTCGTAACACAAGAATGTTAGACTGTCTACTAATGTACATACTCAACGAAAAGAAAGACGACGTCTATTTATATATAGATAAATAAGTACTTTTTACTTTCTCTTGCTTATTTATTTACTTTTTATTTATTCTAGGTAAGTACTGTCAAATCAATTAGTTCAGTCATTCATTATTAAAGTAATTTAGCATAGGTTATAAAAAATTATCACATTTCAATTAATAAATGTACCTCTCGTTTGTCACACTTGCTGACAACAATTTTTATCAACAATTGCTTGAGCTCTCTAGTTTATTGAACCTATCTTTAACTTAGGTCATCAGATTTGGTTTCATTGATACCTTGAGCAACCTATGCGTTTTATTTGTTTCTGTGTATACGCATTTTTGTTCACGCGTACACCCGACAATATATAGCTAACTGGTGTCACTGTCGTTGTATATGAGTGAGATTATCTAGCAGTCATTTCCATATTTAGTGTAAGGATATTAACAAAATCATATTTATTATGATGTTTTGCTACTTCTCCTGCTCCAACATCCTGTCGCTTATATTTAATGCCGCAATTAAAGTTTGGAATGCTGACGTCGTCGTCATTGTTTAACTTCGTTTCTGACAACATAATAAGATCTTATAGCAAACATAATTATAACATTGTATACAAATAATCCACACCTCAGAGTCTTAAAATCAAATATTTGCTTGCCCCCAGTTTCCAGTCGATTCAAGAAAAGTCTTCATTCGTCCTGCAAATGAGACATCATAGAAGAACCTCTTTGACCAGATTAATCGTAGAATCATCTCCATCAGTTTTAATCCATAATCGTTCAATGCTGATGACACGTTATAAAGCCATGTGCACTAATGATTACGAGTGTTATGCTCTATTTTTTGTAAGGGCGGGGTGACGTTTTAAAAATTTTTTCATGCAATTTTTTATTTTTTATTTGAAGTTCTTGAACTTTATAACTTAAAATGTACTTGACCAGTCCATTTGAAATTTTAAACTCTATTTCTACACATAATTCAACAGTTTTGTTATTTTGTTTTGTTTTTTCCATTTTTTAAGAACAAATGCTTTGAAATATTCTATCGAAAATCGCGTATTTCAATTCAAAACGCTGACTTCTCCAATATCACCAAAATCGAGATGCACTGATTCCCCCCCTGCGCCGTTTGCTAGGCCATCTTCCACATTAATATCCGTTGCGATCATATTGTTGTATATTTGCGCAGTTGTATGAATTTATATTGGAATTACTTTATTCTGCACTTATTCGGAGTAAAAACCCGACCCTTCTCTCTTTCACATTCTTCATTGATTGTTTAGCTGGCCTTCCTACTTCAATCCCTAGACCTTTACTTTGTTAGAGCTGCTCCATTGACTCTTTTTCGGTCCATTTTCAACTGTGTCATGTAAAACTCATTTCTTTATCAAAACACTCCTTATGACCTCTAATGGCAATACATTACAATACATTCCGAAATCCGGACTAGCTACTCACTGATTTCCAACTAACTCCTAGATTCACTAACATGGTTTTTTTAACTATTGATCACGGAAGTAAAGCTGTCAATTTCCATCTACTTTACTTCCGTGATGAACAATTAAACAAATTAACAATAACCTACTATTTCCGTGATAAACAGTGAAACAAATTAACAATAACCTAACCTACTCAATGCTAAAATTATATGAACCAAATTAAGCAAAAACTTAACCTATTGAACTTGAGCGCTGACTCAATAATCGAGGTGTTTTCGCTGCGCGCACCTCAATTGTTGTATCAGCGAAAACTTACTTGTGAATAATTTCCACCGGTAAAGTGGGTTACTCGGACGAAATTATTCACATTACATAACATTTTCTCCCCTTTTTGGAGAGTCGTTCCGTAATCTGACATCTTTATATGGTACGCGTGATTTTCTTTTTCAGTATACAAGTTCTGTTAAAAGTAAGATTATTTGCAAAATAAATAATTGGATGTTTTGTGAAGAGTAACAAATTTTTTTCTTAACAGACATACATTACTCCTTAATACATGGTAAAACATTCTCTGAATCCTGTGGAACAATTTTTACAGTTTACAATGTTTTTTGTTAGTAACTCTACAAGTAATTACATTCATCATTTTTATGGCGTATAGAAATACTTTATGTTAAAGATATGTCATATAGTTCCTAGATGACGTAACGTGGATTCATCTGTTTATTTGACTAAAATATTTGAGCCATCTCCAGCGGTCCTACAGATTTTTCGGGTTCTGGATTGCTTATCGGAGGGTTTTGTTCGGTTTTACTATTCGTCGTTATTGGTTGATTTAAACCCCGGGGAAGTCAGGCTGTAAGGTATAATGGCTGATTTTCGCAGTTGTTTTATTTGCGGATTGACCGCCGTGGTTGGGGGTAGATTTATTGTTTTACGGTATCCAAGGACTGTGTATCGAATTATCATGAATAGACCTGTGACGGTTAATACTGCGGAAATGGAGATGTTGATGGCTGGGTGTTGTAAGTAGGGTACAGGGGATTCCGTCCTTACAATTTCTTGTTTTATTTGTTGGGAAATGTTTTAGATGTCCGTTTGGCCTTTAGATATTTGATTTCGGAAATGCTGATGGGAAACTACCTTAATTGTTATGGATTGTTTAGGTTTAATTTGTGGGGATAGCGACGGTACGGGAAATAATTCGGGCATCTGTGGCTGAAAAAATTCTATCTCTTTGTCATTAGCTTTTTGTAGTGCATTTTAAATCATCCAGCTCTGCTTCGCACTGTGAAAATAGTTGAACGATTCCGAAACCCTGCATCTTCTGGGTGAGGATTTTTTCTGGACAAACGATGTGCAATGGATGTAACTGTTTTGTAAGGAAAAGCCAAGTGTTCCTTGCTTCTAACTTAACCAGATAATCGTTCTGATAGGAAATGACGCTCTGCTGGCAATATGCTACATTTCAGAGGGGTTGAAGAAAGGATTTATTGTACATTTTTTTGAAATGGTCCCTTTTATTTGTGGATTTCTTTGTCTGCAGACAGCTACTTGTGTACTCTGTTCGGTGTGTATGGTGGTGCAATAAGTTAGTTCCGCTTTATCTAGTTGGTAAAATAATTGCTTATTGACGCTTGACGCTAGATATGGTTTTTCAATGTCAATGATGGTGGTTTGTCCTGACTCCGTGGCCATTGGTAGCGAGTTAACTTTCTGTAACGTGTATAATTCCATTTCAGGGAGGTGTAAAACGATTCTAACGAGTATCTCGGTCACAAAATATGTGCTTGCTATCCCCGGTCATAAAATATGTGCTTGCTAATAATTCTAGTTGAGAGAAACTGTTCAATTCCAGATTTTTTCCTAACTGTGTCGCTGCCTGAGTGTAAATGTTTGATAATTCTTGAGGTTATATTAGTCGAGGGGGAATTTTTCCCTGCAGCAAGGCTGCTGTGATGTCCACTATGTCTATTTATTGTGTTTAATTGAAAAATAATCCGCCCAAGCATTTGGTCTAATATCATCTTCTGTTCTGTATTCATTTCGTTTTCTGTGATATCCCTCAGTTTTTCAGCTAAATCTTTCTGGTTATCACTGGTTTCTGGAGCATGTCAATTGAGGAATTTAGCACGGTAGTTTGGTGTTGTAGGAGTTCTAGTGACTTGTGGTTTTTGTTACTTAATTCTTGGAGCTTCGTGTAAATTTGGTTTCCGTCGTCGCCGTCTAGTACCCCGAATAGGGAATAGCCGTCGAATAGTGATCGTCTACTGCGAATCTTGGTTCAATATTTGGTTATGCCATCTACTCGTCTCGGTTAGCTCCTTGATTTTTTCTATAAGAAGAGAACAGGAGTTGTCTCCGGTTTTACTTAGTAGTTGCTGACAAGAGGTTTGTACTAGTTCTTCCGCTTTCAATAACGTTGCTAAATGAACTGATTCGTCTTGGAACCTAACCTTTCTAAAAATTTGCCATTCGCCGTGGTAAAAATATATGGACATGGATTGCGTTTCTCAAAGAATATTCCGGTATTATTTAATGGAGTTATCTTAAATAGTTCATCTGCTATTGATGGCTGTATCACAATACTCATTTTGTTAAATTTGGATGGCTGCGAGTAGAAACAAAGTATAAATGAATAAAGGCAGAAGAAGGGTTTTTATTGTTGGTAATGGAGCTGATAGGAGGAAACTACTAAAAGATGTTTATTCCGTGTATTTTATTAACCGATTGTTATGAACACGCTGTTTCCTTTGTTGTGAGACGCCGCGTCACCTAAAGGAATGGAGGAATGTTGTGAGACGCCGCATCACCTAAAAGCAAAAGAGGTTAAAAGACCATAATTATGCAAACACGAAGCATCTACAATACCCATAACACCGGATAATCTAAAAAACAAAGAACACAAAAAACAAAATAATCATAATCACCATTTCACTCACCACTCTAACCCAACAAGAGAAGTGATGTTTATGTTCTCGTTGACAATGGTAATGCACAACAGTTCAGCATATAAACATAGGAAAACATAATGCACATATCACCATGCTCACCATCAAGCAACACAGTCACCGAAGTGTTTCAAAACAAAATAACCCTAAAAGAAATCAAACATCAGACATTAGCTGGTTCCATAAAACTTACCCGAACATCGCCGTCCACATTAATTTGCATAAACACACATAAAATTATATAAAACAAACATAAACAACTGCGCACTGTCACTTGCCAAAACCGACTGTCACTTGTCGAAGTCAAACACATGGGGAAAAGTGAGTTCTAAAAATCTCAACTGGTTACTACATGATGGAGCCACCGTACACTAAAAGGAATTTAGCAACACATGACAACATCGCAATAACGGACGAAATTCCCGGTTTCAAAATATAAAAAGCCGGCGAGAGCTAGGGAAAGCATCAGTTGTCAAAACTAACCTGACTGGGAGAATATCCAAGAAAGGACAAATGAGTACAACTAGCGCTGAAAGTGGTTCGTAAAGCACATCGGTTAAAAGGCATTGGGGTTGAAAGAGGTTGAAAAAACCCATCATCCTAATTTCAAAATCATCTACCGAACACGGTTCCAGCAACCTATCGGTCTTTTGAGGGCGTCTAAAGCGAAAGTGGTTGTATAAACCCATCGTTCAACGTCCAAACCAACCAACCGAACACGGTTCCTGGAACCTATCGGTTTCTGGGGAACCCCAAGTTGAAAGCGGTTGATAAAACCCATCAACTAGGTTCCTAGTCAGCCAAATTAATAAATTCGTCCATCCTCAGTGCCGGAATTGCCTAGGAAATCATTGGCGGAGGCTTTGCGTAACTCGGGGGCCGGTCCTAGGCCTATCACATTGGAGGAGTACCGCGCCCGGAACTTAGCCAGACGAGAGGCAGCACGGCCATCCCCTCAGTCCGACGTTCGTATCCCAAAACATCGCACGGGAAAAGAGGCTAACTTCCGCCGAGCAATAGAGGAAGTCCGGCGTCGCCTGCTATTGGCCGTAGGGCAGGAGCAGCGACTCAAGATCAGTAGGGAGCTACAGAAGCTGCACAATCAGCGGCTGAAATATAGAAAGGAGAAGCGTATTAATAAAAATAAAGAAAAAAAACAAATGAGAATATTATAAAGGAAAAATAAATAAACAAGAATAAAAATATAAAAATACACTGGAAAACACGAATTTAAATCCGAATAACAGTCGGCAATTTTGATTATGTATAAGGTAGAAATTATTCTGTAAAACGAGTTTATATTCATTTGGAGATTTAGTAATTAATTACCGTACGAAAGGAAATTAGAAGGATCAAGAATTTGGTTTATATAGAGGTTTTGTAATTAATTGGCGTGTTCAAGAATTTGGAGATTTCGTAATTAATTGGCGTATGAAAAGGAATTAGAATAAGGTTTTAGGAATGATCAAGAATTTGGTTGTTATAGAGATCTTGTAATTAATAGGAGCGATCAAGAATTTGGATTATATAGAGATTTTGTAATTAAGTGGCGTATGTAGGCAACTTAGAATAAGGTGTTAATAATGTTCAATTAAATAACAAGTTTCAAAAAGACAGTAGGACTTTGATTCATCAAATGGGTTGTAAACCTTCGACATTTAACTGTATTGAATTCAATAACAAAAACAAAACTACAACATTTTTTGCCCTTTTGAATGATGGTACAGTGAAAGCCCTCTTAACGGACATCTCCTATAAACGGACATCTCTATTCAACGGCCATATTGTTGGGTACCAAACATTTCGTACTATTTTTTTAAGGATGTAGGCCCTCTGAGGCTGACGCCCTCTTAACCGGACGCGGACAGAACCTTGCTTCTGTATTTTATTAAAATGCCCTCATGTACGGACACGAAACGAAGTTTTTGTATGAAAAAAAAAAATGAAAAATTCCTGTTAGGCAGACTGAAAATATTCCTTTCCGTAGTGTTCGTAAGTGTCAGAACTAAACTCGAAAAGGGCACTCCTGGCAACGATTTTTACGCTAACAAGGTTATTCCATGATCAAGAATAGGGTGATCTGATAAACGTCATGGTCATTAAAAATCAATTACATATTCATACCGATTAATTGCCTGGGAGGTCTTGGGGTCGAATGGGATATCATTCTACCACCAGTTGATCTCGAAATTGGTTTAGCGACTAATCGTTCCGCGAAACTTAAAAATTCAAAACCTTCCAGAAGTGACAAGCTCTTTGCATTTGAAGTTTATAAGTGTCATGAGGCGATTCATGGCGCGACGCGGACTCAACGACTTCAGTGACTTCGAATGGTCCTAGCCAAGAAGCACTGAATTTGTTGGTTTTACTTTAATTTTTCAAAAGTATCTTGTCTTTAACGTGGAAAATTACGGAATTTGATCTTTTATCATAATACTCTTTTGACTTGTTTTTACTTTGATGAAGATCTTTCCGCGCAATCTCATATGTTTTTGTAACTTGTTCCTTAACTCGTAAAAGTAATTTTCATGGTTGTAGATTGGCATAGATTTTTGTTTTAACGGAGATGGTAACTCTGCCGTGAAACCGAACAAACAATCTAGGGTTTAACCTTGTACCCAGGTGTGGTGTGTTGTTATAGACAAAAGAAACTTGTCGTAACCATTTGTCCCATGCACTTGGACTATTGTCGCAGAACATCTTTAAATATTCTACCAAAGGGCCATGGCTGCGCTCAAGCGATCCATTCGATTGTGGGTGAAATGCAGTGGTTTGAATTTTCTTAACTCTAAGCAATTTACAAACCTGCTTGAAAAGTTCGCTTGTGAAATTTCCACCCCTGTCTGTTATGAGTCGCTTCAGAATTCTATATCGACTGATGATCTCATCGAAAAAGACTCTAACAACTGTGAATGCCTCGCAATTTGGTAGTGAGTAACAGTCCATGAATTTACTCAGTTCATCTGCGAAAGTTAGAATATAATTATTCCGTCTGTGAGTGACTGGTAGGGGACCCAAAATGTCCAGATAAACCTTCTCAAAAGGCTTGAAGGCCGTATCAGTTATGACCATTGGCATAAGCGTTGCATAAGCCGACATTTTGGGCATTTCTTAATGTACTGTTTTATGTCCTGGTACATATTCTTCCACTGGTAAAATTTGCAAAGTCTTAGATATGTTTTTAGTTCACCCCGATGGCCACCTAAAGGTGAATCGTGATACGCTCTTATGATCTTTTGCTTATCGCTTCCTTCGCTGACAGTTTGTTTTGTTACCTCAAGCTTGGCTTGGACCTCCTCGGGCAGGTCGCGCTCTTCTTCCTCTGCGTTGTCTGTTTCTTGGTTATTGTTTTCTATCTCGGCATTGGTTACCGCTCGTTACTCATCATTCCTTTTCGCTTGAGCTCTGGGCGAAAACCTTGTAAGTGGGTATACGACTAAGTGCGTCTGCGTTGGTATTGCCCTTACCTGGTACATATTCAGTAGTATAGTCATCTTCCAACAACTTTTGATGGAATTGCGCAAGTATAGAGGAGATATCTTGCATATTAAACATACCCTTAATAAGTTTGTGGTCTGTGTAAACGTTGGTATGTCTCCCGTAGAGGTAACATCTAAATTTCTTCATCGCTGACACTATAGCCAACAGTTCTCTCTCGATAGTAGAGTAATTTCTCTCCGCTTTGTTTAACATGTGACTTGCGTAGGCTATTGGTCTATCCTTTCCTTTTCCCCTTGTGATAGTACGGCTCCTACGGCATCCATGCTCAAGTCTGTAGTGAGAAGGAAATGTTTGGAAAAATCGGGATAAACCAAAAGCGGGGTTGATACTAGTGATTCTTTGAGTTGTTTGAAAGCCTGATCACAAGCGTCGCTCCAATGGAAGTCGACGTCCTTCCGTAGTAACCTTGTCATTGGGGCTGCGATTCGAGAGAAGTTGGGAATAAATTTTCTATAATAATTAAGTAGACCAAGAAATAATTGCAATTGTTTTTCATTCTACGGAACTTGAATCTTTTGAACACAACTGGTTTTCTGTGAGTCTGGTAGAGCTCCGTCCTGAGTGCATTTGTGTCCTAAATAAATTATCTCTGAGGAATTGACATTTCGCTGGTTGGAGTTTAAGTCGATATTCTCGTAGTCTATCAAAATCCTTTTTCAACTTTAAATTGTGGTCTAGCAAATTTTTCTGGTGGATTACTAGGTCATCCAGATAGACAAAGCATTGAATCCCATATAATCCCGTTAGAATGTGATTCGTGGCTCTCTGGAATATTGCTGGGGCTCCTGTTAATCCAAATGGCATAATGTCGATCCGGAGTACTGAAAGCCGTTTGAGCTTCATCTTTGGGATCAACGAGCAATTGATGGTAGCCACTTGCTTAATCTAATATCGAGCATGGCCAAGTTGATCCAGGATATCCTCTATTCGTGGCAGTGGGAAAGCGTCGCCTGTCGTAATTTTGTTCAATTTACGGTAATCTATTACTAATCTCCATTTCTTGGAGCCATCTAATGCTGATTTTTTTGGTACCAGAAGGATTAGTGCGTTCCAGGGGCTTTTGCTTGGAACCACTATGTCTTTTGTAAGCATGTCGTTTACTTGATCTTTTATTATCTCCTTATTTATTTATTTATTTATTTATTTATTTATTTATTTATTTATTTATTTATTTAACTTAACTTAGTACAAGTTAATACAACGGTTGAGAAAAAGAAAAAAGGGAAATTTAAGCAACATAAAGCAAAGGGAAAAAAAGTTATAATACAACTTAAACTAGAATTAAAACATCTATGTTATGAAGCGATCTAAAGAGTATTAAGCTACGTAAAGCAAAGGAAGAAAAGATATATTACAATATAAACTAAAATACAAATATCTAAAATTATTAGGCAATATAAACAAGATGGTGTCCGTTCGGGTCGGGGAAGGTCCGGAAGGGCTGCAAAACTATGACACGCGATCAGCCAAGGAGCGGAAGATAGAACGTGCAAAGGTATTATCACATGCGGCTTGAAGTAGGGGGATGGTCCGATTATACAACCTAAGCATTCGTGTAATGGGCTCCATCCTACCACAGTCGGTGTGGTGGTAGCCGATAATGAAAGATTCGCAGGCTCTGAGGGATCTACCATGGGAACGCTGGACGAACTGGCTGCGGATGTCCGGGGCTACAATATGTCCCTGGATGATGCCATGCACGAAAGATAAATCGGCCATGACACGGCGTCCCGAGAGAGATTGTAAATTAATGAGCTTTACGTTTAAAACGGCGACGTTTAAAACAAGGTTGCTTTTGCTGCACCACAGAGAGAGGCGGTTGAGATCATGCTGTAGGTCAAGATTGTCAGAAGGACGGACAATATTTTTGTACAACTTTGTGTCATCAGCATAGGAGAGAAGAAAAGAATTCAAAATAACGCTGGATAAGTCGTTAGTAGCGGTGATAATTAGTAGCGGACCAATACGGCTGCCCTGGGGAACGCCGGAAGTAGCGGTAAAGCTATGGGAGAGGGAAGTACGGAAGCGAACACGGTATGTTCTATTATGCAGGTAGGAACCGATCCACCTTAGGAAGGAATCAGGGCAGCCAACCAGTTTAAGCTTTAATAATATAAGACTATGAGGAATGCTGTCGAAAGCTTTCCTCATGTCAGTGAATATGGGCTCGACGACTTCGCCGCGCTCTAAAGCATTTAAGGTGAAGGAAACGAACTGCACAAGACTAGTAGTGGTAGATCGACATTTTAGGAAGCCGTGCTGATTAGGAGAGATGGAGGAAGTAAGGAAGGGGTACAGTTTGCCAACAAGTATCTTCTCGAAGATTTTAGGAATAACAGAAAGTTTAGCGATGGGCCTATAATTAGATGCTTCGATCTTAGATCCCTTTTTGTGGACTGGGACCAGAAATCCCGTCTTTCAACAGTCAGGAAATATACGCGACTGGCTAGAGACATTGAAAAGTCGCGATAACGGTCCAGCTAGAAGAGATGCACTTCTTTTTAGTACGATAGGTAGAATTCCATCAGGGCCGGGAGGAAAGTCATCCTTGAGGTGTAAGAGCTCAACAAGGATTTCCACCTCGGACATATTAAGATTAGGGAAGTTAAGTGGGAGGGAACTAGGGGCGGGCTTCAAAGAAGTAAAATATTCTTCATCTGGCACAAAGTGACGATCCCTAAAGGTGGAAGAGAAGAAGATCGCGAAGAGGTTCGCGATAGTAGTGGGATCATCACACTTCGAACCGAGGTAAGAGATGGCCAGAGGATAGTTATCCCCTTTGCGTTCCCGCTTAGAGTTTACAAAGGAGAAGAAAAGACGTGGATTCGAGGAGATATTCCATTTAACACTTGATATATAGGCCTTATAACGGGATTTAACAAGGAAAGAAAATTCACTGTGGGCAGCGCAGAAGATTTCATGATCAGCAGGGGACCCGGAGTGAAGATATTTTTGCCAAAGGGAGTTGCGCCTGTTCCTCAGAGACTTAACATCTCGAGTGTACCATTTGGGAGAAGAGTCATGAGGAGGTGGAGAAAAGAACGGAGTAGAAGAAGAGATAGATGAACGCAGGGCGTCATAAAGTTTGGAGGCATCAACTGGTTGAGAGAGATCCATGGAAGGCACACTATGGCAGAATCCTATAAGGTTAGCCTGAAGATGATCAAAATCGGTTTTGCGAAAATTGAAACTAGCTGGCAAGGGGGAAGTTAGATGGTGGGAGTTATTTAAGTGCATGATAGAGATTGAAAGGGGAGGATGGTGAGGATCGATTGTGCAGAGGGAGGCGGCACTGGGAGAGACAAGCACGTTAGCCGGGTCATTGGAAAGGACTAGGTCAAGCAAGCGCTGGTTCAAGTTAAGGACAGAGTTAAGTTGGAACAAGGAGTGATAACTGATGGAGTCGATAAATGTGATATAAGGTTGCGAAGTGGGGTTTGAGGGAGAAAGACAGTTATACTCAGAGTCGGGTGACCAGGTAATGTGTGGTACGTTAAAGTCACCAGTGAGTAGTAGGTGATCTTTGGGCATGCGGAAACCTGTACAATCTTTGGCGTATGGGGGGAATTTTCAGCTTCAGGGGAATTTCATGTTTTATGACGTCTCAGAAAGTCAGTGCATCCCCGTCCAAATAAAAAATGTCATTATAATCTCGATAGTGGTTGGTTATGGTTTGCCTTTCTTCATTATTAAGTGAAGGATCTAGTATAATTTCTTTGTCTAGTAGCTCTAAATGATTATTAATTGAACGTATTGAAAATATTTTATTTGTGGTTGTGTTAAAACTTTTTCCAGAAATTTAATTGTTGTTTATGTGGTAGAATTCTTCGTAGGGGGCGACCCTGGGCGTCAAATGTTTAAATGTCACATCTCTTGTCGTTGAGTTAATTATACTTGTTTTGATATATTTATTTTCTACTGAGCGAAGTGAGTTAGTGAGATATACTCCAGGGCTTATATCTTGCAAGAAACAGACTACATTCTGAGCAGGCGTATCAACAAACAACTTGACAATTACCAATTATGGTCTTCATTAGGTGTTGTCTCGCGTGGAGCTTCTGTGCGAAGAAGCCCTATGCTGGACAAGGAAGTACTCTTTTCCTCCTTCGTTGAGGTAGTTTTACCAATTACTTGACGTTGCTATGAAATTCTACATTTCACCTATTTCACCTATTGAAATGTAGAATTTCTGTTAAAATACCTGTTCTCTTATGGTTTTGCCTGTGAAGTTCATCCGAACCATGTTCAGGACGCTGGAGGTATGGGGCATTTAGCCAGCTTTACCTCATGATTGATGATTTTTTTTGCTGTAAGGCCTCGAGGCAAGGTCAGTTCGTGGAGGGTATATGGCCTTACGGCCAAGTTACCCGAGTCAAAGAAACACACTCGTTCCAGGAGCCGTAGTATATTTTTGACTGACTTCTGTACATTTGTGAACCTTAATATATGCTTATATCTAGCTTAGTCAGTAATTTCCCCTACTCTTACCTTAATTTCCAAAATGGTCAAATGCAAATTCCATCGATTGGGTCATTGATCGAATGTCATTGACATTGATCGTCCGAATTATTGAAATCGATCAAGTCGTTGACCCAATCGATGCATTTTCCATTCATTATTTTAATTCTAAATTTTCTCCCGAGTCAGCAGAATTGCCAACCCGGCCAAATATTTTATTAAATTTAATATTTTACAATGACGTTTTTACCTGAGTCAGAACATATGCTGACTCAGGTGACAATATTTCAGGTGGAAACTTTCCATGACCTTCCCCAAGGCTGAATGCCCTCACGGAAGGTTATGGTTCTTCTAGGTATAACAACGTTGTTGTTTTTGTTGAGGCCTTTTTTCCGTTGACGGAAGTTCGCTATTTATGACATATTTGTTACTATCTGTGCGAATAATTTTCCTGACTGACAATGGGGATCGCTTGTTAGTTTTTTCATTTCATTTATCCTTAAAAGTTATTTTGGGTTTGGTCTTGTTCAGTGTTATTTCGGGTAGGGAGATTTACTTCATTTTCGAAATGAACCAGTTGTCGGGGGCCATCTATAATTGCATGTTTCGACAGAACGTCTTGTTCTAATAGACCGTCTGCTTCGAAATTTAGGGAAGAATCTATAACTTGGGATTGTAAGGGAATTGGAGTTGAAAACAGGATTTTTTCAGAAGTCGAACCTTCCGATTCCTTTTGCTGATATATTATGGATGGTTTTATGACGCTTTGTTTTACGAGGCTTACATCAGCTCCTGTATCGAGCAAGAACGTTGTGTGAGGTTTCGTGGTTATTTTAATCGGGAGTTTAACATTACCATTAGTCATTTTTAGAGTGTGAATTTGTCTTTGTTACTGTTTATAGTTACACCGTTCTTCCTTCTGGGCCCTGTTTCATGAAACTACAAGTCTTGTAATACAAGCAATTTTGCTTGTAAAATCAAACGATGTAAGATCAAACGATTTTACAAGTGTGCGTTTCATGAAACTACACATGTAAAATACAAGCTACAACCCCATTTTTAAAATTACAAGTCGAAAATTACACTCGTAATTGCGTTATTGTTTCACAAATAAAACGCTGCCAGTTGTAACTTGTGAATTTGTATGAAAAATTTATAGAGTCTCGGGAGTCCCTAAGAAAACGTGTTTATTTTAGTAGTCAACGTTTAAAAGCATGTTTTGTAGTTTAAATAAAAGGTATTCATTATAACAAGGTGTCATGTGGTCTAGTTACTCCAGTGAAGACGAAGTAGTGATAAGAAGGCGTCGAATATTTAGGAGGAGGATCGATTATGTTGATATGAAAATGTCTTATGAATATAATTAAAGGTTTCGGCTGAGTCCACAAAAATTTCAAGGTTTGGTGGACCTATTAGGACCCTATTTACAAAGGGTAACAGAAAGAAGCAGAGCGTTATCCGCCGAACTGCAGCTGCAAGTTGCTCTACACTTGATTGGGTCAGACGCTCAGTACCATGCAATTGCTGATATGCATGGCATTAGTAAAGCAAGGGTATTCCGAATTGTTTGGAATACTGTAGAAGCTGTCAACAATGCTATGTTCGCAGACTACGTCAAATGGCCAGTAAATGTTCAAGACACTGTAGAATGTTTTTTCGCAATCAAAGGAATGCCAATGGTCTGCGGATGTCTTGACGGAACATAAATTAAAATAGATGCTCCGAAAGAACATGAAGATGTTTTTGTGGATCGCCATGGCAACCATTCTATTGCATGTATGGTAGTATGTGACCCAGACTTGACGTTTTATTATTCTTATGCAAATTGACCTGGCAGTACTTATGATGCCCGAGTTTTGCGGAATAGTGGTTTATTTCGCCGAATTGAAATCGGCTGGAGACCTATTGCAAATTGAATCATCTTAGGAGATTCAGCATATCCTTTGAAAGATTGGCTCATTCCCGCGATCGTGAGTGATTGTAATGCCGAAGCCAACAATCGATTTTTAAGAGCGCATAAATCAACCCGAAGAATTATTGAAAATGCTATTGGCATATTGAAGGAAAAATTTCCATGTCTTAACTACCTTCGACTACAGCCCAAATTGGCTTGCAATGTTTTCAACTGTTGTGTAACTTTGTGTAATTACTCCAGGCTTCCACAAGAAGTTCCAAATATCGATCTCGATGAAGATCAAGCTAATGATGACAATATCTCAGAGGACCCTAACGCCGCAGAAAATTCACATGATCAAGGAGGAAAAAGAAGACTTGAAAGAACTCTCAATTAATTTTATTTCAACAAAAATTCTTAATTTTTATTCTTGATTAATAATACTCTGGTTAATTTCGTCAATCATAATATTGTCTTGAGTTAAGATTAAAAATTTTGGTTCACTTTCAACTGGTGTTTCTTGTAACTTCTCAAATATTGTGGTGTGTTTCGATGGCGCAATATTTAACTTCTGCTCAAGCTCAAAATTTCTAATTTTAATTTGTAATTTATTAATTCTACATGCTCCAACCGAAGCTCTAATTTCTTCTTTTTCAAGAGATTCCCTTCCTCTATATCTCGGCACTTCCGGGAGCCTTTGTTGACGAATTAAATACCTGAAAACCAAAATTTAAGATGTCATTATTTCGAATACCGCAAGAAAAGAAATTTACTTTTTTTTTAGAATTTAATACCGCTTCATTTGCCGGGTGTATAGCATTTTCTTCGAATGGTAAGGTTGGTAAGGTTGCTGCAACTTGCTCTTCAGTTTGCTCTTCCGCAAACAAATCTCGAGAACCGATACCTTCTATTAGTGGGGAGTCTGCACCAAGTATTTCCATAACGATATCATCTATTTTCGTCAATTTCCTATTTTTTCCGCCTTCGGCTCCTGTCTTACATGCATTATCTCTTTTAGCCTGAAATAAAAACATAAGTATGAATTGTATTTTGATTTTTTATAAAATTAAGGTACGTACTAATGTTGCCCTTTTTATGTTCGACCAATACGTGTCGCGGATATACTGGTATTCTTTCTCAGGCCCAACCAAACCAAGAGGCTGGCATTTCGTCAGTATGGATTTCCATGCATCAATTTTGTCGGCTTTGCTTAATTTGTCGGAAAAAGGTCCAAAGAGAACATCTCTTTTGTCCTGTCAATTTTGCTCATGTCGAAGATGGAACTGTAACTGCGGTAGCAACTGCATGTCGTCGGTGGTTGAACAGCAACTTATCCTTTTTGTGTGGTAAAGCACCAAAAAACCTTATCTCTCCCAGACAGGCCTGCATTCCTGTGGCGTGATAAAAATCAAACCCCCCCATGACCTTTGCAACTCGTCTAACATTAAATTGCACCATTTCACTTACTTTTACAAGCTTACAAACTTGCAAAAAAATTCTACAAGTCCCTAAAATTACAAGTTTTGTAAATTATGTCGAGAAACGAAATTTGATTTGTACTTTCATGAAACGGGGCCCTGGTCTCTAGTACGGTGTTTTATAGAGCCCGAAGCTAGTTTTCCGATGGGGTCTACTGGTTTTTACTTTCCCATCTTCGTTTCGCATAGCAATCTTTTATGTCATGTCCTACTCGTAGGACTACTTTTATTTCGAAAGGGTGGGTGATTGCTTTCGTTATTCCTTTCATTTTTATGGTTTATGTTTCGTACGTTGTGTACTGGAGTTCTGTGAGTGTAATCATTATTTTGTCTGCAAGTGTTATACTCGTGGCCATAGATTTTACATTCGGTGCAGAAATGGGTGTTTTTCCTCGTTAGACAGATATCGTAGGTGTGATTTGGCTTGTTGCAGAAACTGTAGACAACTTTTCTTCTGAAAGGTACTGGGGCCGAATATATTGGTTGGCCGGTATGGTTTTGTGATGGCAGTGTCATAGCATCTTGTGGATGTAGATAGGGTCCTGGGGAGATGTGTGTGTGTGTAGGAGATTTCAAAGATTCTGCTGGACTAAAAGATTCAACCAACGATTCTGATGGTGTGGGTTACTGACAATTGGCATATGTTTCCTTAACCTCGTATTTTAACGCACTTTTTATCATTTCATTTAGTGATTTTGCATCACTACTGAGTAAGGCTTGACGAAAATGTGGATGAGCAACCCCTGTTATAAATGAAAATAAGCCTGTATTTTCAAATCTTTGACGATTTCCGTACATTCTGTTGGATATTTGCTTTGAGCAAAAGCCTTACATGTAATAAGAAGTTGCTGGATTCTTACCCCGAATTCCCCTAGAGTTTCGCCGGGCCTTTGCTTGGCCTGACGCAACTCGTTGGTTTGTTGAATATATGTTTTTCGCGGCAGAAAATTATATTTCAAAATTGTTTTAAGCTCTCCAAACTTTGTAATATTGTGTGAGCTGACTAAAGCGTACGCGTCCCCTCGGAAACGCGTCATAACTTATCTATTAAAAACGCTTTGTTCACCTTCTGATAAACAATCAAGTACCCGTTCACGACAACCCAAGAAATTTTGAACCTCCTGGGTCACATTTCCACCTGATGTCCCCGAAAAAGTCGGAATTAGGCTTGCCACAAAATTTGTTAATTTCGTAATATCCATCGCTACGTCAGTCTTAATAATCCTACTTTTCAATTCTTTTATACTATTACTAATTGTATCCTCCGTGTAATAGTTGTGGAGAAATTCCTCAAAATCGTTTAAAGTCCTATGTAGGATATTACTCAAACTTACCGTTCTTCTTGGTGTTGATGTGGCTGATGGTTGTTCTTGTCCTGATGGTGCTTCTGGTATCGATGGTTCTTCTATTTTCTGTTTGACCGGTGAGGGGATTTGTTGCTGTTCTGTTGTTCTGCTGACGACGTTCGTTGGCTTGGTGGTACTTTCGCTGCTGGTGATGCTTCTGCTGCTTGGGATTATGCTGTGCTGGATCTCAAGCGACCTCTCCAAAACATTTGCGACTGACTTGCTCGACAGTGTCAGGTTTTCTTTATGCGTCTGTTTTATTATTTTTTCCACTGTGTTTTTTTTCTTTTTCTTCTATTACTTTTAAATTTCTTTGTTATTTTTTCTATCTCAAATTTTCACTTTGATGCATGACTTCTTACAGGTCACTTAGCTATTCATAACAGTTATTAACCTCTTCGATTATTTCAATTTCCAATTTTCCTCGTAATTTATTATCAACAGGTCTTTACTTTCATCTTGTTACTTTCATGTCACTTATTTTAGTTTTTAGCCACTTTTATGTCGCCAAACGATTGTTCACTACTTCGCGTATTACTGTTCTTGAACCGGCTGCGCCACTTTAATGTCATATAAAACTCCCTTCTTTATCAAAACACTTTATTACCTCTAATTACAATGCATTACAATACATTCCGAGATTCGGACTAGCTACTCGCTGATTTCCAACTAACTCCTGGAGTCACTAACATGGTTTTTGCATCCTTTGATCATGGAAGTAAAGCTGTCAATTGCCATCTACTTTACTTCCGTGATGAACAATTTAACGAATTAACAAGAACCTACAACTTCCGTGACTAACCTAACCTACCTAATGCTAAAATTATATTAGCCTTATTAAGAAAAAAACTTAACCTACTGAACTTGAGCGCTGACTCAACAATGGAGGTGTTTCCGCTGCGCGCACTGCAATTGTTGTATCAGCGAAAACTTAGTTGTGTAATTTCCGCCGATAATGTGGGTTACTCGGAAGAAATTATTCACATTACATAACAACTGACTTATCATCTGGCTGGCAGTGCGACGTCCTTCTTTGGTTGACGCCAAAAGCTCGCTCTGTGCCTTTTTTAATCGCCTTTGATAATATGCCTCCACTCCTGACCTTTCCTTCTCTTTGCTAATTGGCTCTGACGGTTTATCTCCTCCGGTTTGTCTGTTCTTCTGTTGTTGACGGTACTCCTCTAGGAATATCGGCCTTGGTCCCGCCGATGGGTTTTTCAGAGCTTATTTTAGACTGGATTTTACTGCTGCCTGCATTGATCTTATTAATGCCTGCAGTCAACTAGGACTTGTTTATGCCCTTGGGTAGCCGAAAGCTTGATCGGGTTACCCTTCTTTTGGTTTACTGGCTAGCTGGACTTGTAATCTGAGTGGACTACCTTTAAGTCTGGCTGGGCGGGACTTAGTTTTCCTGTATCAGCACCAGCTATCTGGCTGGACTGGACTTGAACTTCCATCACTCTGACCGTGGACTCTGGCTGAATCCTCTAATCAAGTTGCACTTTCCTTTGGCTGGGTCTTTACTGCCTTTACACATTATTGATAGTCGATTTTTGCTTACATCCTGATTTCTGCTTAGTAGAAAGAATTATTGATTGGAATTTGCAGATCAATAATTTGGTGCATTTTTGAAGAGGTGAAAGGCCTGCACCATCTGTTTCAGCACATTCCATATGAAAGGTAAGTAACCGTAACTTGCATTTTTCAGCACATCGTATGAAAAGATGATCCACTGAAAACGCTTCACTTGCGAAACTAGGTCATTTCATTTTCATGTACAGGCATTTTCACGTTAACATGGTCCCCAGAAATTAGCATCCTTGACGTGGGTCTGTGGTAGGGTGTGCAGATCTACAATGGTTTTTGGATCTAGAGTTAGGTGCTTGATTGCGATTGTCATTTAAGGTTTGGGTTTGGGATTAGCAATAGGTGAGGGATGTTACCAATAGAGGGATTTTCGGTGGGTTGGTTATAAGGTTTATGTGGTGAACTTTAGTTGGTATTTATCCTCAGCACAAACAAGTTATCAAATGTCCTATGGGCATGCAACATGTTGGCACAACATTTTTCTACTAGCGGACCAGCTTTCGGTGGGTGTCGTTTACGCGCTTACGCTCTTTAAGAATGCAAAAGCACTAACACGCTCTGAGAGTAATATTGTACGCTAGTAGGCATCATACGGGAGGGGTCATACAAGTAAGGGGAAAGGGGGGTTTTTATGCAAGTCTTGAATGGGACAGAATTTTTCATTCCTAAAAGTATCCTTTAACTCACACCAACATAAAAATAATTTGAATGTGTGTCATTCATGAATGAAATTCTCACACCTATATTCAAGCAAGCGCGAAAATTCCGGTTTTATGTGTAAAAAACATAAATTTTTCAGTGTGTTAGTAGTTTTAATTAGTTACGATAAAAATATGTGCCAATTTTATAAAAAAAAAATTAAAAAACACATTTTTCGCTCGTACGAGTATTTTCAAAAAACGTGAGATTTTCGTAGTTTCTTTGATTATATATGAATATCAATTTACATTATAGATATTATTTATAAATTTCGATAAGCATGTGTTTTCCTTAAATTGAAGAAAACTTTTAAATTGAAATTCAAAATAAAAAATAGTATATTTTGGGCATTTCTTGGAAAACTAGGATTTTGTTTGCATTAAATGCAATAAAAAATTATGTTTAAAATAAAAAATTGTATATTTTAGACATTTTTTGGAAAAATTTTGTTTGTACTAACTGCATTCAAAAATTTGTGTTGTGCCGAAATTTTTCAGTTTTTATTTTGATTATAGTTATTTTTATTGGTGCTATTTTTATTCTTATTACTTCATTTTATTGACATTTTGTTTTAGTTTATATGAACAACATTTCATTGAAAGTACATATTAACATATTATTAAAATAATTAAATACACAGTTAATAAATTAATGATGGTTTAGATATTGTCGTCAAAACTCAGTTGTACCTCATATAGATTTTGCCGGAAATTAGAGTGACTGTTAAGATTATTTATGTTTAGATTATATTATTTTTATCAATAGTATATTTATTAAACATACATCTTAAGAAATACTGAAATTACGCTTGGCTAAAAATAGTTCACGTCACCAACAAAACTTTAAAATATTTCAATCAATGTTTAATTCACTCCAGAGCTCAATATTCATTGTCATATCGATTTATCTTTATCTTTATTCTACTTCAACCAACTACTTCAATGCACTTCTCTGTTCAAATGTCTTACGTTACGTTTAGCTAAAACTATGTTATCGTCTTATTTCATATCGAAAGTTACATCATATTGTTCGGATTTAATGCTTAAATTTTGACGTGCAAACGTCTTTCTTCTTGTTAAGTATGTACATTGGTAGCCAGTCTAACATTCTTGTGTTACAAAACACTGTCATTTTCCAATCGCTAATAATTACGAGACTAATAACGCGATAACAACGGTTGAGGTTACAGTGGATAGAACATATTTGTACAAATGTATTATCCGGCGCTTGTTTTTCGCGTGATGGCATCGGGCTAGCGTAAGCATCCATGCGTGATTCTTGTATTTTAGCGTTGTGTGAGGATATATATGAGTGTAGCGTGAGAACGCGCTAAGCTAGAACGTGGACTGAGGTGTCATTGCAAGAAGCATGAAAGGGGCTATCAGGACCTAAAGCGAAACAACAAAAATATTTTCCGGAATATATGCAAAAATCGGTGTGAATTTGAAAATCAAAAAAATATGGAAGAAATCGTCTCATATGAGGCGTAAATATGCACCGAATTGTAAAAAACTCAAATCGGAGAAAACCCGGATCAAAACGAATATTAAAAACCAAAAACCTTCAGAGCCGAGCAAGTGTGAGAGCTCAGGTGGCATCGAAGAAGAAGAAATAAAAAAAGGTGGAAAAAAATAAACTCGTGATTGATCTATTCCGTAACCGTACTACTCTCCATAACCATTGTAATTATAAGTGTGATAATTAAAGTACATAATATAATATAATAATAATAAGCCTTATACCTAAACACCAACTTTGCAATATAACGCTGAGCAAACCACAGCAAACCCGCAAGATCTAAGAAACATACAATAACAATCAATACAGGCCCCTCTTCATCTCCCAACACGGCCAGTCACCGCGGGAGAATACGACTGCAACCCCCCAACTAACCAGACACTCTACATCTGCACATATAATGTTAAATCATTATTATGACCCCAAAGAATGATAGTATTGAAACACTCATTATCGTGTAAAAAGTACGACATCTTAGGATTGTAAGAAGTTAGAAGAAAAGGAAAAGAAATTATAGAGGACGAAAACCATATTTTCTGCTATACAGAGAGACTCAAGGACAACATGGTGTAGGATTTTTAATTAAAAAGAAATATAAAAATAATAAAGAAAACTACGTAGGTTTATCAGATAGAGTGTGCCTCCTAAATATGAAGTTGAACCCAATAAAATTATCAATAATACTGGTTTACGCGCCAACCTCAGAAGCACCTGAAGAGGAAATAGATATTTTCTACGACCAAATAGAAGCGGCTCAAAAACTTGCAAGAGGAAAAATTATACTAATGGGTGATTTTAATTCAAAAATATGACAAAGAAAACCTCTCGAAAATCCATTAGGAGAAACACTAGAGGAAATAAACTACTGAAATACGCATTGGACAATATGTTCACCATAATAAATACAGTATTCAAGAAAAACAACAAGAACCTATGGACATGGACTACCACAGACAAGCAATATACAAACCAAATCGATTTCATCATGAGCAACTGCCCTAATCTTTTTTCAAACATGGAGATCTTAAAAAATGGTACCTTCCCTACTGATCACAGACTATTGTGAGCCACAGTTCTTTTGGAAAAACCGAGAAGAAGCAGAACCAGCTTCGGTGAAGCTCATACAGATCTATCTTGCGAAAAAAATCAACAAACATATCTAAGGACTCTACTAGAAAAATCTAATCTCATTCAGTGGGAAAACAGCGACAACATAGAGAGACTCTATCTCAAAGTAGAGTATGTCATAAAACAGAGCCTACGCACTACCACCTCAAGAAAAGGCAAGAGGGATATATAAACGGAAGAAACCAAACAACAACTCAAAATACGCTCTGAACTGCAATCGAAACCATGGATAAACAAAGAGGAAAAAAATGAAAGGCCCAGTCAAGGTATATACTTTGGTATAAAATTATAAGAAGTGTTTCTCATAAGTATGTACTTAAATCAATGTCTCATATACAATGGCTATATAGTGTTACGGTAACAGAAAATATGAATCACAAGTTTATTGTTTCCGCCTTTTTCCATTTCTCCTTTAATGCTGCTGTAGCTCTGACATTTACTCGGCAATGGAAACTTTAGGATTTTTTGAATACGATTTGATGTAACCTCTTTTTGATTTGGGTTTTATTCAATTCGGCCCATATCTACGACTGACATGAGCCGGTATTTTTACTTGTTTTTCCAATTTTCTATTTAATACCGATTTTTACTAATACTTCAGCGATTATTTTCATTGTTTTACTTCAGGCCCTCGTCGCTTTTCTCAAACTCCTTACAATGACAGCCGAATGAACGTCCTACATGATCGCGTTCTCACGCTACACTAATTTATAATTTTACGCAACGCTTATTAACAGCAATCATGCGTAAGTAAACTAGCCTGTTGACGTCACGCGCAGAACTAATGCCACACGATAATCACGTACATAAAGTCTGTATCCATTGTGACTTCAACAGTTGTTATCGCATTATCAGCCTCGTAGCTATTGACGATTGAAACCTGAAAAGTTTGACTGGCTATCAGTGTACTTAACGAGCGAAAAGACGTTTTAACGACAAAAAAATTACAACAAAATTTTCATAATAATATGTTCTGTCATTATCAAGCCATTAATTACAATGGTTATGGAGAGTAGTACGGTTACAGAATAGATAAATCACAAGTTAATTTTTTCCGCCGTTTTTTTATTTTTTCTTCGATGCCACCGTAGCTCTCACACTTGCTCGGCACAGAACATTTTTGGTTTTTAATATTTGTTTTGATGCGGGTTTTCTCCGATTTGAGTTTTTTACAATTCGGTGCATATGTACGCCTCATATGAAAAGATATCTTCCACATTTTTTATATTTTCAAATTCATACCGATTTTTGCATATATTTTGGAGAATATTACTAATGTTTCGCTTTAGGTCCTCGTAGCCCTTTTGATGGTTTTTACAATGATACCCTAATCAACGTCCTAACGTAATGCGTTCTCACGCTACACTCATAAATATTCTCACATAACGCTAAAAAACAACAGTCATGCGTGGACGCTTGCACTAGCCCGATGACGTCATGGGAAAAACAAGTGCCACACAATAAATACGTGCAAATATGTTCCATCCACTGTGACCTCGTAGTTATTAACGATTGAAAAATACCGGTGTTTTGTAACACAAGAATGTTAGACTGTCTGCCAATGTACATACTCAACGAGAAGACTCACCGAGACGCTTTCACGTCAAAAAAGGAACTTACAGGGCTCTATAAAAGTACAAACAAAATGCCAAGAAAAGACTACGAAAAATACAGGATGGAAATAATTGAAAAGAACCTACTTACTTCTGGAAGCCAGAGTAAAGCATACAAACAACTAAATACCGAAAAAGATGGATACCAACTCTGAAAACACAGAATATAACAGGCAAACTACAAACAAGGAAAGAGCTAATAAACATTGCTTCAAACTTTCACCAAAGCCTATACGAGGACAAACGTAGCAAAGAAAATTCATACGAAAAAACTGAAAAACAAACAGAACCACCCGTTACACCTTTTGATAGTAGAGAAATCCTGAAAAATATAGATAAATTAAAAACAGAAATGAGTCCTAATAGAACCTGTCAAAACCTTGTTTAATAAAATACTAGAAATGCAAGAGATTCCAGAGAAATCGGGAGAGTCAAGAATAATTCTGCTTCATAAAAAAGGAGATCCCTCAGATATTAATAACTATCGCCCCATCAGCCTGCTACCGACACTATATAACTTATTTGCCATGTGTTTAGAAAAAAGAATAGCGATAAGTATTGAGGAACACCAACCAGTGGCCGGATTTCGCCCAGGATACTCTACCATGGATCACATACACACATTAGACCAAATAGTGGCAAAACACCAAAAGTTCAACCAACCATACAAGCATACATCGCGTATATAGATTAAGCGAAGGCTATCAATTCCATCGCACACGAGAACATATGGCAAGCACACTCAAACCAAGGCGTTTCAAACACTTACATCAACATCATCAGAAACATATATAAGAACAGCGCAAGTAGGGTAAAGTTAGATAAAATTGGGCCAAAAATGTTAATAAGGTGAGGAGTGAAACAAGGAGATCCTCTGTCTCCGAAAATATTCATAGCCGTGCTGCAAGATATAAAGAAAAACTTGGACTGGAGTAAAAAAGGAGTTAAATTGACGAAGAGTTCATAAGCAACCTAAGGTTTGCAGATGATATCATTCTCCTTGCAAAAACATCAAAATAATTGGAAGCAATGATCTACGAACTAAACAACGCCAGTAAAAAAATACGTTTACATTTAAACACCTTCAAAACAAAAGTCTCTACAAATAGTACATAAAACGCTATAACGGTGAATGTAACACCGATAGAATATGTGGACAGGGAAACAAATGAAGATGAAATAGATCCTCGTATAACATAACTTGGAGGAAATACTGGAGCCTTCGAGAAATTCTAAACTTCCATTAAAACTTAAAAAGAAGGTTGTCGACTCCTGTCTGTTGCCATGTCTGTCATATGGAGCACAAACTTGGATTTTTCAAGAGAGAACAAAAAATAAGATTCGCTAGTGCCAACGTTCTATAGAAAGAAGTATGCTAGGCATTAAGCTTAGAGATAAAATCAAGAGCGAAGTTATTCGCAACAAAAGGAAATTAATAGACGCAGAACGTCACGCACAAAAGCTGAAATGGAGATGGGCTGGACACATTGCGCGTAGTACAGACAGGAGATGGACAAAACGAGTCACTAAATGGCAGGGACCCAGCGGCAAAAGAAACAGAGGAAGACCTAATGATCGATGGGTCGATGAAATTAAAAACACAGCCGGCGAAGATTGGATGATGAAGGCGGAAAATCGAAAATTATGGGAACAGTCGGAGGAGGCCCTTACCCGGAGAGGAGCCATGCCCTAAAAACCTCTTTTTTCCTTTTTTATATTATTGTAGTATTAAGTAAGACTAAACTCAATGTATAGTGCATGGAAATTAAAGTACATATAAGTAAGAAAATTTTGTTGTACTTTATTTGTCGTTAAAACGTCTTTTTGCTCGTTAAATACACTGATAGCCAGTCAAACTATCTTGTGGTACAATGTACAGTCAAATTTCAATCGCCAATAGCTACAAGGCTAATAATGCGATAACAACTGTTGATGTCACAATGGATAGAGAATTTCTGTACGTATTTATCGTGCAGCACTCGCTTTGTGCGTGACGTCATCGGGCTAGTTCACTTGCGCATGATTGTTGTTAATAAGCGCTGCGTAAAATTATAAATCAGTGTAGCGTGAGAACGCAACCATGTAAGACATTTTTTCGGGTGTCATTGTAAGGAGGTTGAAAAGAACTATCAGAACCTAAAATGTAACAATAAAAATATTCGCCAAAATATAAGTAGAAATCGGTAATAAATTGGAAAAAAAATTAATGACATCGTCTCATATGAGTCGTAAATATGGGCCGAATTAAATAAAAGGAAAATCAAATAGAGCTTGCATCAAAACGACTGATTTATCTCTTCTGTCACCGTATTATTACTCTATAGTTGCGTTCCTTTCGCTGGTCTGCTCATGAGCAGATCAGCATTTACATGGGAAGCAACAACAAAATGTGTGCAATCTTGCACGCGTTTTAAAACGTGAGCAAGAGCACTGCTCACGAAAAAAATTTTGGTCGGGACTGTATTTTTTGTTTTCAGGGTTGGTGGACTCTATAATCTGTCAACGTATTTAATGTTAAAGAAAAAATAATAAAACAAAAACAACATAATATGCAACATAACTTATTGTTTTATGCTTGGTTGTGCTTTTTTGCAACATTAACCTTATTTAATTATGTTATTGATCGATGTTTGGTTTGTCTTGCTCACATTTTACGCAAAATTCAAATGTCAAAACATCGACATGTTAGCCAACCTTTGACAATTGAATATTGTGCGTTCCTTTCGTCATGAGCAATGATCGTGAGCAGAGCAATGCGAAAGGAACGCGACTTATATAACCATTGTATACGTGACATTGATTTAAGTACATACTCACAAGAAACACTTATCGTAATTTTATTTCGAAGTTTTCACGGAAAATCTACGGCGCGGGCCTTGACTGAGTCTTTCGGTTTTTTTTTTATTTTATTTCAACTAATAGAATGTTCAAATCAATAAATGTTGCTCAATCAATAAACATCAAGGTCATCGTTTCAATGCACTTTAGGTTTCGCCGAACTTAATTTATTACAATCTCATGTAACTGGCCGCGATTAAAACTAATCAACTTCCGCGATTAAAACTAATTCGGTGGCTTGCACACGAGGAGGAATCTCTGAAAATACATGCATACATAGATCAGTTGGGTTTCGTATAATAAAAGTTCCTCCGTGACACTATAACAAAAGAAACAACATTTAATGTCGACTATTTCTCTCTGTCTTTCCTTGGATTAAACATCTGAGCAATCACTCTTACAATTTTCATCTCAGCAGCACGTGCTCTCGTCTCCTGCAAAAATCCCACCACGCACGCGAACCTTTCTCCTCACTGTGTGTTTGCTGACATCCATTTACTAGATGAAAACATATATTTCTTACATATACCATATATGTATATGTAGAGTTTAAATAATATGTACTATATGTACAAAACAATATATATATTGTAGTCAACGTTCCCTTTAAGCTGCGCGCATGCACAATCGCGCATGAAAAATAGTATGTTGCTCACAGCATTCCATGCTGCGCGCATAAGAAAATTGCTCGCGAATTTTTTTTTTTAAATTAATGACCGTGTTTTTATATATTTTTTAATATCGATCCAAGTTGTGAGAAAAATAAAGAAAATGCGTAGAAAAAATCTGATTTGCCTTGTGTTTGTCAAAATTTTATTTTGCTCGAGGAACGGTTTGACTGGAGTAGATAAGCGTTTAGGGTCTTTGTTATTAAGTGGGCTGATTGTAGGCGATCATTGCATTTTGTTTTTCTTGCGTCGCCTTAATTTTGTCTCTTGAGGATCTTTCTATGAACGTTTGCTTATCTTGATCGAATGCGTCGTAGAATTTTGTTCACTTCATGTTTATTTGGGTTTCTCTCTGTAGATAAGGATTTACAGGAGAGCGAGTTTTGTAGGGATAGGAAAATAATATTTTGTATATTTCGAACATCAACCGAATAAAGTTAATATTTTTTTACGAATTTTATACTGTGCTGTGCAGAAGAATTGTATATGGTATATGTGTTATTATTTATTTTTGTTGATTTTTTAAACAGATTCAATCCCAGCTTCAACGATGTCAAAAAGAAACTCCTCAAGTCAACCAGCGTCAACATCCAAGAAAATATGTCCAAGTTTCAAACCTGCTGGGCTTTTGCAACTTGTTAAGTCTAAAATACCAACATCACGTGAACTCGACCATGTGAAACTAGATTATATATTCGAATTCAATGAAGAAGAAAGTACAATTAAGTGCTAATTTTGTACCGAAGCGAAAGTAGATGGAGATTTTTCCATTGGGAAAAAGTTGGATGGCTGGAAGTTGGATTATCTGAAACGTCATCTAAATCACAAAACACACATTGTAGCGGTTGAAATTCTTACAGCTCGTAGATGTGGTGGATTTGTTCGACTAATTACTGAGACTCCTAAAGACCGTGAGGTACGAATAGAAAATGCTGGAAGACAAAAGGCAAATCCAAAAATGGTTAAAGTTTTAATTGACAACGTAATTTTGGCAATAAAATTGAACTCTTCAATGAATTCTGTGCAGGAAATATTGGGTTGGCAACTATGTTATTGCGGATTTCAGTAACAGATGTGGTTAGTTGCATTTTTAAGTGTGTTAGCAGCTTCGCACTGGTAAAGTCTTTTGACAAGTTTTTGGCCATTCCTCTACGAAACATTCTGTGGCAAACTTTTATTCATATGTCAAATAGTGAACAAGTAATTCAAAATCAAAGATGGTCAAAGAAAACGAACATTTTCACCATATTTTGCTTTTTTTCTTCCGTAAGGGGTACAATGCCTCGCAGGCTCACAAGGAGTTGTTTAGTGTATATGGTGAAAAATCCTTAAAAGAACGCCAATGCCAAAATTGGTTCAAAAAGTTTCGCTCCGGCGACTTTTCTCTAAAAGACGAAGAACGTTCGGGGCGTCCAGTCGAGGTCTCCGACGATCAACTCAAGGACATTATTGGTACCGATCGCCATAGTTCAACACGAGACATTGCAACAAAGCTAAATGTATCCCACACATGCATCCAGAAACGTTTAAAACATCTGGGATATCAAAAAATGCTGGATATATGGGTACCTCACAATCTAAAGGAACAAGATTTGACAAGGCGCATTAGCATCTGCGATATGTTGTTGAAGCGCAATGCAAATGACCCATTTTTGAAGAAGGTTGTTACCGGAGATGAAAAGTGGGTTGTTTATGACAATATTGTACGAAAAAGGTCCTGGAAGAAGCAAGACGAACCTGCACAAACGACTTCGAAAGCTCCCATTCATCAAAAGAAGGTCATGTTGTCTGTTTGGTGGGATTATAAAGGAATTGTATATTTTGAGCTTTTGCCGCATAACCGGACAGTCAATTCCGACGTATATATTGACCAGCTGTGTAAATTGGACCAAGCAATTAAAGAAAAGCGACCGGAGCTAGCCAATAGAAAAGGAATCGTTTTTCACCACGATAACGCAAGGCCTCACACATCTTTAGCGACTCGTCAAAAATTATTGGAACTAGGTTGGGATGTTCTACCACACCCAGCTTATAGTCCAGACTTAGCACCATCAGACTATTACTTGTTTCGTTCGCTGCAAAATTCCTTAAATGGAAAAACCTTTACTAATGATACTGAGGTCAAAGCACACTTGGAACAGTTTTTTGCGGACAAAAGCCAGGAATTTTATGCAAAAGGCATAATGATGCTCCCGGATAAATGGCAAAAGGCCATTGATAATAATGGTCATTATGTATTGTAATAAAGTTACTCTATATCGAGAAAAAACTTTAATAGTTTTCTTTAAAAAATCCGCAATAACTTAGTTGCCAACCCAATAAATAGCCACGTATCAAAATATGTTCAAATTCCTGAAAGTTGGCGGAGCAAAAATTATGCCTTTGAATTCGTGGATTTCGTGAACCAAGTGGTTCAGAATAAAGATTTTGATGCTATTAGAAAATCACAACATCATTGCTTAATAATTGATGAGAGCACAGATATTTTTCTTCATAAAATGCTTATAATTTACATAAAATTCAGAACAAACTTTGATTGCAAAACCTCTTTTGCAACTATAATTCAGTTGAGTGCTTGTGACGCTTTATCAATTGTGGCAGCTATCAAAAAATTCTACCCTGATTTTAAGTTGGATATGGATAAAATGGTAATGATGACATTGGAAGGAGCTGCGGTTATGCTGGGTGGTTATATTGAATTACCAAATATACTACAGCGAGATGTTCCGTATTTGTCAGCTCAGCATTGTGTGGCACACAGAGAAGACCTTAGCATTCACGATGCTTGGAAGGGAATACCTTTAATGAAAACTCTAGAGACTTTGTTAAGAACGGGGTACACAATGTTCAGTAGATCATCTGTGAAAAAAGGTAAATTTCAAGATTTAGCTGCAGTAAGGGAATGCGATGTTTTGAGTTTTAGACCTCTCAATGAGGTAAGATGGCTTTCGCGGCACTTTGCAGTGATTCCGTTTATTCGAAATTATGATGTTTTAATTGAGTATTGCAAAGGTGAAATTGAAAATTCAAATGATCCAATCCCTAAATATTGTGTTAAGGTTCTTACTAATTCTTTGAACCGATTAGCTTTAACAGTGCTAAATGATATTTTAACTGAATTAGCTAAAATGAGCAAATTTTTTCAAAAAAGCGTGCTTTCTCTTGTGGAAGCTCATCAATACGTAAAATCCATTATTAAAAAGATTCGGAGGCAGTATTTTGGAGAAATTATTTCTTGGAGCGAAGAAGCAATGAAACTTCTCAACACAAGCGATAACACTGCTGAAATTATTGAATTTATCACAAGGATATGTGATCATCTAGATTGCAGATTTCCAGAAGAAGAAATGAAAAACTGGGCTGCTTATGATCATAAAGGAATCGCAAACAGCAATTCAAATTAGTTTTGGAAACCAAAACTGGCTGAATCTTCTTAACAAATAGTCGAAAATTATTCCAAATTATAGTGAAGATGTGAAGAAGCAAATTCTAAGACAATATTCGAAATTAAATTTTTATACCAAACCAAATTTAACTCTAACATCGTAAGCAGTTTCGCGGATATGGTAGATATTGCCAACAAGGAGGAGGAGTTTGAAGAGCTTTCCTCGTTAATGGACATTTCTGCAACCTTTCAAGCATCCAGTGCAGATGGCGAGCGCGGGTTTAGTCAAATGAATGCCATTAAAACAAAGGCCAGAAACAGATTGGAGACATTTCATTTGGACCATCTCATGCGTATCAAATTATTTTTAAGGCGTGGAATTTGATGTACAAAAAGTTTTAAATTTTTTGAAAAATAATAAAGATCGACGTGGTAATTAGCTTAAAATGTAATTTCTTTTTCTAATAATGAAAAATTCTTGTAAGAATAAAAAGTCTGAATTTACCAAAACAAAATTTTCTCCTGCGCACAATGTGGTTAATTTTCAAAATTTGGGCACAGAACGTTATTGTTTCGCCCAGCGTGAAAAAAAAATAAGAGGGAACGTTGTCGTCTTTGTTTTTGAATTAATGAACACTTTATTTCGTTTTCATCAGATTAAGTTACAACTATATATCTTTCTCCTACGAATATCTGGTGAACACTGAAACCGAAGCGACGCTTTCGATCACATGATCAGCGCAGTCACCGACAAAGTACAAACAGAAAAGCATAAACAACCCTGTTGACAATGTGCATATATATATGCTTTTACTCACTGTTCACATTATTACACAGTTAACCGGGCTGCGCTACTAAAGTGACTACAATATATAATATAAAAAAATCGAAAGGCCCAGTCAAGGTCCGCGTCGTAGATTTTCCGTGAAAAGTTCGGGATAAAATTACAATAAGGGCTCTTATTAGTATATACGTAAATCAATGGCTTTTATACAATGGTTATATAGAGTAATACGATGACAGAAAAGATAAATCACACGTTTTTTTTTCATTTCTTCTTTGATGCTGCCGTCGCTCTGACATTTACTCGGCATGGGACATTTTAGGTTTTTTTTTTTAATTCGTTTTGATGCAGGGTCTCTTTGATTTCAATTTAATACCGATTTTTACTTATATTTAGGCGAATATTTTTATTGTTTCTTCAAGTTCCTGGTACCTCTTTTCAAACTCCTTACAATGAAACCCGAACGAACGTCCTACATGATCGCGTTCTCACGCTACACTGATTTAAAATTTTACACAACGCTCATTAACAACAATCATGCGTAACTGCAATAGTCCGATGACGTCACGCGCAAAACGAATGCAGCAATATAAACACGTACAGGCATGCCCAAGATACATTGTGACCACAACCGTTGTTATCGTATTACTAGCCTCGTAGCAATTGGCGATTGAAATCTGACGGCATATTGCACCGCAAGAAAGTTTTACTGGCTGTCAGTGCACTTAACAAGCGAATAGATGTTTTTACGTCAACAAAATTGCGACAAAATGTTCCTACTAATTTGTACTTAATTTATCAAACTATTAATAACAACGATTATTGAGAGTAGTACGGTTACAGAAAAGGTAGATCATAAGTTTATTTTTTTGCGGCGTTTTTTCATTTCTTCTTCGATACAGCCGTACCTCTCACACTTGCTCGGCACTGAACATTTTTGGTTTTTAATACTCGCTCTGATACGGGTTTTTCCCCCATTTGAGTTTTTTTAAATTCAGTGCATATTTACGCTACATATGAGACGATGTTTTCCACATTTTTTCCATTTTCAAATTCATACCGATTTTAGGTTATATTTCGGAGAATATTTTTATTGTTTCACTTTAGGTCCTGGTGGCTCGTTTCGTGATTTTTACAACGATACCCTTATCAACGTCCTAGCTTAACGCGTTGTTATACTACACTCATAAATATCCTCACATAACGCTAAGAAACAACACTCACGCGTGGGCGCTTACACTAGCCCGATGACGTCACGGGAAAAGCAAGCGCCACACAAAAAAAAAATAAAAATAATAATAAAAATCTGCAAATATGCTCCGTTTACTGTGACCTTAACCGTTGTTATCAGATTATTGGTCTCGTTGTTATGAGCGATTGAAAAATGATGGTGTTTTGTAACACAAGAATGTTAGACTGGCTACCAATGTACATACATACTCAACGAGAAGAAAGACGTTTTCACGTCAAAAATAAATATAACAAATGCATGTAGTATCGGAACTGGAACGCCACCGAATTATTATCCACTTCGTTGCTTTAACGTGTTTTTTTTAAATAGGCTTTGACGTGGTAAACGATTGAAAAGGAAGGCATAAATTTGTTTGAATTAATTGTAAAACCAATCATCTTATTTTTAATAAATTGAATTATGACGTTTAATCGGTTGACAATTATTATTTCACATACTATTATAATATATAAATACTATATATAATAAATTTATGCACAAAAAAATTCATTCACATACATATAAATAATATGTACAATGTGGGCCATCTAACATTTGGAATTTGAACTACCGTATATTTTGAGTTCAATTGGCATAATGACTTTCATTAAGTAACGGAAAATTAGTCTTATGTTTGACATTTACGAAATAGCACACTTTACACTTGAAGAAAGTGTGGAAATATTGAAAGCTTACTTCCAAAGTGGTAAGTCTTCTACGCAAACCATAAGACATTTCTGTAAACCAACCCGTTCGAGTTTTCGTCCAGTGTGCACGCCCGAAAACATTGCTGCGATTGCGCACAGTTTGCATGAACATCCTACAACATCAACTCGTATTTGTTCTCACGAACTGAACATTTCTTGCACTTCTATGATGAGAATTTTGCATAAAGACCTCGGTATGAACGGCGGCATCATTGCGCCCTTACCGTCAATGGCAAGTGTTACAGAGCCATGTTTAATGGATTTTTGTTTCCAAAATTTGAAGAGACTGACATGGACGGCATTTGGATTCAACAGGACGGGGCCACTTGCCCCACAGCCATCCAAACAATCGATATTTTGCGCACCGTTTTCGACCATCGAATAATCAGCCGAAATTCTGATCTGAATCCTGCTCGGAGTTGTGATTGAACCCATTGGACTAATTTTTGTAGGGATCCATTAATGTTAAATGTCACCGTCAAACCGAAGTTCCCATTCATGAGCGAATGGAACATGTACTGAAAAATTGGGTTGATCGGATGGGTACTGTACGAATGGCTATCGGGTGCAGTAAGGCCAGCCGTAGCAGTCATTTTAATGATTTTGTGTTTCATTCGTGAATGTAAATGTGTAATCTTTCATATAAAAAATAGACTTATAATTTTGAAGAAAAACTCACTAGGTTTTTTTAAGGCCGATTCAACTGCCAAATCTTATATGGCCCACCCTTTATATATAACACGGGGACGCGAATAGACTAAATTGCACATTCGATATACAATCTTATGCTGTCTTTTTACTTGTCTCAACGTTACATGTTTTTCTCCCTTATGTAAGAAATGTGACAACACGTGAAGCGTTCATACGATTCCACTCCCAATTCGGGTTTTCGAATCCAATATCGAACCACCGGCTAAGAAATTTCAGATCAAAAAAGAATTTCAAATATGTGTTTTTACTGATTATTATTAACATAAATGGGGGAATGATGACCCATTTGTTTTGCTTGCCGAATAATTTGTTTTGGGTAAATAAGACATCCCGTTTCTTATGCCCTGCAGTGTAGTAACTCCATTTCTTAAACGAATAATTTACATGTTGCAAATGAGCCTAATCGTAAAAAAATGATTTACCAACCTATACGAAATAAGATATATATGAGATTTTATTATTTGCAGCATACCACACAGTCACAATTTATCGGCAACCCATTTATTAGCATCACCTGAAACTTCAAGTCACGCAGTAGACACTTCAGTTGGTAAGTTGTTGATGAATTGTGTACGTTTCGACCATTCTCTGAAATTTTCCTGCAAAAGCCTAGTATGCAGTTAATGGAATCCAAAGACGAATTTTTCTATATAAAGGGGAGACCGGAGCAAAATGGGATACTTATGTAAAAAGTCTTCATATAAAGAAAGTTAAGCTGTTAGTGTAATATGGTACACTGATAACAAAATTGAAATATAAACTTTCATGGAGCGAATAGGATTTAGGAGCTAAATCCTTGGATTATATAGATAAGCGAAGTAAAAACAAGGAACTGAATTAATTTCATACTGAAATTCATTGGCATAATGGGAAATTTCCTCGAGTCAATCGAGTACATGCTTCAGTTAAGCTGGAACTTCTTCATTTGCTATCTAACGCGTCCTAACTACGACCCCTCAACATTTATTTCTAAGTTTTTTCTTTTGAATTCCCTTGTTCAAGAAAAATCCCGTTTTACCCAGACGCAGGAAACATATTTCCACATTAGTCCAGCCATTTCTAACCTAAATCGGTAAGAAAGTACCTTATATCAGAATCCAATAGCACTAAGGCTTACGATCGAAAATGGCCCAAAAACATACTTGTTCACCTAAACACACCTCGATACTTTTGCAATCATAAACACTTTTAATATTTATAATATTTACGGAATCGAAAATTTGGGAAAAAATTTCCCAAATATTACTGATTTGAAACCATATTATACGAAATAATTAATTAAATAAAAAATGATTGTTAATTTATGTGTACAACGTTTTTCAAATGGACTTAAAAGCATAAAATGATTTCTCCTAGCCCCATACAGTTTGATCACACCATACAGATCCCGTGCTCATTAAAACCTTGGTTAACTACTTGGCCTTGGCCAGATCGTGCACGGAATCATATTCACTCTGATTTCTTAGGGCCGTTTTACTAACATATATTTCTTGCAGTTATATGCGTTCATTTTAAATAGCAAGAGGTTATCAAATGAAGTTAAACATCTTTACGCGCGGGCAGCCGAAAATCTGGGAATAGAGTGAAATTTTCATCATGAAACGCTCGGCCTGTCACACTTTCGATCGTGGTGAAAACGACCGCCGCCGAGCTGGTTATTAAGAGATGTGAAAGGACGATAGCGTTCAATAATTCTCTTCAATAGGTAGCGTCACTAATCTCGCTCTCATGTTCAAGAGTGAAACATTGCGTTCGTAACGAATCGTCCTTTCGAAAAGTTGGCGTCGCTCATTTCGATCTCATGCTTAAGAGCGATAATGTGCGCTGATAGCAAATCGTTTGTGAATACATATGGTTACCCGTTACTCTGTCCCTTAGGCATAAAAGAGAGGTGAGAAAAGCTACACATTCGAAAGAACGATTCGATGTATATCCTTACATGGTAGAATGAATCGACGCTACGTATTCGAGGGAATGATACACTACCAGCGCAAATTGTCACGCTTTACCAAGAGAAGGAGATGAGTGACTACGTTTTCACAAGAACGATTTACTATCGTCTTTTAACATTTCTTAACAGTGTGAGCAGATTTAGCAGAATTCTGCGATTTTAACAAAATTTAGGGCTTAGCAGATTATGTCGCAATATAGAAAATATGGCAGATTTTAGGATAATCAAATCAAACTTCAGCAGAAAATTGGCATGACTCGGTCCTTACTAACTTTCTGAATCTTATTTTGAAAATCGCGTTTACCTATCTATTAGTAAAGTAGTTGAGCAAATGTAATGTCTTGCTCCGTAAAATGTTGTTTACGAAGAATTCGCAATTTTCATCAATATAGTTTCACAATTTTTCAATTTGGTACATGAGCCTGTTAACAAATAATTGACATCGAATACAGGAAGCTGAAATTGAATACACCAGTGAGCGATCTGTTAGAATCAGGAGGAAGTTCTGGTAGCACGGCAATGGAGACTTAGAACTTCTGGAGTCACATGTCCAATGTGGCTTTCGAGTGAGTATTCTCTCAAATGAATATTATAAAAACCGAGCTACGGAACACATTTAAGAATGAGCATGTTTCGGCAATTCTCCATGTCAAAGGGGCAGTAAACGACCAGGATGGGTACGCCTTCAAAAAATATGACAAAGAAGACCCACAACTCAACAATTCTATTTAAAAATACCGACACACCAGATGAAAAGGGTACTTAAAATTAAGAAAAAGTTTGAAAATTATTATCATAAAGTATCAAAACTACTATCAAAAAGTTAGGCAGGATTTAGCAGATTTTAGCCGAACATCTAGCATAAACTTGAAACTAAATCTGATCTCACTGACTCTTCGGAATTGGTAATATACTCGGACTTATGCTCGGTTTTGCAATTGAATTGTATTTGGTGAATTAATTAATAAAAGATTAAACTGTCGATAATAATGAATAAACAAACTACTGGAAATGAGTATCCAAGCATACCTCCTACTGAAACTGATACGTCAACAAAAAATAACCTAATAATAATAATGTTTTCGGGACATCTTTGATACTTAATGTTTTAGGTGATAATGCCGCACACAACTTATTTCCTCATGAAAGTAAGATAAAATCCATATTTGATCATCAGGACATTGCTAACGTAGAAAATTCACATGCTCAGGGCCAATAAGGTTTTGTGTTGCAAGCTCAAAGTGATGAAAACACTCGAGAAAGGGGGGAATATCATTGTACAGAGTACAAACAAGTCGCGGTTACTAAGTAAAGAAGCTCCTGCAGCGGAAAGACAACGACAATGTAGAGCGCTTAAAAAAGCAACGATCAACAACATGGATGTTGAATATTAAGAGGAATGTTCTGGTTCACTCCTAGGGTGAACCTAGAATCCGTATTATTTCGAGAAATTTTAGGTGGTCCTTTTCGTAGGGTGAAATTAGAACTCGTCGCATTTTTGGAGTGTACCTACAGTTAAGTGGTTTTTTTTAGTATTTTGTTTATTTGTTTGTGAAGAAAATTTGTCTTAGTTGAAATTAGAGTACTTCGTTTTAGGGAATTTGACAAAATGCATATTTTAAGGAAATTAATAATTTATGGATTTTTTGGAAAATGCAGGCACTTGAGATATTTCTCGCAATTAGTTAGGCTATGAAAATTGTAGTGAGAAAATATAAAATCTCAAGTACCTTAGAAACAAATATTGTAATTGGATAGTTCTAAGAATTGTTTGTATCGACGCATCTCCCAAATCGTAGAAATTTGAAGAAGAGAAAGTCAGTTCGATGCTAACGATCGCGGGAGGTGCATCGGTTATAAACGATACCTCATTTTTATGTTTTGTTTTGTAAAATAAAGTTGTTGTGTAAATTTATAATTTGCGTTTTGAATTGATCTCTGATACAATTATTTAGATATATTTTACTGAAATTTAAAATCTGGCGACCGTGACAGGACAATTGATAGTAAAGTTAAAATTTAGTTAATTTCGGGATTGTATAATTGTATCTAATATGGAGAAATTACGCAAAGTTCGAAGTGGGCAACGTGCCGCTTTTACAAAAGCCTGGAAAGGTTTTAATGAGAAACACGACGATCAAGCATCACAGCGGGAACTCCGAGTTGCATTTCGTTTGATGGAGACGAAAATGGAGCAGTTGACCATTACCACGAATGAGTTTATGGAAGCCATCTACAATCAAGAGACTAGCACCGAAGAGGACATTGAAAAAGAAACCGATGACGCAGATGAGTATCAGCGAAAATTTATGGAGGCTCAAGAGATAATGCAAGAGCTGAGCAAAGAACAAGGCACAGAAAATTCGCAAAATGACGGTGGAAGCGTATACGGAGGTACTGTGGTGTCTCGTCAAAGTGAGGCCAAGAAATCGTTTAAATTGCCAAAAATTGAACTGGTAAAATTCAGTGGTACTATTCGCGAGTGGCTGCAATTTTGGAGTTTATTTAAAAAGATTCACGAAGATACTTCGATTGATAAAGAGGAAAAGTTCCAATATCTTCTGCAAGCTATGGTACCTGGTTCTCGAGCAGCAGAATTAGTTAACAGTTATCCCCCAACTGCCGAGAATTATGAAAAAGTGATAAATAGTTTAAAGGACCGATTCGGAAGAGACGATTTACAAATTGAAGTTTATGTGCGCGATTTGTTGCAAATAGTGCTTTACGAACTAGTGCATCTCTGTCAACACTATTTGACAAAATTGAATCCTATTTGAGAGCACTAGCTTCGCTAGGTGTCACCGCGGATAAGTATGCCGCCATGTTGTTTCCACTGGTCGAATCTTGTCTACCAGAAGATTTATTAAGAGTGTGGCAACGGTTTTCGTGTACAATGACGGGAAAACTCAACGGAAATTGCAAATTTACAACTGAAGCCAAGGATCGTCTCAGTCTCTTGATTAAGTTTTTGGAAGATGAAGTGAGAAATGAATTAAGAATTTCCATGGCAACTGAAAGATTTGGTTTTGTGTCCAAAAGTGATGAAAATAAATTTAAAAAAGGACCTTTAATAAAGAAAAGTATGCCTACGGCAACAGGATTACTCACAGTGAAGCAATTGGACAATAAGTGTATATTCTGTGAGATGAAGCATGAAAGTGCAAATTGTGAAAAAGCTAAAAATATGACATTGAATGAAAGACAAGAATATATTAAAAGGAAGCACGCTTGTTTTCGCTGCTTGAAAGTTGGACATAGTGCCAAGACGTGTCGGGTAAAAGTAGTATGTCGACATTGTTCTTATAAACATGCTACTGTAATGTGTCGCGCGAAAGAACCTTCGAAAGTTTTAAATACGGACGATAATACAGATCCTCTTCTAGAAACTAATTGCGCCAGTGTTAACAATTACCCTTTTGTGTTCTTGCAAACATTAAAAATAAAGCTAAAGGGAAGAAACATTGATCGCGAAGTTCGTGCGTTAATTGATACCGGTTCGCAACATTCATATATAACATCCAGTGCGGCGCAAAGGATGGGTTATAACTCGGTAGGATCTGTTGTGATGAATCATGTACTTTTCGGTGGTTCGCGGAAAAACTTAATAGAACACAATAAATATGAAGTGCGGGTATGTGATGTGAATGAGAAGTCGTTTTGCAATTTTGTAGCGCTTGATCAGGACACAATTTGCGAATCAGTGCCAAAACTGAAAAAGGGTGTGTGGTGCCAAGAACTAGAAAAAATGAAAATTAAAATCTCAGATATGAGTAACGATGATGAAGTGATTAGCCTTCTGATAGGATCGGATATTGCTGGTAAATTAAAGACAGGTCGAGTGCAGCAGCTTTCTTGCGGATTAACGGCTGAAGAAACAAAGTTAGGATGGGTTCTCTCAGGCAAGGTACGTGGACACATTGAAAAGGGTAGCGCCATTAGGGCTATATCAATGTACGTCAATGAGTGTAAAGTTGAGGAGTTATGGGCTCTAGAGACCTTGGGAATCAAGGATCCGATCCAGGAAAAATCTCGAGATGAGAACGAGAGATTGATTCAGGCCGAGTTTCTGAAGTCGGTGATTATGAATGAAGAGGGACGATACGAAGTGCCGTTACCGTGGACAGAAAATCACCCACCCTTGGGAGATAATAAAAGGGTTGCCTTGAGCCGACTTCAGACAACAAAAAGGAAGTTAACCAATGACGGATACTACGACAAGTATGATGCTGTATTTCAAGAATGGCTAGGAAGAGGTATTATTGAATACGTGCCCAAAGAAGAAGAGAGCAACTGGGGGCATTATATTCCACATCGTCACGTCATTAAGGAGAATAGTACAACCGCTGTAAGGCCAGTGTTTGATGCATCATCGAAATCACCACCACATCCATCTCTAAATGACTGTTTGCACAAAGGACCAAATCTCATCGAACTGGTGTCAGACGTTTTGCTGCGATTCAGAAAGGGTGACATAGGAGTTATATCGGATATTGAGAAGGCTTTCCTCCAGATAAGTATCGATCCAAAAGATCGTGATTTTTTACGTTTCTTATGGTATGACAATGATGGCACGATTAAAATTTTGCGTCATCGCAGAGTAGTTTTTGGAGTTTGTTGTAGTCCTTTCATTTTGGGTGCTATCATTGAATACCATTTGGAAAAGTTATTAGACCAATGTAATGGTAACACCTTTGGAAAATTTGATGCTAAAAATATTAGATTGTTAAGCAATAGTTTATATGTTGATAATTGTGTAGCTAGTTTTAATTCACATGAGGAGCTAACTTGTTTCATGAATGATGCAAAAAGTGTGATGAAGTTGGGTGGTTTTAACCTTCGTGGGTGGGAGTTCAGTCGCGATAATTCCCCAAATAGTCTTTCCAACGTCTTAGGAATGATCTGGAATAAAGAGGATGACACCCTTTCCGTCAATATGTTGAACTTCAAAGATTTTGACACAAATTGTGTAACAAAACGGTCAATCCTTTCTGCTGCACATCGCGTTTTCGATCCGTTAGGTATTTGCTGTGCTATCACAATTATACCGCGCATTCTATTGCAAGAAACGTGGGCGATGGGTTTATCTTGGGATCAAGAAGTAGACGAAAGTGTCAAAATGAGATTTCGGAAATGGGTTGATGGGTTAAAACGGGCCAATAAAATTTGTGTACCGCGTTGTTGCGTAGGAAAATTAATTGAACAGGATGATGTTAGCCTACATACATTTGTCGATGCAAGTAAGTCTGCTTACGCTGCAGCTATTTTCCTTCGAGTGCAAAGACAAGGTGATGTGGAAGTTATGTTTGTACAGGCAAAATCGCGTGTAGCTCCTAGTAAGAACGGTGTTTCTCACCATAGTATTCCAAGATTAGAGTTATTAGCAGCAACAATCGGGGCCAGGTTAACCGCGAGCGTCGTGAAGAATCTCGACATAAAAGATTTGAAGGTTTATTATTGGTCAGATTCATCAACAGTTATAGCTTGGATCCATCGAGAGAACAACTGGGGAACTTTCGTATGGAATAGAGTGAAAGAAATACGCACAATTTCGATGCCATCACAATGGCGACATGTCCCAGGGAACTTAAATCCTGCTGATTTACCATCACGCGGGGTTAATATGGAGCAATTTGTGTCGTCGAAATGGTGGGAGGGCCCAATTTGGCTGAGAGACGACATTGAGAGTTGGCCCAAAACCACCCTAGAATATAATGAAGATGAGATCAAGACAGAATTAAAAAAGACAACCGTGAAATCTTTAATTTCATTACTGGCTACTGATGATATAAACTCAGGGTTTCCATTTCATAAATTCTCTAGTTATAGCAAAATCTTACGCGTCCTTGCTTGGGTAAAACGGTTTTATAATAACGTAAGGAAAGTTAATATAGTAAATAGTAAATTTTTATCCGCGCAAGAAATGATAAAAGCTGAAACGAGTATTGCCAAATTGATTCAAGAGCAAGCGTTTCAAGGTGTTCACGATAAAAATATTCGCAGTTTAGAACCTTTTCTAGATGAAATAGGGGTTATTCGGTTAAAATCTAGAATTATGTTAAGGGATGATCAATACGGTTTCAAATATCCCGTAGTTTTGCCGCGTAATAATCATATCGTTCGTTTGCTAATAAAAAAGGTCCATGAGGAGTATAAACATGCAGGGGTGGAAATATTGTTAAGTGGCTTAAGAGAAAACTATTGGATTTTGGGTGGCCGAAAAGAGATCCGTTCAGTGATCAGTAAGTGCGTAAGTTGTCGTCGGTACGATGCAGAACCACTCTGTGCTCCCCCGGCACCATTGCCTCTTAATCGAGTTCGGGACGCGAAAGTTTTCGAAGTAGTTGGGATAGATTTCGCTGGCCCTATTTTCCTTAAGGGCAATCGAAAAGTGTGGATTTGTGTATTCACTTGCGCGGTATATAGAGCTATACATTTGGAGCTTGCCAATTCTCTTAGTACACCATGTTTCTTGATGGCTCTCCGTAGATTTATAGCTCGGCGAGGAAGGCCCAGTGTCATTTATAGCGACAATGGAGGAAATTTTACCGGTTTAAGTAACAAATTAAATTGTTTAAACATGGAGAAGGTGGCCGAAAACGTCGCGATGCAAAAGATCGAATGGAGATTTAATCCTCCGTCTGCTGCTTGGTGGGGTGGTTTTTGGGAGCGGTTGATTGGCGTTCTTAAGAGATTGTTAAGACGCACTCTGAAAAAATCATGTCTGGACTACGAGGAGATGTTGACAGTACTATTGGACTGTGAAGCTGTTATTAATTCCAGACCAATTACCTTTATGTCTGATAGTAGTAACGAGTTAATTCCCTTAACCCCATCACATTTTTTGCAGGATGTACATGAAAGTGGCGTAATAGACTTAGATAAAATTGAAGATTTTAAATTAGGCCAAAGAGAGAAATACCGCTGTAAAATTAAAAATTGTTTAAGGAAAAGATTTAGAAGCGAGTATCTTGGTGCTTTAATGCATTACAAAAATAAAAGTAAGATATTACTAGAAAATAGCGATAACCTAGAAATTAATGATATTGTTTTTATAGGTAATGATAATTGTAAACGTTTGGATTGGCCTCTAGCAAAGGTTAAAGAAATTATACCCGGTAATGATGGCAAAATTAGGGTCGTTAGATTATCGACAGCCAATGGGGAACTAGTTAGGCCAATCCAGCGGATATATCCCTTAGAGGCTCATAGCAAATTTAAAAAAGAAAATTTTAATATTGTTACACGTGCGGGACGAAAAATTAAGAAGCCCGAGAGATTAGGTTATTAGTGTCGGACCATAGAAGGAATATTTCGTTCTCTCATCATAACTCCTTAATAAAGTAATTAGACGAATAGCTCGAGATAGTCATCTCGATGGTGGGAGAATGTTGAATATTAAGAGGAATGTTCTGGTTCACCCCTAGGGTGAACCTAGAATCCGTATTATTTCGAGAAATTTTAGGTGGTCCTTTTCGTAGGGTGAAATTAGAACTCGTCGCATTTTTGGAGTGTACCTACAGTTAAGTGGTTTTTTTTAGTATTTTGTTTATTTGTTTGTGAAGAAAATTTGTCTTAGTTGAAATTAGAGTACTTCGTTTTAGGGAATTTGACAAAATGCATATTTTAAGGAAATTAATAATTTATGGATTTTTTGGAAAATGCAGGCACTTGAGATATTTCTCGCAATTAGTTAGGCTATGAAAATTGTAGTGAGAAAATATAAAATCTCAAGTACCTTAGAAACAAATATTGTAATTGGATAGTTCTAAGAATTGTTTGTATCGACGCATCTCCCAAATCGTAGAAATTTGAAGAAGAGAAAGTCAGTTCCATGCTAACGATCGCGGGAGGTGCATCGGTTATAAACGATACCTCATTTTTATGTTTTGTTTTGTAAAATAAAGTTGTTGTGTAAATTTATAATTTGCGTTTTGAATTGATCTCTGATACAATTATTTAGATATATTTTACTGAAATTTAAAAATGGAAACACCATAACCTAGTACGGTGTCATTTCCCCCGTCTACAATCCTAGTCAAATAAAACCTTTCAGCAGACATTTACTTCAAATAGCAAACAACAATGCTTATAAGCTTTATCGATATAATCTCCTATGATAACAAATATTTCCGAAACTTCGTCCAGCCCGAATTTGGAAATTCTATAACGTCGCTATAACCGACAAATGCAATACTATTCTAAATAGCTAGCAACTCATACTGCCACTTTACACTCTCTATGTAGCTTCTGCTGAAGCGAACAACAAAAAAACTCTGCACAAAAACTGGTTCAACAAAAATGTTTCACATCTACCTTGGCGAGTACCTCGCACTCATCAGTTTGTTTTTTAAATGAATACTAACGCTGACAGGTTAGTCGAGGAATTTAAAACACTATATGCACGATTCGGGTTACGCTTCCATGTCACAACTGACTGTGGACGACAATTTTCTGAAAATGTTCCGATTTCCTGAATTTTTATAAACCAAACGGCATCAAACATAGTTCTTCATCACCGAAAATTTCTGTATTTTATAAAAAAAAATCCTGAAAGGGTAGAGGCCGTCAAAACTGCTATTAATAAATTCTGTACCACGGGAAAACACCGTACCAACTCATTCTTTAACATCAGTCATTAAATTCTGTCAGCATTCACTACGCTCCAGATTTGATATGTTGAAAAACGATGTAGTCGATAAGGTGCAATAAAGCCTGAGTGCACAGTTTGTTGCAAACGGTGGCATCTTAGACTTGAATGCAGTTGACGATGACTATAATAGACGTTTTTTATTATGCGTTAGACCAAAGATACAAGGAAAGGCCCTAATGTACATATATAGGGAGTTTTGGCTGTCCGATTTAAGAAACTGTTCTAAGTTCCCTATGCAAAGTTGGGTTTGGGCCCAGGAAATGTGAAAGATTTGGTGTTGGCTAAACTAAACTTAGACACAAAGCAATTTTCAAAATGATATAAAAACGGTTATTCGAAAAGCAACAATGCTAAGAAAACGTACATTTTAAGTTTGAATGATTTTGTTTTTGATTCAAGATTTTGTTTATGTACAATGATCCTAACTTAACAAGAATAAATTGTTCATAGCTATTTACAATCATGGTACTTAACAGCTAGCGGCAATCCTAGCTTAACCTAAGTACTACAATGTAGTGTCTTGACCAGAGTGAGAGGCTTGTCCCATACACATGTATCTTAATACTAGGAAAAAAAACGTCTTAAAAAACCGTAAGGCGTAGTCAAGGTCCGCGCCGTAGATTTTCCGTGATAACTTCGGGATAAAATTATAATAAGTGTTTCTCATTAGTATGTACATTAGTGAATCCATCTCTAATATATAATTGTTGTATACAGTAGTACGGTGACAGAAGAGATAAATCACAAGTTTATTATTAAACCCTGTTTTTTCATGTTTTCTTCGATGCTGCCGTAGCCCTGACCGTTGATCGGTACTGGGAATTTTAGGTTTCTAAACTTTGTTTTGATGCAAGCTTTCTCTGATTTGCGTTTTATTCAATTCCGTGCATATTTATGACATGTACAAAACGATATTTTTAATTTTTCTTAGTTTTCAATTTGATTCTTACTTATATTTCGGCAAATATGTTTCTTGCTTTTCTTTACGTCCCAATAGTTGTCTTAAAGTTCTCTAAAATGGCAACCAAATCGACGTCCTAACGCGTTCTCACGCTTCACTTATTTATAGTTTAACCAAACGTTAATCAACAACAATCACGCGTAGGCGCTTTAACTAGCCGAAGACTACTCGGGCACGATAAACACGTACAAGCATGCTCTATGCATAGGGTCCTCGATCGTTGTTATCGCATTATGAGCGCCGTAGTTATTAGCGATTAAATTCTGACTGTATATATTACCGCAAGAAAGGTTGACTGGCTATCAGCGTAATTAACGTGCGAAAAGAGGTTTTCACGTCAAAAAAAATATAATAGGTGCTCCGTAGTAATATGTTCTTTAATTATTAATCTCTTAAATACAATCATTATATATAGTAGTAGGGTTACAGAATAGATAAATCACAAGTTTATTAATTTGCGCCGTTTTTTCATTTTTTCTACGATGCCGCCGCAGCTCTGACAATAGCTTGGCACTAAGCATTTTTGGTTTTTTAGATTCGTTTTGATGCGAGTTTTCTCCGATTTGAGTTTTTTACACTTCGGTGCATATTTACGACTCATATGAGACGATATCTTCCACTTTTTTTCCATTTGCAAATTCATACCAATTTTTATTTATATTTCGGCCAATATTTCTACTGTTTTACTTTAGGTCCTGCTGCTTTTTTTTTAAATCCTTTGCAATGACATCGAAATTAACGCGTTTTTACGCCACACTCATAAAAAACTTTACACAACACTAAAAAAAAAAAAAAAATAACGCGTAGGCGCTCACACTAGCTCGATGACGTTAATGGGAAAACAAACGTCGCACAATAAATACGTACAAATATGCTCCATCCACTGTGACCTCAACCGTTGTTACCACAGTATTAGTCTGGTAGTTATTTGCAATTGAAAAATGACGGTGTTTCGTAGCACAAGAATGTTAGACTGGCTACCAATGTACATACTCAACGAGAAGAAAGCCGTTTTCACGTCAAAACCTGAGTAATTGATCTTAAAGCTTGGGTTTTCTTAACTTACCTACCTTAATTAGATGGTAGAATTGACTTATTTACATTATACATGACTGTCTAGCTAGCAGTTAGTAAGGAAATGATAAGGATATAAGTATTTGTGATATATTTAGGAGCATGCGAAATGTGAAGGATCATGGCACGGGATGGTTGAGGAGGAATCGAATGGGTTTACGTTTCTGTAGCTCGAATTGTTGCTTAAGTTCGTGTGTAATGATCGTTCCGTTTTAAAGTAGCGGTTTCACGTGTCCCGTTAGTCTGATGTTGTATCTCTTTTGAAGTTTGTCAAGGAATCCATTTATTGGGGGGCAATGTATTAATGAGTAAAGTTCTTCATTGGTCACTACGCAGGGTTGGGGATCTTGACTAGGTTGTCTTTATATGTTTTCCCTGTATTTGTTCGGAAGCAGTGACGTTCAAAAATCCCGATTGATCGTTGTCTTGTTTAGCTGTTTGTACCAATTGGGAGAGCCATACGTTATTGTTGGCCTTATATGTTTATATAAGAGCAATTTAATATCCTGACACAGGTCACTATGACGGTTAAGCAAGTAGTTCAGTGAACGCTTAAGACCCTTGGCCATGCTGATCTTTTCCATGTATATGATGGATTGAGGTTAGATGTAATTGTAAAACCTAGGTATTTTATTTTATGTCGCTAGGTTGAAATCTTGGTTTTTAATTTGGATCCTTGACCCTTGGTACCCTCCCAATTTTTTTATGATAATGCGATGCAATCTCATAAAATGAATTGCATCGCATTTTTGTGTGTTGATTTTTAGTCTCCAGATTTCGAATGCCGATTTGTGGCGACAACGAAGAAGTGAACATTATCATATCATCAGCATAGCAAATGATCTTAGCTTTAGATCACAGGCGGGGCCGGTGGTAGGTAGTTTGGGTCATAGTGGATGGACTGATGCGTTATAGGTTTGTCTGCCAGAAATAGAGCAAAGAGAACAGAGAGAGAGAGAGAGCAGAGCACTGTGGTACACTATGCCAAAGAGTGTGGGAGAGAGAACAGAGCACTGTGGTACACCCGCCCCCGGGCATATTGCTCTGGAGTATTCATATTCGTTAAAAATGAGAGACTTCCTGTTCGTCAGATACGAATCTAAAATTGCGGTCAAATATTCAGGTATTTGGAAAAGGTATAGGAGTTTCGAAATCAGTCCCTCCCTCCACACCGTGTCGAATGCATTTCTTAGGTCAATTGTAGCTGTGAATGTTATTTTTTTATGTAATGTATTATGCACAATGTTATTGTGAAGTAAGGTAATTGCATCCACAGTCGAGTATCCAGGGCGAAAGCCAAATTGAAAGTCAGATAGATGTTTCCTCCTTTCAGTAAATTCCCTGAGACGCTTAAGAATAACACTTTCAAATAATTTGCTAAGGCAGGCCAATAAAGAAATAGTTTATAGCTGTTGGGATCAAGGGGACTTTTATTGGGCTTTCGAATTGGTATAATTTTTGCAACTTTCCATGAACTCGGGAAGTACCCGATGTTCAGGGAGTTGTTAAAAATTAAAGCCAGTCGTTCGAAGGAGTTTTCTGGTAGTTTCTTGATTATGACATTTGGGATGCCATCATGGCCAGAGGGTTTTTTGTGACTAAGGGATGTAGGAAGGATCGAAATTTGAACTGCTTTAGGGATCTCGGACGTTGGTGCTACTAGGATCTGAATGGTTGAAGAAGTGTATAGTCCTATTTTCTCTGGTTGCTCTAAACTCTGCAACATGATTACGTATGGTATCATCAAAGGGTGTATTTGAAACCGGTTGGGACTGTTGATGTATTTTGGCGATCGTGGAGATCATGAGGTTATTAATGTCTCCCACATTATGCAAGACCGTGTCAGAAGTCGGATCTATGAGGGAGCTGACCGAAATGCTTTTGTGTGCTCTAAATCTGTTGATGTCACTAAAGACTCTTAAATCATTTTGGTTTATGTTCCGTATATTGGAGTCGATGACTTTAGAGATGAGCGATGTTCCATTTTCTTGCTCTTTATATATCTGATCCTTAATGTAGCAACAACGCGTAAGGTATGAGAAGAACTTTTTCCGCATTCGGTTTGTTTTCCGGATTAGATTCCTTAATCCGTTGGGAAGTTCCACCCCACTGTTGGTTTTGTGAAGAATTTTTGGTATGGATTCTTGCATAATGGAGGTGTCATTTCTCTCAAACTTATAAATTTCATTGTAAAATTTTTGGCTGTCTAAGTTACGGACCATGATGGTTGGGAGCTGCTCTATGTTCGCTTTTTCAATTTTCTTAACTAGCCGTTGTAAGTTAGTGGCGCGAAAGTTAAGGTGTTGGACAGGCTCACTATAGACGAAGTTGTTTCTATGAAGTGTAGACGTTTTAATGATTCTTCTCCCCAATGAGAGAATCACCCCGCGGTGATCAGAGAAGCTCTCAACCGTCTCAAGGATTTCGTCCCAGGGGTAGGGGAAAGCTACATCCAGGTCCGATTGTGCAATAAACAAATCAAGGTGCGACCTTGCCAGAGGGTACGTCGGGCTCGCGGATGGCAGTAAATTCCGATGACCCAACCCCAGTGCCCAGTCTTGTATTGTTCGCCCGTTCGCATCGGTGTTAGTACTAAACCAGTATTGGTTGTGAGCATTAAAATCTCCACCTAGGATGTAAGTGTAGGATGCCAGGACCTGAGCAAGTTTGTCCAGGTCCTGTCTGTCTATGTCCCTTTAAACAATTGAGTACGTATGGTATACAGCTGCTAAGGTTATGTTCGTCTTGTCAGTATATGTTAATTTAGCTGCGATTACTTCAGAAGAGCTGAGCTTTGGAATATTCAGTAATTTATGTTTGATGTTTTACCTTATGAGAATCGCAACCCAACCTCCCATTTTGTCTTTTCTATTCTTCGTGAGAGACGCATATCCCGGTAGTCTATTTGCAATTTTTGACCTGTCGTCTAGTTTAGTTTCAGTGAGTAGTGCAATGTCAATATTATGTCGTTCAAGCAGTAATTTTAGTTTGTGTTGTCTAATTAATGTTCTTAGTGAGTTACAATTCATTGTAAGTACTTGAGTTTTACGCGTGGATGAATTTATTTTAATTGGTCGATGAATGGTGCCAACTCATATGCGAAATTGAAAAGTACTTGTTTTGCTTGGCTCGGGTCAGGGTTAGCCTTAAGGAAGTTAACGACGTGGTGAATTTTCCTAGCAAATTCCATCATGTTAGCGTTAAAATATTTTCTGAATTGTGAATTCAAAAAGTCCAGGTTATTTGTTATATTGACGTTGATGTTCGTTTCATTAGTACGTGGAACATTGGTGGTACTGGGCGTGGATGGAGGCAGTGTTGGTAAATCAACTGTCCTAGAAGTAGTGGGGACTGGGTTATATGTATGTTGTTGGCTATTAGTCTTTAGTGCTGGCAAAAAAGATATGTTGCTCTTTGTGTAATTATTTACCTTACGTGGTTTGTCTATTTCTGCCGTCCTCTGTGATTCTCGCTTTGTCTCCAGTCCTTCTAAGAATTTTGGGTATTTGGGGCAATGTCTATAGTTAGTTGAATGACCGTATTGCGCACAGTTGACGAAGTACGATTTGCCCCCGTTTCCGTCACTCCTGATTTATCTGTCATAAATGATTTATTTATTTAGAAATGATGTGTTAAATACGGAGTTAGCAAAATTGCAAACCCCTTCAGTTTAAAATAAAAACCGCGACAGTATGCCGCCGGTGGCAGTAACTGAAAACATTTACCTATGCCTAAAAGATCTTTTGTTGACATTATCTGATTGCCACACATTTATAATAATATACAGGGTGTCCCGTAGTCCCGTACGTTAAAGTAGAGGAACGATTCCTTGACCCAATGGGAGGAATAAATTGTATCGGTGGGGGGGAGGGGGGAGGGTAGGTGCAATTAGGAGCTAAACGGTTCATTTGGGAGTTACAGGGTGTTCAATGTTGTTCATCGCCTTCTTAAATTTTCTCACTTTTCACCGCCACTACTTGTCAAAGGTTAATAAAATAAGTGCTGTGCTTTACATAAATCACTGTCAATTAATATTTTCAAAAAAGAAAGAAAGTTTAAATTTACGTAGCACATAGTAGCACATTTCGGGCACATTTTGGCACATGTTTTTGTTTTTTTTTTGAATTCCAAAATTGTCGAGTCAACTTTTTTGACATAGAAAGCTTCCTCCATAAACTTTAACTACAATTGGGAAAATTTATTTTTAAATTAGTAGGTATGAAATAAACAGTTGCGTATTGAGATTATTAAAAAATAAATAACTCCAGTTCCTATTCATCCCGAGAACAATTGTTGCTCGAACAAGGATGTCAAAAATTTAATAGCCTTCACTCATTTATTGGGTGCTTCCCGTAGTATGGAGGTACCACGGGAACATGTACCAACAGAGAGTGACGCAGCACTCTCAAGTGCAAAAACATTTAACTTGTCTCGCAGGAGCAATATAGACGCCAGGACGTTCCAATTAAAGCAGAAGGCTATTGCCAGCGCAAATCAACAATTTCAAAAACAGTTGGACAATATGTCTCAGCACTATAATGATTTCGAAGTCAAACATTCCGGAACCCTAACAAACGTTAAAGAACACCTATCATTGTTCACGAAAAACAACGAAAAGAACCAGTTCCATCTTCATGTCCTCCCACTTCACCAGAAAAGGATGATAAGACTAATAAGACTTCTAAACCTGTCATTTCTAATAAAAAAAGATATAGCACCTTTGAAGAAGAATCTGGTTCCTGTATGGAGCTAGAACAAAGTGCAGCAATTCCCCCCCCTCTTAAGAAAATAATCTATAAGCCTGCAACCCAACGCAGAATACGTTGCTGCATACTCAAACATTTAATTTGCTAAATAAAAGAAAATTGAACTAATTTATTTTTTCAATCCCATAAGCAAAGGGTATTAAGCTCATCATCAAAGGAATACCAAACGAATTCACTGATGACGTGTTAGAAGAACTTGTCGCACTGGGACATGACAGTGTAAATAAAGTGGATCCCTTAAAAAATTAATCTAAAGTCAAATATAACTTCTTTATTATTGTCTTGAAAAATTCTAGTGATCCATAATCCCAAATTCTTGCCTTAAAACGTATCTTTTACACATTATGTGTAGTAGAAAGATTCAATTCTCACGAAATTACGCAATGTTTTCTTTCTCAAAGATTGGGACACGTCTCGAGCAACTGCACAATGTTACCCAGATGTGTCAAGTGCGGTGGTTCACATCCCCCACTGCCAAAGATGAACTGTTTTGCATACATTGCAGGAAAAATGGGCATAATTCCAACTATCGTGGTTGCCCAGCTTACAAGGAAATTGCGATACAAATCAGGAGCAATAAAGCAGCGAGAACTAAATTCGTTTAGCAATCGGTGAACAACTTGGTTAACAAAAATTTGCTTTTCGCAACAGTCAGTTCGGATGCTCCCAAAACAAATCCTTCTGTAACAGCCGTTAGAACGGAAACACGTAAGCCTAATGGAGAAAAACGTCCCTACAGCGTGATGTTATTTGTTGAAAACGCTTGCGAAGAATCCTTTGGTTGCTCTTTTGAAAAACTGTAACAAAATTTATACTTTCCGACAGCATTATACCGCACCTGTCTCCAAAGCTGACAACCAACAAGTGTTTCTGAATTTCATGCTGAGTCTCAAAGCATGACCTCCCTTAGGGTGCATGCCTTGAATATAAATTCGCTTGTTGCTAATCGCAAAAAACATAACATTTAGAATTACTTAAAGAGAAATAAACCCGATATTTTACTCCTGTCCGAAACTTGCCTACATCCCATACATAAAATCTTCTTTAAGAACTACTCGATCTTTCGCGGTGATAAAACCGACTGCACGAGAGGAACTGCAGTTATATATCAGTCAAAGATGTCTGCTGAAAGATATCATCTAGAACTCTCTGATTCCTCTCTTCAACACACTGCCATAGTGGATAAATTAATAATACTTTCAATATATGTATGTTCCTAGATCTGAATTACAACCTAACGTTTTGGATGAAATCTTTACATTACAAAATCACAAAAGTATAGTAATTGTGGCTGGGGACTAATGCTCGTGACACCTCCTGGAACAACTATATTAATATTACAAACGGTCGATTACTTCAGAGCTGGCTTTCGGATTCGGGTTCAATATATGATATTAAACTCCTTTATTCTCCAAACTACACATTACATCATTTCCGTGGTAAATTCACTAAAGACCTATTTCTCACCTCAAATAGGTCAAATAAAACCTTTACAATAGTCAATTAATCTATACCTACCCTTTGGAGTCAGATCGCAACCTTATTGCAACTACTTTTCCTTTCAAAATTACTAATTTTAACCCCCTCAATACTTTCCTGACTACTCCAAGGCAAATTGGAAAAACTTCTCGTGGCACATAAACGAAAACTTGTCAAATTTCGTAATTCCTATCGAAATAAATCTAACAATTGGTGAAATTGATGATTTCATCAATAAATTAAAGAAAATTACATCTAGAGCTCAGAATATACAAATTCCCCAAAAAGAGATAGGTCCTAATGGCCTTATTAGCCTTGATGACATAAAATTCGTCAAGGAAAAAATACCTTACGAAAAAGTGGCACCGTAAAGGGAGATCTGACTCCCTCGTTAAATCTATTACAAATCGCATGCCAGAAATTATTTCAATGAAGATGTCATATGACAAGTTTTATACTGAAAAGCTTGCCAAAATCAAACCTGGCCACAATGATTTTCAAGACGCCAAAAGGATGGCAAAGCTTAACCAGTGTATTCGCAAAATCACTGTTAATGGCTGTGTCAAGATAACTGCAGTAGTTAACAAGCAAGGTTGCTTTTTCACTGAAGTTCATAATCACTCTCCACCAGGCACTGTGCCTTTTACCTATTACCCTCACCCTGAACCATTAGGTTTCCTTACAAATAGTTTAACCTTAGAAGGCTCCTTTCCTGACAGCAATGAATCTGAACTTTTATGTACCTCTTCACAAGTCACGGAAATAATAAAGAAAATTAAACCAACAAAATCTGTAAGCCATAGCGGCCTATCAAATTATCTATTTAGGAAAACGCTACCTTCGTACCGCCAAATTCTCACGATTGTTTTCAACAATTGTCTTAATAATTGTTACTTCCATGACTACTGGAAACGTGCCAACATGGTTCCAATAACTAAAAATGCGCAAGTGCTGACTATTAAGGACTTTCGCCCAATTGCACTGCTACCAGCATAAAGCAAGGTACTTGAATGCATTATAAAAATATAATATAAATATTATTGAAAAATAAAAAAACCCGGCTGTGTAAACTGAAAAATTGTGAAGTTAAAATTTACAAACTTATTTAAAAATTGAGCTGAAAAGATAGAAATAAAAATATTATTGGAAAAAAGTTGTTAAATTAAACATTTTTTTTGGAATTTGAATGATCATGGTTGACAGTGTTCACAAACGCAGTCGGAGGCATCGTTCATTTTTCAAGTAAGTTTGAAAATTTTAAGTTCACAATTTTTCAGTTTACACAGTCGGGTTTTTTTTAGTCAAATAGTCATGTTCGAGCATGCATATTTTTTTTTTTTTTTTTGCGTTTTTCATTCCAAATTACATGTAAACATAGACGTTTCATGAATTTTCGCGAACTATTTACGAAACTCTTTATTTTGATACCCCACTCAATAGGTCTTAAAATACAAAAAATCGGCCATTTATATAATTTTGATATACCCAGTTTCACACTCACAAATGAGACGAATCTAACGACACCTCTGATGCTAAAATTCATCAAGTCGTTTAGCCTGTAGAGAGAGCTTGCCAAAGTATTGTACATGCATACACTCGAAAAACATAACCCTCCTTCTGGTGCAGTCGGATAAAAAACAAGCTAACAACACAATAGGAACGCTGCAGCGTAATAATCCACACCAGTTTGGTTTTGTTAAGTCAAGGAGTACTTCACATGCGATTACCCTGGTTCATAAACGAAAATACCAGTATCGTCACCACAACACCCTGACGTCAATATTTACCATTCACCTTCATTGTCTGTCGTAACCAATTAATTCGTAAAATGGAAACGGCAGGCATTTCAAGTAATCCTACTAAGTTACTTGCTTCGTTCCTGCAAAACAGACATTTTCAGGTGACGTGTGAGTCTTTCAAGTCCCCTGTACATCAAATTCAAGCCACAGATCAGCAAGGATCGATACTTGGACCTATCCTTTTAAACTTTTTCATACACGATTTACCCCTTTGTTCAGGTTCTAGCATACCCTGCATAAACTATGCGGATGATATTATAATTATGGGACATGGGAGAAGTATCCTCTACCTTATTAAAGCCACTAACCGTTACATAGCCGTACTCCGAACTAAAACTCAAAATAAATCCAAACAAATGTGAAGCCATTTTGGTTACACCAAACTGTAGGGCGATTACTCGTGGACAAGCGAGATGCAAAAATAACAGCAATATAAAAATCAGTATTGGAGATGAAACCATCAAAGCCAGTGACAACATCACCTATCCGGGAGTTGTCATTAATCACAAGTTTGACACCAAGCCCTAGATAGCAAGAATGTTTGCAAAAGAAAATAGCGCTTATAGTCTCCTGGCAAACATCTTTAAAAATGGAAGAATATCTCCTTAGGTCCAAACTCTCTGCTACAAGCAGATGTTTCAACCAATAATTTCATATGGATTTCCTGGATGGTGTTCGATTTCAACTAACCGCATGTTGGGCATACGTAAGTTTGAGGAACGGATCCTCTAGAGATGTTTAGATTTTCTTGAATCACATTACCTTGACAGAAACACCAAAACCCGTTTAGGGTCAGTAAAAGTGTTCTGTATGGTCAAATCAAAGGCTTCACATCACTTCACTTCATTCATAGACTTTCTACTAATCAAGTTACTAATAAAATTCTTCCAAAACCTCTCCTATGATACTTACCCAATATTCCGAAAATGTCTATCCTGCCTGCTGGGTCACGGAGGGCGCCAATAATGGAAAGGTCTCGTAAGTAGGCATACTGGCCTTTGTGTGGTATGTTCCATTGACGGCACCCCTTCCTTAGATGGAAGTCTACGGTCTTCTACATGCTTCAGAGAAAGTATGAAGAACTACTAATTGCTTTATATTAGAGATGTAGGAAATGAGTAGTATTCGTAACCGAGTACAGATTTTTTGCTCTGATTCCGAGTACCCAATGATAACTGGAAATACTCATCGTTACCGACTACTCTTTCTCTTAAAAGAAAGAGAGATGAGTTACGGTACGTATTCGAGCGAGCGATTCGCTATCAGTATACGTTGATAGCAAATCATTGTCTCAAACTGGTAATGAATGTAGATTCATGAAAAAGAGTGAGTAACGTTTCGCGTGCGAGAGAATGTGTGTAAGTATGAATTGGTTCGAATATGGATTTTGATGGTTGCGTGAGAGAGAGGGACATTACGTGTACGAGAGGATCATTCGCTTTCAGGAATGAGTCGAACCGAAACGAGTACTTTTGAATGAGGTTTTTTATGTAAAGATTCGACTGCCCGAGGTAACGAATAATGATCCTGATACTCATTGGATAGTATTCGTTTCTTTGGGTATTTTTGCATGGAAGTTATATAAAACACGCAGGAATTGTGAAATTAAGGGTTTTGTAAATGAAATAATGACATAAGATATGACAACATTTGTTTCTTTGCATACAGACAAATTTAATATTTATTTTTTATTCTGTAGTTTCGAATAGGAACAAAATGGTATCTAATTAAACGAAAATTTGGGTTTTTTTTGCTCGCGATACGTGCGGATACAACGAATACTCAGTCATCGAGTAACGAATATATTCGATGACTCGTTTTTGAGTAGATTTTACACCCCTAGTTTATATGGTTTGGGCTTTCAACAACGAAACGAAACAAAAGGAACAATAAACACCTTGATTTTTCAGTCACAGTCGTGAGAATCACCGATCACATACGGTTTATCACGGCAGTTGTACGAAGGGAACGAAAAGTAATACTGAGCACAGTGGAATACAAATCACGTTCAACGTGATTTTGTTACCCACGATCCGATTCAATATCACAGTGACGTTCCAGAAGCTCATATAACTGTGACGATGTGAACGTGACGCATGATTTTATGACAGTTGCTTTGTGAACTTGAATGGCCGTGAAAATATTCCGTGCTGTCCTTGGAGTTTATTCTCGTTCCATTCGGAGTTGGTTCTTCGCAGGATGAGGCCAAGACAAGTCCAAAACTTGTTAAGTACAATTTGCATGAACGACTACAATTTTAAAATTGCTTCCTGCTTTAAAAATAATTATTAAACATTTAATTTTTTTGTACAATATTATTAACACTTAGTTTTTTTGAAAAATTGTTCTTTATTAAATTAATTTTTACTTTGCTTACAGATAAAATTTAACTCGGTGTAAAATAAGTTGAAACAATTTATTATTGTGACCTTATAATATTATTAGCAATTTGCTTTGTTTTCCATAGTAGAGTTGCTGTTTTACAATTTTTTTTTTAAAATAAGTATTCGAAATTTGTTTCATTAATGGATTGTGAATTTATGGGGTAAAACACACAAATGTGTTTTCGATACGAGATTATATAATTATTTTAATATTATAACGAAGTTATTTTGAATTGGAAGATTCAGATTTTTGGCGTGTAGTTCAAAGAAAATGTGTAAAAAATATGTGTTTTTTGCTCTAAGTGTTTTTTTCCAAAATGCTTAATATTAACACACTTCTCATATTTTTACCTTTACACAAAACTCTTTTAAACATTTCTAAGTGTTTTGTTTATACAAACATTTGTAACGTTTAGAAACAAACACCTAAGTGCCTAAAATTGTACTACTAAACACTTAATCCATTTTATTTTAAAACACTTTGATTGTGAAATACTTCGGTCACAGACAAATCCAGATGTCTTATTCCCATACAACGAGTCGGCACCACAAATTCCAAACTAGCAGACTTGGTGTCTAGCAGGCAAAGAGCTTTTGGTGAGTGCATACTGTATGATTTCAACTAGTTTGATATTAATATTGAGAAGGGGTCGTAGAAAAAAGAGGAAAAAGGGGGGCAAACCAAAATTTCGGCGATGGGACACAATTTTCATTTTCTGAAATTTTCGTCTCCGTCACGCAAACAGAAATTGTTCGAGTGTGTATATTCGTGAGTATAATTTATTCACGCACACGTAAATCCATTCAAACATTTCTAATTTTTGTGTTGAAAATGGAAATTTTTGTATGTATATATTTGTAAATATGATTAATTGTTGGAATAAAATATGCAAATTAAATTTAAAAAAAAATAAAAAATCACTATTTTTCGAATATTTCAGGAAAACGGGAGATTTTCGAAATCTGTGAAATAACTTTTGATAGTTATTAATGGTATTGCTTTCATATTATTCATAATTTTATATTACTTTTCCGAAAATGGTTACAATGATTGAAGGAAGTGGAAAGTTGACCACATTTTCAAATTTCTTACTATTGTGATAGATAGCATTTGATTGGCATTAAATATTGTTTGAGTTTTGATTCTGTTTCAAAAATACTTATTCATGTATTTATAATTTTGCATATTTTGCTCGCTTTGCCGGAAATCGTCCGCTTTTATTATACGTTAACAAATAGCATTTCGATTATTTATATTGATAATTAAAAATTCAAATAAAAACAAAGTCGAAAAATAGAAAACGGTGCATATTTTTTAATTCTTTATTAATAACATCTATTTAATAAGCAGTTAATAAGAAAATGATAATTATTGTCTGTTATATATATATTTTCGAAAAATATTTAGTTATTGAAGAGGTAGGTACTACCGGAAATAATACATTATATATTATTATTTATATTCATATATTCTTACATTAATAGATATATTATTCTGTAATGTTATTATTGTTCATTTTTCCATAAAACTTGATAAAAAATGATTAATTTAATATATAAAAATTTGGGATAGTGTGTATATGCGAAACAATTCATAGATTTTTATGAAAAAAAGCTAAACTTTGAAATGACTTGATCCCTATTTCCTTAATTAACATTTGCTAATTAATAATAACTTTTTGTTATCATGGAATTTTATGTTTTTTATACTTTTTACAACTTTAAATTTTTATTTATGATGATAACGAGTATCTATCTTAAAGTCATAAGACAATTTTGAAAAACTCATTCAATTAAGTCATCATTAGTACGAAATTATATTAATTTATAAGAAAAGTATCGAAAATCTGAATTTTGTTATATTTCCTAACTTTTGTATAAATACCTTTCACAATAGACAAAGGTGGTGCATGGAAAACAGTTAGGAAATAACTAAATAATGGGGGTTGGTCGTATATATGAACCCTCGGGAATGCTTAGCTTGTTCGCTAGTAGCATAAAACTGCTAAAAATTCAAAATGTGAATTTAATCATATATCCTAATTTTTGTCTGAAACCTTCAAAAACTCAATTTAGAGAAAATTTTTTTGAAAAGAAAAGATAGAAAAAAGAAAAATAAAAGCGGTCGGTCATAGATATGAACCCTCTAGGACACTTAGTTGAGCCGCTAGGGCAAATAATTGTTATAAATTTTTAATCTGAAATTTGGCATATTTCCCAACTTTTGTATGCACACCTTAAGAAAATCGACTTACAGAAATGTGATTTATCAAAAAAAGTTAGAAAATGTAGAAATCGGTTATACATATGAACCCGCTAGGATCGTTAGTTTAGCCGCTACGAGTAAAATATGAATTTTATTATATTTCCCAACTTTGGTCTCCACACCTTTAAAAACTCAATTTACAGAAATATTGTGTGGGAGGAAAACTCAGCAAATGGAAAAAAGGGGGACTGTCATACATATGAACCCTCTAGGAAGCTTGGTTTAGAGGCAAATTTTCCTCGGAAAGGGCCCCTAAAAACCGAAAGAAAATTGATTAATTTATGGTTCCCGGAAACTATAATGTCCTGTAATCTGTAATTCGTAAATATACATACTATTTTACACAATCTGCTACGGGCTGAATGAACTAAAAGTCCTTTAACCTGAGCAGAGGGATTGTTGTTGTTGCTGGGAAACGAAATTCTATTCGAATTTTTGAAAAACTCGCTACTGAATTTATGTACCAACACACTGCCAACAATCCCTTTGGTGGTGTGTATAGCTACGTGTATATAACCGATTTTGAATTTATTTCATAGAACATTGCGATCAAAATCGGGTTCCAACTTGTTGTATGGGAATGAGACATCTGGATTGTCTGTGCATCGGTGCTAAAAATTTTTTCCATTAAACACTTCAAATGTTTTGAAATGAAACACTTGTTAGACACTTACTAGACACTGAGATTTGCAGAGATGGTACTCGTTCCATCGTCATTGCTTACGAAATGAATATTCGTGAACAGTAACCTGCCTTGTCTTCTCCTTCATATAGTTTCTAGACCTACATCTTTTTCATAACATATAGTTATAATTAGTGTTTCTTATTAGTATGCACTTAAATAAATCTGTTCAATACAATGGCTTCTCCAATTTGTGTCTTTCACGGTAACATATATATTATCTACCCAATATTTTTTTAACGTATAACGTATTTTACAACGTATAAAACATCATTGCAGCCGGCGATGCCATCGGTTTCTAGGAAATTGCTTATTACTTTATGAGAATATGCCCTATGCCCTAAATCGTTTGTAGTTCCTTTGGATCGGTGGGAACTGTTGTTCTACGGCAATTTCGATTCGCCGAACACCAGTTCCCTGCGATCCATAAGAACTACAAACGATTTTTTTTCACTTAAATGTTTTAAATCGTTTGTAGTTACAGGAAAGTGAAAAAAGAACGTAGATCCCGTAGCCAGAACCGTAGAAATTGGAATTGATAATTTTGATTCGCCGTAGAACAACAGTTCCCAGGGATCCATAGGAACTACAAACGATTTTTTTTGACTTAAATGTTCCAAATCGTTTGTAGTTACAGGAAAGTGAAAAAAGAACGTAGGTCCCGTTACCAGAACCGTAGAAATTGAAATTGACAATTTTGATTCGCCGTGGAACACCAGTTCCCAGGGATCCATAGGAACTAAAATAATTTTCACAAAAATGTTATAAATCAATCGTTGTTACGGGAAATATAAATAGAAAATAGTTTTTTTTTTCAATTGTTACTCATAGTAAAAGCAGAGATTTCCATAGGAACTACATTTCTGCAGTTTTCTCTGGTTGTATGATAGCTAGAAGAAAATTTTTTCCACTACAAGCCTCTACGTCGTTTGTGTAAGCAGAAAATGTTTGGACATTTTTTTCGGAGTCCAAAAAACATAGAAAAAAAAACTAGTGCTATTTTCGGAAACTACAAACGATTTTGAAGGATATAGTAGAGAAAATTTTGCAAATCCACGAAAATTGGCCGTAGAAATCGATTTTTTCGACTCTCTACGGAATCGTCGAAACTACAAACGAAAAAACTTCACTGCAAACCTCTACGTCGTTTGTAGTAACAGGAAATAAATAAAAAGTTTGGATTTTTTCCCATACTATCCGAGTAATTTGACAAAAACTTCGACATTTTTCCGTAGAAGCTACATTTTTGCGATTTTCTCGAGTTGTATATTAGCTAGAACAAAAATTTTTTCACTACAATCTTTTTCGTCGTTTGCAGTATTTGCAAAAGAAAAAACAAATTGGAAACGATTTGCGGTGTTCGGAAAAAGTAGAAGAAAAAAAACTAATGCTATTTTTAGAAACTACAAACGATTTTGAACAAGAAACTTAAAACAATTTTCCAAACCCGCCAAAAATGGCCGCGTAAATCAATTTTTTTGATTCTCTACGTCGTTTGTAGTTTCCGAATCTGAATTTATTTTCTCGATATCTTAAACTCGGGTTCCAGGTTCACAGAGCTCTAAAGTGGTTGTGAAATGCAAGAATATAAATTATGTTGAGGAAGTTGAACAATTAATTGTTACTCAAGTTGATGCTACTTATGGAAAGATGAAAAAGCCAAGACTCAAGGTCATTGGTATTGATCCAGGACAGAATTTGGATGATACTACTTAATTGGAAAATTACATTATCATACGAAATCTGTTGCTTGATAACTCAGATGTTAATATTGTTCATACTTATAAGAACCGTCTACTATTATATTAGAAGTGAATACTGAAATATATGCTATAATAACGAAAACAGGGAAGATATATATTGGTTGTTCAAAATGTAAAGTGTGTAATGATTTTAATATTAATATATGCTACAACTGTTGTGGTTTGAATCATAGTTTCAAAGGGTGTCAACATGAAGTTAAATGTTATCACTGTGCTGGTAACCATTCGGGAAAAGACTGTGTAAAAAAAAAGAGATTAAATGCGTTAACTGTGTATATGCAAATACCAAATTTCAAACAAAAAGGGAAATCGATTATAAAGCTATTAATCAAGAAGTATGTGAGTCATATAAATATTTCCTCAAGAGATCTTTTCAGAAAACTGACTATCTTTTCGATCTACTAACTGTCAAGGATGGCTAATGCTAATAACATACAACTGAAATAATACGAATAAATTATAATACGAAATTTATTATAATAATAGTAACATTAATAGAGCTGATGGTATTGTTGAATACATTAAGAAGAAATTGAAATATAATGTTTATATTGAAACTTTTTGCTCAACTCAAACTGTTTGTATTGAATTAACTTAAAGTAATTTTACTTATTACTTACTTTTACTTATTACTTAATTAGCTTTACTTATATTTCGGTAAAATATATTTATTTCTTTACTTTAGGTCTTAATAGTTCTTTCAAAGTTCTCTGCAATGACACCCAAATCTACGTCCTAACGCGTTCTCACGCTACGCTCATGTATAGTTTCAGCCAACGCTAATCAACAACAATCACCCGTAAGCGCTTACACTAGCCCGATGGCGTCATGGGCAAGACAAACGCTGCTCGATAAACACGTACAATCATGCTCTATACCTAGTGTCCTCGATCGTTGTTTGAATTCTGACTGTATTCTGAAGATAATTGAAATCTGTAAATGCCAAAAGTTTTGTATGCCAAAGACCTAGTTTAAGTTCGAAGATGAACTATTTTCGATTTGACCCAGGGGTAGTTGCCCTAAGAAAAACATTCAAAAAACTACACTTTTGTATGGACAGTTACCCTAATAATGTATTTTTTTTTAATTTTCTTCAAAGGAAAGTGCTATTATTTTGTAAAAATAATGGGGGTCTCAGAACAGCAGAAAACTCCATTTCCCATTTTCTCAATCGTAATTTTTTCGAAATTTGTTAAAAAATGTATTGTTCTATCGCTTTTTCTTTATGAAAAAAAAAATACGGACAACGGTATGGAAAATTAGGGACTACCAATTTAATTCTTTCTATTAGTTATATAGGTTTAGAACTAGCTAAAAAAGCTTGGGTGTGGCTGTGTCATGGACACGGCCGGGTGTTGTACGTGAATACGTTTATGTAAAGGGTTATATTTCTCGAATAAAATATTCTTATTTATGCATTTAGGACAAAAACTTCTTACAATGTACTACATTAAAATGTAATTCTCCACTTCTAAATGCAATCACAAGTCAAAAGAGACGACATAGGACATAGCCCGCGAGGGAATGAGAAAGAAGAGAAGAGAGAGAATGAGAATGAGAGAAGAGACACATACAATCTTTCTGAGAGCTAAAATTCGAATCAAGGCTACGAGGCGATCAGATCCGCCAGCGATACAAAAATTTCGCCACGACACAAAATTGTGCAATAAACATTGAGCATACGGTGACACCCTACAAACGGAACGTGTGTGACGCCCGCATGTGTTTGTTTCGATGAGAAAAAACGCATGCGGGCGTTACACATACTCTCTCGGTGGGGTGACACCGATCGTTGACGTTTGGTTGCACAATCACATGTACTAGCGAAATTTTTGTGTTGCTGGCGATTCTGCTGGCGATTTTGTGTTGCTGGCGATTCTGCCAGCCTGGTTGCTTGAATTCGATTTTGAAATTAAATTTTTATAACAAATTCTATATTTATGTCACTGGTTAACGAATTAGAAGTATATAATGTGATATTAAAACTAAAAAATTGAAAGGGAGGAGTTGATGGAATAACAACGAAACTTTTAAAACATATTCCCCATATTGGTGCTAAACTACTGCAATACATTGTGAATAACTCCTTTGTTACTGGTAAGTGTCCTGGACATTTAAAAATAGCTGAGGTTGTACCAATACATAGAAAAGGATCGAATGAATTAACTATTAACTATACGCCTATATCACTTATCTCCAATGTTGCTGAAATCTTTGAAAAGCTGTTGCAAATAAGAATCGTACATTTTATTGAAAAATATTGTATCCTATCGGCTATGTAGTTTGGTTTTCGTAAAGGTATTGGTACAAAGGATGCTCTCGGTAAAATTATGAAACAATTTATGCTAATCTGGATAAAAGTATTCGAACAGCTGCTGTCTTCTTAGATTTGGCAAAAGCGTTCGACACTGTTGACCACTATATTCTAAGGTCTAAATTAAACACTGTAGGTATACGAGAAATGTGCCTTAAATTAATATTGAATTACTTAACTGACAGAAAAGAATTAGTTCGAATAAACAATGAAAAAAGTACAATGGAACAATACTAGGCCCACTACTATTTATAATATATATTAATGACATATTTGAAATAATAGATGATAATAGTGTTATATATTCCTTTGCTGATGACACATCTATACTAAGTACTGCTCAGTCTTGGGACCGAGCTAAAAGTCATTTTAAAAAGGTCCTTGAGGAAGTTGCCAATTGGCTTATTGATAATCTACTATCCTTGAATATCGAAAATCAGTGACGATAACTTTTGGTAGCTATGTAGATAGTGTGCCTCTTAATTTTGATATCTCAATCAAAGGGCAATTTATTGAAAGAGTTGAGTCAACTAAGTATCCAGCGGTGGTAATAGATCAATCTTTAAAATAGACGCAACACATTAATTATGTCACTAATAAAATGAAACATATAATATACACCTTAAGCAAATTATCTTAATTACTGTCTACAAAAAACATCTTAACTACAATGCATGGTATCTATTATAGAGATGTCACATATGGTATAATTGCTTGGGGTTCTGGCAAAAATAATGCATAGTTATTACTGAATATAGTGCATAATAAGATTATTAAATTATTGAAATCACTGAAGTCTGGCATTAAATTACCCTAAAATATACAAAAAAAATAAACCCTAGAATCTATTAAACTTAATTATAATTTCTTAAAAGATAGATTTCAAAAATAATGAAATAATGAATAAATAAAAATAATGCCTTGTTTTTACTGAAAATAGTGCATAATAAGATTATTAAATTATTGAAATCGCTTAAATCTGACATTAAATTACCCTAAAATATACAACAAAAATAAACCCTTGAATCTATTAATCTTAATTATAATTTTTTAAAAGATAAATTTTTAAAGAATAATTTAATTTAAATTATAATTAAGTTTAATAGATTCATGTATTGCAAATACAGTGCTCACCTAAAACATACAAATCATTGCAGTTTCCAGTAAGTACAAGAGACATAGGTACAAAAAATCATCTTTTTGAGGCCACACTATTGTACAATAGACTTCTAAATAATCTTAAGACACTATCTACTGCAAATTTGGCAAATAAGATTCGACAATTTATCATAAAAAACTAAAACTCAACATGTACTAAAATGTACACATTACATTTTGTTTTTTTTTTTATTTTAAGTTTTTCCTAGAGTTTTAATCTCTATAGTTTATAAGCCTACCGGGCTGTGTACAGGTGCTCTTTGTGCACCTTTTCTCTGTACATAATGTATCTTGTACTTCTATGTCTATTTTTACCTGGAAATAAATAAATAAATATATATATATATATTACAGGTATATAAAGTGTATCAGAGATGGCGTCAGTGTCAAATTAAATGCAATTGTACGTAAACGTCAATAACATATTAACATTAACGTTTCTGTTTGATGCGTTTAGATATTCCGTGTATATTAAAATTTTTTGAACATTTAGTGTATTTTTGAATTTTACTGGACTTTGCGAGACTTTACTCGAGGAAAAATGAGAGGTTTGAACGATTTCGATCTGTTACTCGAAAAGTAAGAAAACGCTTTCGAGTAACATCAAGCATATTTACTTAAAAATCTGACAACTTTGACAGCTGTCAAAGAATTTTTCAAGCAACTCGACTTTACACGACCAAATTTGTCGAGTAACATTTTTCAAGCTCGAGCTCGTTTCCCCTCCATGACGTCACGTGAAACTCGCAAAAATCATGCTTGAGAAAGTTGTTGCAACGGAAAGTTGCAATATATTGCAGTATGTTCGGAGCACGTACGCGAACAGACCTAGTATAACATACAACACATAACATATATTATGTACTTAATATTCGAGTTTAATTTTTTTATAACGTAAATTGGTTTCTGGGCAATTGTTTATTATTTTATGGAAATATATATGACAGATATATTTTAGGTATCACAGGTGGCGTTGATCTCAAATTCTATGAAATTTTACGTAAACGTCAACAACATTTTAACAGTAAAGCTTCGTTTTGATGCGTTTAGATATTCGGTGTGTATTACAATTTAGTGAATATTTAGAGTATTTTTCTTCGAGAAAATATGTTATACCTAATATAACATACAACTTTGAACTTTTGCTTATTTTGTTTGTTAATTAATTAATATAAAATTACTTTACACAGTTTAAAGAAAGCGGTCAATTTTGTGTTTCGTTCGTTGGCAAAGTTGCCTTGGTGATTGCCATGAAAGTAATTTATCTATTCTTGTGGCAAGTGTACGGCTAATCGCTCTATAGTTTGAGATTTTTGGTACAACGGGCGTTCGTGCAATCGCCACATTGCCTCCGGAGGACTTACATAGCGGCTGTAATTGAATTTTTCGTCTTCGTCCGTGTTGATTGTTTTCCTGAGCACTCAGGCGCACGGCGGCGTAATCGTGGGCCTTGTAAACGTACTTATACAGGTATTTTACTCAAGTTTCGGTTGAACATATCTCTCTATTAATGTGAGCTTCGTACTGTTTAGATAACCACTTGTTATAAGGCACTATCCACCTGTTGCCTATGTAAACTGCATTCTTTTTTACAGTCCTTTCTTCTCCGAGAGATGGGTAACCGCTGACGTTCATAATTGTCTCAGAGGCATATTTTCTTGAAAATTTTTAGTACATTTGTCGCCTTCAATGCATGGAGCTTGCCAATTCAGTACACCACATGGACCATGAATCATTGAAAAACAACCGCATGCAGAATTGGGTCTTCATTTGGATCTGGTATATCTGTGTGAACCATCGAATCCATATCTCTGGGATCCCTAATTTTGTCGGATTCTCGTAAAATGAGCAAAATATGAACATGAGGTAGTCCTCGATTCTGAGATTCAACTACATGTACATTTGCCACAACAACTCCCAATACATGGTTCTTAAAAAGGCCTTCTAGTAAGTGTTGTATGTTGGCACTGAAATCTCTACTCACTATGCCAGGTCTGTTACAAACCTGTGCATGTGGCCTGAGGTTGTTTGTGATTTCTTTCCAGTTGGGATTACAAGTTGCACTGACACAATTGCCATTGCATCCTGATAGTTTTGTATCATATTTCATGGGCTGCTTATAAATGTTGAAGGTAGTATGACAGGGACCCCAGGTAGAAATTCCTGATTGTCATTTAACATGTAATCCATAGTAATCCAAAAGACCCTTATAATTTTCGGCACGTAATTCTTTTTGATGGGACCGTATAAAAGCAATCCTGGCTCCTTCGACTCTACAAAAGCTGTCTACAACATGTTGTTGAAATAATTTTCCTGAATAATGGGTTAAATTAAAGCCACTGCGGACAGCTTACCTGTAGCAGTAATATTGCAACTGAGTTGAGACATGCCTGGTTTCCATCCAGAACCACCACAGGGAAAGAGGAGCGGATTGCACATTGGATCACAATGAGGATTAAGATTATTTATCCGAGCTAACTGGCCAGTTGCTTTGTGATATACGTACAACAAATTCGAATTTACCTGGTGGTGCGCCTTCAACTGATGTGAACAGTGCTGCAATTTCACCTTGCCCTGTGGGTGCATTATTACCTTTTATCGAAAGCATACCGTAGTATAAATGTACTTTGAATCAACAAAGTCTGCCAATTTTGCCAATAAATCTGCTTGGAACTGTCTACCCGGATCTGTGGTGATATTGACTGGTGCGCCAAAGAAACTTATCCATCCTTCAAATAATGCTCGAGCGACTGTAGGAGCACAAGTGTCCAACACCGGAATCACTTATGGCCAACAGGTGAATCTATCGATGATTGTCAAGCAATTCGCGTATCCAATACACTCTGCAAGTTAATCATATCAATGTGGATATGCTCAAAACGATTATCAGGCGCGACGAAGCTACCGAGCTCCGCCAAATTATGGCGATGCACCTTCGCACGCTGGCAGGGTATACATTGCTTTGCCCATCTGAGAATATCTCTGTCTAAATGGGGCCAGAAAAACTTCGATTCTAAACGCTAGGCTGTAGATCTACCGCTGAGGTGTGACAAAGCGTGGACGCTGTCAAAGGCTTGACAACGAAGAGAAACCGGCAGATATGGCTTGATCAATCCATCGTGTTCTGCACACACAATTGACAGTCCATCAATCTCCACGTGACGCAGTTTAGCGCGAGAACTCTTGAGTCAATGGGGCAGCTGATTGTCACTATTTTGTTCATCACTGATTGTTTGAGAGTCTAATGCTATCGGCATGGTTATCGCACCCACACGGGAGAGGGCATCGGCAACAGTGTATTCAAGTCCTGGCTAATATTTGATTATTGTTGCAAATTGGGCGATGAAATCCAGGTGTTTGGATTGTCTTGGTGAATACTTGTCAGCTCCCTGCGACAACACGAAAGAGAGAGGCTTGTGGTCTGAATATGTCACGAAAGTTCTCCCCTCTACGATTTGCTCAAACTGTTTAATACCACCGAATACGGCAAGAAGCTCACAATCAAACGTCGAGTATCGGCTCTCAGTAGGTGAATGCTTCTTAGAGAAAAAACCGAGAGGGACCCAGATACCGTCAGCGCGTTGCTGGTTCAAAACTGCACCAATGGCTTTGTTGGATGCGTCTGTGTGCGGTACTAAAGGCTCTGATGGAACTAAAAAAGATGTCGTAAGAGCTAAGTTAAGTTAAGTTGAAATACTTCGTCTGCCGCAGGTGTCCCAAACAGCATACATTTCTTTTTCGAATTACCTTTTACGAGCTCTGTTAACGGAGCTTGGAGCTCTGACGCATGCGGACTACATCGACGGTAAAAATTCGCCAGACCCAAAATTTGGCGCAACTGGGATAAGACAACTAGTTTTAGAAAGTCAACAATCCTTTGATGATGGTGGCTGAAACCCTTTCTCCCAACCGAGATATCCAGCAAAGACTACTTGCTGTTGGCCAATTTAGCAGTTGCTCCAGCTAACAAAAAGTTTGGCTTGCAGAAAAGCTGTAAAACATTGTTCAAGATGTTGCAGGTGTTCCTCGCGATGCAGGTGTCACAGCCGTTTTCTGGATGTCCTCAGTTGCCATGGGGATTTGATGGAATGCGCGATGCAGGTCCACAACGGAAATTATTTTCCCTTTTACCTCTTGCAGTAAATCTTCGATAATTGGAAGAGGATGACGATCTGTTTGAATCTGCAAATTCAAGGCCCGATAGACACCGGTTACGCGCCAACCACCGTCTGCTTTAGGTACCAAGTGGACTGGGCTAGCCCATTGGCTGGACGCTGAACGGATAACTCCCCTATCCAGAAGGCTTTTGAATTCCCTCTTAGCCACCGCGAGACGCTCGCCTTCCAAACGACGGGGGCGTACGAAAACCGGTGTCCCTTTGGTAATTATTTGGTGATGCACGGGCATATCTGGGCAGTGAGGCTAACTCTCCTGGCTGAGCAGTGAACTGAGCAAACTTGGAAACCAATTTTTCGTACTTTTCATCAATGAGGCCTGCAGGCAAAGCAATACCTAACGAAATTGTATGGACATTGGGCGTTGGACCAAAAATGCAACATGCAGAAAGCTTAGTAAGACCATCGACTAAGAGGTAACCCCGTAGATCAATTATGAGTCCATGTTCATAAATAGCGTCCGCACCGAGAATGGCAACTGGGGCATCAACTATAATAAATTGCCATGCGAAAGGACGGCGAAGTCCAAGGTCCAGAGTGAGACTCTGATGACCGAAAGTCTTGATTTGGGTTGAGTTGGCTGTTTGAAGCACAAGAGCACCATTGCTGAGGTGTCGTCGACTAACATGTCTGGGCAAAATGGAGACTTCTGATCCGGAATCGACTACAAATCTTCAGTTGGTATTGCGGTCTGCAACATATAAACGGCGCTCCTGTGAGAAACCGGCGACGGGCGCCACATGCACCGCCGGCATATTTAGTATACCTGCTGGTTGTTACTCGTCCCTGTCGTTGGAAACGAGCACGGCTGATTACAATGATGTGTAATAGTCCCAAACTTCCTGTGGTACCAGCAATGGCGTGATTGTTTTGAGAGATTCATGGCGTAGAAGAACGATCCCGTGAAACCCTGCTGCCATGTGATTGCGAGCGACCACGACGCGTACGGTACACAACTTGTGGTTGAATTTTTTCGCGAGTGTTTGCAGTGAGCTGCACGAAGGCCATACGTAATGCGGCCTACTCCTGCGCTACACGGTCCACGTGAGGTATTGGTGATGAGTTCCCCCTAGTTGACGCTCGCGAAGGATATGTTGTTGTGGCCATGACAGATGGTCCCATATCGTGAGCATCGTTAACGAGCAGCTAATTTGTCCAAAGTTTGTGCCTTAATCAGGAGCAGCATACGACGAGTCTGCTGAGGCAACAAATCGAGCCATTTTACTTTTAATACATCGTGGCTGCCACGTAATTGATCCTTATGTTATGTAGCTGCGTATAGGGTGAGTCTGTGAGATGGGCGAAAAGGATTGTCCTAATTGTTTTATATTTTCATGCTGCGGCCGGTGTACGAATGAGATCCGACATGCCTGCAATGGTGTCATGATCAGTGCCGCCACGACCAGATGGTATTTGTTCGAGTCATTTGTTATATGATTTACGTGAAAGTGGGATTCCACCTGGAAAAACCACAGTTCCGGGCTTATTCTCCAAAAGGTCGGCAACTTTCACTGTCCAACTGCATTAACTCCATCCTGTTGATTTGGGGACGAAAAAGTAGCCTGGTCTACGGGTGCCGCTGAGGTATCTGCGTTGTTTGGGTGAGGCGTATTAAAACCAAAGAAAATATTATTTTTATACATATTTGCGTGATCGGAGTCACCAATATAGAATTTTTGGTTATTTACTGAATTTCATTTTCAATCAATAATTTTTTAGTTATTTTCTAATTCACAATCTTTTATTATTCTTTCAAAAAATGATAATATGGGTTGCAATTCTTAGCAGATTAAAATTTAGAAATAGATATCTTGGAATCAGTTTTTTCTTGCTCCGTGAGCACCGCCTGTCCATCAAAGACGGTGTTGCTACATTTGCTTTTGACAGTTTTCAGCGTTTGACTGAACCAATTTTGTTAAGTTAAAATTAGTAAGAAGTGGAAGTGCTTTGGTCAAATCGCTTGCCAAACTACATGATTTTTTTTATTTTGCCGAACTTGACGTTCCCGATTCGATGGTCAGACAAAACGGTTTGTTAATAATATGGTTGTGCTTCTAGTTCCAGGATGTGATGAATTGTGGATTAAATTGAAAACATTTTTTCTAAATGGCTTAGTGACAAATGGTCTCACGAATTGTGTTGATATGTCACAATACATTTTGACGGGTTTCCAGGAATGGTTAATATATTGAAAATTTATGAACTTTCCTGGTTGTCAATAATTTGAAGCATTTCATCATCAGATTCTTGGGATGCAGCTAAGGCAGAATAATTGAAATGTTGTGAGGATTGGGATGATTGATTTACTGATTCAATACGGGATAGTGCATCTGCAACTATATTGTTCTTCCCAGATATGTGTTGGGTGTTGGTAGAGACCTCACTGATAAATTGGAGGTGCCATGCTTGTCTAGGTGAAGATTTATACAACTTTTGTTGAAATGGGAAAGTTATTGGTTTATGATCGGTATAGATTACGAAATCTGTGCCTTCAAGCATGTATCTAAAGTGCTTGATGGCTTTGTAAACTGCTATTAGCTCTCAATCAAATGCACTATACTTTTTTCTGCTTCACTCAGTTTTTTTGAAAAAAAAACCAAGATGTTCCCATTTATCGTTTACCAGTTGTTGGAGAGCGGCGCCAAGTGCTACGTTTAAGGCATTGCAAACCAATGATCGAGGTACGTTTGCCGCGGGATGCGCGAGAATTGTTGTCTGAATTAATTTGCTTTTGTCTAGGTCAAAGTCTCTAATGACATTAGTTGTCCAAGTAATGGGTGCTTTGCCTTTTATGTTGTTCTTCAGTAACTCATGGAAGGAAGATTGATGATTCGCAATTCCCGGGAGACAAATTCTGTGGAATTTGGTCATGCCAAGGAACCAACCTAAACCATGGGTAGTAGAAGGTCTGGGGTAGTTTACGATTGTTTCATTGTTTTCTTGAACTGGTGAAATACCATTTTTGGAAATATTGAACCCAGAAAAGCTAATTCAGAGACGCCAAATAAAGTTTTTGATACATTGATTACGATGCTATATTGGATGAAACGATCAAGAAGTGTTTTCAAGTGACCCAAATGTTGATCTTCATTATCAGATGCAACCAGGATATCATCCTGATAAGCGAAACAGAAATTTAAGTTCCAAAAGACTTCATGAAGAAAACGTTGAAATGTAGAGGCAGCATTTCTGAGACCAAAACTCATAAGAGGAAATTCAAACAGACCGAATGGAGTCGTTATGGCAGTTTTGCAGATGTCTTCTTCAGCTACAGGAATTTGGTTGTAGGCTTTTACAAGGTAAATTTTGCTGAAAATCTTTTTATTTGATAAATTTTCTGAGAAATCATGGATGTGGCGTATTGGGTAACGTTCCAGTATAGTTCTAGCGTTTAATGCTCTATAGTCACCACAAGGTCTCCATTCATTGCTTTTTTTGGAAGCTAAGTGCAACGGAGATGCCCAACTAGAAGAAGGAGGTCTTGGGACGCCAATTTGAAGCATGGACTCGAATTCCTTTTTTCGTATAGAAAGTTTTTCGGGACCTAGACGCCTAGTTTTCGAATTAAGAGTTGTTAAGATGTTATGATGTTATGATGCATGATATTATATTTATTATCTTTTAACCGACCATCAGGGCAAGTTACAGGTGGGTAGTAATGCAGAAGGCTTTTGTAAGTGGAATTGTCCGGTAAAGTTATGATTCTGACGGTTGGTGTATTGGTTGGTAAAGTTTCCCACTAGTAGATAAACCAGTTTTTGAGTCAATTTATTGACCGTGTCAATTGGTAAGCCGAAACGTCAGAACATCAATTAGTAGGCCGAAATGTGAGGTGAAATCTGCCGAAATGATAGATTTTGATATGTCGGCAATGACAAAAAAGCCAAATCTCTGCGTAAACCCAAGTTTAGAGTTAGTGCAGTTGAACCATAGCGGCATCGAAGGGGAAATAAAAAAACGGCTCAAAACAATGAACTTGTGCTATATCTTTTATGTTACCGTACTACTCTCCATAATCCTTATAATTAATAGTTTGATAATTAAAGTACAAATTAGTACGAAAATCTTATTGTAATTTTTTTGACGTAAAAACATCTTTTCACTCGTTAAGTCCACTGTTAGCCAGTCAAACTTTCTTGCGGTACAATACGAGTATACAGTCAGATTACATTCCCTACTAATTACGAGGCTAATAACGCGATAACAACGGTTGAGGTGACAATGGATAGAGCATGCTGGTACGTATTTATCGTGTAGCATTTGTTTTGCGCATGACGTCATTGGACTACTGCATCGTAGGTACGCATGTTTTTTGTTAATAAGCGTTGTGTACACTTATAAATCAGTGAAGCGTGAGAACGCGATCAGGTAGGACACTAAGAGACACTAAATATATTCGCCAAAATATAACTAAACATCGGTATTAAATTGAAAATTGAAAAAAATAAAGATATCGTCGCATATGAGTCGTAAATATGCGCCGAATTGAATAAACCCGAATCAGAAAAAGCTTGGATCTAAACGAAGTTGAAAAAACCTCAAAAGTCCAGTGCCGAGTTAATGTCAGAGCTACGACAGCATCAAACAAGAAATGAAAAAAAGCGCAAAGAACAAACTTGTGATTTATCTTTTCTGTCACCGTACCACTCTATATAACCATTGTATAAGAGACATTGATCTTAGTACATACTTATAAGAAACACTTATTGTAATTTTATCCCGATGTTTTCACGGAAAATATATGGTGTGCACCTTGACTGGGCCTTTCGGTTTTTTATTATTTTTCTTTAAAAACTATGAAATTATTTAATAATTTTTTATTTATTTAATAATTCCAAGATTGAGGAGATCTTTTTTTTTGTATGGACGGTGTTGAATGAATACCGTATGCTGAATGTATGCTATAAGGCAAACTTTCACCGCCTCCATAATCCAAAAAATGACAGGACTAGATTGCTGTTGTTTTTTCAAGGTAAGTGTTTTAAAGTAATTTTTACTGTGTTTCTTTTTTTCATTTGTCGCTCCAGTTATAATTCCTATTATTATTAAAATGACAAAATTTTCTGTTCCCATCATTTGGTCTGTAACAAAATACAGTATTTGATGCCTGTGATTCACTTTTCTCTAGTTCAGTACTAATGTCAATAGCATCTGCGAGAGTATATGGTCTTGCAGCAAAAACTGTTCCCTTAAGATGATCATTTAAATTTTATTTTAATACGGACAATACATTCTATGTGTCGTTCAACCTTGTAATAGTGTCTATATAACCTGCTGTAGCACTTGTACAGAACTCATCTATCTGCAACGAACTTAGTTCGCTTATGATTATTATTTGTTTTTATTTTGTCATTTATTCAGAGAATGGGGTTAACAATGACCTTAATCTAACATGAAAAAGTGTTATAAATTATGATTGAAAGGTACTTATCAGCTATCTGAATTTAACTTTATCTTAGTACTAAAAAAGTAGTTCTACTTAAAAACTATGGATTAGTATAAGGAGCAAAAACGTCCAAAAAAACCGAACCTTAGCTACAAGTAAAGTAATGTGTTTCTTAACTTTTAGTACTAGGGTTGACACCTTGCCTTTCTTTTCGTTATGTTCATTGTGTATACATGTAAGAGTAACCTCTTGTTAAATGTTTCTAAATGTGAACACGTTTGGTTCTCTCGTAAACAGATTGGTCTGTGCGTTATCGCGTTGTCACCTCGTAGACGCACATAACTGCTGAGGTGGCATTTTTATCCAGTCTGGGAACGTTTCCCATTTTCGCATGTTTACAGGAGGTGTAGAGAGGGGGCATAATACTTAAATGATCAGTGTTTACGTGACCGTCACGAGGCGAGGTTGTAGTAGTAGGTTTTAATCGTGTGTTGTATAAAGCTTAATTGTTGCGATTGATTGATTTTTACTGAGGCCGATTTATACCTGTTTGATTGATTGATACGGCCAATGGTTGTGATCGATTACTTTCGCTATCGATCATTGTGATTTCCAGTGAGTTTAGATTCTATTGTGTTTGATTTTTGCTATTGATTCTTTCGTGAACATTAATATTGGTTTTCGTTTATCGATAAGGTGCAGGATTTCAGCTTAATCAGTTTTTACAATGATTGCTGGTTTTCTATTATCGATTGGGGCGGTTATTATATTGATGGTTTGGTTTGTAAAATGTATTCAGTTCGTATTTTACAGTCATTAGATTATAAGATCAATTATTATCGATTGGCATATCGATTATTTTGTGGGTGGTTAGGATATTGTTTATTTGGTTTTTCATGTTCACTCACAACATGATTTTCCAGGTGATAGATCTTGCTGATGCTGCTCATTGTGTTGTAATCATTCAGGTTCAGGATTTTGAAGCTGGTCAGTTGATAACAAATTGAAAGACAAGGTGGGGTCAAATTAATTCACATTCAGAGTGTTGTGTTCAATTAATCAACTCAAAAAAAAATCAATCATTTGCGGAATTTCGACAATTTCTTGAAAATAATATAAATTAAAAAAAAAAGAAATGAAAAAATACTAAAAGGTTTAAGGTCCTATATTTAAAAAAAAAATTAATTTGCATTAAAATGATGAGGCTTAGTTGAATGATGCTGCTGCTGTTGAAATTACTCCATGTTCTGCTTCCGTTGCAAGATTCTTTAGATGCTTGTAGGTTAAGTTATTTTTTGCGATTATACTTCTTTGATTTTTTTTTTAATTTTTGGAGATTTCCCGTTAATGTTGTGAGTTAGAATTCTGTTTAGAAATCACTTTTTACACATGTTTATATCGTCGGTTTTCATGAAGGCTGTATTATCTATGTTTTTCGTAAAAATGAGTTATTTACATAGAAAGTTGATAAAAACCGTAAAGTTTTTTTCTGCAAGACCGCTGCAAGTGAACTTCTAATAGACTCCGCTAGAGAGTTGAAGTTACATCAGAAAAACACATCACAGCACTCACATCAGAAAAACTTCAAACGTCTTACTCGACTTGCTATTTTCTGAGATAATACAGTCTTCATGAAAACCGACGGTATCAAGTTTATATTTTTAATTTATTTCATTGAAAAATTATTTTAATCGAACCAGACAAAACTGGATACAACTGGTCTTATCAGTGTATTATGTATCACAGTTAATAAATTTTCTTAGACAAAATTTCATAAATCATTCTTTAAATGAGTTTTTATAAGCTCGTCTTATTTATACATTAAAACACGAAGTTTATGTTGATTAAAAAACATTTTTTTTTCAATATATCCGTGAATCCAATCATACTATCATAAGATCGTTGTGTTCTTTTTAATACAGATCCGAATTAAAATGGCATACTTCATTGACTTGCCTCAGTTTCACTAAGTTTGCGTCAAAGGAACATGTCATTAACCGATTTCGATGAGTTTTCTGTAATTTCACTAAACACATCATAACTTTCATTTGATTTTCACACCCATCATGTTGTTTCTAATTCATCCATTTTCTCGGGGTCACCAGTTTGTGGGTGTTCTCGATCCACACGAACACGATCGTAGAAAAAATACAACTGGCAAAGAAAAACTGTTGTTTCACTTTATTGACGTGAAAACTTCTTTCTTCTCGTTGGTATGTATGTACATTGGTAGCCAGTCTCACATTCTTGTGATACAAAACACCGGCATATTTCAATTGCTAATATCTACGAGACTTATATTGTGACAACAACGATTGAGGTCACATTCGATCGGGCATATTTGTACGTTTTTATAGTGCAGCGTCTGTGACGCCCGTGACGTCATCGAGCAGGTGTAAGCGCCTACGCCTAATTGTTGCTAATGAGCGTTGTGTTAACGTATTTGTGACTGTAGCGTAAGAACACATTTAGCTATGACATTGACTTGTGTATATTTGTAAGGGGCTTGAAAAGTACAACTAGGACCTAAAGTGAAACAGTGAAAATATTCGCCGAAATATGAGTAAAAATCGTTATAAATTTGAATATTGAAAACAAATTAAAGAAATCGTCTCATACGTCTCGTAAATATACACCGAATTGTCAGAAAACTCCAACCAGAAAAAGCTCGCATCAAAACGAATTGAGAAAACCTAAAATATCCAGTGCCGAGCAAATGTCAGAGCTACGGCAGCATCGAAAATGAAATGAAAAAACGGTGCATACATAATAAACTTGTGACTTATCTTTTTTTAACCGTACTGCTATATAGAACTACTGTATTGAATAGATTGATGATTTAAGTACATATAATTACAAGACAACTGTTATAACTTTTGTGATGTGAAAACGTCTTTTCGTTCGTTATGTAAACTGATAGCCAGTCAAATTTTTTGCGTTACAAAATACCGTCAGATTTCAATCAATAAGGACAACGTGGCTACTAATGCGATAAACACCATTGAAGTCACAGTGCATAGACCATATTTGTACGTATTTATTGTGCAGTGTTTGTTTTTCCCGTGACGTTGTCGAGCTAGTGAATGCGTCTACGCCTGATTGGTGTTATTAAGCGTTGGGTTAATCTGTAAATTAGTGAGAACGGGCTTAGCTCGGATGTAGATTTGGGTGTATGGAACGTGAAAGAACAGCCAGCACCTTAAGTGAAACTATAAAAATTTTCGCCGAAATGTAAGTAAAAATCGGCATTAAATATGTGCCAAATTGAATGGAACGCAAATCAAAGAAAGCTCGCATCAAAACGAAATAAAAAAACCTCAAACGTCCAATGCCGAGCAAATGCCATAGCTATGACAGCATCGAAGGAGAAATGAAAAAAAGTCGCAAAACAGTAAACTTGCTATTTACGTATTCTGTAACCGTCACACTTTATATAACCATTTTATTGAACAGATTAATTTAAATACATACTAATAAGAAACACTTTTTATAACTTTATCCCGACGTTTTCACAGAGAATATACGGCACGTACCTTGACTACTCCTGTCAGTTTTTATTTATTTATTTGAAAACATATACAGTTACCTCGTATAGTACATTGTTCATTTTAAAAATTTATACGCTGGTCTGGTAGTTTAACCTGCTCATTCTCCAACAAATAACTTAAAACTGCAACGAATTTATTCTAGCTATGTTTGTTTTGCATTCTTATCTTGTCTTTTATATATTATCTGTTTCATGTACTGTGAAATCTCTCCAAGACGGACATCGACGAGACCATAAAAACTGACTGGTGTGGTGTGATTTAGCTCTCATCATTATCCTGATACCGGGTAGATGGTCATCAGTGGTTATCTCGACCGAGTCCCAGTTACCCCCAATGGTAACAACAACCTCCCGATCTTGATTGGGGCTCCTGGGCTGTGTTCCCTTCGCGTTGGTGTTGGTTATGTGGTAAGTTGGCATCTTTTGGGTCTGGTAAAGTAAATCGGTCGGTTTACAGAAAGAAAATTATATGATATTTATTTTTGTTTGTCTTTGTTTTTGTATTGTTTTTTTTTTTTTTTTTTTTTTTTATTACTAATTGAGCGTGTGCGGTTTCTGTGATTCGGTGGGAGTGGGAGCCGAGTTGTCTCGGGCGGTGGCAGGAGTTTGCTGAGTGTTTATGATCTGTTCCCTCCGTAGGATTGTGATCGGCCTTGGGACGAACGGGACTTGAGGCTCTTGTAGTGGTCGTGTAATTCGCTTTTTGCATATCCATACTATTATGGTGATGACTATTAGTATCACCATGTCTCCCGATAAACTAGTCCTGGTGTGTAACTGGATTCTGTTACGACGGACTTGTTCGATCTCCTTGATGTGGGCATCTAGGGCCTCTATTGTTTCGCTGTACTCTTTGTAGTGATCATTTAGTGCGATTGGGTGTAATGCTTCCATTCTTTCTTCTTGATTTACTTTGCCCTTTGAGGGTAGCTTATATTTGGCGAAATCGGGTTTTGCTGGTAGTGCGTTTCCCGGTTGATGTATGTGTAGGGGGTGCCACTCATTTACTTTGTAAGGTAGTGTATACTCGTCTAGATGGTATACACATTTCCATTTTAGCTCCACTATACCTAGACCGGTCAGTTGATACGTTATTTCGTTATTTTCACATTGACTTATTAATGGGGTTGGTCGTTGTACCCAATATAACCAAGCGTTGTCCTGATGTATGGGGATGATTATTGGTCTTGGGCTTCCTAGTATACGCATTCGGCAGCCAGCGGGGACTTGGTCCGCTGCTTTGAACAATGCTGATAAGCAATCGGTGCGTGTAGGTTTTGTTGGCACCGGATCTCCATGTTGACAGATGCTGTAAGCCTCGTTAACCCTTATGCACTGGGTCTGATAGTTCATCTCGGTTAAGCCAAAATTCTGCTGGGATCTGCTGGTGTTCAGGAAATAACTATACCCTATATCGTAAACGTAGTATGTGTTGTGGCAGGAGTTTGCTGAGTGTTTATGATCTGTTCCCTCCTTAGGATTGTGATCGGCCTTGGGACGAACGGGACTTGAGGCTCTTGTAGTGGTCGTGTAATTCGCTTTTTGCATATCCATACTATTATGGTGATGACTATTAGTATCACCATGTCTCCCGATAAACTAGTCCTGGTGTGTAACTGGATTCTGTTACGACGGACTTGTTCGATCTCCTTGATGTGGGCATCTAGGGCCTCTATTGTTTCGCTGTACTCTTTGTAGTGATCATTTAGTGCGATTGGGTGTAATGCTTCCATTCTTTCTTCTTGATTTACTTTGCCCTTTGAGGGTAGCTTATATTTGGCGAAATCGGGTTTTGCTGGTAGTGCGTTTCCCGGTTGATGTATGTGTAGGGGGTGCCACTCATTTACTTTGTAAGGTAGTGTATACTCGTCTAGATGGTATACACATTTCCATTTTAGCTCCACTATACCTAGACCGGTCAGTTGATACGTTATTTCGTTATTTTCACATTGACTTATTAATGGGGTTGGTCGTTGTACCCAATATAACCAAGCGTTGTCCTGATGTATGGGGATGATTATTGGTCTTGGGCTTCCTAGTATACGCATTCGGCAGCCAGCCGGGACTTGGTCCGCTGCTTTGAACAATGCTGATAAACAATCGGTGCGTGTAGGTTTTGTTGGCACCGGATCTCCATGTTGACAGATGCTGTAAGTCTCGTTAACCCTTATGCACTGGGTCTGATAGTTCATCTCGGTTAAGCCAAAATTCTGCTGGGATCTGCTGGTGTTCAGGAAATAACTATACCCTATATCGTAAACGTAGTATGTGTTGTGGCAGGAGTTTGCTGAGTGTTTATGATCTGTTCCCTCCTTAGGATTGTGATCGGCCTTGGGACGAACGGGACTTGAGGCTCTTGGAGTGGTCGTGTAATTCGCTTTTTGCATATCCATATTATTATGGTGATGACTATTAGTATCACCATGTCTCCCGATAAACTAGTCCTGGTGTGTAACTGGATTCTGTTACGACGGACTTGTTCGATCTCCTTGATGTGGGCATCTAGGGCCTCTATTGTTTCGCTGTACTCTTTGTAGTGATCATTTAGTGCGATTGGGTGTAATGCTTCCATTCTTTCTTCTTGATTTACTTTGCCCTTTGAGGGTAGCTTATATTTGGCGAAATCGGGTTTTGCTGGTAGTGCGTTTCCCGGTTGATGTATGTGTAGGGGGTGCCACTCATTTACTTTGTAAGGTAGTGTATACTAGTCTAGATGGTATACACATTTCCATTTTAGCTCCACTATACCTAGACCGGTCAGTTGATACGTTATTTCGTTATTTTCACATTGACTTATTAATGGGGTTGGTCGTTGTACCCAATATAACCAAGCGTTGTCCTGATGCATGGGGATGATTATTGGTCTTGGGTTTCCTAGTATACGCATTCGGCAGCCAGCCGGGACTTGGTCCGCTGCTTTGAACAATGCTGATAAGCAATCGGTGCGTGTAGGTTTTGTTGGCACCGGATCTCCATGTTGACAGATGCTGTAAGTCTCGTTAACCCTTATGCACTGGGTCTGATAGTTCATCTCGGTTAAGCCAAAATTCTGCTGGGATCTGCTGGTGTTCAGGAAATAACTATACCCTATATCGTAAACGTAGTATGTGTTGTGGCCCGTCTCCATGGGGGTGGCATAGACTCTATTCAGGGTGTATTGCTGGGCTTCTAATAAGGGTTTTCTTATTTGTATGAGTGTTCCCCCTTGACTTCCTTCATAATCTACCCTTGCTATTCTCTGGAGGGTGATAGGGTTCATGGTAACCTTTCCTCCATAATGCTTTTCTGACACGTTGGTGTAAAGTTCCAAAATCTGGTTCGTGGGTATTAATAGTGGGCTCAACTCTCTTCGGTTTAGCGCTTCTAATGCTATGAACAGGTCTGTTAGCTCTAAATAAATCTGTTGCAGTTCGGACGCCATGTACAGGATGAGCTCGTTAATGTCCATCCTCACATGTAGTCTACGGAGTTGGTCCGAATGGTTTGATAGCTCCACTATCTTCTGGTTAAGGTTTTCCACCTTTTGTATCAACTTAATACGTCGTTCAGCCATTTCGATGTTGGTTTTACCCATTGCCTTTAACGTGGTTCCCATTATTGTTACCTGCCTCTTTGCCAAGTCCAGATTAGTTTTCGTGTCTTCTTCCAGTTCGCTCAACTTTTGATGGATGTTTTCTGAGTCCTCACTATCCATTGTCCCGAACACTGTTTTCATAATTTTTCCTCCCAAGTTTAATAATCCCCTCTTTGTTCGGCTACGGGGTGCTGCTGCAAAGTTCGCTTTACCTATTAGGTCCAGTATTTGTGCCAGCTGTTTTTTGATCTTCCTCTGCCAGTGCTGGCAATTGTCTTCCCCTGTTAAGTTGTTCGATTCAAAACATATCCTGTTTATCGCTGTTTCGCATTCCTTTATGTAGTTCAGGTGTTCCTCCCATTTGGGTTGTGGTACATGCGTGATGATCGTCCAAAGGTCGTGGTAGGTCTGCACTCTTCCTAAGGGCTCAAATACTACCCCTTGATACTTCAATGTGTGTATGTCTACTGATGTTGGTTGGGTTGAGACCATTTCGATCATTACTATTACTACCGTTAGTATCATTCTGGAAAGACAGAGACGAATGTTTAGTTGAACAGTTTTAACCTGTTGTTGTGTACGCGACGTTTCCGGTTTTTTATCATAATGGTGCTGTTCACCGGGCCATTTATGACCACGACTTTGAATGGTCCTAGCCAATGTTGGATCAACTTGTTTTTCCGGGCCGCGTTTCTGAGGAGTACCTGATATATATACCTGGATTTATATTCCGGTCGTAATACTCTTTCGACTGGAGCTTGCTTTTTACTAAGTTACTCCTAGCTATCTGGAAGGCTCTTTGGAGTTTATTCCTTAACTGGAGATAGTAATTCTCATGATCGTACACCGGTTGGGGTTCCTTCTTCAAGTTATTAGGTAACGGGGCGGAGAACCCGTACAAGCAGTCCATTGGAGTTAGTTTCGTAGTCGTATGCACACTGTTGTTTCTGACAAACATTGCGGCTCGCAGATGCTCGTCCCAATCGATCTGGTTGTCATCGACAAAATGTCGGTAGTCGACCAAGGGTCTATGGGATCTCTCCAGCGCCCCATTAGATTGGGGGTGATATGGTGTTGTCTCTATTTTGCGTATCTTAAGGAGCTTACACACTTCCTTGAACATCTCCGAGGTGAAGTTCGTCCCCTGATCGGTGATCAATTTTTTGGGTATATGGTACCTGCTTATGATTTCGTCTACGAATGCCTGTGCCACCGTTTTCGCCTTCATATTTGGTAGGGGTACCACATCCATAAATCGTGTCAGGTCATCCTCGAAACTTAGAATGTACTTGTTTCCCCGTGTAGTTTCAGGTAATGGCCCCACGAGATCCATATAGACCTTGTCAAATGGTATTGTAGCGGTGTCAGTTATTACCATCGGTTCTTTATGTTCCCTACTCAGTTTGTTCAATTGGCACTTCCTGCATTTCTTTATATAGTTTCGGATATCTTTCCGCATTCCCTTCCAATAGAATTCGCGTCTTAGCCGGTGATATGTTTTGTATATTCCTTGGTATCCGCCAAGAGGAGCATCATGACAATCTGCTAGTATTGTTTGGATATCCTCTGGGTTTGTTAATACCCTGACTTTTGTTCTGGGAGTGAGTTCCTCTTCCGTAGTTTTTTCCTGGGTTTCCGCATTTCCTGGAGCCTCGCTGGACACGGTTTTATTTTCTTCTGTCTGTGTTTGTTCGTTCCGGTTAGTCTCCAGTTCTTTTGCTTGTCGCCGAGTTATGGCTAAAACCTCGTACGGGATTCTACTTAGTGCATCGGCGTTATTATTCTTTTTCCTTCCTTATACTGGATGTCAAACGTATAATCCGACAGTTTGTGCCACAATCTTGATATTCGGCTGGTGGGGTCTTTGATTCGTATAGCCCCCTTGAGTGGCTTGTGATCCGTGTAAACTGTGAACGGGCGTCCGTATAGATAACTCCGGTAATTTTTGACGGCCCATACTATGGCTAGTAGTTCTCTTTCGATTGTTGAGTAGTTCCTTTCCGCCGAATTTAACGTCCGACTAGCGTAGGCGATCGGTTTCTCCTCATTCTCAGGGCCTTGTGCTAGTACTGCTCCTAGGGCTTCTCCACTGGCATCCGTATATAACTTTAACGGTTCGTTGAAGTTGGGATAACGCAGGACTGGGGGTGTTATCAACTTCTCCTTCAATGCATTAAATGCCGCCTCACACTTCTCATCCCACTTAAACTTCACGTCCTTCCTTAGTAAGTTATTTATAGGGGCTGCTATCTTGGAGAATCCCTGTATGAATTTTCTATAATAATTTGCTAACCCAAGGAACGACTGCACTTGTCTAATCGTTTTTGGTGTGGGGTATTCTTGAACGGATTTTACTAGGCTCGGGTCCGGAGCTACCCCATCGGTGCCACATTGGTGTCCAGGTAAATTATCTCCCGTTTGAGGAAGTTGCACTTCTCCGGGTTTAGTTTTAGGTGATGTTCTCGTAGTCTTTGTAGGATCGATTTTAGTTTTTCCTGATGGTCCTCTAGGTTTTTACCGTACGTGACGATGTCGTCCAGGTAAACGAAACATTGTAGTCCTTGTAATCCGGCTAATACGTGGTTCATCAATCTTTGAAAGGTCGCTGGTGCGCCTTTTAGTCCGAAAGGCATTCTTTTAAATGCGTAGTGGCCATATGGAGTGCTGAATGCAGTTTTATCGCGGTCCTCTGCTTTCATGGCTATCTGATGGTAGCCGCTAGCGAGGTCGAGCACAGAAAAGTAACGGGAATTCCCCAACTGATCTAGTATATCCTCTATTCTGGGCAGTGGATACGCATCTCCCTCCGTAACTTCATTTAGTTTCCTGTAGTCGACAACTATGCGCCAACGTTTCTCCCCATCAGGTCCCGGTTTCTTCGGGACTACTAGTAATGGAGCATTCCAATCACTCTAACTGGGTTCCACTATGTCTCCGCTTAGCAACCTTTCAATTTCTTTCGTGATTATCCCTTTTTGGGTCTCCGGAAGGCGATACATCTTCATTTTTATGGGCTCTTGGTTTTCTTTGACTCGTACTTCATGTTGGACTGTTGTCGTATGACCTAACCTCTCCCCCGGTAAATGAAATACATCCTGGAACTCGTTTATTATCGCTCGTATTGACTTTTTTTCTTCCCCATTCAAATGCTGTTCTACGTTTACCATTTTCCATATTTCTGATATCCTATGTTTGCTGTTTCCTTCTTCCGTTTCATTTTCCCTCCTCTTCTGTATGCTGTAACTATGTTTCATGCAGCTCTCCTTTTCGCTCCATAGTTCTCTTGCGTTTCCTTCACTCCTTTCTAATCGTATTTTCATGTCTTCTAAACATATTTCGTCGGTATTCACATTCATAACGCTCATCCTAATTTTTCCGTTTGATGATGTGACCAAGGCGTTGCATATGTATACCCCGGGCGATATCTCCTCGCCCGTTATGATACATTCGCCATTTAATGTTGTTGGTACCTTCAAGAGTTTTGCCGTCCTCGCTGGTATTATGGTACTTCTTGCATCCTCCACGGTGACGTATTCTTGTTCATAGTATTGCGGTAAATCCTCGTAGTTTACCTTTTTCCACTCTCCGTCCAAAACTGGAACTGTGGAGTCTTTATCGTCATACTCGCGAGCATCACGTCCACATTTTGTTTCACCCCCTCCGGGTCCTGCAGGATTCTATCCTGTACCAAAGAGAGTTGCTAGATCTTGTACTATCTCGAGGTCGTCTCTTGAGTGTAACGCGATGTCCTGGCATTTCTCGTGTTTTTACAAGTCTGTTTGTAAGGTATTACCCACCGTGGTTTGCAAATCACGTTTATGTAGGTGTCCTCCTTGGTTGCTCATTTCACGATTGTTCGCTTTCGCGTCTGTTGCTATCACGTCGACGAATCGAATTGTACTCTTTGGCGAGTCACGTCCGTCCTTGAATGGAATAACGAAGGCTTGTCCACCATTCGGTGGCGGAAACACCAACCTTTTATTGGGGCCCTCGATATATTACAGTATTTTGAAAGGAAATCATTTCCTATTAACCCAGCTACCTTTGTTGGAGTTATGGATTCTACTACCTGGAATTCACATGGATATGGCGTCGGTAAAAGTAATTTTCCTTGTATCGTCCCTTTTGAATATATTCCTCCTGATATTGTATTCAAGGTGATTACATCCTCTTTATTTATTTTTTTCCGTTTATCTATACGTATTTCTGCCTCTGTTATTAGACTTATCTCGGAGCCCGTATCGATTATAAATTTTGTTTCTTTATTGTTTGTTAAATCCACCGACAAAGTTACTATGGGTAAATTCGGCGGTTGGTCGCACCTTTGCTTCTTCTCCTCTACTGACGACTCGCGGTGCGCTCGGTCGTCCCGCTTGAGTTTTCCGAGGTTTCATTTCTCAACCGCTCTTCTCGTTGCAAGCGTTCCCATCGTTCCTTTAAGTAGCACCTGTTTTCAGAGTGTCCTTCGGCCAGGCAAAAATTGCATTGGTCTGTTACGAGGGTCGCCGTGGTATGATTCACCTGTCGTCGTGGTGGCCCATTTCTATTTCCTTGTCCCTGGTTGTCGTGTGGCCTGTTTGTATGGCAATTTTGGCTCGTGTGTCCGTATGCCCTGCATGTTGGACAAAAAGGCGTCATTTGTTTTGTCCGGCATTCCGCCATTATGTGTCCCATTTTGTTGCAAAAATGGCATCTTACTTGGCGACGCTCTGGTCTTCCTTGTGATGTGTTTTGATTTCCGTTCCTATAGTTACCATTCCTATTGTTACTATAGGAGTTTTGTTGGTTACCTCTGCGTGGTGAGTGATATTGTTGGTCCCCATTTCTATTGTTAGTGCCGTGGTTATCTCTTTGTGGTGACCTTATGTTCCCCTCAAATTGTTGAGAGTAGAGTTGCGTGTTGCTATGCCCCATGTACAAGTTGGGTCCAGGCACCTGAAGGTTTTGCGCCATTGTGCTGGCCGCGATGTGCGGTGGCTGTCGCATGCATTGCTCGGTTTGCTCCAACCTTCTGACTTTCGATCCTAGGGCCTCAAGTGTGTTTTCCACATCTTGTAACAAGTAGACATGTAGTTGGAATCTAGTACACCCATTTTAAAACAATGCACCCCAACTTCTTCTATTTCGGTCCTTAGACCATCTCCGCCATTAGCATACTGAACGTCTGCCGCAGTCTTGCAGGCATCTATTAACCCTTTGACTCGGTTATAGTACCCCAGTAGTGTTTCTGTGGGTAGTTGCTGGACATTCCGCAATTGGGTGTTTAGAGTAATGTAGGAGGTGCCTTGGAGTAAACTGGCTCTTATCGTGAAGAAAATATTTTCCAGCGTGTCGCATACTCCTGCCTGTACTGCCTCTAAAGCTCGTCCTCGCAGGCGTGTCGGCAACAACCTGGTGAACAACACCTTGTCCTGTACTTCCGTGAGAGTCTCGTAGCCTAGTCTAGCGCAGTTAACAAACTCATTGATTTCGCTTTGTTTACGCGGGCTATCCTCTCCAATCAGGATTGGAACATTATTGTACAAAATGTTGTTCACTAGTTCCACGTTAGCCATCTTTTTGTCCTTATCTTTCGTGGCTTCCTCACTAGTTGTTGGTTGTACCTTTTGTTGTTCTGTTGGTTTTGGGCCGTTCCATTCACAGTTATATCCTCCCGGGTCGGAAAATGTCCTGAGGTAGTATCTCCCACCCCTGCGCTCTACTATCTCGGGTCTTAGATGGGCTTCGTTTGTTATTTCTCCTTGATGCTTTGTTTGCTTGTGCCGGTGTCCTACTCCGTCAGGTTGAAATTCCTCCTCTGGAGTAACTGCTTCGCTATAATCGCTGCTTTCGGGTTCGTCACCCTGTTCTGGCTCCGGTGTTTTTGGTGACTCCGGTTCGTGGTGCGACGTCTCCTCGTCTTGACCTACTTGGTCCTCCTGGCCAGCGGCTAGTTCGTTGTGCGATTCCTCTTCGTCTTGATTTGGCTGATCTTCTTGGTTAGTGGTTTCCTCCCCGTTGCTAATACAGGGGACGTTAGGGTCTGGGTTGTTAATGTAGAACGCGTCAAGTCTTCTCATAAACCTACTTACAGATTCAGTGAGTGGTATTTTTGGTGTGGATTGTGCCATACAAAAGTTTTTTTTTTTGTTTTCTTTTTTTTTTTTTTACTTTTTCATTTAATTTTTCTTTTACCTGTTTCTTTTTTTTTTCTTTTTTCTTTTTTTTTCTTTTCTTTTTGTCTTATTCAATATTTTTGTCTTTCCAGCCGGCTACATTCACAACCAAATTACATATGTAGTTCTATCTAAACTCTATATTTTACAATTCCGATAGATTTGTACCTTAATTAACGTTATACAATGTCAGTCCTGCCTTATACCCAAGTTACATTCGTTTCTTTATAAAATGTGATTTACAATTCTCGTTTGACAATTTAGTTTCAATTACATTATACCGTTTATACAATACCGTTATACAATTTTTTGACCATACTTTTATATTTTGCCTCAACCGTAGGTTCTTAAATGCGGCTGCGCCAGTTGTTATGCACGCGTTTAACACTTTTTCTATTGTAGTGCTAAACCGTGCAAATGTTTAATTGTTGAGGGTACAGTCCGAGTTAACAATGTTTGTTTTCACCAAGACGAAAGTACAGGGGTACGATAGATTCGTTTATACATAGACAATACAAACATTTTAATATCGGTATACAAAATTATATTTGCAAATACTTCCACTGGTACAAATTTCAGTTTAATAGCTTAACATCCTAACTCTAATTTACTATTAATTGTTCCGCCGGAGATTCTGTCGGGAGGCCATCTGCTTCTTTTCTTGCCGGTACCACTTCCTCTCGTTCTGTAGCCGCTGGATCTCTCGGTTCAGTCGGAGCCGCTCGCTCTGCCCCACGGATATTAAGAGAAGTTTTCTCACTTCCTCAATAGCTCTGCGGAAGTTCGCCTCCTCCCCGGTCCTATACTTTGGTGCATGGATGTCCTCCCTCGGAGGTGTGTTCGCTCGACGCTTACTCTGTTGTCTGGCCCGGTACTCCTCCAGGCTGATTGGTCTAGGGCCCACCTTGGGGTCTTCTAGCGCTTTCGCTAGGGATGACGCACCGCTCATCTATTGTGAACCGCGTTTTTAAAAAAAGCTTAAAACCCGAACCGATAGGTTACAAGAACCGTGTTCGGATGGGTTTCCTTGGCGTCCGATAGGTTACTAGAACCGTGTTCGGCTTATGCCTCGGAGATTCATTTCTTTACTTACTTCAGATAATCTTCAGTTTGCTCCTCTATGGCTCAGGATCTCAGTTCAGGTCCTATACTTTGGCGTGGCTTCTCGTAGGGTTGAACTGGTCGGCGGGGTCTTCCTCTGGTTGCTTGAACGTCTGGCTTGAACAGCAGGGTCTTCCTCTGGTCTGGCTTCTGGAACGTCTGGGTTGAACAGCAGGGTCTTCCTCTGGTCTGGCTTCTTGAACGTCTGGATTAAACAGCAGGGTCTTCCTCTCGGCGTTTCGGGGGTCCGGTCCAGTTCTCGACTGACTCCTTAGTGGATTCTTGGCTCCATTTATAGGGCCAATATCGCTGATTGGACGATTCCCTCCATTGAATGGTTCCCACCGATGGATATTGCTGAGGTGCCATTTCCCAGGCCTCCATCGATCGATGCACCTTGACTACAATCGTGCCCGGATGCACGTGTCATCCCAATGAACCAACATTTCTCCAATGGAAATACTCTCCATCCAAATTGTTTGTGTCTTTTCCCGGTCATTCACCAGCCGTCACTATTTTACTGAATGGATGACCTCGGTGCGTTCACCTTTCGTTTTTAATGCATTTCAGGTTGTTTTCGTTTCGGATTATTTCTGTTTTCCCGGTGTCGAGTTTCACCCGTAGCTGCAGCGACAACCCGCCGCTAATTGTTGCGGTTTTGCTGCGTCAGCATTTTTGTGGACCGAGCGACGGAAGGTATCGGGTTCCGTATATCTCGGCGATTGTTATCGTCGTCACTTCGCTGTGTCAGCAATTTTTGCTGACTCGGCGTGAATGCCACTCGTTTGAGTGCATTCATTGTTGACGGGGTCAGATTTCATTATGAAATCTTACCCAAGGTCAGGGTTGTTTACAACCGGTGACCGTTTGTTAATGTTGTGACGTCACAAGGGATTCCGTGTTTGTATGTGGCATTGTTTTTGGTGGTTTTGCGGGGATTCCGGGGATGTTTTCGCTGTGGCCTCCATCCCTGGTGACGTAGTGCCTTAGTGACGTTATGTACTTGCCTTTTCCGGTCTTTTTAAGGCGATTTTCAGGGTCTCTTTAGCCTCTTTGGCGATGTCTCTCGGTAGGGTCCCTTTTGGTGGATTTAAGAGGGGTTTTTCGGGTCTTAACAAGCTCGATAAATATTATCCGGAGTCAGCCAAATGAGTTTTGCCTTGACTCCAGGCAGTATTTTTAACCGTCATTCCTTGTGATGACCGATCCCTCAGTTAGTCGTTTTCGAATTTTTGTATTGATCGGTCACACCAAATAATTATCTCGCCCTGTTAATAAAAAATTTGTCTGTAAAGCTCTTGTGTAAAATAGCTCCTTACTGTTGGTTGTAAAAATATTTAAAGATAAAAATAAACTAAAAATAGTTAGCTCAAAATAAAGGTGTTTTCATTTAATACGCTCGTGCTCTACGCTCAGCTCTAACAAACTAGTGCTCTTAACATATGGTGCTTCGAGCCGGATAACAGTTTATCCGGTAAACTGTTAATTTTAAAAGAATTATCGTGTTCGCGCGTGTAAACGCCTGTGCTCTGAACTGTTTAAAATTGTTGTATGCTCTCTCAAACATTAAAATATTACTAGCTCGAAACTGTTTTTAATTTGTAAATTGTTATCTCTCGAACATTTGGCAAATTCATGATGTTCTAATTGCAATCTATTTGTGCAATCAACTTTCGGACGATTGAATATTGATCATGTTTAGTGCACTCGAGCATTCTTTGTATATTGAGCATTTTAGTGCTCTTTCGAACATTTTTTATGCTTTTAATGATTTTTTCGAATTTGAAATTTTTCGGTAATATTTGTGCTGGTTTAATTTAATTAAACTTATAAACTTTCGCGCTCTTTTGTACAATTTTCTAATACTCTTTTGAACAGTTTTTGATTTTGTCGGTGTGCTCTTTTCGCGCTCTCTCGATTTCGATCAATTGTGCTCTTTCAAACTTTTTCAAACTCAAGAAAACTTGAGACTTTAAGCAACAGCACGATGCATTAATATGTAAATATCCTCGGCTCTACATCAGCCCAGATTATTCCAAGAATAAAGTTTTCGCGATACGCTCAAAATGCATGCTGACGCTCGTGCTCTTCTTTTAAACAAAATTGAAGCTCTACGCTCTGTAGTACCTCCAAGCTGGCATTTCTGGTCTTCATCTTTTTGAGTAGATCAAATTTAAGCTCTTCAGTGGGAAATATGAAGACTGGAATAAGTTTGAGGATATGTTTCAAGCCATGGTTGGTAACAATCCGGATTTGCAACCGGCCCATAAAATGTCGCTCATTAAAAACGCAACGCAAACGCAAAGATGAAGGCAACCAATGAAAATTATCATATTGCCTGGGAGCTATTAGTTAAAAGGTACGAAAATGAACGACTACTTATTTCTACCCAGCTCGACAAGCTCTTCGGCTGCAGCTCTAAAATTGAATCTAATTCAAAAGGCCTTCATGATTTGCTGAACACTCTCCGTGAAGCTCTTGATTCGCTGAATGCTCTTGGGGCAAGAACTGATGAATGGGATATGCCAATAGTTTACCATATTGTATGGCGGTTAAGCTCACCCATTAGAAAACAATGGGAAAGAACTCTTGGAGGAAATAATGATTTTCCTCAACTAAGCTCACTTCAGGAGTTCTTAAAGTCTGAAGCTACGACCTTAGAGAGCATCGAAATAACATCGGAGAAATCGATGAAGTTCAAGTCTTCAGCATCAACCTCTTCTCAGCAAAGCTCTAGACAAAAATCTTTCTCTTCTCGCTCATACGCCGCAACTGCTCATGCTCAAGCTCACTCAAGAACATCTCACACAAGAAGCTCATCAACAGCTCAAGCTCTACCTCGTCAAGATTCACAGAGTTCTAGACCCATTAAACCATGGATGAAGGGGGTTCGTGGTCCTGACGATCCTGGTCACACCTGTGACTGCTGCGGTGCTAATCACTACATTTCTAGTTGTGACCAGTTTAGATCAATGTCGCCGCTGAAACGTCATAATCTTGTAATAAATTACCCGAATATGCACCAACTGCCTTGGGAGACATGATGTGCAGGCATGTAGAAGTAAAAAGTTATGTTATCACTGTGGTATCAAACATCACACCTTGATACACGTCGGTGATACTACAACTGCTGCTCAACAAGCTCAAAAATCAGCTCCAGCGACGTCAGCTCTATCAACTAGCTCTCAAAAGGAAGCTCCAGCTCAATAACAACCAAGTTCATCAGCTCCAACTGCCAGTCGTGATTTGCTCCAGCTCTCTCGTCAATTACCAGCACCGCTACAAATTGCTCCAGCTCTGCTCATGTTTTTCAATGCTCTACCAGTAGTCAACTGTCAAGTTCTCTCAATGCTACAACGCAATCACCAGATCAACCTACTGCTCAAGAACTCTTCCAGCATACATCTTCTCTACTTGCTACGGTTCGCGCTCAATTAATCGCTCCTCTCATTGGTTGCTATCCAGTCAGAATGCTCTTAGATTTAGGCTCAGAGCTCTCTTTTATTACGCACAAACTCGCTCGTAAGCTTCAGCTCCCAAAACACAAATCAGCTCTCCAGTTTACTGGTATCGGTAATGTAGATGCCGGTCGCTGAAAGGGTGTCAGCTCTATCACGCTCAAAGCTCTACACTCTACAGCTCAAATTCAAGTTGCAGTACATATATTAAATCAGTTGACTACAAACTTACCAAGCTGCAACCTTAATAGTTCTTCATGGAAACATCTGGACGGACTACAACTTTCTGATCAAGACTATAGGACACCAGGTAACATTGATATTATCTTGGGTTCTACACCATTCGCTCAAATTATAAGCTCAGATATAAGAAGCGGTCAACCCTCAGAGCCTATTGCTCCTAACACGCTCTTTGGTTGGGTAGTTTCTGGTCCAACATATTTAAGCTCAACTCAAATAACAAGTCCAGTTTTCCATGTGAAGCTAGATCATGATCTTCATGAACTCTTAGCAAAATTTTGGGTTCAAGAAGAAGCACTTAAAGCTCACTCTGCTCAGCTATCTCTCGATGAAGAACAATGTGAAGCTCATTTTGTCGAAACTCACTCAAGAGATTCTTCAGGTAGATATATTGTTAAACTACCAACAATACAATTATAGCATTTAGATGTCTAAGAGCCATGCTCAAACGACTCTCGAATGATCCTCAGCTCAATAAGCTCTACAGAGACTTTATGGCAGAATATCAATCTCTTGGCCATATTGTTGTGATGCGTCGCGTCACCTAAAAAGAAGGGAGATTAGAACATAAAAAATATACCATACGAGTCACTAACCATACCCATAACACATATGAACCTAAAAAACATAATGCACCAGAAATTTAACATACTCACTCAAACATGTCACGCGAGAAGTCGATGTCGGTGTTGATGTTTACATAACATGGTCCACATAGCGAGTAACATAGTCCACACAGATAGTCCACACGGAGTATTTCATGGGGAATAAAACATAAAGCATAAAACACCAGAAAACTACCTAAAAAGCATAAAACACCAAAAGTTAAACATGCACTGTACTTACCATCAAGTGTAAACACAACACGGTTAAACGACGTAAATAAACCTACAAATATGTAGAATCTAAACAAACCTACTATTTCATAACAATAACGTGAGCATTGGATCCCGAAAACCTATGTCAATAACATGAAATTCGCTACCGAACATAAAACACACGACATCACAACACGATCTTAACCTAGACTGAAACGTCAAAACGACACCTGGGGAAACGGAAACAACTCAATCAACTTACGTTGTTCTAAAAACCTCCGCCCGTCACCGGTAGATGGCGCCATACAGAAGTTAAGTGCGTTTCGTAATTGACGGCAACCTCGCTCCAACGGTCAAAAATCCCGGTTTCTTGGAATAAAAAGCGGAGAAAAGTTGGGGATATCACCAGTAGTTGGGATTTACTTTATACCTTACAAGTCAGGCAGACCTATTCAAGGGAGTAGACAAACAAGGAAAAGTAAGTGGTCCAAACCGAACAAGGTTCTATAAGCCTATCGGTTCTCTGGGAGCTTGAGTTTGGAAGTGGTCATAGTAAGGCCAACTTCAGGCGGGCCATAGAGGAGGTCCGTCGTCGTCTGGTGCTGGCAATAGGTAAAGAGGAGCGACTACGGATCAGCAGGGAGATCCAGCGGTTCCATAACGACCGATTGAAGTACCGCCGTACCAAAAGGAATAAGAGTAAAAATAAGAAAGGAATTGTAAATTAGATTAAGGAATGAAATAAAAACTGAATAAAATTAGGATTAAAACATAAACTGGAAATTAAGAAACATGAATTTAGTCAAGAAAGTAAAGTAAATTTGAATCTGGCTGAGTAGTGGAATGAAAAAATAATTAGTAGATTAGTTTATGGAAGGAATGAAATGGTCGCATGGACGTTTGATTTGTATAAAGTATTAGCAAGATAACTAGTAGATTGGTAACATTAGCGTTTGATTTGTATAAAATATTAGGGAGATAATTGGTAGATTGGTCGCATGGACGTTTGATTTGTATAAAATATTAGGCAGATAATTAGTAGATTGGTCGCTTGGACGTTTGATTTGTATAAAATATTAGGAAGGTAATTAGTAGATTGGTCGCTTGGACATTTGATTTGTATAAAGCTTTAGGAAATGAATGAAAATATAAATGAGAATTGTAATTAGTATATGCACAATAATAAATATTAAGCCAACCTAAAGCTTGTGTCAAGCCTACCCTCAACATTGAACTGGTTAACATTGAAAGTTGGAACCATAACAAAACGAATAAAAAATACATAACAATATGAGACTTGCTTCGAATGCTCAAATCAGCTCAGACACAAGTGAACAATCAGGTTCAGTTCACTATTATTTTCCTCATCATGGTGCTTTAAGGGAACAAAGTCTCAGTACAAAATTGAGAGTTGTGTTCAACGGTTCAGCTCTTTCTAGCTCCGGATATTAGCTCAACGATGTTCTTCACACAGGTGCAAAACTCCAGCTCGACATTTTCGACGTGTTACTGTGGATTCGACTTCATAAAATTATCTTTTGCACTGACATTACCAAAATGTTTCGACAGATCAATGTTCATCCATCAGACTGGAATCTCCAGAGAATTTTATGGATTGATCAACATGACAATATTGTTCCGTTCCAGCTCACTACCGTTACATATGGAACAAGACCAGCTCCATTCCTTGCAGTTCGGGTATTACTGCAACTTATTCAGGATGAAGGCTCCAAATACCCACTCGCCATATCTCCTATGATTAAAGGACGTTATGTGGATGACATTTGGCTGGCTCAGACACCCTGCTCGAAGCTCCGTTCATAGTTCAGGATTTAATTAAGCTCTGCATGGCGGGGAGCTTCCCTCTCGCAAAGTGGTCAAGCAATAGCCCTGCTTTTTTGCAAACTCTCTCTCTCGAAAGTATTTCAAAAGCTCCTGCTCAAGCTCTAGAGGATACTGAATTGAAAGTTTTAGGACTATCCTGGAGTCCTACGTCAGATCAGTTTATATTCTCACCTAAACGCTCATCTCTCAAGAGGATAACCAAACGAACAGTTCTCTCGGAAGTGGCCCAGCTCTTCGATCCACTTGGATTCTTAGCTCCAGTAGTAGTTCAAGCGAAAATGTTTATTCAAGAGCTGTGGTTAAATAAATGTGGATGGGATGATGAATTACCTGAGCAGCTTATTCAACGGTGGACTCATCTTCGAAATGAGCTGCCTCATTTAGCTCATATTCATGTTCCAAGATGGCTCAATACTCTCTCCAGCTCATACATAGAAATGCATTGCTTCTCAGATGCATCGCAGTTAGCCATGGCTGCATGTATCTATATCAAAGTTCAAAGCTCAGGAGAATCAGCTCAAGTAAAGCTCTTGTGTGCTAAGACAAAAGTAGCACCACTTAAACCAGTCACTATTCCTCCCCTCGAATTATCTGCTGCATGGATGCTTGCAAAGCTCCTCAAACATGCTCAACAAGTTCTGGAACTAAATCACGCTCCGCTCTATCTATGGACTGACTCCCCAGTTGCTTTAACGTGGATTTTAAGTCATCCATCCAAGTGGAAAGAATTCATAAGAAACAGAGTTTCCTCAATAGAAGAACTCAATCCAACAGCAAAATGGCTTCATGTTCCTGGAAAACAAAATTCTGCGGATTGTGCTTCTCGAGGACCTACTCCAACACAGTTAACCAACTTCAATCTTTGGTGGAATGGACCTGAATGGCTCCTTAGCTCATCTTCTACTTGGCCAGATCAACAGTTCCTACCTTCAGCTTTAGCTCACAAAGAAGAAAAGCCTGGAATATTGTTACATGTAATCAAAACTCCAGATGACGAAGCTCACCCACTTTGGTATCTACTTTCAAGATATTCAACGCTCTACAAGCTCTTACGGGTGACATCTCTTTGCAAAAGATTTTGCAAAATGCTAAGGAATGAAGAAAACAGCTCTCTGGCTCACAGCCCAATAGCTCCTGAAGATCTACTCAATGCTCAGCTCGTTTGGGTTAAAACTGTTCAACAAGGTCACTTCTCTTTCGAGCTCAAAGCTCTACAAGAAGATTTACAACTACCAACTTCACATTTCATTTCAAAGTTAACTGCATTTTTGGATGAAGATGGGAAACTACGGGTCGGAGGTCGGCCCGCAAATGCTCCTTTAGAAGCCGACGAAATCCATCCAATAATCCTACCAAGGAAATCTCGTTTTTCTCAGCTCATCATAGATCAAGCTCACCGGCAAACATTACATGGAGGAGTTCAACTCACTCTCATGACTATTAGAGAAAAATTTTGGATTCTTGGAGGAAGAGCTCCAGTTCGCTCGTTTATTTTCAAGTGTGTAATATGCGCTCGATATCGTGCTCGACGGGCTCAACAGCTCATGGGTCAGCTTCCAGCATCAAGACTGAATGCTATAAGGTCATTTCAGACAACTGGTGTGGATTATGCTGGACCTTTCGTGCTCAAAACATTCCAAGGAAGAGACATATAAAAGTTCCAAGACATATAAAAGTTGGATAGCTGTCTTTGTATGCTTCGTAACCTCAGCAGTTCACTTGGAAGTTGTGTCGTCATATTCAACAGAAGCATTCATTTAATCATATCGTCGATTCATCAGTCGAAGAGGAGCAAGCTCAGTGCTCTATAGTGATCGTGGAATGAATTTTCGAGGTGCCGACTCTTTTCCCAAGGAATTATACAAACCCACCTCTCAGGAAAACGCTCAGCTCGTTAGCTCGCTTGCTCAGGTTGGAAGCAGATGGATTTGTTCGCCACCAGATAATCCTCATTTTGGTGGGAAATGGGAGGCAGCCGTGAAATCTGTTAAAAGCCACCTGGTCCGAGTTCTTAAAAATATTCTTCTGACATTTGAAGATCTTTCAACGCCCTTACCTCAAATCGAAGCTGTCTTAAGTTCGAGACCACTCTCACCACGCTCGGATGATCCAGAAGACCTTCGTGCTCTTACTCCAGCTCATTTTCTTCATGGCTCCGATCAAGGAATGTTGCCAGAAATCGCTCTTACCCATTTACCAGAATCTCGATTGGCTCTGTGGCAGCTTATCCAACAAAGGCTCCAACACTTTTGGCGACGATGGTCCAAGGAATGTCTTCAACGATATCAGTCCATTTCAAAATGGACTAGAAAAGCTCACGAAATTCAATTAGGTATACTCGTTTTGCTCACAGATGACAATTTCCCTCCAGCTCAATGGCCTCTAGCTCGAGTCATCTAAGTTCACCCCGGGAAAGATGAACTTATAAGAGTGGTCACAGTAAAGACTTCGAAGACAGCATTAACCAGACATATCGCCAAGCTCATAGTACTTCCTATTGATACATACTGCAATGACGTTGCGGTAGACGGGGATTATGTTACGAGAAGTCGCAACAATGTTGCGTAGGAAAGTATATCACATCAATGTTGCGACCTACGCAGCATTGTCGCCGGCCCTCGCTAAATTTGCTGGCTCTTATCAGCTCGATAAATATTGTCTGGCGTCAGCAAAATGAGTTTGGCCTCGACTCCAGGCAGTATTTTTAACCGTCATTCCTTGTGATGACCGATCCCCCAGTTAGTCGTTTTCGAATTTTTGTATTGATCGATCACACCAAATAATTATCTCGCCCTGTTAATAAAAAATTAGTCTGTAAAGCTCTTGTGTAAAATAGCTCGTTACTGTTGGTTGTAAAAATATTTAAAGATAAAAAAAACTAAAAATAGTTAGCTCAAAATAAAGGTGTTTTCATTTAATACGCTCGTGCTCTACGCTCAGCTCTAACAAACTAGTGCTCTTAACAAATAGTAAAGAGAAAAACTTCAAGTAATCAAATGAAATTTATTCTGAAATATAATATGTATGAAAATGGCCATTCCAGATTATTTAAAATATGTGCCACATACATATTTTTAAATTTTAAATGACGAAAATTTAGTGTTATGTACATAGTAAAATGCATGTGAGCGTTTAGCAAACTACTCATCTAAAGTCGACTGGTTGACGGTTTCACTCATTCGGACGTCCTGGTAGTGTAGTTTAAAATTTTGTAGGAAGATCTGGCGCACGATTATCTCGACAGTTTGTTGGAAAATTCTGTAATTTTTGTACAATTTGACTGCCCTCAGGATTATCTAAGACTCATCAGAAATTGCAAGGATATCGTGTGAAGTTGTATCTTCTCCGCTTTCGTAGATCAGGTCATTATCAATTTTAAGATAAGTCTCAAAAACCGTATTGCCTGATAACGTTGTTTCCACTTGTTTATAATTTTCTGCACGAGTTGAGAGTGGTATGTCATCATCTGCAAACTTATTGAAGGTTGAATTGACAACTCTGTGCTCAACATGAAACCAGCCTTACGAAAAGAGTTGCGAATTGTGTCTTTCGTTGCACTGTCCCAAGCATTCTTGATGTAGTATTTCGTGTCTAATATTTTTAATATAAAATTAAAACTTTTTATGAGATCATAGAGGGATTTTACAGCCTTCACATTGAACAAAATATCTTTTTTTATACGTGCTCTATAAAATGTTTTGAAACTCTTGACAGTCCCTTGGTCTAGCGGCTGACAAACAGGTGTGAAATTTGGTTGTAAAAAAACCAATTTGATATTTTTTAGATTAATATGTGTGGGATGCGAAGAAGCGTTATCAAAGAACAAGACAATGTTCCGGTTTTGTCGCCCGATTCTTTTATCGTAATCATGAAGCCCATTTGTCATTATTTCAGCCGTCATCCAAGATTTCTTGTTGAGTTGATAAGAAACTAGCAAATCATTGATGTTGATGTTTTTGAACGTTCTTGGTTGTGCCGATTCTCCGATCACAAGAATTTTTTATTCTTTAGCAGCCATATTCGCACATAACAAAATCGTCAGTCTTTCTTTTGCCGATTTGCCAACACATTTTTCACCTTTAAATGCTAAGGTTTTGTTGGTCCAGTCTCATTCGCATTGTTTATGTCTTTCGGAGAATCACTAGTGATGATTTAGGTAAGCTTTTGTAGGAAACATTCTCCGCCAACGGTATAAACAGACGACCCCTCTCCAGAAATTGTCCTGGCACTTATGCTATGACCGTTCCTTAACCATTCGAGCCAACTAGATGAAGTTCAGCTATGAAGTAACCCTATGCATTTAATGGAAGTATATAAATCATTTTCACGAATTATTTTGCCTAAATAAAAACAGCTTTTTCTTAGGTATACCTTTAATAGGTTATAGGCCCAGACCACGTGAAAAATGATTAAATAATGTTTTAATTGATTACACAGCACAACAGCTTTTATGTTGCATGAAATATTATGGCTAATATTATTCATTGTTAGGGTGCTGATTATAGATCTGTAGTCAGATTTTTTATATCAGCTTAAGTTTTTGAGATATGATGAAAACATGATTTTCAAGAAAAAAAAAATTTAATTTAAAAAACATTAGAAAACCATCCACTACTTGTCAAAAAATTTCCTTTTATAAGATTTCCTTGCTTGAGATAGTTCACAGGGGCTACTTTTAATGCTCCCACAGTAGTCCGCCATCATGTGGGCATTCCAGTAGACCTGGTACTCCTCCTCCATAGTCCAAATATCTTGATGGAACCGTTCCTCTTGTTCTTCACTCAGATCACTAGGATTCTCATGTATCTTGATGCTCACATTACAACCACGCTGCTGGAAGTGCGACAATATCTATTCAATGTGCTTTCATCCTTTTTGTTTCCAAGAAAATTTTATATAATCCAAACGAATTTATTCCCGGCATTTATTTCAACTAGGGGGACGCCCCCTGCTCGCTACGCTCGCCAGCCCCCGCCGTTCGCTACGCTCACTTATAGCTCGCGCATGACGCTATTAGCATTGTAAGTAAAAAGGTTATTTAGTTCAGACTGTAGTAGCAATCATTTCAGCTCATTTTGCACGTCAAAGTACATCTATATTAAATGAGGCCCTATCTATAATTATCAACAACCTTGCGGGTGCGGTTGCGGATCTTAAAAGATCTTCAAATTTTCTCATACAAAATACTTTTTGTAAAAATTCTTTCATCTTCTGCCAAATGACCTTGGCTTTGTGTTTCAGAAATACATATAAACACGCAATCGGTTAAACGATCTAACTCTACTGGCTACAACATAAAATTAACGGTGACAAAATATAGGTTGATTGAGTAAGATTCCTTCTTTCTGAAACGTTTGGGATTTATGGGATTTATTAATTGTCATCGCAAAAGCCAGAATGACGGGAAATTAAGTTCTTTCGAAGGAAAAAGGCAGAAGTGTACTTGTATAATTAAGGTTTATTTCCTGCTAAAATCTCACAATCCAAACAATTTTCTTTTGCATTTGAACTAAACGAATAGGCGTACCATTGACCACGCAAGTCATGTCCTGTACGCAAATTATGAATAAGTAAAAGTAAGCAATTTGGTTTTGAAAGTAAATTTTTTGGGACCAACTTACTTGTGGGAGCCAACTTACATCAACTGAGTTTAAAAATTCTACTGGAAGATTATTTTGCTCTCTTAAATCGTCACTCAAGATGTTATCGGAACTCAAATATATTCGTTCCTCTCCGGACAGACTGTTAAAGATTTCTGCATCGATGAAAGGGCAGTTTTCATATTTGGGTGCTAATAAAACCAAATCGAGAATATCGTTAGACTTTATGGTTTGAGATGAATTGCCATAAGTATCTGAATTCACGAAGTTGCTAACTAAATGGGAAGGAATTTCTATAACATCTTGGCTGTAATCAGGAAATGTGGGTAAAGTTCCATTACTAAGAGATTTAAGAAATTCAACGAATTCAATCTCATGAGGTGAAGCTCTCATGTTTTGGGTAAAAGTTATTATGTGGAATTTTGAAAATTTGACCATGAAGTAAGGCAATTCTCAATAAGTGGTACACGTGTACCGTGAGATATAGCTGGCAATATTCGTCAAAAATCTCCACAGAGTAAAAAAGTCTTACCTCCGAAAAGTTTAGTTGAAGTACCGAAGGAATCGCTTGCTGACCAAATTTCCTCAATAGCTAATAAAGCAAGGTTATATGAATCATTTTCTGAAGAATTTATTAAAAAGTCTTCACACATGAACATTTTAAATTCATTCCACAAATCTAAAGCAATTGTAGGAAAGTTCATACCACAAATAGGATATGGCAAATAAGTTTCTTAACTGCTGAGAGGACTAACACTCTTTTACTTCTAATAAATATTCACGCCACTCTCCATCATTTCATGCGATACGTCGTGCATGTGCTAAAAATGTGCAGAAAATAATGTTCCCAACAGTACCCAAATCCTGATGGGACCTCGAACATGAAGCAAAATATTCTCAAATGGAACACCTCAACATAAAACATAAAATAATCTAGCAATAGTTCTTCTACTTCCTCTTTGAGGTTTTTCGATTTCTTTTCTTTATCTACCTAAATATAATGCATCGGCGTCTCTGTATATAGAAACACGAACGAATTAATTCGATTGATTTCATAGAATGCTGTCAATTTTGTTCTTCTGTGATTTTTAAGACCTTGCTGAACATTTCCTTCCCTTAAGGCTATATTTTGCCGTTGAGGCAAGTGACATTCAAGTCGAACTATAAGATATTACGTGACTGGTAATGCATTGGATACTCATTTATCCGCCAACTATCTTTCGTAGATCCAACATAGTGACCGGACAGAAAACTATCGATTTCATCTATATAACCTTTGCCATCAACTTCACCTCAAACTCTTCCAAACTGTAATAAGGCACAGTCGTATCCTTTATAAACATATTTGTACATATATTTTAGACTCTTTATTGTGCCAAGAACTTCCACATTAAAGTAGCAATCAAATTTCGCTAAAAGATATGGATTTTAAGTAACAGCATAACGGTTGCCATCAGAGTGGCCACGAAAGTTACCTGTTATACCATTTACACGACGCATCTAACATTGGCTAGAGTTTTTTTGTAAAAGTCCTTAGAAAAGCTTTTGCTGCATTTACCATCTCTCATACAGAAGAGGATATGATTCAATAAACCACATGGACCGTGGATCATATGGTTTTTAACTAAATTACGAGGTTGTGGGAAATATATATATAATGTAAATAAAATATATCTGGAATTTCCGTACAATCGAACCAACTTTCATTTCCTACCGTTTCTTTTTTCTCTAAATTGAGGTTTTAAAGGTGAACAGACAATAGTTTGGAAATATGATATAATTTAAGATTTTCAATTTTAAACCGTTTTTTGCTCGTAGCGGCCAAATAAAGCATTCTAGGGGGTATGACCAACCCCCATTAATTTTTCATTTTCCAACTTTTGGCCTCTTATCATATTTCTCTACATTATATTTTTAAATGTGGGTCCATACAAAAGTTAGGAAATATGATAAAATTCAGACTTTCGCTCGCTTTCCATAAATATTCGCGAAAGTTAACCTCGCGTTTTCTAGAAATAACTGTAAAATTGTGATTTTCCATATTTTTTAAAATAAAATTTGCATATATTTTTATCAAATTAGCAAAAAACAATGGTATAAGTAAACGATGGCTTTAAATTTGTCTGCGGTAATGCATCCATACTATTGTCTGTGGCCATATGTTCATTGTTTCGGCTTTTGTCTGGAAGAATGCAATTGTATTAGCCAAAGATTGCCTTCTTTCAGGCAAAAAGCAAACCAATGAACATACCATATCAATTGTCTGTGATATGGCTGCATTTGCCCCTCACATTATCATTGGCATAGATATTGGGTTTGAGTGAAAAGAATGCATGTACTTGGCATATATGGTTGTTTATTCAGTCGAACGTATGATCTATGCAAATGATAATGTAAAATAATTATGTTCTATATTTTAATATTTTCGTAGAGGAATGCAATTATAAGTTAATTCTTTTGGTTTGTGTCACCAGTAGAAGATTGATTCATTTGGTTTGATTTTCGACTAATTTAGTACTTGTTATGTATCGGGGACACAAACCAAAAATTCACATATGGTTGCATATTTCCAGGCAAAAAGTAAAACATTCACACGCACACATTCTTCCCAAGAGCATCATCTACGCTATACGTGTGCTCAATTCACACATACTATCCCATTGAATTTTTTAATTTCAATTTAAAATTAAACGTATTTATAATTAAACTTAAGAAAAAAAATTAGGTGATGCACTTAGAGCAAAAACTAATCTTTCGAATGGTATAATTTTTAAGCTGGTAAGTCCACCTGGTTTCCTGCAAAAGGGATAACAAAAAAACGTGCCGCCTATTTATATATAGATAACACTCATATAACTATGAGAGTTTTCATCCTTTATCAACCTCCTTTTCTGTGGACCATCAAAAATTCCGAATTTCAGTTTCTCTGTGCTCAAATTATGGAACTTTATAGAGATGCATTTAAAAATATCTTGCCTTGTTCAAAGCTTTGACGAATTGTTTCATGACCCCTAGTTTGACATGCAAAGGTGGCAGTATTATGTGATCCCTAGGCAATAGGTGTTCATTTATCACGTTCAGTTTTCCCGGAACCATAGCTCCCCTAGAATACCAGTATTCTCTAACCCAGTGCTCAGACTTAGCTCTAATGTTCAACAGACAAATAAGACAAGGATATTTTGTATAGCCTCCTTGTTGTCCGAGAAGAAAATTCACCATTTTAAGATCTAAACATGACAGCCACTTGTGTTCGTTGTACTTGATTTTACCCGACAGAACAGAAGCTACAGTCAAATATTCTAGTGGTAATTGTACTCAAAATACACTAGTTTTACGAACTTGGACACACTCAGTCTACAATTTTTAAATGCATAATAACCTCAGATGCTGGTTCAGAAATTGTTGGAATTGTTTTTACAAATATTTCTCGACGTAGATATTGTAAAAACCACTTTTTCAAAAAAACAGAAAGCTAAGTGTAACTATAACAAAAAAAGGCCAATAACTGTATCTCGCAATCAAGAGCTGTGAGGGGACAGTTGCGGGTGGATTTGAAATCAGCGGCCTCAAATCAGTATATAACAGCCCTAAAATTCCATGCAACAAAAAAAATTTCTAATTTTGTTCCCTTGTGTTTTTCGGTTAAGTGGACACGAGAAAGCGCATTTATTGATGAATCATATATTTGTTCAAATTAGAAACGCAATAGCTGAAAAGGTTTCGAATTTAAACAAAAAGAGTCAAGCTAGAATATTCACGTAGCGGTACTAACGTTCGGGGTCAAAGTATTATATGAACATAGTAGCTGTGTGAATTGCGCAAAATTTTTGCAATGGAGACTGCAGTCATCAATACTGAAAAATTACAAGATGTTAGTCAGTGGACAACATGGAAATTTCAAGTGAAAGTACGCTTGAATGCTAGCGGCTTATTTGGCAATAAATCAGGAGTGGTTAAATTTCCCGTTCCAAAGGAGCAGACACTAAAGAACAATCTATTGATAATTGGAAACAAAGAGATGCAAAGGCTCAACGATACATTGTCACATCGGTTGGAACGAAAACAATACAACATATTCTTCGTTGTGAGACATCAGCTGAAATGAGGACAAAATTAAATAGTGTTTATGAACAGACGCATGATGCTGGCAAACAACTGTTTAAGGAACAGTTTTCTTCGTTCAAAGGAAACTCGTCGGACGATATTGTAACACACATTTCCAAATTTGAGGGTCTAACATATCGGTTGCGTGCTGTAAAAATCAACATAACGGATGAAATGTTAATTACGTGAATATTAACTACATTACCAAGTGAATTTAGACATTTTCGTAGTGCATGGGCCTCAACGCCAGCGGTAGATAAGCGAATCTTCCAAATCGATTGATGATTGAAGAATATCGTGTAAAGTCGAAGACACATGAACGAAGCGATTTATCGAACAAAAGTGAACCGTTTTTCTCAAAGCAAGATGGCAGTCATTTTAACAACAAAAAAAAAAGAGTAATTGTTCAAAATTTCAGCGAAAGGTCATTGTTTTAAATGCAATTCTGATAAACTCTTCAAATGAAAAAGGGATTCCTAAAACACTTTCTAATGTTCTTTTTGTACCAAATGGGTACATAAATCTATTTTCATCAAGCAGTACATTGGACAGGGGCCATACACTAGCTGGAGATGCAAATGTTTTCAGATTTTTTGATGAAGACAAAGTAGTTGCAACAGCGAAACGTCGCGGTGGCTTGTGGCAGATAAATATTCAAGCAATTGAAGCATCGAAATAAACATCAAAGGCAAACATGGCGATGAAGACATTGACATGACAAATTTAGCACGAACGTTTGGGGGATCAAAATCCGGCCTTATATTCGAACATTTCGTAATCAAAATATTGAATTCATTGACGATGATTTTGATTCTGATGGTTGTGCCTATGGCAAACAACATAGGTTATGTTTCGAGACACATGAGGAAAAATCAAAAAACTGTGGACATATTACATGCAGATGTGTGCGGTCCGTTAGAAAAATCAATCGGTGGATCGGAATATTATATAACTTTCAAGGAGGATTTTTCGCACATGCGATTAGTTTACTTTCTGAAGAGTTTCTCTGAGATACCAGAAAAATTCAAGACACTTGTGAAGCTAAGTGAAAAGGAATGCGGCCATCAAATTAGGGCATTTCAGTCAGACAACGGAACTGAATTTGCAAACACCGAAATTAAGAAATTTATGAGGGAGAATGGTATTCGGCATCGTCGTTGTGTACCATATACAGCACAACAAAACGGTCGTGCAGAGCGCGAAATAAGAACAATTGGCGAAGCATCTCGTGCTATGATTCATGCAAAAGGTCTAGTCATGAATTTGTGGGCAGAAAGTGTGCATATGGCCATATATGTACCTTTTGGATCGTACTGGTACGAACACAATTTAAAATAAGAAACCATATGAATTGTGCTATGGAAAAGACGCATCAATTGAACATCTCAAAGCATTTAGTACAGATATTATGTTCATATTCCACAACAGAAACGTCATAAAATGACACCAAAATCAAAAAAATTTATTTTTGTTGGATACGGTGAAAATGTCAAGGGCTATCGAGTTGATAATCCAGAAACAAGACGAGTAGAAGTAGCACGTGATGTAAAATTTTTCGGTGATGAATTTGTTACGATAAAGACAATAAATCAGTGTTATGATTTGTTTTTATTTGTTATATTTTATTTATTTTTCTCGGTAGTACTCAGTTGTTATAGTTTATTTTTTGCTTCAGTGTTAGCTCTATGTTGAAGGTAGGCTTTGAATACGTTTTTGGTTGATTGCATCATCTATACAAACCAAAATGCTATAATTATTCTCCAATATAATATCCTTACTAATACGTTTACTCTATACAAACCAAAATGTTATAGTTATTCTCCAATATAATTTCCTTATTGATACCTTTACTCTATATAAACCAAAATGTTATATTTATTTCCCAATATACTCTCTTCATTGACCCCCTTACTCTATACAAACCAAATGTTACAAATATTTTCTAATGTAAATTTTTTCTAGGTGAGGCTACTAAATTTTGCCTAAAAATAAATTCCGAATTTTGCATTTAAAACCTTACAATCGTTCTAGAGAAACTAGCTCGGATTCAACCTCTTTGTACATTAATTTAAACTGAGTTGTACTTATTTGTGTTTCTTGTTTACTCACTTATGTAGTTACATTTGCTATTCGTTTCTGGTTCTTCCCTCTTGTTTTCTATATGGCGGCCAAGAAAATTCAGCACAAACGGATTTTGTGGATGATAACAATGATCAATCAACGTCGACTTCGAACTATCAGTTAAATGATTAGTCGGAACGGTGAACATATAAGATGATCAGTCGGAACGGACAAAGGTAACCAAACAGTCTAATAAAATCTTCGCTGACATTGATTTAACGAACATTATTGATGGAAGACTTCGAAGTTGTGGTAACAATAGCGCGGATGCCGTGATAGCAACAGCTTTAATGTCCACTGGAGATGCACCACTAACATATCATTAGGCAATTGAATCACATGAGAATGAAAATTCACTTATACAAAATAAGGCTTGGGAATTGGTTGAAAAACCAACTGATCAAAAGATCAGAGATTGCAAGTGGGTTTATAAGGTGAAACATTATCCAGATGATACAATCGAGAAGTATAAGGCACGACTAGTTGCTCGTGGTTTTGATCAAGAAAGTGGAGTTGATTTTAATGTAACATTCCGCCCAGTTGTTCGTTTCGACTCAATTCGCTGGCAACGAGAATTGCATTCGTTTAGTCATCGAACATTTGCGACAAAAATTCGAAATCAAGGTCATAGAAGCTGGTTGCTTTCTTGGTATTGAAGTAAATCGTAAAAACGATGGATCGGTCTTCATACATCAAACAGCACACGCACGGAAAAATATAGAAAATTCAATATAGAGAATTCATTTCCATTGGGAGTACCAACCGAAGCAAGCCAAAATTTGCTACACTGTGATGATAGTAAATCATCAAATTTTCCATATCGACAGCTAATTGGAAACATATTGATTTTAGCGATGGGAAGCAGACCAGATATCAGTTATGCAATTGGTATTGCGAATTGTTGTTTAGAGAATCCTTTGATTGCACATGTGAAAGAAGCAAAGCGAATACTAAAATATGTCAATGATACACTTAATCATGGTATTCTGTAGAAAGGTACAACGAATGAAATTGCCTTAAAAGGATACAGCGATTTTTGAATAAATGGAAGTGCAATTTCTTGGTGCTCAAGGCAACAAACTAGTGGGTCCAAGTCCAAAACAAACGCAGAATACGTAGTAGCTTCTGAGGCAACTGCGGAATTGGTTTGGCTCAAGAGGTTATTAAATGAAATTATACCACAGCAGTTCAATATGCTGACATTATATATCGATAATGAGAGCGCAATAAAATTGGTAGGAAACCCAGTATTTCATCGACGTACAAGACATATTGATATTGCATATCATTTTGTACGGGAGAAACACGAACGAGGAGAATTCAAGATTGAATCATTATCAAGTCATGATCAACGAAGGCATTACCAAAGGAACGTCATCAATTTTTATGGCAGTCAGTTGGATTGAGAATTTCTGATTAATCATTTACATTTGTGAGTTTTGGAAAGTTTACAAAATGTGGGAGTGTTGAATATATTTTTTAAACGTACCAAACGCCACTAGTAGCTCAACCAAATGCCCTTACCGACATTTTGTACATTGCGAACAACACACGAATGAGTCTGCAGGACCACATTTAGTTTTAAGTTAAGCCGTGTTTTATAATGCACTGATCCATAATGAAACACAGCTCAGGATAATAAAAGACACTGGATCATTGTTTCCGGAGGTTGGCAGCAATGTGACTTTTGACAAGTCACATGAGAAGAGCTGTTTGTGAGTTTAAAAGTGATTAAAGGTGTTTTCAAAAGTTTTATAGTTTGAAATTGATTATAGTGAACTTCCATGTTGTGTGATTTGATATGATATAGCATATTTGTAAGGAAACATATCTTATTCAAATCTTCTTGGTAACCGGTTTAATTTTAGAGCATTCTTCTTTGGAGAGTCTGAAGAACAAGGAAAACATTTAATTACTGGAACATGTCGAACACTTTTCGTCAAACTATAGCTCCAAATAAAGTATTAAATTTAAGGCTAAACATCTTTGTTATGCACGAGCTTAGCACCTTTCCTTTCGTACTGTAATTGTTCAATTGGTGAAGGTACACTGCGGGTCGACACTGTTTGTTTACAGACAGACGTAAACGCATCAATTTAGATACCGAGACGAGGTTCGCTTACAATTCTTGTGTTATTAAAATACTAATACTAGTACAATCTCCAATACATATGTTTACTATTCTAGACTAAATCTATGTTGGCTTCCTGAATCGCGAATCAGTTACTCTTCTGACTGCCCATCTACTTTTTCTCCCGACGATACTTCTTCTGGTTATTGTGGAACTGCTGGATTTCCTTGCCCAACCGCAACCTTTCCTTCTGACCCACGGCTGTTAACTATTGACGCCTGACTGCCTCAATTTCCCTTCGGAACCTCGCCTCCACTCCCGATCTTTATTTCGCCGACGGGGTTCCCTTCTTTGGAGGTGTGTCCTCCCGTTGCGGATACTTCTACCTGGCCCGGTACTCCTCCAAACTTAACGGTCTTGGACCCGCCTTTCGGTCCCGTAGAGCCTCCTCGAGGGAATGAATTGAGGGATTCGTCATAGGTCGTATTCCCTGTAAAACGACCTGTATACTTTGTGATTGCAGATCTGAGCCGATAGGTTCCTTGGAACCATGTTCAGTCAGTCGCGCCCGCGTTCGGATTTTCTGAGTGTGACTGGGTTATTCTTTACTTACTAATTGCCAGTAGCTTGCTACAAGCCGAAGTCTCTCTTGTTGATCTGCTGCTAAGTCCGTATCTCGTCACTGAAGGTTGAGTTTCTTCTGGGGCCTAAGTTCAGCTGGTTACGTCTTCCTTCTGGGTCGGGTTCCCGAATTTGTCCAGGTGAGGCTAAGTTGGGCTGAGAGTCTTCTGTGTATAGCTGAGTTGCGTCCTACCACGGACACACCTATGGTAGTCGATTCGTCGGACTGTGTCATCTGGAACCATTTTCCCGATATTTATCGGAAAATTTTCTGTCGAATGAAAAAAATTTTTCGATCAACGTCCAATCAATGGTCATTGATCGTTTTGACTGCCGCGTTGCCGTTTTACGCTTCCGCTCCGGTGGCGCCATCTAGTGGTTGCTGGTGGCCGCGAGTAATTTGCGCTCACAAGATCGTTACTACGTATCGACGCCAAAATTTACTCTGCAATATCGCTGCCATAACAATGTCGTTGTTTCTTTGGCAGATGTCTATGGCTAGCGGGATCGACCTGTCGTAGGTATTTTTGGTTGATATTAAATGACGTTTTATCCCGTTTAGTTATCCTACGGAGGAATCATCACATGTTCTAGAATCTAGGAGAAAAAGAAAATCAATTATGTATGTGCAACAAACAGGACCAATGGTTTATCGTCAACCTCGAAAGAACACACTGATGAGGAATCTGAAGGAGAACTAGAATATGTGGAAAAATGGAACTGAAAAGACAGCATAACTTAACAACATTCGAAGAAGAAACTTTTCTAAATATATTTCGAATAATGTATAATTAAAAAAAGAAAAACAAATTAATTCAATTTTATATGATACGAAAATATATCAAAGATTTATTTTTTTAACAATTTGTCAGCTTTAGTTTGCTGCCTTCTCGAGAAGTATGTTTTCAGAAAGTTTATTATCGTTTGGAAAATCTAACGTTTTTTTTCATTTTTGAATTTTCCTTTCTCACTTCTTGATTTGAATAGGAACTTATGACCAGGAAAATCTACCACTTCTATGAAACATTTGTCGCGGCAACAAGATCTGCACAGTTTGCACTCAAACTTGACTCCCTGAAAATATATCATTGAAATATCATTAAAATACATATATCAATATATCATTGAAAATGATCGATATACAAGTTCATATGGGTAGAGAACATACTACCTAATTTTTGATTAGTAATTTTTTTCAAAAAATTTTCAAAAATTCTTTTTTACGTAAGTATGTTATACTATTCTGTGCATTTTAAGGGGCGGAAAATTTTAAGACCCCCCGCACCCCCCGCATCTATTGTAAAAGGCAGATGTGTGCAATTTGTACTAGAACATTTACAAATTGAATAGATATGATATGTATGGGCGCCTCGCGGAATAAAATTGAAAATTTAGTGCTTTGGAGCGGAAAAACCAAAATAGAGATAACAATCACAACTACCTTAATATGTGCTTTGTTTTATAAAAAAATCACTAACAACAAATTAGCTAAAGTGTACTCTACCCGTTCATATATTAATTAAATCATTTTTAGTCCATCTACAAATGGGCAAACAATTTTAAATAAATGTCTCGAATATATGAAATTGAACATAGATATTTGTCAACTGTTGAGCGCAGACTCTTTTGCCTGTGCTTTAATGAAATTAGTTAAGGTGTTACACCTCTAACTAACCCTTTATGACTCCTTTTCAATAGGGGGAAGGTGTGACAGGGCAAATCAAGGTGTTGCACCAAGGCTTGTGTTGAAGTGTGCAAAGGTCTTAGACCGATACACGATCGATGAGGAAGGAGTGAAAAGCTTTGCTTCTAATTAACAACTGAACATTTATTTAATTTGACGAGATTTTTATACATAAAAAATGCTTACCTGGGCAAATTGGCTCCTTGGATACTGAGAATATTTTGTTTGTACGCAATTTGCCACAGGTAAGTAGTAACTTGAGTAGGAACTGATTTCATCGTCGAAATAGTTGAATTTTAATAATAAGCAAAATTGACTCAGCTATTTCGACGATGAATGAAAGCATGCTCTGTTCATTTTTCTTTCTGGAAGACGCTGACGAGGCTTGGTCGATGGCACCTGCAGTAAAACGATCCGATCGGTCAAGGTGTCATGACGAAGGTATGTGCGGTACACTGCGGTAAAATATTTTTAGTCAGTGAGGAACAGTGAGGTAAGAGATTTCTGAACATCCTCCCCGGCGTTGAATGAAAATCATTCAACAAGTGTTTACGGTGAAGGGCTCGGTGGGTTCTTCAGCGTCCTGATTGTCTGGAACATCCTCAGAAGTTGCGACTGAGGGCGGTAGTGATGTCCGGTATGCGCGATACATCCTCAATGCCATCAAAATTACCCCAATGATGATTATGGTTTCGACGCATAGGGTTCCGTAGGACCAAGCATAATGATGATTGGAGTGACCTTGTATTAAGGCCGGGATTTGGCTGTCCATTTCTGAAAGCTTGCGCTTAACTGTTTCCAATTCCTGAATGTGTGGTGCGAAGTGGTGTTGATAGTGCACTGCTGATGTCATGTTGAGCGGGTCAATGAGGTCAGTCAAGTTAAAGGCCGGAACGTAGGGAGCGTTCCTCAGTGTGGAGTAGCTCTTGTGCCGACGAATTGTGATGAGAGGCTGCTTAATGACGCAATTGCTATCAAGCGTTAAGATACCCGTCCATTGGAGAGTCAGCTGTGACATGTCATCTCCACAAATAATGTTGATTGTGGTTTTTTCTGGCAAGGAGAAGATCCACTGGTTTGGTGTGTGAAGTTGAGTCCAACTGGAATGGGCGTCTACTCTCATCAACTGACAATGGTGTGGAGTTAACTGATTCAGGAGGCTGATTTCACAGGCAGAGATGGATGATCCAATTTTGTACAATGGGTAATGTTGATTGCATAAATGCCTCCCGTTCATCGTATTGCAGATGCGCAGTTGAGACTCCGTTAGCGGATAGTAGTGGTCCCGATGTAAGTTAACCATTAGGTAGGGAAAGGATGGTCTAATAGCCACGAAACTATCGTTGATCTTGACTGGAACTGGAACCACTCGAAGAGGTCGAAGTCTTCAACCGAGATTAACGGCACTCTGAGCTTGAAAATGAAATGCTTGTCCGTCATTCTACCTTCAAGTGTAATTAGGTTGTAAAAATGGAGTATATCATCCTGATTGAGTGGTAGTCTTAAACTTGAAGGAAGATTAGCCCGAATGGTGTGTAGAACGGTTCTTAGCTGCTCTGGCGATAAAAGATGTCTGCTGACTCTTCCTCGATGTATATTGACTAAGGCGTCCAAAATCAGGCCTTGAGTCGTTTGGAAGTTGGTAGCGGGCAATGTAGCTTGTAACGACAATAGGATGAAGGACAGAGATCGAGCTTCTTGTTGTGCGTCGTTGTGTATTGCGTTTATCTGTGTGGATAAATCATTTAAATCAGACTCAACTCTCTGAAACTCCATGTCAATAGCCTGGTGATCCTTTTTCATAATATTGACCGTAGCGTCTAGAATGGAGGTTTGGTTACGCAACAGATTTGCTAAATGTCCTTCGTTGTTCTTTATAGAGTCAATGGTCATGGACATTTCTTCAGCGTATTTAGAATCGAGGACACCAAACATAAAGTTTGCTGCGTTGCCAACGATGTTGAGCAGTCCTCGTCTTGCTCGACCTGATGGAGGACTTCTTAAAAGTTGATTGGTCTGGCTAAGCTCATCCACTACACGGTTAATTTGCTTGGCTATTTTGTGATGAGATTCCGGTTTGGGCAAGGTAGATGATAAGTTACATAAAGATGCACTAAACGTTTGTAGAAGTTCGAACTCTCTCCAAAATGATTGCATGTCATAATATGTTATAACATTCCAATCACTGGTAATAATGCTTGCTCTGCCTAAGTTTTCGAAATAGACGCCTGGGTTTGTAGTGAACGGAGTTATAGTTGCCCGAGATGCCGTGACCTGGGACAGGAAGAGACATACTAGTAACACGGTGAAAAGAGCGGAGCGAGCGTGTTTAACTGGCGTGGGGCCTTGGTCCACTGATGGTTGAGGCATCGTTCTCCTTTTTGGTTGCTCGGTTGGTTCCATGTCGTTCACGTCTTCATTTTCGATGGGGAGTGGTGCCAATCGGTGTATTGGTCGGCGCAAGATGTTATTTGCTGTTCTTACGTCGACAACTCGAACGAGTCCGTCCTCTCCCTTAACGACGTTGGTTACGCGTCCCAATGGCCACTTCAACGGTGGATGGTTATCTTCCTTCATGATGACCATTGTGCCGGGTGAGACGTTTTGGGCCGTATGTTTCCATTTGACTCGATGTTGGAGTTGATTCAAATATTCAGTCGACCATCGTTTCCAGAACTCGTTCTTGACGTACGTGACAAGCTTCCACCGAGTTAGTAAACTGACCTTGTTTGAGTGAGCCTGAGGGTCGACGAGCGCTGTTAGTGGCTCACCAATCAAGAAGTGTGCTGGCGTGAGGGCTGCGAGATCGTTGGCGTCATCAGACATTGGCGTAATGGGGCAAGAATTCAAAATAGCTTCTACTCCCACGATGACTGTCCACATTTCTTCATACGTCAATGAAGCGGAGGCAAGACTATGCTGCATTAGATTCTTTGCAGATTTGACGGCGGCTTCCCACAGCCCACCGAAATGAGGAGCTCGAGGAGGGATAAAGTGAAAGTCAATACCTCGAGAACTGCATTCCTTGCGTAGTTTCTCCTTGGAAGCATTCTTGCTGAAGACATCATTGAGCTCTTGTAATGGATTTCGAGCACCGACAAAGTTGGTGGCGTTGTCGCAATAAATTTTCCGCCAATGTCCTCGCCGTGATATGAATCGACGCAAGGCACCAAGAAAGCCATCCGTTGATAAATCGCTCACTAATTCCAAATGAACGGCCTTCGTAGCGAAGCAACAAAAAACAGCGATGTAAGCCTTTTGTGGCTGTTTACCCCGGATCTTGAAATTAACGTATATCGGGCCCCAAAAGTCGACTCCGGAGTTAATGAATGATCGTGCAGGCTGAACGCGGTCCGGTGGCAAATTCCCCATTAGTTGTGTCAATAGTTTGGGCTTGGCCTTGGCACAACGGACGCAGTGTTGTACGACGGCGCGGGCTAAGTTCTTGCCGCGGAGTGGCCAGAATTGTTGTCGTGCGATGGCGAGTAGAGCCTGAGGACCCGCATGCATATTTTCTGCGTTTAGCGCATTGAATAGCATCTTGGTGATTGGATGACAATTCGGAAGAAGCGCAGGATGCTTGGCTCGATACTCGAGATTTGATGACTCGAGGCGTCCGCCTACACGAAGGATTCCATCTTGGTCCAAAAGAGTGGTCAAGGAGCTGATTGAGCTACCCTTTGAAACTTCGCCATATTTGATTATATGCTGGAGATCGTCCTTGAATCCTTGTTGCTGGACATGTTTGATTATCAGAGTTTGTGCGTCGTCTAGCTCTGTCACTGATGAAGCGGGTGAACTGTTCTCTCTGGAGCACCGTTTCGTGGCCTTGGTGAAGCGTAGAATATAGGCGATTATGCGCTGAAGACGTCTGAAGGTATTTTGATGATTAATGTTGAGTAGGAAGTTGTCGTCCTTTGTGAATCCGAGACATGTGGATTGAATCTTAGTCCGTTGCTAAAGAGTGCATTCGTCTGGGTTTGGATTAAGATTAGGCCATGCGTCTTCTCTACCATGAAGGAAGAGTGGACCGAAAAACCATAAAGTGTTGTTGACTAATTTCCCAGGAGGAACGCCTCTTGATAATAGGTCGGCTGGATTATCCAATGATGGTACGTGTCGCCATTGCTCGGGGATGCTGGCCCTCTGTATGGCTGAAATGCGGTTGGCGACGAAGGTTGGAAGTTCGATGACTCAGCCTTAATCCAGCCGAGAACTATTGATGAATCGGTCCAAAGGAAGATTTGATTGGTGTTCAACTGCAGATCCTTTTTAATGCGCTGTTTGAGCTGTGTGGCCAATTTGGCGGCGCATAACTCGAGGCGAGGTAGTGTTATTTGCTTGATTGGTGCAACCTTAGACTTGGCGCATAGTAATCGTACAATGACAACGATGTCTCGCCCTACGGACCTGATGTACGCTGCAGCACCATATGCCTTCTCTGAGGCATCAGCGAAAATATGTAGTTGTATTTGGGAGCTTATTTTGTGAGCCAATACATGTCTGGGGAACGTTATGTGGTTTAATGCGCTCAAGCCATCTCTGAAGCTGATCCATTTGGTATGTAGTTCTTGTGGAAGTGAAGCATCCCAGTCGAGTTTTAACTCCCACAGTTTCTGCAAAAACAGCTTCGCCGTTATGACCACTGGAGCCAATATGCCCAATGGGTCGAAGATGTGTGCGATGTCAGAAGAAGCGGTTCGCTTCGTGACCCTTTGCGTAGGGATTAGAGTGCTTCGAATGGCGAAAGAATCAGATTTGGGTTGCCAGGTTAACCCCATCGTTTTGATGCTGTCGTCGGAATGGTTACTGAAGTCTAGTTCAATTGCTTGATCCTCAGCTGGTATTTCTTTAAGTAGGTGAGGATGGTTTGCGCACCACTTACGAAGCCTTATGCCCGCGGTTTTCAGAGATGATAACAGTTCGGTTTGCTTTAGCAGGCAGGTGGGCAAGTGGTCTGAACCAGACCAAACGTCATCCACATAAAAGTCGTTTTTGAGCGATTGAGCGGCAAGAGGGTACTGGTCCTTCACATTGTCGGCCAGCATATGTAAGGTACGCTCGGCGAGATAAGAAGCTGGAGCAGTACCATAAGTGGCCGTGCAAAGCTGATAGCACTTCAACGGTTTATTAACATCGTCCCTCCACCATATTAACTGGTATTTTTGGTCAGCTGGGTCAACTTGGATTTGCCGGTACATTTTTTCGATGTCCGCGGTGAAGACGTATCGAGGAAGGCGGGAGCGTAGTAATATTGTGAAGACGTCGCCCTGAATGGCTGGCCCGACTGCCAAGACATTATTCAGTGACAGATTGCTGGTTGTTTTCGCTGATCCATCGAAGACCACTCGCAATTTAGTCGTTGTGCTTTCAGGTCTAAGGACGCAATGATGTGGAAGGAAATAGTAGGGCTCTTCTACCATAGTGAAGCAGACTTCCTTCATATGACCCAACGCTATGTATTCCCTCATGAACTCGTTGTACTGCTGCCTTAAGGCTTGATCCTTAGCTAGTCTCCTTTCCAAGGAGTGGAAGCGTCGAAGTGCCGTGTCACTGGACTCACCCAATCCATATGGATCGCACCGGAACGGAAGTCGGACGACGAACCGGCCGTGGTTGTCCCTTTTCGTAGTCTGGATGAAGAATTCCTCACGTTTGTTTTCAGCAGCGGTATAATTATTTGAGCCATGTTCAGTTTCCTCAAGCTGCCAGAATTTTTGGATGTGGGAGTCCAAAGTTTCATCTTCGCTGCATATTCCGCAGTGCGCTAGGTTAGTTACTGAGCTGGGCGCGGCGATTCGGCCTGACACGGTCCAACCAAAAACCGTGTTCTGGAGTATAGGAAGTTGCTCTCCCAATTTTATTTGGCCAACAGAGAGAGCTGAATAGAACAGCTCGGCTCCGATAAGAATGTCAATGGGACCAGGGCGATGAAATTGTGGATCGGCCAACCTCATGTTGTCAGGAATAGGCCAAGGCTCCTTCTCGATATGTTGCGAGGGTTGCGGTGCTATTATTCTTGGTAAGACATGAACGTCTATGCTTGCGCTGAAGTCAATTATGTTGGAATGTATTTGGATGTTGGCTCTTGAGCGTGTGTTATGTGCTATCGAACCGATCCCACCAATGGTAACTGAATGTCGCGTTTCTTGGAGGCCCAATCTTTTTAAAAGTCCTTCTGAAATGAAGTTTAGTTGGGAACCGGAGTCTAACAAGGCTCTTGCCTGAATTTGGTTTGCCCAGCTATCCGTGACCTTGATGAGGACTGTACTTAACAGAGTATAAGCGCCGACAGTTGAGGGAGTGCTGGAACTGAGCGACGCAGCTTCCTTAGTGCTTGCTTGTATTTGTTGGTTGTCGACTGCGGGAGGTGACTGGTTGCCCGAAGCTTGAGATCTTGGGCTGTTGTCTTCCAAATGAAGCAATGTATTGTGTTTCTTGGAGCACTTGCGGCAATTACCAGAGGGACATTGATTGGAGCGATGTCCCTTCTTGAGGCAATTAACGCAGCGACCAGCGCGTTCTATGAGTTTAAGGCGCTTGTCAGGACTGTGATTGAGGAAACTGGAGCAGGAAAAGATTGGATGATCTCCCTTACACACGAAGCACGGCGTCCTTGAGGGTACGACAGCTAATGCCCTTGGGGGTCGCCCTTTGCCGAAGTTAATGTCGTTAGAGGCGTTTCTTGAGTTTTTGTTAGGAAGGGATTCTAGTGACTGGAATCGCCTTTCCAGGAACGTGAGGAAGTGCTCCATAGATTGCAACTTCCTAGGTTGTTCCAGGCCTTGCTCGTAAAGCGTGTGTGAAACTCCGTCTAGTTTTTTGATGAGGATGTGGAGCAACAGAGGATCCCAGTTTTTGATGTCAGTTTTGAGATTCGTTAAACTTAGCAGGCACTCTCGAGTTGTGTCATGGAGTGACTTGATGGCTGTGGCTGATTCGGTGTGAATGACCGATTGGTTCAATAATTTGTTAATGAGGGCTGCTACCAACAATCTGTCATTGTCATATCTGTCCTTGAGAAGGTTCCAAGCAGAAGATAGTTCGCGTCGGAGATTGTTAGGTGGCTAATACATCGCTCTGCTTCACCAGTTAAACTCGTCTTGAGGTACCACATTTTCTGCGCATTCCCAGATTTTGTTCGTGAACCACTTGCAAGAACAGGTCGTGGAACTGCTTCCAGCAAAGATAATTGCCTTAAAATTTTGGCAATGTGATGGTTGGCAGCTTAACCTTTGGCGAAACATCACTTGTGACTGGATGTGTGGATGGTGTAGAATGTTGTTGTAAGTCTATTATTGTAGACTCTACTTCGTCGGACAGCAAAAGAAACGCTTCTTGATCAAATCCAGCAGCAATGGGGTCGTCTGTCATTCCCCAGATGGCATCATGCAGGGTCTCCAGGTTTGCCCACAGGCGTTCAATGGAACGGCACTTTACGTCGTACACGACAGTGTTTTGTTGAGGGGGAAGGTTTTGGACTGATTAAGGCGCGCCTTAATGAGATGATTGCAGCGTTCAATCTCCGTAGCGTGACCTGAAGTGGAGAACTTCCGGCGTTAGATGGCTTGGCATCTTCAGGCTTGTGACTGCTTGATGCATTCTCCGTGGATTGAGTGCTTGTTTGACTGCTTAAGCGTAGTTTGACGTCCTCGATAAACCACTTGTACAGCTCCTCTATGTTGGCAAAGTATTGTTTCTGGAAATATGGATTGTCGTGATACGACAAATATGATGAATACTACTCAAATGCCCCTTTGCCCCCAAAGCCCTTCACCACCATTATTCATTTGGACCAAAAACATTTTTCACGGTCAGCAGAAATTGCTGTCGCAGCCAAACCAGACGATAAGAATGACCATGAGAGCAGCATTCCATCAAATGCTCGAATGCCCCTGCCCCACCCCGAGCATCTCAATTTTCAATCCCATCGAAGGCAGAATTTTATGAGTGTCAACCAAAATTGCTGACGCTGCAATTTCGCGACATTCGTCGCGACGCGCCTTCTCGTAGCATGGTCAAGTGACCTTGGCTAGAGAATAAATACAATGATGAATCATGACGCGAGATCATGGATCATGGGTGATGTCACCACGACATTGTGTTGATCACGCAGAAAGGGAGGAAAAAGACCTTTCACATGGATCATGATGCTGGATCATGGAACGTGGGTGATGTCACCATCAAATTGTGCGGGATTGAGAGAACATACATAGGTCTTCATATCACATCGGGAACAAATGGCCTTCAACAAGAATGATTTCATGGAACAGTGGGATCATGGCAACAGAAGCTGCTGAGGCTGCAGAATATGTCCACAATGCGTGGCCTTGGAGGAAAGAACATCCGATTGTGGGATGATGTCAACCGAGTCTGGATTGGGGATAAGCGCTGAATAGGCGAAAACATCCCAATAAATTAACGCCAAAAATGAAGGAAGAGTTAGTCAAAATCAAGTCGGAGTCAAGCACAGAAGGTAGTCCACAACTACTCAACCAAGAGGGAAGACACCAAGCTCAGAAGGAAGACAGAAACCAACCACAACAGTGAAGGAAGACAACAGCTCAGGAAGAAGACAGAAGCCAACCACAATAGTGAAGGAAGACTACTGCCAAAAGAAGACAGAGCCAAGCTGAGTTCCACGAGAAACAAATAACCTACGGTGGGCTAGTTGAATAGACTACCCATTACATGAGTCCCAACCAGGCTTCTTTAAGTCAGGTGGGCAAAACTAACACGACCATTCTGATTCAATAGCAAATGTCGGCACCACACACCTTAGAGGAGGCCCTCAAAGACTCAAAGGTCGGACCGAGACCACTCACAATTGAAGAATACCGGAGAAGACAGCGAGGAGCAAAAGCAACCACGACTCCTCCAACAACTACAGCACAGACGCCGAAGAAGCGAGTACGTACTGGAGCGGAAGCTCAATTCAAAAGGAAGATAGACGCAGCAGTTCAATCCTGGGTGCTGGCACAGGGGAAGGAAGAGAGGGTGAAAGCTCAGCAGGAGATTTCGAAAATTAAGCGGGCTAGAAGGAACTATCGTCGAGCAAAGAAGGCAGCTAGGAATAAGTGAGTAGCGTTAGGGTTAGAGACTAGAGAAAGAAATATTGTAAAGCAGCCTCCAGTTTTAACTGTATGGTACCATGTATATTGTAAGGTCCCATACTTCTGAAAGAATAGAATTAGTAACAAGAATTTAATGTATAAACCTCTGTTGGTAGAATAGTTTAAAGATCTTTAATAAAGGAAAATGTATTTTGTTTAAGAAGAAAGAAAAGTTTTGAATCTATTCCTCGTTTACGCCGAAATGCCCAACATAAATTTGGCGCAGCCGCAATTACGAATTTACGACACACTAGGAGCGACATATCAATACATTGAAAAAATTATGATAGTTATTAAGAAAAAATTTTCAAGGTAGTAAATTTATGAGAGAGGTAGAAAATAAAATCAAAGGACAAAAGTAAATAGATGAAAGTAATGGAGATATATGGCACATTCTAAAAATTCTACGGGAATAATAGACCCCACCCCAAGTGAAGATCCAGAAGAACAAATTGATAATATGAGAGAAGAAAATAATAGTAACGAGTTGTTCGGTACAAACGAGGAAGATACAGAGGAAACGTTAAACAACGCACAAAGATTGAAAATTGAAAGCACCTGTCACACGCAGAATCCTGAAGACGCTGAAAGAGTTCAACTTAGACACGGGAGGACATATTTCAGAAGTAATTCCATCGCAGACAGTAATATCGATAGTGAAGTTCCTCAATCAACACTAGGATTTTTACAACCGGATTTTTACAACCAAAGCGTTAAAAAATTAGATAAGAAAATGGCGGACGTACAGTTAGTCAATAATATGTTGTATCATAATGTACCAATTTTAACAGGGGAAGAAAGTCCACGAAAACAAAATGAAATAAACGAATTTATAAACTGCGCTCGTCTTGGATATGAAACACTTACGGAGGCACAGGACAAAGCACTTTTTATAAAACTCCTGCCAACACGATTAAGAGATTGCGCTCTCGAAATTGTTCAAACAGGTTCAAATGAAACAAACACTTGGAAAAATATTTGCAACACTGAGAGCTAATCTAATTCAAAATGCATCTTATATTCAACTAAATACCCAACTAAGAAGCGTGCAGCAACTACCAACTGAAACACTATTTGCTTACTTCAACCGTGTGAAGAATCTAATAAATTCTTGCAAAAATGTAGCAGAGGAACAATATACTACTGGCGGAGATGGATTGAAAGCTGAGATAGAAGAAGTGGGTCTGCATTGTTTTAAGATGGGAATTATAAATCCCAACCATAAGTTTTATTTGCTTCACAACGCGGATAATCCACTAGAGGGATTGGGATCGAAAATATCAAAATTAGAACAGACGGAGCAATGCATGCAGCAAGGATCTATAAACCAGTACAACTCGAGGGATCGTACATTTCAATCAGGATTTAACACAGACAATCACCAATGGCGAAGAAATCAACCCCGCAATAATAATGTTTCATATTCATCATCATTCGGTAGGAATTTGAATCAACCCCAGTATCATTCCGGAAAACCATACAATGGACCACAGAGAAACTATGTAACAAATAATAATTTCAATGTACCGCGAGGCAGACAGGATCACCGACAAATGAGATGCAATTTTTGCAACAGGATGGGTAACAGGCACATAATGGCAGAATGTCGAACAAGGCAAATGACACCTTTCTGCTCCATGTGTAGAATATATTGTCATACTATCCAAAACTGCACTGTACGAAGGTCACAGAACCAACAAAGTCAGGGAAATACAAACGAACAACGAAAACGTCAGGTAAATCAGACAACGACCCGAGATAATACGAATAAATGCAACTTTTGCCTAGCTAATGATCACGCTGAGACAAGATGTTTTCTTCGAGAAAGGTGGGAAAGATTACAACAAGAAGAAAAACTACGAAATGAGGGAAACTCTGCAAGGACGACCAAACGCACCGCGAGTCGTCAGTAGAAAATAATATGAAAAGGTGCAGCAAGCCACCAAAACTACCTATAGTAGTATTGCTGATGGATATATTAGTAAATAAAGAGCCAAAGTTTATTATTGATACAGGATCCGAGGTAAGTTTAATTAAAAAAGAGGAAATAATAAAAGACAAGTTAAGATTAATAGATGAGACAGACATAGTCACATGAAATACAATTTCAGGAGGGGTATTATCAGAAGGAACGATAACGGGACAAATAGAATTAAAACAAACGTACCCCTGCGAGTTCCAAGTAGCAAAGTCAATATACCCATCAAATGTAGCAGGGCTAATAGGAAATGACTTCCTTACAAAATATTGAAGAAGGAAAACGAAATAATTGCTATAACATTCGAAAATAGTAAACCACAAAAGGAAAAGGTTCGATTTGTAGATGTAATTGCAAGAGACACAGAAGTTGACCAAAGTGAACGGGCCATCCAGGAAGGACATTTTCAAGAGCGTTCGCAAACCAGAAAGTGTACCTTAGCATTGCACTTGGAAGGACACGGAGGACAAAATAAAGTCTCTTTACACTCAATAGAAGATACGGAGATATTGCAAGATTTAGCAAAACTTTTCGGTTCAGAATCGCACACTGTACCAACCGAAAGGAGTAATGCTACTTACAAAGGTCATACTCGCAAATATGACAACCGTAGTTTGAACTTTATGGACGATGAAAATATACTAAAATTGGAAAAACGCATGGACAAAATACCAGAGTCATTCGTGAGGAACAAAAAAGAGGAAGATTGTATTGTCATAGAACATCGAAGAACAACAAAATTCCGGGAAGAACAGTTAAATTTTTGGAGATACCAATAATAATTGAATGTGAATATATAACGGAGGGGGAAGAAGTATTACCGGGGGTATACATAAGTAATGCACTGGTTACCCCAGCAAGAGGAAAAATAAAAATAAGCATAATGAATATTAATAATGATGAAGTTGAATTAAATGAGTTAAAGGTAAGATTGGAAAGAAATAATAACAGAATACTGGGAGCCATATGTAAGGATGAAGACAATGTAAGAAATAATTATAGTAAACAAATAAAGAGAGACACGGAACTAAAGTCCGAAAATAGTGAAAGAAGAATGACGGAAATATGGAAGATAATAGACGTAGAACAAAATTTGAACGCCGAAGAGAAAAAATCAATAAGAGATATAATTAAGGAATTCCAGGATGTATTCCATTTACCAGGAGAAAGATTGGGGCACACCACAACAGTGCAACATGAAATACGGACAAAAGAAAACCAGGTACCGGTAAAATGCAAAATGTATCGTCTTCCTGAAACCCAAAAGGAGATCATCACAAAGGAAATAGAGAGATTGCTGGATGAAGATATAGTGGAACCTAGTTGGAGTGAATGGAATGCTCCATTGCTAGTGGTCTCGAAAAAACCAGGACCCGATGACGAGAAGCGTTGGCGTATAGTGGTCAACTATAGAAAATTAAATGAAATAACCGAGGGAGATGCCTACCCACTGCCTAGAATAGAGGATATTTTGGACCAGTTAGGGAATTCTCGGTATTTTTCGGTATTAGACCTCGCAAGCGGCTACCATCAAATAGCGATGAAACCGGAGGATCGTGACAAGACGGCATTCAGTACTCCCTATGGACATAACGCCTTCAAAAGGATGCCTTTTGGATGAAAAGGAGCACCTGCGGCATTTCAAAGGCTCATGAATCATGTTTTAACTGGGTTACAGGGATTGCAATGTTTTGTCTATTTGGATAATATAGTCATCTACGGAAAAAATCTAAGTGAGTAAATTGTGTACGATACTATCAAGATTAAGGGAGCACCATTTAAAGTTGAATCCTGAGAAATGCAACGTTTTGAAAAGGGAGATAATATATTTAGGACACAAATGTAGCACCGAGGGAGTGGCACCAGATCCAAAATTAGTACAATGCGTAAAAGATTTCCCAGTACCAAGAACTGCTAGGCAAGTGCAATCATTTTTGGGACTGGCGAACTATTACCGGAAGTTTATAAAAGGGTTTTCAAAAATAGCTGCACCAATTAATAAACTACTAAGGAAAGACTTTAAATTCAACTGGGACGAACAATGTATGAAAGCATTCAACACATTGAAAGAAAAGTTAGTGACACCGCCGGTTTTGCGGTACCCCAATTTTGAAGAACCGTTTAAGTTATTTACGGATGCTAGCGGAGACGCCCTGGGAGCGGTGTTAGCTCAAGGCTCAGACAACGAAGAGAATCCAATAGCGTATGCTAGTAGAACTTTGAATTCCGCTGAAAGGAATTATTCTACAATAGAAAGGGAATTGCTTGCTATAGTGTGGGCGGTGAAGAATTATAGAAGCTATCTATATGGGAGACCATTCACGGTGATTACGGATCACAAACCGTTACGAGGTGCCATACGAATAAAAGACCCAACCAGCAGAATATTACGGCTATGGCACAAACTATCTGATTATACATTTGACATCCAATACAAGGAAGGGAGAAAGAACAGTAACGCAGACGCCCTTAGTAGAATTCCTTATGAAGTCCTGGCGATAACGCGTCAACAAGTTAAAGAGAAAGAGATTGAGAATAACACTAAAAATCAAGAACCATTGGATGAACCTGAAGCAGTGGAACCACCATTATGTGACAACTTAACCGATGAAAATTCAAAAACAATCAAAAATAGACAAGTAAAAGTGCTAACAGATCCACAAGAAATCAAAACCATATTGGCAGCTTCCCATGACGTTCCATTTGGAGGACACCAAGGAGTATATAAAACTTACCAGCGGCTTAAACGCGAGTTTTACTGGAAGGGTATGATAAGAGATATTGCGAATTACGTGAAACAATGCAAAAAGTGTCAAATCAATAAGCGTACAAGAGAGCATAAAGAACCCATGGTTCTAACGGACACTGCTGAAATGCCTTTCGATAAAGTGTACATGGATATCGTTGGACCATTACCTGAAACAACTAAGGGAAATAAATATATACTCAGTTTTGAAGATGATTTGACAAGGTTTATGGATGTGGTACCCTTAGAAAATATGGAGGCTTCAACAGTAGCTCAGGCATTTGTGGATGAAATAATCAGTAGGTACAGAATCCCTAAGAAATTGATTACCGATCAGGGAACAAATTTCACATCCGAGATGTTTCGACAGGTATGCAAACTGTTTAAAATTCGCAAGATAGAAACAACAGCATACCATCCACAAGCAAATGGTTCATTGGAGAGATCCCACAGACCGTTAGCAGATTACCTGAGGAGTTTTGTTGATGAAAACTACACTAATTGGGATGACCACTTGCGACCACTTGATAGTATCCATACAACGACGAAATTGACTCCAATGGATTGTTTATATGGATTTTCAGCACCTCTGCCAAATAATTTAAAGAAGGAACCTCAACCTGTATATGATCAGGAAAATTATTACCTCAAGTTAAGGAATAAACTTCGAAGAGCGTATCAGATAGCGAAACGCAATACAGAGGAAAGCAAAATGCACTCGAAGGAGTATTACGACCGTAAAGTCAACCCAATCAAAATTCACGTAGGAGATATGGTACTTTTGCAAAATGCCGCCAGAAAAAATAAATTGACTCAATTTTGGGTAGGACCCTTTAAAGTAATAGCACTGAACAGTCCAGTGAATACAACCATACAGATTGGGAATAAAAAACGCAAAGTTCATAATAACCGTCTTAAACTATTCTATCCATAAAAACCAAATAAATTCAATATAGGAGATAGAATAGACTATATTAGGAATAAGAAAATTTTGTGAAGAAAATAAAAAATTAATGTTATCCAACACAATTAACAGAAGACGAACCAGCAAAATAATGGTAACAGAGAGAAAGACGAAACCGTTAGAAGAATTGGAAATGGACGAAATACTTGAAGCAGCAGCAAAAATGATTTAATAACTGGGAATCGATAACCCCGAAGAGGATATAGAAATTGCATCAAAAGACGTCAGCGAAGAAGAAGATGAGGTAGCTTCAATGCTAAGACAAGTCAAAATCGATGAGAGTACAGATAGTGTAGACGCCTTCCCAATAAGGAAAATTAAATCTTCGTATGTCATGTCCAACGGCATCCCATAGATTATGAATTAAAAACAAAAAGATAAATAATAACATGTAAAAAAAAAAAATAGAATATATATATCATAAAAATATATCAGTTTGAATATAAAAAGAAAATTTTTAAGTAATTAAACAGTAAGGAATGTTAAAGATAGTATTTACGACAAATAAACAAGTTAAGGAATTTATGGTTTAAAATTTAATTGTAAAAAAGAAATTGTAAAGAATGGAATAAAATTTCACGTAGGAAATAATATTAATGTAGATATGGAAGTTGCTCATACTATTTAGTACATATAAGATTTGAAAGAAATAATATGTTACTGGACAAGCGGAAGCTGCTCGTAGAACATAAGAAAGAATACAGGGATGTGTAACTAAAGGATGAAATTACGATGAAATCGACAAAAAAAACAGACAGAAAAATACAAATATTAAAGGATAGGTAAAAATGAATGAGAAGAATTTTATGTAATGGTTAGGAATTTTAGGGTATTAAAACATATTAATAGGAATAATAGAAATACGAATAGGGTAGAAAATTTGAAAAAAAAAACGATAGGACTATTCTAAAGGAGGGAGGAATGTCGTAATACGACAAATATGATGAATACTACTCAAATGCCCCTTTGCCCCCAAAGCCCTTCACCACCATTATTCATTTGGACCAAAAACATTTTTCACGGTCAGCAGAAATTGCTGACGCAGCGAAACCAGACGATAAGAATGACCATGAGAGCAGCATTCCATCAAATGCTCGAATGCCCCTGCCCCACCCCGAGCATCTCAATTTTCAATCCCATCGAAGGTAGAATTTTATGAGTGTCAACCAAAATTGCTGACGCTGCAATTTCGCGACATTCGTCGTGACGCGCCTTCTCGTAGCATGGTCAAGTGACCTTGGCTAGACAATAAATACAATGATGAATCATGATGCGAGATCATGGATCATGGGTGATGTCACCACGACATTGTGTTGATCACGCAGAAAGGGAGGAAAAAGACCTTTCACATGGATCATGATGCTGGATCATGGAACGTGGGTGATGTCACCATCAAATTGTGCGGGATTGAGAGAACATACATAGGTCTTCATATCACATCGGGAACAAATGACCTTCAACAAGAATGATTTCATGGAACAGTGGGATCATGGCAACAGAAGCTGCTGAGGCTGCAGAATATGTCCACAATGCGTGGCCTTGGAGGAAAGAACATCCGATTGTGGGATGATGTCAACCGAGTCTGGATTGGGGATAAGCGCTGAATAGGCGAAAACATCCCAATAAATTAACGCCAAAAATGAAGGAAGAGTTAGTCAAAATCAAGTCGGAGTCAAGCACAGAAGGTAGTCCACAACTACTCAACCAAGAAGGAAGACAGAAACCAACCACAACAGTGAAGGAAGACAACAGCTCAGGAAGAAGACAGAAGCCAACCACAATAGTGAAGGAAGACTACTGCCAAAAGAAGACAGAGCCAAGCTGAGTTCCACGAGAAACAAATAACCTACGGTGGGCTAGTTGAATAGACTACCCATTACATGAGTCCCAACCAGGCTTCTTTAAGTCAGGTGGGCAAAACTAACACGACCATTCTGATTCAATAGCAAATGTCGGCACCACACACCTTAGAGGAGGCCCTCAAAGACTCAAAGGTCGGACCGAGACCACTCACAATTGAAGAATACCGGAGAAGACAGCGAGGAGCAAAAGCAACCACGACTCCTCCAACAACTACAGCACAGACGCCGAAGAAGCGAGTACGTACTGGAGCGGAAGCTCAATTCAAAAGGAAGATAGACGCAGCAGTTCAATCCTGAAAAAAAAAGAAAAGTTTTGAATCTATTCCTCGTTTACGCCGAAATGCCCAACATAAATTTGGCGCAGCCGCAATTACGAATTTACGACACACTAGGAGCGACATATCAATACATTGAAAAAATTATGATAGTTATTAAGAAAAAATTTTCAAGGTAGTAAATTTATGAGAGAGGTAGAAAATAAAATCAAAGGACAAAAGTAAATAGATGAAAGTAATGGAGATATATGGCACATTCTAAAAATTCTACGGGAATAATAGACCCCACCCCAAGTGAAGATCCAGAAGAACAAATTGATAATATGAGAGAAGAAAATAATAGTAACGAGTTGTTCGGTACAAACGAGGAAGATACAGAGGAAACGTTAAACAACGCACAAAGATTGAAAATTGAAAGCACCTGTCACACGCAGAATCCTGAAGACGCTGAAAGAGTTCAACTTAGACACGGGAGGACATATTTCAGAAGTAATTCCATCGCAGACAGTAATATCGATAGTGAAGTTCCTCAATCAACACTAGGATTTTTACAACCAAAGCGTTAAAAAATTAGATAAGAAAATGGCGGACGTACAGTTAGTCAATAATATGTTGTATCATAATGTACCAATTTTAACAGGGGAAGAAAGTCCACGAAAACAAAATGAAATAAACGAATTTATAAACTGCGCTCGTCTTGGATATGAAACACTTACGGAGGCACAGGACAAAGCACTTTTTATAAAACTCCTGCCAACACGATTAAGAGATTGCGCTATCGAAATTGTTCAAACAGGTTCAAATGAAACAAACACTTGGAAAAATATTTGCAACACTGAGAGCTAATCTAATTCAAAATGCATCTTATATTCAACTAAATACCCAACTAAGAAGCGTGCAGCAACTACCAACTGAAACACTATTTGCTTACTTCAACCGTGTGAAGAATCTAATAAATTCTTGCAAAAATGTAGCAGAGGAACAATATACTACTGGCGGAGATGGATTGAAAGCTGAGATAGAAGAAGTGGGTCTGCATTGTTTTAAGATGGGAATTATAAATCCCAACCATAAGTTTTATTTGCTCCAAGACGCGGATAATACACTAGAGGGATTGGGATCGAAAATATCAAAATTAGAACAGACGGAGCAATGCATGCAGCAAGGATCTATTAACCAGTACAACTCAAGGGATCGTACATTTCAATCAGGATTTAACACAGACAATCACCAATGGCAAAGAAATCAACCCCGCAATAATAATGTTTCATATTCATCATCATTCGGTAGGAATTTGAATCAACCCCAGTATCATTCCGAAAAACCATACAATGGACCACAGAGAAACTATGCAACAAATAATAATTTCAATGTACCGCGAGGCAGACAGAATCACCGACAAATGAGATGCAATTTTTGCAACAGGATGGGTCACATAATGGCAGAATGTCGAACAAGGCAAATGACACCTTTCTGCTCCATGTGTAGAATATATGGTCATACTATCCAAAACTGCACTGTACGAAGGTCACAGAACCAACAAAGTCAGGGAAATACAAACGAACAACGAAAACGTCAGGTAAATCAGACAACGACCCGAGATAATACGAATAAATGCAACTTTTGCCTAGCTAATGATCACGCTGAGACTAGATGTTTTCTTCGAGAAAGGTGGGAAAGATTACAACAAGAAGAAAAACTACGAAATGAGGGAAACTCTGCAAGGACGACCGAACGCACCGCGAGTCGTCAGTAGAGAATAATATGAAAAGGTGCAGCAAGCCACCAAAACTACCTATAGTAGTATTGCTGGTGGATAGATTAGTAAATAAAGAGCCAAAGTTTATTATTGATACAGGATCCGAGGTAAGTTTAATTAAAAAAGAGGAAATAATAAAAGACAAGTTAAGATTAATAGATGAGACAGACATAGTCACATGAAATACAATTCCAGGAGGGGTATTATCAGAAGGAACGATAACGGGACAAATAGAATTAAAACAAACGTACAACTGCGAGTTCCAAGTAGCAAAGTCAATATACCCATCAAATGTAGCAGGGCTAATAGGAAATGACTTCCTTACAAAATATTGAAGAACGAAAACGAAATAATTGCTACTAGGGGGGCGCCCCCTGCTCGCTACGCTCGCCAACCCCCGCCGTTCGCTCCGCTCACTCTAATAGCTCGCGCATGGAGCTATATATACAGTAGCATTGTAAGTAAAAAGGTTATTTAGTTCAGACTGTAGTAGCAATCATTTCAGCTCATTTTGCACGTCAAAGTACATCTATATTGAATGAGGCCCTATCTATAATTATCAAAAACCTTGCGGGTGCGGTTGCGGATCTTAAAAGATCTTAAAATTTTCTCATACAAAATACTTTTTGTAAAAATTCTTTCATCTTCTGCCAAATGACCTTGGCTTTGTGTTTCAGAAATACATATAAACACGCAATCGGTTAAACGATCTAACTCTACTGGCTACAACATACAATTAACGGTGAGAAAATATAGGTTGTTTGAGTAAGATTCCTGATTTTTGAAACGTTTGCCCCTGGGATTTATTAATTGTCATCGCAAAAGCCAGAATGACGGGAAGTTGAGTTTCTTGAAAGGAAAAAGGCAAAAATACGTCACACGTGTCAAAATTCGTGTGTTTCGGAAAAATCCTGCTAAAATCTCACAATCCAAAAAATTTTCTTTTGCATTTGAACTAAACGAATAGGTGTACCATTGACCAAGCAAGTCATGTCCTGTACACAAATTACGAATAAGTAAAAGTATGCAATTTGGTTTTGAAAGTAAATTTGTGGGACCAACTTACTTGTGGGAGCCAACTTACATCAACTGAGTTTAAAAATTCTACTGGAAAATTATTTTGCTCTCTATAATCGTCACTCAAGATGTTATCGGAACTCAAATATATTCGTTCCTCTTCGGACAGACTGTTAAAGATTTCTGCATCGATGAAAGTGCAGTTTTCATATTTGGGTGCTAATATAACCGAATTGAGATTATCGTTTGACTTCATGGTTTCAGATACATTGCCATAAGTATGTATCTGCAATCACGAAGTTGCTAGTTAAATGGGAAGGAATTTCAATAACATCTTGGCTGTAATCTGGAAATGTGGGTAAAGTTCCATTACCAAGAGATTTTAGAAATTTAACGAATTCAATCTCATGAGGTGAAGCTCCCATATTTTGGGTAAAAGTTATTTTGTGGATTTTGAAAATTTGGACCATGAACTAAGGCAATTCTCAATAAGTGGTACACGTGTACCGTGAGATATAGCTGGCAATATTCGTCAAAAATCTCCACAGAGTAAAAAAGTCTTACCTCCGAAAAGTTTAGTTGAAGTACCGAACGAATCGTTTACTGACCAAATTTCCTCAATAGCTAATAAAGCAAGGTTATATGAATCATTTTCTGAAGAATTTCTTAAAAAGTCTTCACACACATTTTAAATTCATTCCACAAATCTGAAGCAATTGTAGGACAGTTCATACCACAAATAGGATATGGCAAATAAGTTTCTTAACTGCTGAGAGGACTTACACTCTTTGACTTCTAATAAATATTCACACTACTCTCCATAATTTCATGCAATACGTCGTGCATGTGCTGAAAATGTGCAGTAAATAATATCCCCAACATTACCCAAATCCTGATGGGTCCTCGAACACGAAGCAAAATATTCTCAAATGGAACACCTCAACATAAAACATTAAATAATCTAGTAATAGCTCTTCTACTTCCTCTTTGAGGTTTTTCGATTTCTTTTCTTTATCTACCTAAATATAATGCATCGGCGTCTCTGTATATAGAAACACGGACGAATTAATTCGATTGATTTCATAGAATGCAGTCAATTTTGTTCTTCTGTGGGTTTTAAGACCTTGCTGAACATTTGCTTCCCTAAAGGCTATATTTTGCCGTTGAGGCAAGTGACATTCAAGTCGAACTATAAGATATTACGTGACTGGTAATGCATTGGATATTCATTTATCCGCCAACTATCTTCCGTAGATCCAACATAGTGACCGGACAGAAAACTATCGATTTCATCTATATAACCTTTGCCATCAACTCCACCTCAAACTCTTCCAAACTGTAATGAGGCACAGTCGTATCCCTTATAAACATATTTGTACACATATTTTAGACTCTTAATTGTGCCAAGAACTTCCACATTTAAGTAGCAATGAAATTTCGCTAAAAGATATTGATTTTAAATAACAGCATAACGGTTGCCATCAGAGTGGCCACGAAAGTCAACTGTTATACCATTAACACGGCGCCGCATCTAACATTGCCCTGAGTTGTATTGTAAAAGTCCTTAGAAAAGCTTTTGCTGCATTTACCATCTCTGATACAGACGGGGATACGATTCAATAAACCACATGAGCCGTGGATCATGTGGTTTTTAACTAAATTATGAAGTTGTGGGAAATACATTGTATATTGTAAATAATATATATCTGGAATTTCCGTACAAACGTACCAACCTACATTTCCTACCTTTTCTTTTTTCTCTAAATTGAGGTTTTAAGGGCGAGCAGACAAAAGTTTGGAAATATGATAAAATTTCAGAGTTTGAATTTTTAACAGTTTTTTGCTCGTAGCGGCTAAATCAAGCATTCTAGGGGGTATGACCAACCCCTATTATTTTTTCATTTCCCAACTTTTGGCCATATATCATATTTCTCTAAATAATGTTTTAAATGTGGGTCCATACAAAAGTTGGGAAACATGATAAAATTCAGACTTTCGCTCGCTTTCCATAAATATTCGTGAAAGTTAACCTCGCGTTTTCTAGAAATAACTGTAAAATTGTGATTTTCCATATTTTTTGAAACAAAATTTGCATATATTTTTATCAAATTAGCAAAAAACAATGGTATAAGTAAACGATGGCATTAAATTTGTCTGTGGTAATGCATCCATATTATTGTCTGTGGCCATATGTTCATTGTTTTGGCTTTTGTCTGGAAGAATGCAATTTTATTAGCCAACGGCTGCCTTCTTCCAGGCAAACTGGGGTGTGGCTGTGTCATGGACACGGCCGTGTGTTGTGCGTGAATACGTTTATGTAACGGGTAATATTTCTTGAATAAAATATTTTTATTTATGTATTTAGGACAAAAGCAAGGAAACAAAAAATTATGTTGTTACAATATAAGTTTATTAATTATAGGTCTGTGATATGAAAATTACGGCACAAGTAGCATACAAGATCCATCCAGATTTCTGGTAAACTTTAAATCAATACAGGTATTACCTAACGTTGTTGGAGAAGTTTCAATATAAAACAAATTGAACTCGCTGAGCATGAAGTCAGGCAATGAACGGTTTTGTGACACATCAACATTAAAGTCTCCAACTATCATAACTGGTGCAGTAAGATCAGGCTCGTAATAGGGTATAATTTTAGCGATGTTTTTGGAATATTTTAACAACGATCGTATCATTAAGAGTTTAATATCTGCTAACGCTGTGACCGGGTGGATATACACACACCCGAGTATGAATTTGAAGATGCCATTGGCCTTTATGTTTACTAGACAGACATCACCTGCTTTTGGGTCTTTAATTTCCAAATAAATTTCCGAAATGTCAACGTCAACTCTATTACAATCAGTGTAGCTATTGATGTTGCGATATTTGGCGACTCCACCGGCTTTGACTTGATGATGATGATACCGCTACCGATAAAGTAGTAGCAATTTGTCTGTTCTTAGCAGTTTTACAATATGAAGTCAAATCAAAGCCAGGCACCGAAAAATGGGGATTTTTCACCAAATTTTGCCGATTTTGAATTTCAAAATCGAATTCAATCAACCAGGCTGGCAGAATCGCCAGCAACACAAATATTTCGCCACGGCACAAAATTGTGCAAAATACATTGACCATACGGTGACACCCTACAAAGGGAGCGTGTGTGACGCTTGCTTGTGTTTGTTTCGCTGAGAAACAAACGCATGCGGGCGCCACACACACTCTCTCGGTGGGGTGACACCGATCGATGACGTTCGGTTGCACAATCACATGTACTGGCGAAATATTTGTGTTGCTGGCGATTCTGCCAGCCTGGCTGGTTGAATTCGATTTTGAAATTCAAAATAGGCAAAATTTAGTACAAAATAACCCCATTTTTCGGTGCTTCCCCCTCCGCCGCGCGCGATGCGCCACTGATCTCGCTTATCCTAGTGATTTCTTTGATCCTTTAGCTATCCAGCGGTATAATTTAATTTCGGATGTAGTGCCAAACTGTATCCCCCGATTTTATCATTAGGTTTTTTGGATTGCCCCCGTATGGTAGCAAATTTAAAGACGTATTCACGTCAAAAACAAAAGAATGAACATGTGAATATTGTCTGTGATATGGCTGCATTTGCATTATATCATTGGCATAGATATTAGGTTTGAGTGAAAAGAATGCACGTATTTGGCATAAATGGTTGTTTATTCAGTCGAACGTATGATCTATGCAAATGATAATGTTAAATTAGTATGTTCTATATTTTAATTTTTTCGTAGAGGAATGCAATTATATGTTAATTCTTCTGGTCTGTGTCACCAGTAGAAGATTGATCCATTTGGTTTGATTTTCGACTAATTTAGTACTTGTTATGTATCGGGGACACAAACCAAAAATTCACATATGGTTGCATATTTCCAGGCAAAAAGTAAAACATTCACACGCACACATTCTTCCCAAAAGCATCATCTACGCTATACGTGTGCTCAATTCACACATACTATCCCATTGAATTTTTTACTTTCAATTTAAAATTAAACGTATTTATAATTAAATTTAAGAAAAAAAAATAATTGCTGCAGGTAGAGGAAGATAGAAACTTTCGACTGATATAATTTTTATCCTGGTAAGTCGATTTGGTTTCTCATAAAAGGGATAACAAAAAAACATGTCGCCTATTTATATATAGATAACATTCGAAAATAGTAAACCACAAAAGGAAAAGGTTCGATTTGTAGATGTAATTGCAAGAGACACAGAAGTTGACCAAAGTGAACGGGCCATCCAGGAAGGACATTTTCAAGAGCGTTCGCAAACCAGAAAGTGTACCTTAGCATTGCACTTGGAAGGACACGGAGGACAAAATAAAGTCTCTTTACACTCAATAGAAGATACGGAGATATTGCAAGATTTAGCAAAACTTTTCGGTTCAGAATCGCACACTGTACCAAGCGAAAGGAGTAATGCTACTTACAAAGGTCATACTCGCAAATATGACAACCGTAGTTCGATCTTTATGGACGATGAAAATATACTAAAATTGGAAAAACGCATGGACAAAATACCAGAGTCATTCGTGAGGAACAAAAAAGAGGAAGATTGTATTGTCATAGAACATCGAAGAACGACAAAATTCCGGGAAGAACAGTTAAATTTTTGGAGATACCAATAATAATTGAATGTGAATATATAACGGAGGGGGACGAAGTATTACCGGGGGTATACATAAGTAATGCACTGGTTACACCAGCAAGAGGAAAAATAAAAATAAGTATAATGAATATTAATAATGATGAAGTTGAATTAAATGAGTTAAAGGTAAGATTGGAAAGAAATAATGACAGAATACTGGGAGCCATATGTAAGGATGAAGACAATGTAAGAAATAATTATAGTAAACAAATAAAGAGAGACACGGAACTAAAGTCCGAAAATAGTGAAAGAAGAATGACGGAAATATGGAAGATAATAGACGTAGAACAAAATTTGAACGCCGAAGAGAAAAAATCAATAAGAGATATAATTAAGGAATTCCAGGATGTATTCCATTTACCAGGAGAAAGATTGGGGCACACCACAACAGTGCAACATGAAATACGGACAAAAGAAAACCAGGTACCGGTAAAATGCAAAATGTATCGTCTTCCTGAAACCCAAAAGGAGATCATCACAAAGGAAATAGAGAGATTGCTGGATGAAGATATAGTGGAACCTAGTTGGAGTGAATGGAATGCTCCATTGCTAGTGGTCTCGAAAAAACCAGGACCCGATGACGAGAAGCGTTGGCGTATAGTGGTCAACTATAGAAAATTAAATGAAATAACCGAGGGAGATGCCTACCCACTGCCTAGAATAGAGGATATTTTGGACCAGTTAGGGAATTCTCGGTATTTTTCGGTATTAGACCTCGCAAGCGGCTACCATCAAATAGCGATGAAACCGGAGGATCGTGACAAGACGGCATTCAGAACTCCCTATGGACATAACGCCTTCAAAAGGATGCCTTTTGGATGAAAAGGAGCACCTGCGACATTTCGAAGGCTCATGAATCATGTTTTAACTGGGTTACAGGGATTGCAATGTTTTGTCTATTTGGATAATATAGTCATCTATGGAAAAAATCTAAGTAAGTTGTGTACGATACTATCAAGATTAAGGGAGCACCATTTAAAGTTGAATCCTGAGAAATGCAACTTTTTGAAAAGGGAGATAATATATTTAGGACACAAATGTAGCACCGAGGGAGTGGCACCAGATCCAAAATTAGTACAATGCGTAAAAGATTTCCCAGTACCAAGAACTGTTAGGCAAGTGCAATCATTTTTGGGACTGGCGAACTATTACCGGAAGTTTATAAAAGGGTTTTCAAAAATAGCTGCACCAATTAATAAACTACTAAGGAAAGACTTTAAATTCAACTGGGACGAACAATGTATGAAAGCATTCAACACATTGAAAGAAAAGTTAGTGACACCGCCGGTTTTGCGGTACCCCAATTTTGAAGAACCGTTTAAGTTATTTACGGATGCTAGCGGAGACGCCCTGGGAGCGGTGTTAGCTCAAGGCTCAGACAACGAAGAGAATCCAATAGCGTATGCTAGTAGAACTTTGAATTCCGCTGAAAGGAATTATTCTACAATAGAAAGGGAATTGCTTGCTATAGTGTGGGCGGTGAAGAATTATAGAAGCTATCTATATGGGAGACCATTCACGGTGTTTACGGATCACAAACCGTTACGAGGTGCCATACGAATAAAAGACCCAACCAGCAGAATATTACGGCTATGGCACAAACTATCTGATTATACATTTGACATCCAATACAAGGAAGGGAGAAAGAACAGTAACGCAGACGCCCTTAGTAGAATTCCTTATGAAGTCCTGGCGATAACGCGTCAACAAGTTAAAGAGAAAGAGATTGAGAATAACACTAAAAATCAAGAACCATTGGATGAACCTGAAGCAGTGGAACCACCATTATGTGACAACTTAACCGATGAAAATTCAAAAACAATCAAAAATAGACAAGTAAAAGTGCTAACAGATCCACAAGAAATCAAAACCATATTGGCAGCTTCCCATGACGTTCCATTTGGAGGACACCAAGGAGTATATAAAACTTACCAGCGGCTTAAACGCGAGTTTTACTGGAAGGGTATGATAAGAGATATTGCGAATTACGTGAAACAATGCAAAAAGTGTCAAATCAATAAGCGTACAAGAGAGCATAAAGAACCCATGGTTCTAACGGACACTGCTGAAATGCCTTTCGATAAAGTGTACATGGATATCGTTGGACCATTACCTGAAACAACTAAGGGAAATAAATATATACTCAGTTTTGAAGATGATTTGACAAGGTTTATGGATGTGGTACCCTTAGAAAATATGGAGGCTTCAACAGTAGCTCAGGCATTTGTAGATGAAATAATAAGTAGGTACAGAATCCCTAAGAAATTGATTACCGATCAGGGAACAAATTTCACATCCGAGATGTTTCGACAGGTATGCAAACTGTTTAAAATTCGCAAGATAGAAACAACAGCATACCATCCACAAGCAAATGGTTCATTGGAGAGATCCCACAGACCGTTAGCAGATTACCTGAGGAGTTTTGTTGATGAAAACTACACTAATTGGGATGACCACTTGCGAGCTGCAATGTTCGTAAGAAATAATAGTATCCATACAACGACGAAATTGACTCCAATGGATTGTTTATATGGATTTTCAGCACCTCTGCCAAATAATTTAAAGAAGGAACCTCAACCTGTATATCATCAGGAAAATTATTACCTTAAGTTAAGGAATAAACTTCGAAGAGCGTATCAGATAGCGAAACGCAATACAGAGGAAAGCAAAATGCACTCGAAGGAGTATTACGACCGTAAAGTCAACCCAATCAAAATTCACGTAGGAGATATGGTACTTTTGCAAAATGCCGCCAGAAAAAATAAATTGACTCAATTTTGGGTAGGACCCTTTAAAGTAATAGCACTGAACAGTCCAGTGAATACAACCATACAGATTGGGAATAAAAAACGCAAAGTTCATAATAACCGTCTTAAACTATTCTATCCATAAAAACCAAATAAATTCAATATAGGAGATAGAATAGACTTTATTAGAAATAAGAAAATTTTGTGAAGAAAATAAAAAATTTATGTTATCCAACACAATTAACAGAAGACGAACCAGCAAAATAATGGTAACAGAGAGAAAGACGAAACCGTTAGAAGAATTGGAAATGGACGAAATACTTGAAGCAGCAGCAAAAATGATTAAATAACTGGGAATCGATAACCCCGAAGAGGATATAGAAATTGCATCAAATGACGTCAGCGAAGAAGAAGATGAGGTAGCTTCAATGCTAAGACAAGTCAAAATCGATGAGAGTACAGATAGTGTAGACGCCTTCCCAATAAGGAAAATTAAATCTTCGTATGCCATGTCCAACGGCATCCCAATCCTTTGGGACTCGGAATTCTTCAAATTCCAAAACTACGACCGCGATGGTAACTACATTGGTCCACTAGAAGACCCAAGGGAACCAAAAGCAAGAGGCGAGAACCCCCCCCCAATCGAACCGGGAAACGGCTTAACTAAATCAGCCTAATGAATAATTAAAAATAGTAAATAGATTATGAATTAAAAACAAAAAGATAAATAATAACATGTAAAAAAAAAAATAGAATATATATATCATAAAAATGTATCAGTTTGAATATAAAAAGAAAATTTTTAAGTAATTAAACAGTAAGGAATGTTAAAGATAGTATTTACGACAAATAAACAAGTTAAGGAATTTATGGTTTAAAATTTAATTGTAAAAAAGAAATTGTAAAGAATGGAATAAAATTTCACGTAGGAACTAATATTAATGTAGATATGGAAGTTGCTCATACTATTTAGTACATATAAGATTTGAAAGAAATAATATGTTAATGGACAAGCGGAAGCCTACTGATGATCTCGTCCACAAATGCTTTTGCTACTGTTTTTGACTCTGTGTTCGGCAAGGGGACCACGTCCATGAATCGGGTGAGATCATCCTCAAAACTCAAGATATATTTGTTGCCGCACGTTGTTTCCGGCAGCGACCCTACAATATCCATATACACCTTATCAAAGGGTAGTTTAGCGGTATCCGTGATAACCATAGGTTCTTTGTGTTCTTTACTTTGTTTGTTTAACTGGTATTTCTTACAACGTTTCACGTGGTTAACTACATCTTTCAGCATCCCTTTCCAATAGTATTCGCGTTTTGATCGCTGATAAGTCTTGTGGATACCTTGGTGTCCCCCGAGGGGTGAGTCGTGACAGTCCGACAATATTGTTTTAATGTCATTCGGATCCGTCAGTATTCTCACTCCCGTATCGGAAGCTTCCTGCTTCTCAGGGTTTGTCGGGACCTCTATCTTGTGTGTTGCATCCGCGACTATGGTGCGGTTTTGATCATTTCTACTAGAGTCCATTTCTTTGGCTTGCCTTCTCGTAATTGCCCAAACTTCATATGGAATTCTGCTCAAGGCATCAGCGTTGGTGTTCTTCTTCCCTTCTTTATATTAAATGTCAAATGTGTAGTCTGACAGTTTATGCCATAAACGCAATATTCGACTAGTGGGGTCTTTAATCCGTATGGCCCCCCGTAGTGGTTTATGATCAGTGTACACCGTAAATGGTCTGCCGTATAAATAGCTCCTATAATTTTTTACGGCCCATACTATGGCGAGCAATTCTCTTTCGATGGTAGAATAATGTCTCTCGGCACTGTTCAACGTTCGACTGGCGTAAGCTAATGGTTGTTCCGCGTTGTCTGGTCCTTGAGCAAGAACTGCACCTAACGCCTCTCCACTGGCGTCTGTGTACAATTTAAACGGTTCGTCAAAATCTGAGTATCGTAATACTGGTGGCGTGATCAATTTCTTTTTCAAATTATTGAATGCCAGCATACACTGTTCATCCCAGTTAAATTTGGCATCTTTCCTCAATAATTTGTTGATCGGTGCAGCAATCTTGGAGAACCCTTGAATGAATTTCCGATAATAGTTCGCCAATCCTAGAAACGATTGCACCTGTCTGACGGTTTTTGGTACTGGAAATTCTCGCACACTTTTTAGTAAATTTGGGTCGGGCGCTACCCCTTCAATTCCGCATTTGTGCCCAAGGTATATAATTTCTCTCTTGAGAAAGTTACACTTCTCCGGATTAATCTTTAGTTGGTGTTCTCTTAATCTTTGTAATACTTCACGTAATTTATCCTGATGATCAGCGATGTTTTTACCATAGATAACTATGTCATCCAGATAGACAAAACACTGTAATCCCTGTAACCCAGCTAGGACGTGATTCATTAGGCGCTGGAATATGGCTGGTGCCACTTTTAAACCGAACGGCATCCTTTTGAAGGCGTAGTGGCCATAAGGAGTACTGAATGCCGTTTTATCGCGATCTTCATTTTTCATTGTTATTTGATGATAACCGCTGGCGAGATCTATCACCGGAAGTAACGGGAGTTTCCTAACTGATCTAGGATATCCTCTATCCTAGGCAGCGGATAGGCATCCCCCTCCGTTACTTCATTAAGCTTTCTATAGTCGACGACTATTCTCCATCGTTTCGCGCCATCAGGTCCAGATTTCTTAGGTACCACCAGTAGTGGAGCATTCGACTGGCTCCAACTGGGTCCGACGATATCTTCTTTTAGGAGCCTCGCTATCTCGTCGTTAATTATCTGTTTCTGGGTTTCGGGCAGTCTCTACATTTTACACTTAATAGGTACCTGGTCTTCTTTCATTTTTATGTCTTTCGGTTGTGGTATGTCCCAATTGCTCCCCTGGCATATGGAAAACATCTTCGAATTGCCCTATGAGTTGGTTTATTGATTCCTTTTCTTCTTCGTTTAGGTTTTCCCCGATGTTTATTATCTTCATTAATTTCGTTAGTCTGCTCCCATTAGTTTCTTTAGGGACTCCTGGGTCCGTTTTACGTATGTTATAATTCTCTTTGCTTGGGATTTCATATTCCTCTAAGAGTTCAGTGGGTTCATTCTTGATTTTCTCTAGCTTGATATTTAACTGATTTATGATTACTTTGTTATTGTTTACGTTAAGTATACTCAATTTTATTTTTCCTTCTGTTTGTAGTACCAGAGCGTTACTAACATATACCCCTTTTTCGATCTCTTCTCCAATGATTACGTGTTCTCCTTGAATGTCTGTTATTATTTCGATAAACTTCACCGTTCTGGGGGGGATTCGGATTGTCCTTCGTTCCGCCAATATGAGACTTTCTTCGATAGTTTTTTGTAGTGGGTCCAATTCTCCGCCAATTGCTTGTTCTGATGCCGAAATGCTTTGACCTCCCGTAACGTGCGAGTTTGGGGTGACTAGGTGATCGCCATACGTGCGAGTATGTCGTTTACAAGTGGTGCCACTCTGTTCTGGTTGCACAGTAGGGATTTCTGTATTCACAGGCTGTGTACCGGGTTTGAAGAGTGCTCCCGTATCCTGCAGTATTTCGTCAGGTATTGTGGGTGTTAATAAGGCTTCCTTTCGTTCCTTGAATTCTACCGAAGATGAAATACACTCCGTAGTTTTCGAGCTGCGGTTGTTGATGTGTCCCACAGTAGTATTTTTACGCTGGGTACTTGTCTTGCCTGTTGCTATTACATCCACAAATCGGGTTCCGTTTTCCCTTGGAACCTGGTGGTCCCCAAATGGAATAGTTACAACTTTATTTCCATTTAGTGACGGGAATACTAATCTCTGGCCTGGACCCTCTACGTTGCAGAATTTCGCAACGAAGTCGTTTCCAATTATCCCTGCTACGTATGCTGGATTCCTGGATTTTATTACATGGCACTTACATGGGTATGATTGCGCTGCTTTTAGTTGTCCTGTTATTGTGCCCTCAGATATTATCTCTCCGGGAATTGTTTTTAACGTAACTTTCTCGCAAGGATTTATTTGTTTTAGGTTTCGCGTCTTTACTTCATCTTCTTTTATCAGACTTATTTCGGACCCCGTGTCAATTATGAATTTGGGGTCTTCTTGCTTGGTTATGTTTGTGGGTATTGTTATTATGGGTAATTGGGGTATGTTGTCGCATCTGTTATTGCTTTCCTTTATTGACGACTCTCGGTGCGGTCGGTCGTCTCTATGGAGTTTTCCGTATTTTTCAGTTTTTTGTTCTATTTGCAACCTCTCCCATCTTTCTTTTAGGTAGCATCTATTCTCCGGGTGGTCTTCAGCGAGACAAAAATTGCATTTAGGTGTGTTTCCCCTTGTCGTGGTTTGATTAACCTGACGTCTCTGGTATTCACCTCTATTTTGTTGGTTGTGTTGATTGTGTGGCTTATTTGACCGACAGTTTTGGTTTGTATGGCCATAGGCTCTGCATGTAGAACAGAACGGCGTCATTTGTCGGTTGCAAAAATCACAACGCACTTGTCGCCTTTCAAATCCTCCTCGTGTTGGATTACCATTATAATTTGTTGTATTTAAGTGTGTTTGGTAATTACGCGGGGGAAAGTGGTTCGGTTGGTACGTCTGGCACTGGATGCTCCTCGTGATTCCTCTGAACGGGAATCTTGACCGATCCCGTTCATTCTGCCAGTGGTTCCCCGTTTGACTCCTGCCATGGGTCTGACGCGGTTCCTGTTGTCCCGTTGGTAGCATTGGTTCGTTCGAGCTGTGTATACTCGGTTTTAACTGCATACACTGTTCTGTTTGTTCTAATTTCAGTACCTTTGTTCCCAATGCCTCGATTGTGTTATCTGTCTCTTGTAACAGGTAGAATTTGTAGTTGGAATTGGTAATTCCAATTTTAAAGCAGTGTATACCTACTTCTTCAATATCGGCTTTAAGCCCTTCTCCGCCATAAGCATACTGAGTTTCTGCGGCCTTCTTACATGCATTGATTAACGTTCTTACGCGGTTGAAATAGCTAAGTAACGTCTCTGTAGGTAACTGTTGGACGTTCCTTAATTGGTTATTCAAGGTTATGTATGAGGTACCTTGCAACAGGTTTGATCTAAGTGTCGATATTATGTTTTCCAGTGAATCTTTCCTTCCCGCCTGTACTACTTCCAACGCTCGTCCCCTTAATCTTGTGGGGAGGAGTCTTACAAACAAAATTTGATCCTGTACTTCTACCAGTGTATCATATGCTAAGCGTGCACAATTCACAAATTCATTGATTTCGTTCTCTCTCTTTGGACTGTCCTCTCCAGTTAGGATTGGAACGTTGTTGGACAGTACATTATTAACTAACGTTATGTTCGCCATCTTTTCCGTGTTTACCTCGTTGTGTGTTTTGACGTTTCTATCCTTGGGCGTTTTTTTTGACCCTGTTGGATCTGGATCAATCCTGTAGTATCCTCTACCGTGTCTGAGCTCGACTGCTTCGCGTCTTTCTGGGTTTGAGTAGGATGTCTCTCCACTAGTCCCGTTTTCTTCTGTTTGCATGGGGGTTTGGGGTATTTGCTCGTTTCCGGACTTATCTCCTTCGTTTGCGTTTGCTTTATCTTCAGTACTCTCTTCTTCAGCTGTGTTAGGGAACTCAGGACTTGAGTTTTCAAACGTAAAAGAATCTATTTTGTTTGCTAATTCACTTAATCTCGCATTTAATGGTAACTTTGGCGTCAACTGTTCCATATAACCCCCTGCTGCGAACAATTGTCTTATTCCTTCAATGTTTATATATTTTTCCTTTCCCCAGTCTGTATCTTTCTTTTTCTTTCCCTCTGAAATCTTTAATTTGTGGCCTTTAGTAGGTCGTAAATTCGTAGATGCGGCTGCGCCAATTTTATGTTGGGTTTTTGGTAGAAGTACGAGTGAGAACGCTTTTAGAAGGTTATGTGTTGGACTTTTTTATTTACTCTATCTTACTCAATTCATACACCTTGATACATTTGTACATATTAATAGTCCTATTGACCTGACTCTTACTTTTTCGGTGCTGCTTTGTTGTACTTCTTTGTCTGCCTATAGTTCTTGCGCTCCATCTTCAAACCGTTAATTTTTTAACTGGCAAAGCGTCTTTCTTCTTTGGTTGATGCCAGGACCAGTTCTCTCTGAGCTTCCTGTAGTCGGCGTTTGAAGTATTCTTCCACTCCCGATCTCGGTTTCTTCTCCTTGTGCTGTCGTGAAGAATGGTTTAGTTCGGATTGTTTTATAGCCTGACGCCGGCGATATTCCTCCAACGAGATTGGTCGGGGTCCCGCAGTGGGATTTTTCAAAGCTTCCGCCAATGAGGTTTTGGTTGCGGGGTTCATTTATGAGTATTACCTGCCTGCCGTCTACTTGGACTGTTCAGGACTTGAGTGGTAGCCGATTACTTTATCGGGTTACCGTGTTTCGTTATTAATTTCTTCAGGAAACCCTCTTGGCGTCATTTCCTTCAGGAACTTCGGAACGTCTTGGCTTCTTCTTGGAGTTGTCTTCTTCAGGAACTTCGGAACGTCTTGGCTTCTTCTTGGAGTTGTCTTCTTCAGGAACTTCGGAACGTCTTGGCTTCGTCTTGGAGTTGTTTTCTTCAGGAACTTCGGAACGTCTTGGCTTCGTCTTGGAGTTGTCTTCTTCAGGAACTTCGGAACCTCTTAAGATTGGGCATCGACTTGGCAGCGGTTGAGACCTGGCTTCCTCTCGGGCTTGACTTCCACTCACTGCCTGATCCATTTCTTCCCTATTTATCCGTAATTTTCTTGCTGATCTTCTAGTTTATCCCACCTGTTGCTCTAGATTTGCCAATTCGTGAGCTCCCATCAATGGTTCAATAATTGACCAATAATTCCCTGTATTTGCTGTCACAGGGGTTAATGAACATGTTCTTGAACTACTTACGCACACTTGATTTGCATTAACCCATTAATAACGCAGTAATATTATTATTTCTTTCATCTCAGCTATTTAGGTCGTTAATTTACGTGGCTTAATTACTTTATCTTATCTCTAGTTTTCTAAATTTTACTTATGTATGCTTTCTTAACCAGCATAACCTCGCTCTATATTTTATTAATTTTGTATACTCCTGGCTCTCTCTGAAAATATTATTGTTATACATTTAAAAGTTTGTATGTCAACGTTCTATTTATTTTATCTGGAACTTTCGGTATCACACTATTATGTCTTCTCCACTTTTTTCTATTATGTTTTAATATTGTATTTTTTTGTATAATTTCATATGCTCCATTTGTAAGGACAATCTGTCCGTTTAATTTAATTAAATAAATAAATAAATAAATGTTCCTGCTCGAGTAGCATAATCTGTGGCCATTAATGTTCCCACAAGAGGTAAGAATATCCGAGGTAAGTGACCGAGATGTTTCCAGGGAAAGTAATTGACCGAAAGTGCTATTGCACTTTATGAAGCTAGGTCACTGGGTAAGTCATTTCTTGAATTTTCTATTGCAGCTACTGATCGGTGATGGGTAAGTGTCTAAGGTCTAGTTCTAATTCTTGGTTTAGTTTCCGGGTACAATGTCAAAGGTGAGTGCGTCTAGGCTAGACAGTGAATTGGGTCTGGGGTTAGAGTTTGTCTGGAACTACGATCGTGGGTTTAGATTTGGGAACGTTTAGCATGGACATAACCATGGGTGAGGGATAGAAAGGTTTGTTGTGGGTTGGGTAAATAGATGGTGCTGCTTGACATTTGGTGTTGGTCCGTACCTTTGCTAGACCATAGATTGTAATAATCTAGATGTTTGTCGACATGGGAATTTTGTTCACAACACTCGGCAGAAGAATTGAGAGGCGTCTGAAGATAAATAGTTGTGAAAATCGCTTATGCTCATTTCATAAAAATGCTCCCGGTTAAGATCTATCATCAGGACTTCGGAAGAGGGTTGAATATAGCATAAGGAATCTTTGTAGGTTGAGGGTAATGGGAGAATCCTGAAAGTTGGTGATGTATCTCCGAAGGGTAAGAGTAATTTTAATTCAATGATTAATTTAAAGTTGATTATTGAAGCAGATATGGTATAGAGCTTGTAAATTTGCCAAATCACGTTGGAGGAAGGATCGCACGGAAGAGTCCTTTGCGGGTCCATTTCTAGGAGATCTATCAGGTCGGATTGAGTGGATTGGTATTGATTTATAATAATGAGGACTGACGAGAAAAGAGAGTTTATTTCGGTTGCCCATTCATTTACATGTACTTGATTTTCAACTTTGGAGACCTTGGATTCGAGGGTGGTTATTTTAGTGAAGATTACGACACGATCTTTCCTAATGCTTTCCTGGGTTTTATTGGTTAGATTGATGGTCGCGTCCAAGATAGAGGTCTGATTTGTCAATAGGGAATGTAAGTGGAGGTTATTTCGTTGAAGGGTTCGTATCTCATTAAGGATTTCAAAAAGGGGTTTGGTAATCTTCCGGACAAAATTAATAAAACTGGCAAGTGCGAGTCGGACCCGCACGGAAGGGTTCCGTTTCGTCATTGAAAAATATAAAACGGCGATAAGGAATACTGTCGCAGCGTAACAGCATTCCTTATCGCCGTCCTCGTTTTTGAATCGTAATGCGCATTAGATCGTAATGCGTATGTTCCTCTTCGTTGTTGGTAGCGCTTTTCGTTTCAGCGCGTGTATGATTTTGTTTCAAAATTTTTTTTTATTTTTTTTTTAATTTTTTTTTTTAATTTTTTTTTTGATATTTTGAAGACTTGTTTTTTCAATTTTTTTATGATTTGTTGTTAAAGCGGCCACAGTAATACACACTTTGTGAAAATTTGAAGTGTCTAGCTATTATAGTTCAGGAGATACAGCTCTGTGACAGACGGACGGACAAAGAAGCCTTATTAATAGGGTTCCGTATTCTACGTACGGAACCCTAAAAAGGGACCTAGTTTTTCTAAGTGGGGAATATATAATCCTATTTTTGTTTTCTATCGCTTCCTCCAAGTTATCTAATTGCGCGATAGAAGAGAGACAGATCATTTTTAATGGCGTCTCAGAGGCCAACTGGCTACACATTTGCTGAAGCTTACCCGTGATTCTGAATATTGAGAGGTATTCTTCCTGGAAGGCCGCTAGGTCGTAGTAAGTTATTATCTTCCATTCGCTCGTGAACAGTCTCGTCCATCCTTCGAAGTATAAGCCGACCGTGGAAGTGAGAGGAATAATTTGGATTCCCAGCTCCTCCCGAGAGAAAGCTGAGACGGTAACGCACAGGACCGCGAACAGAAAAACCCTTATCCTGGGAACGAAAGAAAGAGGTTTTAGTTTGAGAGAGAACTTAGTTAAGAAATTATGGATGTATGAATTTCTTAGGTCGTTATTATGAACGCGTTTTTCCTTGTTTTTTATATGTATTGTTGAATTTTCAGGGGTATTCACCTGAGTTAAAACGTAAGGGCCTCGCCATAAGGGTGAGAATTTGTTGTCTTTTTTTCTCGCTTTTAGAAGGACCAGATCTCCGATTTCAAAGGATTTTTGTTGTGTTCCCCTGTCGTAGTATTGTTTGAATCGCTCTTTATTTTCTAGCGCGATTTGTTTAGCGATTTGATGACAGTGCCGGGGTCGTGCCTTGAGTTCGTGGGCATAATTATCGTAATTTTACCCAATTTCGGGGGAGGACTTTAGATGGTTTGGTTTGGAACCTCGGCGGGAAAACCATAAAGGAGTTCGTGCGGGGAATAATTGGTACTGGAGTGGGGAGTATTGTTGTACACGAAAATGGCGTAAGGAACCCAGGTGCCCCACGACAGGGGATCCTTTTCTAAATAAGAACGGAGGTACTCCGCTAGAGTCCGATGACTTCTCTCTAGGGTTCCGTTAGACTGAGGGTGGTAGGGAGTTGTTTTCAGCCTCTTGATCCTTAGGAGTTTAGAGACTTCCTGAAACACTCCTGCAGTTAGGTTAGCACCTTGATCAGTCAAGATGCTTTCAGGTATCCCGTGTCTACATATGATTGTAGTAGTAAACGCTTCCGCGAGGGTGGTTGAGTCGGCATTGGGGACAGGGATTGCCTCCGAAAATGTTGTTAAATCATCCTGGAAAGTTAGGAGGTATTTATTTCCTAGGTACGAAACGGGTAGTGGCCCCACAACATCTAAATAAACTCTTTCGAAAAGCTTGGAACTCACTGAAGTTATTTTCATAGGGATCTTAGGATTTCGCGATACTTTATTTATTTGGCACTGTTTGCAGTTTCTAATAAATGTTACAACGGATTAGGTCATTGCTTCCCAATAAAACTGTTTCTTCATCCTCTTCAAGGTCCGAGATACACCTTGGTGACCTCCCGTGGGTAGCAAATGGGAATCTTTTATTATTTGCTCCCTTTCCTTAGGGTCATCTAAGTACCTAATTGTTTTGACATGGAGTATTGTGTCGATTTTAAACGCCTTACGGATTTTGTCCTTAAGTGTCATTAGGGTCTGTAGTTCCAGTTTCGGAATACTTTTGTGTATGGTCTTCAGGTGTCTTTCTACGGCCAGGGATACGAAGTTGGAGAGGGTAGTGTTGAGGTTGTCCTCATCCTGAGGGGTACGAAGGGGAAGTATTAATCTTTTGACAATGAAATCGGATTCTTTGAAAGATAATATTTTAGGTTCGAGGGAGAAATCGATTTCGCTCAAATCGATACTTAGCATGGCGGCTAAACGCCGTTCAAGATTAGTGTCCCTTGTAGGCAAAATAAAGAATTTGGCACGGATAGATTTAGACAGTAATAAAGAGCCGTCAGTTTCAATAAGGGATGATGACGAGTAGTTTTCATTATTGGTTCTGGCCTTCTTTTGTGCATCCTGGTCCAGGTTATCAGTGACCTTGGCTTGGCTTCTTGTTATCGCGTATAAGGAAGTGGTGTTTTTAGGGTCATTTCGTCTTTCCGATTTATCAGTCTCAGGAGAGTTCTCTTGTACTTCCGCGGTTACTCTACTTAAGGCATCGGCGTTTGTATTAAGTTTCTCGGCCTTGTGGGTTATCGTGTAGTCGTACTCTTCTAAACGGATTCTCCATCTCATCAATCTTGACGAGTGGTTCTTTAGATTCATGAGCCAAACTAGAGGCTTGTGGTCAGTAATAATGGAGAACTTCCTTCCATATATGTATGGACGAAATTGTTCCACGGCGTACACGATAGCTAGTAATTCTTTCTCTATTGTCGAGTTTCTTGTTTCGGCGCCGTTTAGAGCACGACTCGCGTATGCAATGGGGTGGTCTCCATGTTCGTCCTGCTGCGAGAGGACAGCTCCTAGAGCTATGTCACTTGCATCGGCCGTGACGTAAAATTCCCGCGAAAAGTCGGGATATGCCAAGATGGGAGAGGTTATTAAGCGTTGGTTTAAGTTCGTAAAGGCTTCGTCACAAAGGGCATCAAATTTAAAGGGTACGTCCTTTTTTAAAAGGTTGGTCAAGGGTTTGGCGATCCTAGAGAAATTTGGGATAAACCGGCGGTAATACCCAATAAATCCGAGAAAGGCTCTAATATCCTTTACCTTTTAAGGTCTCGGATAGGTTTTGACTGCTGTTATCTTCCCTGGATCTGTTTTGACACCGTTTTCCGTAATCAAGTGTCCCAGGTACATGATCTCTTTCCGAAGAAAATGGCATTTTTCTGCCTGCAACTTTAGTTTGAAGTCGCGTAAACGTGTGAATACAGCAATGGGTCTATTGTTGTGTTAAGATAGATTGTAGCCATGGATGACTTTGTCGTCCATGTAAATGAAGCAGTGAATTCCTTGTAATCCAGACAAGATATTATTCATGGTTCTTTGGAATGTAGCGGGAGCTCCTTTCAGACCAAATGGCATTCGATTGTATTCGTAATGGCCATAAGGCGTACTGCAGGCTGTTTTTTTTCCCGATCCCTGTCATCCATTCTTATCTGGTGGAATCCACTGGCCAAGTCGAGCGTCGTAAAATACTTAGATTGCCCAAGTTGGTCCAATATGTCTGTTATATTCGGTAGAGGGAACGCGTCTCCTACCGTAATCTCATTAGGACGCCGAAAATCTACCACTACTCGCCATCTCTTTCGGAACGAGGAGTAGAGGAGAGTTCCAGGGACTATGGGATGGTCTGACGATGCCTGATTTTAGCATCTCCTGGACTTGGTTATCCACTTCCTTACGGTTTGCCTCCGGTAATATGCACTACCTCAATTTTATGGGTAGTCGCGTCCATATAGGACAATATATCTCCTTCTAGATAAAATATATCATTGAAGGTTCTACAGATATCTCGAATTGATGTATCTTCTTCTTCATTACAATGATCCAATTTTACAAGGTTCTGCAGTTTTTTTATTCTACCCTCAATCGGATCTTGGTCGAAGTTTGGAGTTATCATGTCGAAATTCTTCGCATCTAGATAATCTAGGTCCAGATCATGGGGGGGTAAACTAACGTCTTCCTCTGTAGTATTGAGGACTAAGACTTTTACCATTCCATTTTCAGGAGTACCAACAGAATTGCCTATATACACTCCGGGAATTATTTCTTTATTCGATATTACCGTTTCTGTGGAAGCCGTAGTGGGTATTAAGTGGATTGTTTCTGCTCGAACTGGAATGATCGCATGGCCTAAAGCACTTGGGTTGAAATGTGGTTGCAGTTTACCATCCTGCCCAGGACGAATGCCCTTTTGAGAAGATGTGACCGGGTGCAGTTTGATGTCTTGCCCAGGACCCGAGAATGACAAGGAGGAAGATGTGGGAGGAGTTATCATTGGGTGCAGTGTAACGTCTTGCCGAGGACGATTAATTAACGAGGAAGGAGATATATACTTATCTAACGAGGAAGGAGATACTACTGTTGTCTTAATTAACGAGGAAGGAGATATTTCTGACTTAACTAATGAGGAAGGAGATACTACTGTTGTCTTAATTAACGAGGAAGGAGATATTTCTGACTTTACTAACGAGGAAGGAGATATTTCTGACTTAACTAACGAGGAAGGAGATATTTCTGACTTAACTAACGAGGAAGGAGATATTTCGGACCTAACTAATGAAGAAGGAGATACTACTGTTGTCTTAATTAACGAGGAAGGAGATATTTCTGACTTAACTAACGAGGAAGAGATTCTACTGTTATCTTAATTAACGAGGAAGGAGATGCTGCTGGGTGCAGTTTAACGTCTTGTCCTGGACGTGTAGTAGACGGAGGCGATGTTGACGATGCCGATGATGTGACTGATAAAAATGACGGAGAGACTGTGGGAGACAAAGAAGTGGAAGTGGATATTATTGGCCGCAGTTTAACGTCTTGCCGAGGACGATTAACTGACGAGACTGACGAGGAAGATGTGGACGGTGCCGAAGGACCCGAAGAAGAGAGGATAGGCGAAGACGACGCTGACGAGGATGGTGATGAAAACGACGGAGACGAAATTGTTGGTTGCAGTTTAGCGTCTTGCCAAGGACGTGTGTCTATTGAATAGAACGGTGTTGGATGCAGTTTAACGTCTTGCCCAGGACGCGTATTAGACGAGAATGGTGGTGTTGACGGGGAGACAGATAAAGACGAGGAGGGAGATAGTGTCGAAGGCGACGAAGAAGATGTCATTGGTTGCAGTTTAACGTCTTGCCCGGGACGTGTAATAGACGAGCATTATGAAGAAGGAGTGAACGTTGGATGCAGTTTAACGTCTTGCCCAGGACGCGTATTAGTGGAATTTAAAGTTCTTCGATGAAACTGAGGGAAATCACTGAGATATTGCTCCAAGATGTAAGGAATCAAGTTGTGACTGACCTCGAGTGTCAGTATCTGAGTCCCACAATCAGTGTGTGCCTCATATCTGGTCAAAAAGTCGTGATCTAATAAACCTTCATATGCCATTCCCGAAGCACCGCTCAGAATTTGAAAAGGATGTTCGATTTGGAAATCTGCACCTTCGTGATGTAGTTCGCTTATTATGAGACCCTCTGTGGAGGTAGATTGAGAAAAGACCGTATTGATGTGACAAATAACATCGCTGTAATACCCACTACCAGGTTTCAGGGACTGACTTTGAACTAAGCTGATCTCCGCTCCGGTATCTTTAAGAATTCAGTATATGGATTAACGGACAATTTAGAGGTCAGAGTGAGGGTTATGGATGAAAGTCGTACGGTTATGGGGAGTTTTATCCTTGAGTGTTGGAAGGTTGGGTCCGATTTCCATGTACGTCGGCCTGAATGACGATCTGCGGGGGATTGCCGACGAATTTTCATCGCATCTGGGAGTTTTGCGGGTTGTTGGAATGCGTAGTTGACGGGTAAGGAGGATTCGGTGGTGACAGAGGAGACAGGGGTTGTGAGTGACGCGATTGTGGGTTATATGGTTGCCTTCTTCTTCGGTTGTTAGCCTCCCTTTTCCAACATTCGTCAATGGTATGGCCTTTGTTATGGCAATAATTGCAGATTTTCGGAATCTGTTTTGGAATGGAGTTTTCAGGGGCTCTGTTCCCGGACGAGAGGTGGTGTATTGTAGATGGGTTAGACCTTTCCTGGCGTTGTACGGAGCGGGGCGGGAAGTGGCACTGTGGGGCGATGTGACCTGGCTGGCCACATCTGAAACAGGTAGTATTCCTTAAAGGGTTGATCTATCTGGGGTCTCGTTGGTTCCTGTCTCGGGGTATTGATTTGATTAAGTCGCGTCGCGTGCTCTAATACATAGTCGGACATTGAGGGTTTGGAGGGTAAATCTGGATAGTCGGGTTTCGAACTTGGATGATAGGGCGGAACGTAGAAAAGTCCAGTCGTCAGTGGGATTATATTTGTACACGTCGTACGCTGGGCCACTCAATTTGCTTTTGTCAAGACCCATAAAACTTTGATGGTCTGTTCCCATTGACACAGTGGAAAAAATATCATCTGCACTGGTAAGGAATCGGTGTAGATCCCTGGTATTTCCGGAAAATTCTGGCAACAGTCGTTGTGACTTGGCAAGGGAGAACCCGGCCGTTGGGGAAGCATGGTGTAGAATTGAACCCACTGTAGCATTTAATTGGTCCTGAAAATTAAGTTCTTGGAAAGGGTATCTGTCCTACAACCCGTCTTGCAGGAGATCGAAAGTATTGTTATATTGGCTTTGGATGTCCTCGAAAGTATTATTAGTGATATTATTAGGAAGTCTTCTTCCTCGTCATCGTTCAAGTCAGCTAAAATTTGGAAGTGGGTGTGCTCAAAGTGTTCCTAATATTTTTTCAGGGTGGAAATTTTGTTTTGTATGGCAACTTTGCTGGCGTCTTGGAGGAAGTCAGGGGTAATTTGAGAAACGATTCTCCGGATCATCTGGCTTCTTTCCTTTTGGAACCTGAGCCTTCCAGGATTAGGCGATTCACTGATTTCAGATTCGGCTTTCGGCGCGTTAGCGTTTTTTTTGAATTTTGGGGGCCGGCGTTATGAAAAATTAGCTGGTAGCCTTAGCTAGTAAGGGGCAAGCGAGCCAATCACTAAGGGCCGCTTTCGTGGTCTTGTACCAATCGCGGGCCTTTCTATGGCTGTCGAGACCTTCTATTCGGTGAATTGGGCCAACACCGTGCCAAGAGAAGCACCCCCATAGCATAATGGAACCGCCACCAAACTTTTTGGTCGATTTGGTGTTCTTTGGATCAAAGGCTTTATTTTTTGGGCGCCTGATGTACTTTTTGCCATCTAATCCATACAAAGTAATCTTTGTTTCATCTGTCCAAAGTACATTTTTCCACTCACGCAAGCTCCAGTCTTTGTAGCGGCGAGCGAATAATAGTCTCTTCCGACGGTTATCTTCCGATAAAAAAGGCTTCTTCCTGGGAATCCTTCCTAGCAGGCCAGCTTCATTGAGCCGACGTCTCACTGTTCGCACTGATAATCCTGGTTCATCTTCTATAAAAATTTCATTTCGGATGTCTAAAGCTGTCTTCCTCGGATCCGCTTTTGCAATCCGAACCATTCGGCGATCAGTGGCAGGTGTTGATTTACGTGGCCGTTGTTTTCTGGGAACATTCTCACATGTTCTATGCAGTCGAAAATGTTTAATTGCGTTAAAAACTTTATATCGGGAATATCCAGTCGTGTTTTCAATGTTTCTCTAAGACAGCTCTTGATTGTGCAAGGTTATTATAACTTTCCGTTCCGCAGGTGAACAACTTTTGTTTTGGCCCATTTCCAATAGTTTCTTCTTCCACAATTTTAATTTCCACGCAATTCAAAAAGTTTTTGGTTAATATTAGCCCAAGATCCAACTCGAAATGTGCTTCGTATGACTCTCTTCAATTGACTAATTGCTTCGTCCCTAATAAGTTATCCCTGAAAATTTTCATTCAATTGATTTCGATACAAACAGAAACTAAAAAAACTAACGGCAAGTTACAGGATTAACTGTATGAGCTTCAGAATTCGATGTGTTTTTTGTCCAAAGATTTAAAAATTTCATGGATAGTAGATTTTTTTTTTTTTACGTAAAAAGTGTAAATTTTATGGGTGTCCCTAATTAGTTGGCCGCAACTGTATATATTATTAAAATATCGTTTTTTTTTTCTTTTTTTTCTCTTAGACTAAAACTCACGGCTTCATTTTCAAATCTTCCTTCGTTGGTCGGGGGTGGTGTTTTCTGGCTGGCAGTTGGTTTTGATTGTTTATTTTGACGTGATAACGTCTAATATATCGATGGCCGGCTGCACACACGAAAATTCATGACTCATTGTCACGTTCCGCCTGAGCTGAGCGTGCAAGCGAGAGCTTCAGTGCATTTTCTTTTCATTTTGCGTTTGCCTATTTCAAAGCGATCTTCAAATTGTTGTTGTATTAATAATGTTCGTGTGCGTGTGTGAAACAGCAAACTTTGAAGCTTTGGTTATGGCTCATCAGAGCCAGAGCGCGTCAATATCTTTCGCATAAATTAGCATGTTCATGAAAATATTATTGATATAACAACAATTTGAAAATTTGAAATGGGAAATTAAACTATTTTTTTTAGTTAGGTCGAATTTAGTCTTCAAAGCAAAGTTGTTTAAACCGGATTAACTTCAGCTAATTTCCCTAAACCAGATTAAATTTAGCCGGTTTAACTACAATTTTTTCATGAATGTTTTCTTATGACGTTATCACGTGAAATTATCGTCCGTAAACCGCCTTTACAGACAACCAAGTTTTTTTCCTATCTGTTGAGGACTCCCCGGTCCCTAAAGATGCGGGCGGGGTTGGAGCCCCTAATAGAAATTTCGTTGGGGTTTAATTTGTGCTCGCCTGGAGCCCAAAAACCCTTATCACGTCACTTTATATTACTATGTCCTTTTATATTATTATGTTTTTCTTTTTGTTTATATATTTTTTTTTAAATTTGTTTGGGATCTGATCGGCAATCCCGCCGCTGCCACCAAATGTTTTATCCCAGGGGCGTTAAAAGGGAAGGGAACAGGGAGTGCTTTCCCTTATGGGTGAAGTTCACCTGCACCCGATCAGGGGTTGAGTTTGCGGAAGGTCTCAGAAAAAATTCTCACTTAAATTGAGTTTTATTTATTTTTCAGCAAATTAAGCACATTTATTTCTATTACATTTTAATATTACCCATTTTTTTGCACAAAACTACACGGTATTGTGGCATAGAATTTGATTACTTTTAATTCAGTTCAAAAATTTGAATTTTCACGTTTCCACAAAATCAATGTAAAGTTTCTTCTGGCATTTTCATCAAAATTTGTCAATTGGAAATTTTATCAAAGTTATCTTTCTTTTGACAAATTTAAATATTTAAGTATATATTTTTTTTTAATTCACAATTAGGAACTTTCATTAATGTTTTCTCAAAATATTAGTGAAAATTCTTCTGTTATTTTCATCAAAATTTGTCTATTCGAAATTTTTTCAAAGTTTTCTTTCTTTTCACAAACTTAAATATTTAATTATTATTTCTTTTTTCAATTCGCAATTAGGAATTTTCATTCACGTTTTCTCAAAATATTAGTGAATATTCTTCTGTTATTTTCATCAAAATTATCTATTCGAAATTGTATCAAAGTTTTCTTTCTTTTCACAAACTTAAATATTAAATTATTATTTCCTTTTTTTCAATTCACAATTAGGAATTTTCATACACGTTTTCTCACAATATTAGTGAAAATTCTTCTGTTAGTTTCATCAAAATTGTCTATTCGAAATTTTATCAAAGTTTGCTTTCTTTTCACAAACTTAAATATTTAATTATTATTTCTTTTTTTTTCAATTCACAATTAGGAATTTTCATTCACGTTTTCTCAAAATATTAGTGAAAATTCTTCTGTTATTTTCATCAAAATTGTCTATTCGAAATTGTATCAAAGTTTTCTTTCTTTTCACAAACTTAAATATTAAATTATTATTTCCTTTTTTTCAATTCACAATTAGGAATTTTCATACACGTTTTCTCAAAATATTACTGAAAATTCTTCTGTTAGTTTCATCAAAATTGTCTATTCGAAATTTTATCAAAGTTTGCTTTCTTTTCACAAACTTAAATATTTAATTATTATTTCTTTTTTTTCGATTCACAATTAGGAATTTTCATTCACGTTTTCTCAAAATATTAGTGAAAATTCTTCTGTTATTTGCATCAAAATTTGTCTATTCGAAATTTTATCAAAGTTTTCTTTCTTTTCACAAACTTAAATATTTAATTATTATTTCCTTTTTTTCAATTCACATTTAGGAATTCTCGTTCACGTTTTCTCAAAATATCAGTGAAAATTCTTCTGTTATTTTCATCAAAATTGTTGTTCACAAATGCCTTACGTTACTGTACCTGATGACCAAATATATATTTTACCGCAGTGTACCGCACTTACCTTCGACATCACACCTTGACCGATGGGATCGTTTTACTACAGGTGCCATCGACCAAGCCTCGTCAGCGTCTTCCAGAAAGAAAAATGAACCGAGCATGCTTTCATTCACCGTCGAAATAGCTGAGTCAATTTTGCTTATTATTAAAATTCAACTATTTCGACGATGAAATCAGTTCCTACTCTAGTTACTTCTTACCTGTGGCAAATTGCGTACAAACAAAATATTCTCAGTATCCAAGGAGCCAATTTGCCCAGGTAAGCATATTTTATGTATAAAAATCTCGCCAAATTAAATAAATGTTCAGTTGTTAATTAGAAGCAAAGCTTTTCACTCCTTCCTCATCGATCGTGTATCGGTCTAAGACCTTTGCACACTTCAACACTAGTCTTGGTGCAACACCTTGATTTGCCCTGTCACACCTTCCCCCTTTTGAAAAGGAGTCATAAAGGGTTAGTTAGAGGTGTAACACCTTAACTAATTGCATTAAAGCACAGACAAAAGAGTCTGCGCTCAACAATTGTCTATTCGAAATTTTATCAAAGTTTTCTTTCTTTTCACAAACTTAAATATTTAATTATTATTTCCTTTTTTTCACTTCACAATTAGGAATTTTCATTCACGTTTTCTCAAAATATTAGTGAAGATTCTTCTGTTATTTTCATCAAAATTTGTCTATTCGAAATTTTATCAAAGTTTTCTTTATTTTCACAAACTTAAATATTTAATTATTATTTTTTTTCCAATTCACAATTAGGAATTTTCATTCACGTTTTCACAAAATATAACTAAGTTTGATCGAATGAGTTCCTCTTTAACGAAATTCCGAGCCCGTATCTGGCCGGTGACCGTGCGCTAGGTTAGTTGACAGCGTGTGCACAATATGTAGTAATATATGTAGCAATGTGTAAAAAAATAGTTAGAAATAAAAAAAAATCATTTCTAATGTATTAAAGGGGTAATAATTTAAATTTGCTTGATTTACGTGGTAAGAACATCATTATTTTCCTAATTAAAAACGACTGAAATTATGCTTGACAGGCGAATTATTAACGCTGACTTTTTGTTACTATAAGTATCTCATGAAGTGAAATAAAATTACCAAAATCACCAATAATTATTTCAAAAACGCCTTTATAAAATAATCATATGCGAATCAATTTCAACATTCGAAATCAATCCACTCTGGCATTGAAAACGAGTACCAGAGTCAGCGTCCACACACTCCACTCCACGCTGGCATTGGAAACGCGCCATAATAATGCAATAAAAACGGTTGAGGTCACAGTTTATGGAGCATATTTGTACGTATTTACTGTGCAGCGTTTGTTTTGCCAGGAACGTTCTCGGGCTAATGAAAGCGCCTAAGTTACGAGTGTAGGGTGAGAACGCGTTTAGCTAACAGGTTGATTTGGGTATCATTGTGAAGAGCTTATAAGGAGCTTCGAGCACCTAAAGTTAACAGAGTATGTAGATCCCTAAATTTCTATTCCATATACTGCGATGCTATTTAATCCGTTATTAAATGTAATTAAAATCTCTTTCTGAACTTTTTTTTTTTTTAAGTTTAGAGGAGGCAAATAGTAAATATCTATATTTATTTTCTACTTTTGAGATATGGCTCAATAAACATTTATTTTAAGTTATGGAACTTATTTTATGAACCATGAATATTTATTCAATTTAATGCATGTTTATTTATTATAGAACTGATTACTTAGGATTTGCCCGACCTTTGGACTTAATTCTATATAATGTATATATATATATTATATATACTATACTATATTCTATATACTATATTCAGATGAACAAATTAGTTCAACAATGCTGTCAAATTTATGGAAATTTTTTGAAGGATTCCAAAATATACGGCAAACGAAATATCATTTTGACAAAAAAGCTGTGTTTTTAACAATAAACGTTAGTTTACTTGTATAAATGAAGCTATGGTATTGGTCTTAGGAAATTAGTTTTCGCGTGGTCGAACCAGAATTAGTATTTGAAACATTGACCAGAAACTCTACTTTAGTTTATTTAATCCGTAGCAGGTGGATTTTTACAGATTGATGAAAAATAGTACGTTTATTCAAGAATGTTAAATCATAGGACAGCAGAAATTTCGGGAACCAGAAATTAAACAATTTTTTCTCCGCTTTTCAGTGTACTTTCCCGAATTGAATTTTCAACGGTTTTCTGCCCGTAGCGGTGAAACGAAGCGTCCTGGAGTGTTCATATGTATGAAAGACCCCCATTATTACAACATTTCGTTTTTTTTTTCGTACATGGTTTTTCTCTAAATTGAGTTTTTAAAGGTGTTCATTCAAAATATGGGAAAATTTATAAAATTCATATTTTGGACAGTTTTTTGCTCGCAGTGGCTAAACCAGGCATGCTAGGTACTTCATGTGTATAACCGATCCCTCTTATTTTCAAATTTTCTTCCCCTTTCGCATACATTGTTTTTCTCTAAATTGTGTTTGCAGGTGTGCATAAGAAATGGAAAATTGCAAAATTGCGATTCTAGCACATTATTTTATAAATCAATGCAATCTGACAGTAAAGATGAATTATTTATTGATGAAATGTGATAGTAAAGATGATTGAATGAATTACTGAAAATTATTTCATAACTTCAATATATCATCATAAATAAACACATAATCATCATAAATAAACACATTGATTCATAAATAATATAAAATACATGATACTAGAAATCCCATGATAAAAGGAAGTCATGGGGATCACAGAGTGAGTGATAGGAGTCAAGAGATTTTAAAGTTTAGCATTTTTCAGATTAATGAATAACATAAATTACATCTTTTCAAAATTATGCCGCGAACCAAAATTTTTCTATAAATTCCACAAAATTACAATTTTTTTCAAAACTTTCAGGTAATTTCATCTGAAAATTTAAATTCATGTGATATGTGAGAAATTTGTTTAATCGAGGGCGTAACAAAATATAAAAAAGTCAAAGGAAATTCACTCAAATGTGAACTGAAGTTAATTGAAGTTTGTAATCTATCGAGTGCAAATCCGGGATGTTCTTTTGCTACTTTGGGTTTCCTCTCGATAGCGATGACCAAAAGAATACGGCTATGGTATCGATTTGAATCAATTGCCAGCAAAATTTACATCACCACAGGTAACTATGAAGCAGTGTCTATGACTCGACCGCTCAGCTCAGTTTTGTGTCAAACGCCACCTAGTTTAATTTGTTCACAAGAACCTTATATTTTTGTACTGTGGAATGTATTGACTTACCTTAATTACCTTAATCGCAACGCCTTCCACAATGTGAAAAAGTTGCATCCGATTTCTTTTTTGTGTTAAGTAAAGTTGTTCAAATTGAGTAAAGTGTTGCCTCACGCTCTTGGTAGAAACAGGATTTATACTGAGAAAGTAGGGGCACAGTTTCTTAGACTTCAAAATTTCTGACGCGAACTGGTCGTTTGTTTGGTATGTCTTGTTAATGCTCCACAAATGAGGATTGCTGTTAACGAAAGACTTAACTCGCCGAGAATAGAATGTAATTAGTCTCTCATACTGTTGACACAAGTTACCCAGAGCTTTTACAGTATCAAAGCATGATAATAGATCAAACCGAAAATCTTACTGATTTTTACTGAATTCTACTGAGCTTGAGAATTTATCCTTCCCATACGGAGGAAATAGAGAAAAATTTGCGAAAATGACTCGCACTAAGGCTTCCTGTTATCACTGATTTTTACAGATCAAATTTCGTTCAGTAAAAACCTGAAAAGTGTCAAATGCATGTGTTTGATGTATGACGATTTTTAATTTGACTTTAAATTTGTTTATTTATAGATATTATTAGGAACTAATAAATTATTGATTTTTGTTTATTAATGTGAAAATTTTTTTTTAATTTATTATGTTATGTTTATATATCATATCAATATTTGACATTTTTACTGAAATTTACAAAATTTTCTTTCCCGTACTAATTTCTGTTTTTCGCCCATACTGTGAGAATGACGCTCTTAGTAACGAAATTTGTAAGATTACTGATTTTTACTGAAAAAGTAAGGGAACAGAAATAATGTTATATCACCCAGCTATAGAGCGATATAGAGATGGGGAAAATTTTTATTATACAATCACAGTCGGTGCAGTCACTCTGATACAAAAATCACATTGATTTTAGAACGTCGTTCTGTTTGAACAGACCCAGAGATGAATATCGCTCCTACTTTACTCATTAGTACCTTCTGCACTGATAAAATAAGAATAAAATCAAAAATTCATCCAATTCAATTATTGATTCATGCAAAATTCTCTCTCAAATTCTCTCATTCGCATTCTCCCATTCACATTCTCGCATTCACATTCACACATTCTCTCGCACACGAAACCCTCGTTCATGAGTTTACATTAATTTCCACTCATTCCTAGATGTGCATGAGAGAGCAATTTGCTATCAACGCACACTGATAGCCAATCGCTCACTCGAATACTTACCGTCACTCATCTCCCTTTCTTGTGTAGCGATCGGACTAAATTAATGTCATCATGTCAAACTTCACGCACTCACTCTTAAAATACATTCACACACACATTCCTACTATTGCTAACGCACCCACGCTTGAATACATTCACACTCGCATTCATACAATATCCACGCATCACAGCCAGTCTGGACCGAGCATTCAAACTGCGTACACGCACTCCGCCGACAATCAAAATTGTATATAAATTTAAAAATTAAATAATTAAAAGACAAATTTTTCGTGATTTTTTATTCGCTGGTATCGCGAAAGAATTCCCATAACTGGTGACCCCGAAAAATAAAAAATTGGTGAGTTTTTTCGTTAATCAAACAATACCAAAATAAGAGAACACGCACCGTTCCGCGCATCATCAAGTGAAAAAATTTTCAATCGCATAAACACGCATCGAGACTCATTCAAAAACAATCAAAAACAATATTTTTGTGTTATTTAGTGCAGTGGGGCCACATTCATATAATTTTCGTTGCAAATAAAGTAATTTTTGTGGTTTTCGCGAATTTTGCAACGCATCGAATTGGCATCAGTGCACAAAAAAAAACGCTGTCAAAACCATTCAAACGATCAAAATTCAAATCAAACATTTATTGCAACGCAGTTTTCGTGAGAATCGGACAATTTTTATGAAAAATTATTATTCCACGGGCATTCATCGAATTGGCATGCAGGAAAATTTCCAGGAATTTCGGCAGGCATCGAGATCATTCGATTGGAAAATAGCATCGACAGGAAAATCCCGTTAGCAGGAACAACAATTTCGCACATCGTCATTCACACACACAATCGCATCATCATTCGACCAAAAGTGTTTCGTCAACTCAGCAACTCAACTCAAATTCAACTCACATAGCCAACACACAAACCGAATCAACTGCGCTTTCGCTGAAAGCTCACTCGCTTCAGCCTGGTGAATAATTCAATCGATCAAAAGCAGCACAAAAAACACTGTTATTATTCAAATAAGTAAGAGAAGGTGAGCGCGAGATATTTTTGCCGTCTCAAAGTGTTCGAGTAAACGAAGGACGGGAAGCATTTTCTAAAAGGAAAGCGTGGAAACAAGTCAACGATGGGAAACTCCGATGACGAGGGAGGAGGCTCCGGCAGCGGCAGCAGCGGCGTCAGCGGCGTCAGCGGCGTCAGCGTCGGCAGCGGCGGATAAGACAAACAAATCCATGCGGTATTCGGAAAATTGCCGTTTCCAAAAATTGTCATCTAAATTCGGCGTTGAAACATGGTTCATCAAAGTGGGCGCATGGTTCGAACTCAATGGTTTCGGCGTCCGCAAGGAACGAGCAAAATACACAGCACTAATCGCACATGCAGAAGACTATGTACTCGATCAGGTTCATAGTATGGTACAGACGTCGCCGACCACTGCGCCGTACACAGCAATCAAAGAAGCAATCCTCGAAAAATTCCGCGAATGGGCATTGATTCGTTTGAACAAACTCACGACCGGCATTAAGCTGGGTGATGGAAAACCCAGCCATTTACTCAATCCACTGCGTCGAACCAACGTAACAACGGGTGATACGGTCGTTCGCAATTTTTGGATCCAACGCCTTCCGTGCCGTCATCGCTAACATGCTCCAAACGGCGCCAGAAATTTCACTCGACACACTCGCAAATACGGCCGACGCCGTCCTCGACTCAATGGGCGATACAGCGTCGTCGCCCGCATCAACCGCCAGCACCGCAACAATCAACGCAATCAACGCAGCGGACGACCGAGTCGAAAAGCTCGAAAAGCGCGTCGAGAGGCAAGACGCGATGCTACAAAAGATCAGCGACAAGCTGTCGCAACTCCTCACGGGCAATCGCAGCCGGTCACGTGATCGTTCGGCCAGCCAGGCCCGGCGCAGCGCAACGCCTCTGCCCTCAACAAACGAACAGCAAGCATTCCCGACCTGCTGGTTTCATCGTGAGTATGGCGTGCAGGCTCGTAAATGCCTGAAGCCATGCGATTTCAACACGACATCAAAAAACTAGATCCTGCAACCGTCGCAAGGTACGCGCTCGACATTGTCGACGGCCAGTGTTCACAGTCGAGCAACCAATCACACATCGGGCAAACGGAGAGCATCCAGCATTCACGTACCAATCAATCCAAGTCCAGTCAATCAAGCAACAATCTATCGCAAACGAATACATTTTTCCGGAATTCGACCAGCAAACAAGAGGTAAATTCCTGTCAATCGAAAATATCTAATCGACTTTTCGTTCCAGATGTCAAATCTAGCCAAAAATTTTTAATCGACACCGGTGCAGAAGTATCGGTCATTCCCGCCACACGATCGCACCGCCTCAACAACAACAAAATCCACTTTTCGCAGCAAACGGCACGGTCATCGAAACGTACGGTGTCACGCGTCTCACGGTCGATTCGAATATCTGCGACAGTATCACCTCACCATCAATCCAGCCAAATGCAAATTCGCTCAGGCAACCATCGAATTTCTCGGTCATGTCGTCAACAACAAAGCCATCAAAAGTGCAGGCAATCATCGACTTCCCATTGCCTCAAATCGCCAAAGGACTGAGTCGATTTCTGGCAATGATCAATTTTTATCGTCGTTTTTTACCGAACGCCTTACATCATCAAATACCGCTTGTCAAACTCATTCCCGGCAACCGCAAAAACGATCCAACACCGATCAAATGGAGCGACGTAGACATCGAACATTTCAATCAATGTAAAAATCAGCTCGCAAATGCAGTGCTTTTGGTTCATCCGGCGCCGGACGCCCAAATTTCACTCAGTATGGACGCAAGCGACACGGCTGTCGGCTCCGCGCTACATCAAATCATTGACAACGAGTTCCAGCCAATCGGATTTTTCAACCTCAAACTCACCAAAACTGAGCGCAAATACAGTACCTATGACAGAGAGTTATTCGCGATTTATCTCGCTATCAGGCATTTTCGCTGCATGCTTGAAGGGCGAGACTTCGACGTCCGAACCGATCACAAGCCATTGGTCTTCGCTTTCAAACAAAAGCTGGACAAGGCTTCACCACGACAAGTCCGTCATCAGGATTTCATCGGGCAATTTACCACAAACATCATTCACATCGCTGGCGCCGAAAAGACGACGGCAGATGCGCTCTCACGCATTGAATCAATCGAGTCCAAAATCATCGATTTCAATCAAATTGCCGCAGCGCAATCGAAGTGTCCGGAGCTAAAGAAACTCATCGATGACGCCAACACGGCCCTGCAGCTCAAGTAAATCATTATACCAAATACAACAGCAACAATATACTGTGCTATATCTACACTAATGATTCGTCCATTCATCTCTCGCCAGCATCGGAAGGCCATCATCGAAAAATTACATGGTGTATCACATAGTGGTTCACGAGCCACAACTGAGCTCATCAAATCACGGTTTGTTTGGCCGGAAATGGGCAAAGAAATCTCGGACTTCGTTCAAAAATGCCTCAACTGCCAAAAGTCAAAGGTCGGCCGGCACGTTCACTCACATCTTCAATCAATTTCACTTCCATCGCAAAGGATCGAACACATTAATATCGATCTCATTGGACTTTTGCCGCAATCAAACGAATATCAATATTGCCTCACAATCATCGACCGATACACTCGATGGCCTGATGCCATTCCACTCAAAGATATGACAGCTGAAACAGTTACTCGAGAACTCGTGAATGTGTGGATTGCACGCTTCGGCATACCAGCGCGCATCACTATCGATCAAGGCAGACTATTTGAGTCGCAGCTCTTCAAAGAGTTGTCGTGCAGACTCGGCATCAATCATCTTCGCACGACGGCATATCATCCACAGGCAAATGGACTCATCGAACGTTGGCATCGCACACTCAAATCATCAATTATGGCGCACGAACAGTATGATTGGCCAAATCGCTTACCAATCATTTTGCTCGGTGTACGCTCAGCATTCAAACCCGACATCGAAACGACAGCGGCTCAACTCGTCTATGGTACGACACTACGATTACCGGGCGAATTTTTCAATAACAGCAAATTTTCTCAGCCGCAGGCAGAATTTGTTAAGCAACTCAGTACAGCGATGTATTAAATCCGCCCAAGTCAAACCGCGAATCACGATGCATCGAAGGCGTTTGTCTTCAAAAAACTCGCCGACGCAACGCACGTTTTCATTCGAAATAACAAAGTACACCCATCAGTCCAGCCACCATACGACGGCCCGTTTCCTGTCATCTCCAAGCAGGAAAAACATTACACCATTCAAATCAAACGCGACAATGTCAACATTTCAATCGATCGACTCAAGCCAGCATACATCGAATTGCATCATGACGAGAACCAAGCAGCCGCGGCAACGCAACCCACTCAAATAATACAGCAAACAGCCAAAGAATCATCTGCATCTGCGATGATTTAATCACTGTGATATGAAATCACACCCATCTCTAGTGAGATAGTTGCAGTTCATCCCGACGAGGGAACTACGCGTCCGCTCGATACAAATTCCGTTAAGACTAAGTGCTAACCGACGGCATAGCCTTTCGGACGACCTTTTGAATTGATGTTCAGACTTGTTCGACGTTTGATACCAACGCTTGTTACTAAAACAGAAAAAAAAATTATTAACTTATATTACTTCAAGAATATATTAAAATACTAACGTCTTTTCCTGCATTCATGTGACGTTTGCGTTTTGTTTTGAAAAAATCACTGAACGGAACTATAAAATGTCAATTTAAAGTTGGCACTTTCTGAGACGCAAACCTTTCGGAATTGGGACTTTGCTAAAGTGCGTGATAATGCCAATTAAAAGGGCATTTGTATGAAAGTGTTGTCGATTAGCACACAGTCTAAATTATTACGAAATTAATTTTTGTGGAAAATGTGAAAATGGGAAAATAATATTTTTTAAACCGAATTAAACCAATATTCTTTGTGTTTTCGAAAAAACAACAAAAATGCAATGGAAAATAACAGATTGTCAAAATAGCAGAATCTGTTATCAACGACCAGAAAAGACCCCATTATTATTAATATTAATAATATGACAATGCACATCAACATGATAAATACGGAAGATTTCAGTAGGTAACTCGTTTTGGTAACTTAAACTGAAGTGAAAGAAACAAAAAATTGATCTCGCAACGATCTGAAAAGCAAGACAAACTTCAAAAAAAGTTTGAATCCATGGATAAAAGAGACAAAGGGCCAAATATATAATATTATTTAATGTTGAAGAAAATGATGAGCATTTTTCAGAACTGTTATCTAGATTTAAGAAAATAATTGAAGGCGTCGGTGTTGAAATTTCTGATGCATGCTATTTTGATGTGCAGCGCATTGGTCGCAAAGCTCCTGATAAGTGCCGTCCTTTACGCATAAAGTTCTACGCAAAGCGGTAGGAATTTCTCATTTTTGAAAAATCTGCAGAGCTTTAAGTTTTTGGAATAGGTTTTGATAGTGATGCGGCAAGAGAAAATCAGGCCTGGATGAAAAAGCTACTTAAAGCGAGATGTATACTGTGCATACAAGGAAAAGAGTCATCTATGCGAGGCCATTCTTTGAGGACTAAAAAGCGCTTTCTCACAGAACAGTATGTAGGCAAAATAATTAATGATCACGATCGTGTTGAGAAAACAAGCAGAGCGGAGGAAGCTGATGAGGGTCCCGATAAAAAATCTGGCAGCAGTCAAGTGAGTGATGGAAAACTTAAGAACCAATGGGGGGCTATTCTTCAACAAAATTCAACTCAACGCAAAAGTCCCTCTCTTACAACTTCTACGGAGAAGCCGAGAAAAAACCTTCTAATGTCGTAACAAGAAGCACTGTCAAAACTTCTAAATAGCACCTAACTCAAGTTTCACAGCTTCGAAGCAACGCATCCACGTGCAACTCGTGTGGAATTGATAATTTAAATAAGAGGAAAAAAAATCAAGAATTCAAACAAAATGTTTTGTTTTGTTTTTATTGTTTATACACCAAAAAATAATATATATTACATAATATTAATATTAAGTAATACCTCAGAGGTAATTGCTAACCTTTTCGAGGTTTGGTGTAACCTTAAAACTACTTATAACTACTTATAGACAGAATACGAAAATTATCTATTATTGTCTAGGATATAGTGTTTAGTTCAATTTTTCAATCTCAACAGTTTACTTGAATCCATTTTTTAAGCTTATTTTTTATACATCCTTTACTATTCAGAGTTTTTAATTCTTTCGGAAGTGAGTTAAATATACATAAGGCTCTTACTTTGCTGTTTTTGATACTAATAGTCTTATTTCTTTTTGGTAAAATTAGGCTTTTATTCCTTGTTGGACTATTAGACTGTAAATACTTATTTTTCAATTCATTGTAATTTTGTTTTAAAGATTCATATGAGAAAAGTTGATCTAGTTTTAGTTAAGTTTAAGTTTATTTTTAACACTTTATTTTGTCTATCTTGAAGCAAATTTAAGCGGCTCGAGTATGCTCCACCCCATGCAATTATTCCATAGCTTATAAGGCTATGAAACAGCGCATAGTAAATCATGTACAGTGTTTCTGTGTTTAGTATTCTACTTAGCTTATAGAAAATGAACGTCAAATATTTAGTTCTATTTAAAATATATTCTATATGAGCTTGCCATGTAAGCCTATAATCAAATACAACCCCTAAATATTTACATACTTCAACTCTTTTCAATTCTTTTCCTTTTACAGAGATATGAAATTGTTTAGGCACACTTATTTGATAACTACCGAATGTCATGTATACCGTTTTATCGACATTCAGTGTCAATTTATTAAAAGCTAACCAGTCGCTTACATCACTGAGGTAGTTATTCATATTATTTTCTACTTCGGACCACTTTTCCCCATAAGATATTATAGCAGTATCATCCGCAAATGACAATATAGTTTCATTAGGCATATTTTTTAATAAATCATTTACATACAGTATGAATAGAAGTGGTCCAAGTATAGTCCCTTGAGGCACCCCTACTACAACCTCACAAATATCACTGGCAACTCCATTAACTTGAACTCTTTGTTTTCTACCTCTAAGATATGAAGCCATGAGTAAGTGTGCATTTCGCCTTATCCCGTACCAATATAATTTATCTAATAAAATTTGGTGATTTACTGTATCGAATGCTTTGGCTAGGCCTAGAAATGTTACTGCAATAAGGTCATTGTTATTTATTTTACTATATATCAGATTTGTTAAGAAGCTTAGAGCGTCTTTAGTTCCCGTGTTTTCCATGAAACCGTATTGTCTGTCCGAAATTAATTTATGTCTTTTTACAAATTCTAGCACTCTGCGATAAAAAATTTTTTCCAGTATCTTTGCCATGTTAGAAATCAAGGAAATTGGCCTGTAATTGATCATCTTACTTTTTTCGTTCGCTTTGTGTACCGGAATAACATCTGCGTCCTAGAAAAAAAACCGAAAGGCCCAGTCAAGGTCCAACCGAAAGGAAAACTTCGGGATAAAATTACAATAAGTGCTCTTATTAGTATGTACTTAAATCAATGGCTTTTATACATTGGCTATATATAGTAATACGATGACAGAAAAGATAGATCACACGTTTATTTTTTCATTTCTTCTTTTATGCTGCCACAGCTCTGACATTCACTCGGCACTGGACATTTTATGTTTTTTTAAATTTGTTTTGATGCAAGGTCTTTTTGATTTAATATTTAATACCGATTTTTACTTATATTAAGGCGAATTTTTTTTGTTGTTTCACCTAGTTGGTGGTAGCTCTTCTCAGACTCCTTACAATGAAACCCGAACGAACGTCGTACGTGATCGCGTTCTCACGCTACACTGATTTAAAATTTTACACAACGCTCATTAACAACAATCATGCGTTAGTGCACTAGTTGGATGACGTCACGCGCAAAACGAATGCAGCACGATAAACACGTACAGGTATGCTCTATACATTGTGACCACAACCGTTGTTATCGTATAATTAGCCTCGTAGCAATTGGCGATTGAAATCCGATGGTATATTGCACCGCAAGAAAGTTTGACTGGCTGTCAGTGCACTTAATGGGCGAAAAGACATTTTTACGTTAAAAAAATTGCGACAAAATGTTCGTACTAATTTGTACTTTAATCACACAGGTCTGCACGTAAAAAACTGCATAGAATTTTTATACATTTTCTTACAGATTTCAACTTGATTAAAACGAAAAAATTCCAAAAATATTCCACCACTTAAAATGTTGTATTCTGTTTTTTATTTAAAATATGGCCCTAAAACTAAGCTTTCTCATGTTCATACATTCAAATACAGATGCACTTGGCAATAAATGAAAATTAATATTATTGGTTGAAAGGAATAGTGGTGGTGGGTGGTGGAGAAAGTAACCGTAGCGTTAACAGGAAGGTTGCATCATCGTGTCGAAACGGGTTGTAAGGTGATAGGGAATAACATTACTGATGAGACTGAACTTGCTTAGACTTGATATCTGGGGTACTAGGAAGAAAATGTGTATTTTATAAGCAATTTGCTGTTGGACTAGATCATGTTTCAACAAGTTAAATAAGTTCAGTTTTTCGCCGGCCATCAAATGCCACATTCAGTTTATATTCAGCATTCAAACGGTACTGTGATTGTTACTTTAATTCTAAAATATGGCTGACAGAGGTTGTGTAATTTCTCCCGACAAAGTCCGTAATGTGTGTAGTGAATACACAGTAAAAAGACAACAAAGAAACATAAGTGAGTTTGTAAAGAAAGTTTACTTTGCCTATTTCAAAATGAAGCTTGGAGATCAAAACAAACCAGACAAACCATGGCCTCCACATAAGGTGAGCAGAAGGTGCGAGGAAGATTTTCGTTTAAGGGTAAAAAAAACTCATTCCGTTTTGTCATTCCAATGATATTGATTCCAGCGAACAGGAAAATCATACAACCGACTGCTACTTCTGTTCGGTAGATGTGAAAGGAGTGATTACAAAAAAAAAAAAGAACATATCTTACCCTAACTTTGACACGGCTATTCGTCCAGTGTCCCATGGTTCTGAAATAACAGTTCCACAGCCACCTTCTTACTAAGAGGGCATCCTGAGCGAGTCAGAAGACTTAGACACGTTTGCTTCCCAGAAAGAATCAGATTTTGCTGTTGACGAAAGCCCTCAACTTTTTTCTCAGAGTGAGCTCAACGGCCTTGTAAAAGATTTAGGTAATCATCTATCATCTGGGACCTCATATTCGTGGTAAAGGCATCGAGAGAGAGAATTTTCTCAGTTTTTCTCCAAAGAGGGAAATCTGGTTTATTGTAACGATGTTAGTGAGCTCATGAAGTGTTTCGAAATAGAATATGATTCATCAGAATGGCGCAAATTCACTGATTCGTCTAAAACCAGCCTCAAAGCAGTCTTGCTGTATAATGGAAATCTATTTGCATCCCTTCCTATGGGATACTCTGTTCATATGAAAGAAAACTATCATAGGTTAGGTTAGGTTAGGTTAGCAGGGTGGAGTGTTCACACCGATTGTGCGATCCACTCCTATTCGGTGGCCAGATGGCCCATTGTGATGCCCCTTATATTTCGCTATCCCCCCCTCTCCTATTTCTTGATCCTTTTTTTCCTCTGTCCTGAGGCATTTCCACCCCTTGGCAAAGTTCGTCAATAGTTGAACATCCATGACCCCTATTTCCTCCAACCCTGTGAAGGATTCGCTCCTCAGTATTTGCCTTCGACTATCGGCCAATGCTGGGCAGGAGCACAAAAGATGTTCCACTGTCTCCTCTTCCTCGTCACACTCCTTACAGAGACTGTCGCTTGCGAGCCCCCACCTCTGGAGGTTTCTCCCGACCGGACGGGTCAGACTGAGGCCATTTTTGCTCTTAACAAGCCCGCCGTTCTTGTTTCCTCAATTCTGGGCGACAAATGCCTTCAGTTGAAGCAGTCATCTCTGCTGCTCCATCTCTTGCCATGTTGTTCCCGAATTACTCTGTCGATGGTATCTTTCAACAACCTCATCGGTGGCTTTGTAGAATTGGCTTCTTCAGCACTATGAATTTCGGTTCCGATCCTTGCCAGTTTATCCGCCTGTAGATTCCCTTCCACATCGCTGTGTGCGGGCACCCAACAGAGGCTGACTTTGTCTCGGATCCAGGATAGTGATAGCGCCTGGCTGTCGCAGTAGATTGTGACCTTCTGAATTTCTTCGTTGGTCAGCTGCTTTAGCCTTGCTGCTCTCTCTATCGCGTTAATTTCCGCCTGCAATATACTACAGCCTTTGTTGAGTCTGTGGGACTCCTTGACCTCTAGTATCTCCGAGAATAATCCGACTCCAGTCCCCGTTTCCGTTACTGAGCCGTCTGTAAAGACGCTTATCTCGCCTTTTTCAAAAATGGAACCATTTTCCCATTCCTCTCTGGTTGGGATTCTGATCTCCAACTCCTCCCCAAACCATTGCTTTGCCACCATATAGTCCGTGCGCTGTCGCAGCACTCCGGTTTCCACGGTGCCTCCCATTTTTCCTATCTCTTCCAGCACACTAGCATGCCCCTGGCCTGTGTGCCTCCACAGTTTCGTTTCTCTCAACCGTAGGGCTGTTTTGGCTGCCAGGCCCTTTACAAATAAGTCTAACGGTTGCAAATTTCAGATCGCCTCCAGCGCCGCCTGAGGTGTGCTCTTGATCGCTCCCGTTATACCTATCACTGCTAGTCGCTGCACCTTTCCCAGCGTCTGTTTGTTCATCTCCTTGTCCATGGCTTTCCACCACACAAGAGCTCCATATGTGACAATGGGTCTGACAATCGTTGTGTCGATCCAGTGTATGATCCTTGGTTGCAAAGCCCAGTTCCTACCAAACATTTTCCTACATGTGTAGAAAGCGTTTATTCCTTTTTTCATCCTTTCCTCCACGTTACTCCTCCTAGTGAGTTTAGAGTCCAGGATGACTCCCAAGTACTTCGCCTCTCTAGAGAGGTCTAGTACCCGTCCTTCCACCTTTGGTAGTCTAACCTTTGGTATCTTATACCTTCTGGTGAAGAGAACTAGCTTCGTCTTTTCCGGGTTTATCCCTAGGCCATTTCTCTCCGCCCAGTTGCTCGTTTCTCTTAAAGCTCCACCCATTGTGTCGCAGATCGTTTGTAGGTCCTTGCCTGTTGTCAGTATAACTACGTCATCTGCATAGGCGGTGACCCTAACTCTCCTTCCCCTGAGATCTTTTAGGATCGAGTTGATTACGATCAACCACAAGAGTGGGGATATCACCCCTCCTTGTGGTGTACCCCTGGTCGCCAGTCTTCTGATCTTGTGTTCCCCCGTCTCTGTACTGATAATTCTGCTTTTTAGCATATTTATTATCCAGTACGTGATGGTGGGCTCCACTTTCAGCTCCATTAATGCCTCCTTTATTGCATTGGTCTTGACGTTGTTGAACGCTCCCTCTACGTCAAGAAACGCCCCTAGGGCATATTGCTTTTGCTGGAGGGATTTTTCAATCATTCCAACCACTTCATGCAGCGCACTTTCCACCGATTTACCTTTGAGGTAGGCGTGCTGTGCTATACACTCCTCCTCTATTTTGGTCTTCTGCTTAATGTTAAGGTCCAAAAGCCTCTCCATTGTCTTTAATAGGAACTAGGAGAGGCTTATTGGCCTAAAGTCCTTTGGTGTAGTGTTGCTTGACTTCCCCGATTTGGGTATGAAGGCAACCCTTACCTTTCTCCATGTTTCAGGGATGTATCCTAATGATAAACAGCCCTGAAAAATGCTCGTCAGTACCTCTGCTATGCTGCCTATCGAATTTTGCAGCATGGCTGGTGTGATTCCATCCGGCGCCGCAGATTTGTATGGCTCGAATGTTTTCACCGCCCATATTACCTTCTCCTTGGTGATGGCGTCTCTTCTAGTTACCTCCCTTGGACTAATCCTGATCGTTGGGCTCTCTTCCTCGCCCCATGTTGTCAGGCAGCCCGGGAAGTGAGTCTCCATCAGTAGTTCTAGTGTCTCCTTGCTCGACTCCGTCCACGAACCATTTGGTCTCTTCAGGTTTCCCGTGACTATAACGTCTTTGGAAAGAATTTTCCTGAACCTTGAGGCCTCGTTCACGTCCTCTATAGAGTTAAGGAAGTCGACCAGGGAGTCCCATTTTGCCTTTCTTATCTTATTCTTATGCTCATTTAAACTGCGCTTGTAATTAGCCCAGTCCTCCTCTTCTTTACTTTTCTTTGCTTTGTTATAAAGCCTTCTAGTAGCGTCCCTCTGTTGCTTGAGCTCTTTGTTCCACCACTTATTGGTTTCCCTTCGAGCTCTGCTTATTGGGCAGGTTTTCTGGAAGGCTTTGAGCAAAGTCTCGCAAAGTTGTTTTACGGACTTTTCCAGGTCCGCCACCGTGTGGAGATAGGTACCGAAGCACTGTGTGCTCTTTGTTTTCATTGCCTTCTCCACTTCGGTGGAAAATCTATTCCAGTCCATGTTCCTTGGATTCCTGTAGGGTTTTCCTATCTGAACCTTCCGGTTAATGTCGAAGAGAATTCTCCCATGATCCGAAAAGGAGTGCTCGGGAGAAACTCTCCAGTTTTCTACGTTTAAATTAATAGGGTTAGTGGCCAATGTAAGGTCTATTACCTCCTCCCTAATTTTGTTAGTAAAGGTGGGTGTGTCACCCCGATTACAAACTATCATAACTTGGCTACGATTCTTGAGAAAATCAGATACCAAGAGCATCAGTCGATTGTTTGTGCAAACTTCAAAATAATAACCATGTTGTTGGGTCAGCAGGGGGGTTTTACAAAATATCCTTGCTTTATTTGTTTTTGGGATAGTAGAGCCAGGCAGCTGCACTGGACAAAAACTGACTGGCCTCTTCGAGACAATTTAACCCCCGGCGAGAAAAACGTCATCAATACGACCTTGGTTCTACCAGAAAAACTGTTATTAGCACCTCTTCATATTAAATTGGGGCTTGTAAAGCAGTTTGTCAAGTCACTGCCAAGACATGGGAATTGTTCGAATATCTGTGTTCCAAGTTCTCAAGACTGTCTGAAGCCAAGTTAAAAGAGGAAGTTTTCATTGGCCCCGACATAAGAAAACTTATAACTGGTCCTCTCTTTTTGGAAACAATGGAAGACAAGGAAAAAGAAGCTTGGGCCTTTTCAAGAATGTAGTGCACAAGTTTTTGGGGAATACTAAGGACCCTGAATACGAAACTATTGTACAACGCATGCTTGCAGCGTATGAAGCTCAATGATGTAAGATGAGCCTAAAAGTTCATTTCTTACACTCCCATATTGACTGTTTTCTGAAAACTTGGGAGCCTATAGCAAAGCACAGGGTGAAAAATTTCATCAAGATGCTCGTGAATTTGAGAGACGTTTCCAAGATAAATGAGATGTCAACATGCTAGCTGACTACTGTTGGATGCTCAATCGAGAAACCAAAGACGGAAATCGGACGGAAAGACGGAAATCGGAAACCCGTTCGGAGAAGCATCAAAGAAAAATACCGAAAGGCGTAGTCAAGGCCCGCGAGGTAGATTTTCTATGAAAACTTCGGGATAAAATTGAAATAAGTGTTTCTCATTAGTATGTACTTAAATCAATCTCTTTAAGAGAGAGGTTGTAGAGAGTAGTACGGTGACAGAATAGATAAATCACAAGTTTAATATATAACGCCGTTTTTTCATTTCTTCTTCGATGCCGCCGTAGCCCTGACACTTGATCGGCACTGGGAATTTTAGGTTTCTAAAATTCGTTTTGATGCAAGCTTTCTCTGATTTGCGTTTGATTCAATTCTGCGCATATTTATGAAACGTACAAAACGAAATTTTTAAATTTTCTCAGTTTTCAATTTGATATTTTTTTTTACTTATCTATATTTCGGCAAATTTGCTTATTCCTTTGCTTTAGGTCCTAATAGCTATTTTAAAGTTCTCTGCAATGACAACCAAATCTTCGTCCTAACGCGTTCTCACGCTTCACTAATTTATAGTTTTACCCAACGTTAATCTACAACAATCACGCGTAGGCGCTTACACTAGCCCGATGACTTCACGAGCAAAACAAACGCTGCACGATAAACACGTACAAATATGCTCCATCCGCTGTTACCTCAACCGCTGTTATCGCATTATTAGTCTCGTAGTTACTAGCGATTGAAAAATTACGGTGTTTTGTAACACAAGAATGTTAGACTGGCTACCAATATACATACTCAACGAGAAGAAAGACGTTTTCACGTCAAAAAGAACAGGTTTTACAAGAACCAAGAGAAGACCTAAAATTGTTTATAATGATAAATATCAGAAACAAATTTTGATTAGATGTAAGAAAATACATACATTTAGTTCATTGTAAAAAATAAGTGTTTTCAATTCAACTTGATTTTATTTTGCAAAAACTATATACGTGATGGGATATTATGGAAGCCATTTTTAGAATCTGTGACCTTTCAAAAATATAATGAAGCAAAAAAAAAAACTCATGCAGCTGGAAAAAAATTTATTTTGCAGACCTGTGCTATTGAACTACTAATAACAATGATTATGCAGAGTTGTACCGTTACAGAATAGGTAAATCACAAGTTTATGTTTTGTCGCCGTTTTTTCATTTCTTCTTCGAAGCCGCCATTGCTCTCACATTTGCTTGGCACTGAACATTTTTGGTTCTTAATATTTGCTCTGATGCGGGTTTTCTCCCATTTGAGTTTTTACAATTCGGTGCATATTTACCCCTCTTATGAGACGATATTTTCCATTTTCACATTCATACCAATTTTAGGTTATATTTCGGAGAATATTTTTATTGTTTCACTTTAGGTCCTGGTAGCTCTTTTCGTGCTTTTAAAAACGATACCCGAATCAACGTCCTAACTTAACTCGTTCTCATGCTACACTCCCAAATAGCCTCATATATAGCTAAAAAACAACAATCACGCGTGTGCGCTTACACTTGCCCGATGACGTCTCGGAAAAAACAATCGCCACACAATAAATATGTGCATTATGTTCCATTTACTGTGCCCTTAACTGTTGTTATCACATTGTTAGTCTCGTAGTTATTAGCGATTGAAAAATGACGGTGTTTTGTAACACAAGAACGTTAGACTGGCTGCCAATGTACATACTCAACGAGAAGAAAGACATTTTCACGTCAAAATATAAGAGAAGAAAATGAAAAAGTTTTTGAAACATTTGAAATACACATAGAAACTCTTGATAATCTTATTGAATTAGAAGAATGGTTATAAGTTCTGGCAAAATGCTCTGTAGTAGTACAAGCCATGAAGTGGACTTTCTTACTACCCCATTCATAAGGTCAAGTGAGGCCGACTGCCACATCGGAGAATATGAAATTTCATATGAAAAATGAAACTTTCAACGTGGGAGTTTTGAAAAACTCAAATATTTTGTAATAAAAATCACTATTTTATTAATTTAATGAATGTTTTTAATTGAGAAAATGAATACACTTGTATAGAAATAAGTATTAATATATATTTACATATTGAAAACTAGAATAATATTAATTTGTATTCGAAAATGAATTCAGATAATAAGAAAATGAGAGATAAATACGAAAATTTAATTACAAAGTTACGTTATTAACAAATCAACAACAAAAAGCAACCAGAATATAAGAAATATAAAACAATAACACGGATCATTAACAAAAAATAGTACAAAAATAAAAATTAGTAGGTGTAAAAATAAAATTTTAACACTCTTTGTACCTGGAAAATGACAAAAACCCTTTTTTAACATTTCTAAAGTTTTCTCTATCATCACGAATTGTAATTTATATAAATTACATTTAAAATTTTACATTTAAAAACATTCTAAACATTTATTTGCATAAATTATTAAATATTTTCTTAAAACATAAAAATAACTTCCTATTAGCAATATACATATTGCTATAATTTACTTTGTCTGAAAATATCACAATAAATTTTTTTATTAGTTTTTATTGAAAATAACATAATTTCACTGTTTTACAATAACAATCACCAAATGTAATAAAATTCTACGTTTGTTTACCGCCAAACGACAATCGTCAAAATTCATACCACCGACAAAATTCGATTTTGTGTGCGTTTGGCGGATTTTCCGATAAAGAATTTATATAATATTAAAGAATAATACCATAATAATAACACTGATTATAAGTCTATATATTAAATAAACATTTAAACCTTTTAAATTACATCAAATTCGCCGACAAAACAAGAAACGCGATGAATTTTCCGTACTTCGCTACACGGAATATCGAGAGACGTCGGCCTCACACGATACACCGACAAAGTCCACTTCATGGCTTGTTAATATTAATACATGCAGAGGGTTTTGGTTCTGCGCAAGTGCAAAATGAATAAAAGTCCACGGGAAAATGGGTAAGTATATGAATTCTTCATAAATCTCACAGAGAACTGGCCTTATTGTATTGTGAATATGCTCAATAGAGTAATAAATTTTGAAAAAATTTAAATATCAAATATTATAATAACTCATAAAAGCTTGAAATTAAATCAGGTATGTTAAAACATACTTACAAATAATACTGCCAATTTATACATATTTATCAACTTATTGCTCAGTTACGTTTGTTAAATTTGTATAACTGTAGAGTAAATACTGAAAATAAATAGCAAATTGGATGTTCTACTGTCTCCTCTTTTTATCATCGCACTCCTTGCAGAGACTGTAGTTAGTGAGTCCCCACCCTTGGAGGTTTCTCTCAATCAGGCAGTGTCGTGTCATGACTATTGTGATGATCCAGGCCACCTCTACTCCCTTGCTTAATATGGGAGGCTTATTGGTCTCAAGTCGTTTGTTGTGTTGCCGACTTACATGATTTGGATATGAATGTAACTCTCACTCCTCTCGATTTTTAAGAGATATATCCTAATGATAAACAACCCTTGAAGATTCTTGTCAACTCCTCCACTACGCTAGCTAGAATTTTGCAGCATGGCTGGTGTGAATGTTTTCACAGTCCGTATTATCTTCTCCTTGCTGACAGTGTCCCTTACATATAGTTTCTTTGGTACATTCCTGACCTGTTCTTCGCCCCATTTTGTCAGGTAGCCGTGGAAGTGAGTCTCCATCAGCAGCTTAAGTGTCTGCCTACTCGACTCTGTCCACGAACCGTTTGGTCTCTTCAAGTTTCCTGTGACTGTGACGTCCATGGAAAGAGTTTTAGTTCGTGTCCTCTATGAAGCAGAAAAAGTAGATCAAGGATTCCCATTTCGCCTTTCTAACCTTATCTTTATATTCCTTTGTTTTCGTTGCTTTGTTCTAAAGCCTCCCAGTGGCGTCCGTCTGTTGCTTGAACTCTTTGTGCCACCACTTATTGATTTCCCTTCGAGCTCTGCTTGTGATGCAGGCTTCAGAACAGTTTTTCGCAAGATCCCGTTCAATTATTTAATGAACTTCGCCTGGTCCGCCACCGTTTGGAAGCAGGTATCGAAACATTGTGTGTTCCTGGTTTTCAATGCGTTCGCCAGTTCGGTGTCAAACCTATCCCAGTCCGTGTTTCTTCAATTCCTGTAGGGTTTTCCTACCTGAACCTTCCTATTAATATCAAAGAGAATGTTCCCGTTATCCGAAACGGCGCGTTCAGGAGAAGCTCTCCAGTTTTCAACATTCGAATCGCTTACGTAGTCTTATTAGTAAAGGCGGTTAATTCATCCCGATTAGAAAGTGTTAGGTGAGTAGTAACTACGAACTCTAAGACTGACTCACCCCTTCTGTTGAAGCCTCTACCACCCCGATGAATGTGAATGAACGCTCGCGTCACAGCCCAACAGATGCTAGTTTTTTGACCTAGGTCCTCGGATTTTGTCTCCTGCGATTACCTTCCCGAGGAGCCAATGACTTTGCCTCCCTTGTGCTAGTTTGGCCCTTCGAAGGAAAAACTCTATCGAGCAACTCTGCTTATTGGCCATCGCATACAACCACCTCGTCTCGACTTATCGCCAGATACTTTGCCATCTAGATCTCGGACAATCGGCAGGCGACAGGTCTTCCGATGAGGTCTTCACGTTTTTGCCGCTTTCTCATCCTTACCCTTTTCGATTTCTTCTGAGAAGTCAGCTGTGGGGCTTTTCCTAGAAAGAAGGAGGCAACCGCATTGGACCGTTGTGGTTTGGCGCTCCTACCATTTGTTCCAGTTTCGGGCCTTGAGGGTCCTGGAAGCTCCTCATTGATCGTAATCGGCAACAATCCTCTTGTTTCTTACTAAGTAGCACTTGTCCTTATCGGAGAGACTTGGCTTCTTAGTAGGAGCTTCTTCAAGCTGGCTCTTCCGTTTTTATACCTTTTCATTCGTTGCGTCTAGGTTGACTTACTCTGCTTCTTTTCAGAGGCCTTTGCTTTGGCAGTCTCGTCCAGCAATATCTTTTCGATGTCGGAGTTAGCAGTCCCAGCCTGTTGACGGACATGCTCTTGTTAACTTGAGAGTTTAACTCCAGGCCTGTAAAGATGTTAGTCGATCCCCTGGTGCCTTGTTGACTCCCACTTATAGCGTTCACTGCAACTCTGGCCTAGTGTTCCTACATCGTTGCTGACATTGGTTTGAGTGTGCGTCTCCCCTAGAATCACTCTAAGATCATCATCGAATGTCACTGGTTGGTGGGGTCATATAATTTGGGTGTAGCGGTTCATATAAATACTGCAAAAAAATTTATGTTCGATTAAAATAAGTTTTTCAAAGTACTTTGCATAAGAGAGAATTTATATTATATAATGGTGAAAGTTAAAAACGAAGTTTTACGATGATTTTATTGAAAATGTTAACATATATAAAACTTCTATTAACTAGAACTTATTTTTCAGATGTTTGCAATTTGGAGGATAGTTATTCTAGGCTTGCAGGCTACGGATCGAGTTCGAACGGTACATCATTATGGGCACGCCAAAACTTTACCAGATCACGAAATTCTGTTTTAGAATGTTTTATGGCATGTCAACGTAGCATAAGGCAGTATTTGGCAAGAAGAAAGGTGTGCATGAGCAGCGAATATTTATTCTATGATAATAATATTTACTCATTAAACTCTTACAGATTGAAAGGGGACTTCGATTATATGAGCAGCACAACCAGAATGCCGCAGTCAAAACTTGGCGCAGCGCTTTAAGGACTACGAATAAACGCGGAGACCGCTTCACCCTCTTAGGCTATCTTTATCAAGCCCACATGGACTGGGGAAATTTTAGAGAAGCTCTTGAATATGGCCATCGTCAATTAGGGATTTCAGAAGAATTAGACTCACCTATCATGCGGGCTGAAGCATATTTAAATTTAGCTAAAGTACATGAGCGGCTTGGTGGTTTGGAAAGATCCTTAAGCTATGCTCGTCATTCTTTATATAATGAGTGTGCATCCCAGTGCCGCACAAAAGGTTTGGTTCACTTGACCGTGGCAAGAGTGTATTTAGAAATGGGTGGTTTCTCGAGAGCATTAGAAGGTTTACAAGGTGCCCATAAGCTGGCCACTTCGACGGGTGATCCATCTCTAGAATTGCAAGTTTATGTAGCTCTGTCTGAGCTATTTGGACGATTACAGGATACTAACAAGAGCGCAAGATATGCCGCTAAAGCTTATGATTTGTCACGATCTTTGCAATTGGGAGACCTGAACTCATCGCATCATCGTGCTGCGTTATTAAGGATGGCGGCCGCTTTGAGAAAGCAAGGAGACTTGGGCGATGCCCAAGATTATTGTACAGTGAGTGACTGACAGAACATTTTTGTGTCTATTCCCCCAACTTGTGTTATAAATTTTGATTTCCAGGAAGCTACACGATTAGCCGTCATTGCAGGTGATCAAGCAACATACACACGAAGTGTGAGGATTATGGGTGATATATATCGAAAAAAGCTTGATATTGATGTTAGTCTGGCCATTGCGTTTAAAAGCAACTCAAATTTACCGAATCTATTTTAGCGTGCGTTTTGTCAATATGAATTAGCGATGGGAACCGCAGCTACCTTGGGTGATCGAATGGCGCAAATGGAAGCTATGGATGGAGCAGCACGATGTCTAGAAGCACTCCGTCTTCAGCAAAAAATTTGTAATTGTCGGCCATTAGAATTTAATACGCGATTGCTAGAAGTTGCCAGTTCAGTTGGAGCTAAGGTAAGATTGTTGTCCTAAGTTTCTACATGATTTTGGTATTTGCTGCCTCTGCATATAGATTGTATTATTGATATAACAAACGTCACAATGCTATGTCAATTCACATGAGTGTAAAGAAAATATATGTCCTTTAAACTTTCAAATACTCTCTCCCGGTCGGTGTAAATATTTTTCAAAAATAGTGATTCCCATGTGTTGTTAGCAAATTACACATCATTACACAATTAATGACAACAAAAACTAGATATATCTATTATTTATACGTGAAAAAATTCCTTCTTCTTCGATTCGGCTTCAAACGGCTACGTCTGTCGTATAAAATTTACCAGGATTTAGCAAAAATTGTTTATGAGCGAACCAAACCCATTTTAAGACTATGTGCTAATTGAATTTATTTCATTTCGAATATTTATTTATATAATGACTCGTAAATAGCCTTGCAAATTTTGTTCTTAAATTTATTTTTTCAATATACTTATATTATTTATGTTATATAAAAATTAAATTTCAATACTTTCCTCGTTTTGTATACTAAACACTGTAGCGAATCGTATGTATTCGTTACTGAGTAGAGATGTAGGAAACGAGTAGTATTCGTTACCGAGTACCGAATACTCACTATGGTTCCGAGTATCCAATGAGTACTCGCGAATAATACTCGTTACCGACTACTCTCTCTCTCTTACAAGAAAGACGGATGAGTGACGCTACATATTCGAATGAGCGACTCGCTATCAGTGTGCGCTGATAGCAAATCGCTCTCTCAAACACGTCTAAGAATGATTGGAAATGAATGTAAATGCATGAATGAAGGTGAGTAACGTTTCGTGCGCGAGAGAATATGTGTAAGTATGAATGGGGTCGAATATGGATTTGGTTTGTTGTGTGAGATAGAGGGACATTACGTGTTGGAGAAAATTATTCGGTTTCAGGAACAGGTCGAAATGAAACGAGTACTCGCGGATACTCGCGGATACTTTTATATGGGCATCTACATATAAAGATTCGACTGCTCAAGTAACGAATAATGATCCGGATATTCATTTCTTTGGGTATTTTCGGATATTTGCATGGGAGTTATATAAAAAACAAGCGGGAATTTGGAAATAAAGAATTTTGTAATGAAATTATGACAATGAACTTATATTCCCCTTTCGTAACATAAAAAATTTGTTTAAATTGAAACTAATATAGAAATGAAATGGTTTCATATTGGAAAATGAAATTCGTAATGGAAAATTTTTGTTTTTTTTTTGTGCTTGCTATAGGCCAAGGAATCAGTAACGATGATGCGGATAAATCAAATCTCTTATTCATATTTGAGTAGTTTTCACACCTCCATTACTCAGTACCGAATGCTCGCTCTGATTCGAAGTACCGTAGCGTGACTGTAACATAGACTACGGCACCAATTACTCTCTACCTTAAGCATGAATACGTGTAGGAATTCCCTCTCGAAAACGTGTTGGAATGAATTAAATGGAATCGAATCGAGTATGAATGGGGATGCATGCATAAGTAGGGATGAAACGATATCACTGAGGTATCAATACTTTTACTCGATACGGTATCGGTCGTAAGGTATCGATACTTACTCGGTATCGATTTAAAAGTATCGATACTTACTCGTATCGATAGATTTTTTGTAAAATTTAGTATACATATAAACAGCAGAAATTATTGATATATTTTACTAAAAACATAAGTCATACAACGGACAAAAGTCCTGTTTTGAAATGTTAAGTCCTGTTCAGTAATTGTTGCGCCAGCTTTGGAAAACAGCCTTTCACAGTGTACATAGGTACCGACAATGTTTAGAAATATTCGGGCTTGTTTGTATAAGGCTGGGAATACAAGTTTTAGATCTACTCATTCCTCTAACGGATTTCCTTTTAAGGCACACCCTGGATTGGCCAAATAAATTGAAGCCTCATCGGCTTTTGAGTGGGCACGCCACCTCTTCTGGCCAACTGCAAGTTGCTTGTGATGTGACCAGAAATCAAAACTTTCGTTGACGTTTCCTTCGTCAGATCCACTGGCCGACAATGTCACCTCTTCCTTTATAACGGTTTTAAATTTCTGTAGTGCTCTCCCACAAGCCATTGCATTTTGAAATATTCAATCATACACATCTTTGTCAGAAGTTTCCTTTGCAACCGAGAAACACATTCTATCGACGAAGAAAATGTCGTTAGCTGTGACGTGAGACAATTAATCATTGGCATTATTTTAAAACCGTAACGTAGTTCTGGCCTGAGGATTCACTTGTTACGAATTCAAATGGTTGTAATAACTGGACAACCTGTTTCAACATTTCCATTTCCTGATAGTTCATAAATTCAGGAGTATATACATCATCGAGTAAAAGTTGCGAAGCTATTTTCGCCATATCCAGAAATCTTTCAACCATATAGTAAAGTGAATTCCAGCGAGTCTTAACGCCAAGAATGAATTTCTTCGTGCAACCGTCAGGAACTCCCCTTTCAATCTGAATTTTTCTCACTTTGTCTGTTTGAATCACACTATTTTTGACCCACTTGACAAATTCTCTAACTTTATGGATTATATCACTCATTTTAGTTGAAGAATATTTCACTGACCAATCTACAATCAAGTTAATTGTGTGGGCAAAGCACGACAAATGTTTCGCTTCGCCAAGGGTTTTTTTTATCGTGGCAACCATATTAGCGTCATTGTCTGTAATAGCACATGTCACTTTAGTAAGAGGTATATCCCAGCCTTTTAAAATATTGTCAAATGCATCAGATATGTAATCTGCTGTATGGTTTGATTGGAGTTCCCTGGTAGCAATATTCGCAGTGGTAAGCGCCGTTTTCTCCAAAATTGTACGGTCACACCCAAAAAACTCTTCCCGTTCATGGTTTCTGTCCATGTGTCGTGAGTCACACACAACTCGGTTGCGTTTCATATTCTTGAAACATACTGCATCTTTACGATGTCGCATTTGTCCCAGAGCAACTTCCTGAAGTGTGTCGGCGAAGGTACTCTGTAGTAAGGAGCCAGTTCCTTCATCAATTTCAAAAAACCATCCCCTTTAACATCATGGAAGGGTCGCATATCCTTACATATAAAATAAGGAATGCACAAATTTATATTGTTGTATTTCCGAAAATAGACGTTCGGAAGCATTTTCAAACTGTTTTTAATCTTATAGTTCTTATATTTTATTTAAAAGTATTAAAAATATTATATTATATTATTTTAAAATATATTTAATATCGATAATTGAAACAATGAATAACGTGTTCTATGTTGATACTTGTTGGCAGACTGACGCGCAAAACCAATTCTCAAGCGCCGCAACAATAAATTTGTCTTCAAATTATTTTTCGCTTCCGCCTTGAGCACCGCCAGTCCGGCGAAAACAAACAAGTTTGCCAACTTCACATAACTTGGATGCGCAGGGATGCCATTGAGAGCCTTTTGGGCCTTTTTAACTCTATCTATGAGCACGGTGCCGTTCCTGCGTCCTTTGGAGAATCAATAAAATTTCCAATATATAAAAAGGGTGATGCAAACGAGGTTAGTAATTACAGAGGAATCTCTTGCCTCAATACTCTGGCGAAAATCTTTACATCCCTGCTACTTTCAAGACTCAATCAATTTGTGCAGGAAAATGCGCTACTGAGTGAGTTCCAAGCTGGCTTAGGCGAGGTTATTCTGTTCTGGATAATCTCTTCATTCTTACCAATTTAATTAATATTGGGCTATCTGAGCGTGGTAGGAAGACATACTGCTTCTTCATTGACCTCAAAGCAGCGACACTGTTGATCACTCAGCGCTCTTTCTTAAATTGTTCAACCTGGGTGTATCGTCGAAATTTATGGCAACACTTAAAAAGCTCTACTCCTTTGCAGCCGCGTCAGTCCGCTGTTGTGATGAAATCTCGGAATCCTTTCAGATTTCTTCTGGAGTGCGTCAAGGTTGTCTTTTGAGTCCAATTCTTTTCAGTTTGTTCATTGACGATCTGCCTTCACTCCTTGAAGGTGGGGTAATGATTGGTGGCAGGAAAGTGAATGTTCTAATGTACGCCGACGATATTGTGTTGATATCTGACAACCCTCTAACCCTCCAAAGGAATATAAAAATTCTTGAGCTATACTGTGAACAATGGAACCTGAAAGTCAACGCAAGTAAATCCAAAATTATGGTCTTTCGCAAAGGAGGCCGACTCAAGTCATCAGAAAAGTGGTTTTACAAGGGCGATAGAATTGAAGTCGTCACAAGATACAAATACTTAGGGATGATCTTAACTCCTCGCCTTTCGTTTGTTCCTCATATTGAGGACAGAGTTGCGCAAGCCAAACTTGGCTTAAATAGAGTCTGGTCATCACTCATGAACAGTAGTGATGTGCCGCTAAGTGCTAAATATAGGATTTTTGAAGGTACAGCGCGGGTACTGGTCTGCTATGGAGCTCAAATTTGGGGCTTTCAATCGTGTGACACACTTGAGAAATTTCAGAGGTACTTTATAAAAAAGTTATTTTCTCTGCCCTCTTCCTCCCCAAATTACATGCTGTACATAGAAACTGGCATGAAACCTCTTGAATTGTTCGCTCTCCATTTGCATATTAAATACTGCATTAAAACACTTGGTTTGCCTGATCATAGACTGGTGAAAAAAGTTGCAGCGGAGGTAGTTTCCAAAAAAATCCTTTGGTTTAAGCATTGGATAACTCAATGTCAGCAGCACTCATGTATGTTTAGCGCCGAGCTAGGGGGCTTACCCAGCTGGTCCGGTCAGTTGTCACGTCTTATACCTGCAATTAACAAAACTCACATCGATCGGTGTTTAAGTCGGGCAATCGAGTCTGACAGATTTTTGCTATACAAAGCTTTAATTGTTGAGTTCGAAGACCATGTAACGGCTAATTTATCCCTTAATTTGAGCTTTACTGAAACTCGCTGGATGTTGCGTTTGAGGTGCGAGCTACTGTTCCCTAACCACAGGCCTTGGCTTACCAGAAGCTCTGAAACTGAACTGTGCCCCCTGTGTAACTGGGGTGTCCCGGAGGATATCTTCCACTTCCTGGCCGTCTGCCCTTTGTTAGCGGAGGTTCGCATGCTTCACCTCGGAAGAAGCACGCTGTCCAGGGAGGAAGTGAAGTCCTTCCTATCTGGGCACCAGGACCCACGGCCTTTGATTCAGTTTGCCCGCCACGCCTGGAGAGTTCGTTATGACTGGATTTCCGACTTCTAATCTGTCCATTCATCTATATTTTACTCTATTTTTATTATGTTTCAATAGATGAGTGAGTCCTCCATTACAGGTGCTAAATCTTCTTTTTCTCTTCATTGTACCTATACTGAATGTTATACTTAGTTTATACTTAGTTTATTCTTAGTTTTGTCAATCTTTAATCTTTAATCTTCTCTCTGTAATCTCTAATCTTTATTTACTTTTTTTTTCTCTCTTTTTTGCATACTGAGCTAACTCCGGCAGACGGCTAAGGCCATTGCTGTTAAAATATTTCTAACCTTATTCATTGTAAATATCGTAAATTGAAAATAAAAATATTATTATTATTATTATTATAACTTGGATGCGTTCGAAAATTTCAATATATGGATTCACAAAAATACAAGTACATACTCGATATTTTCCTACTTATACCTACTTGGTACTCACTTCAAAGGATCGGTTACAAAAATACTTGGTATCGGAAGGAAAGTATCGTTTCATCCCTATGCATGATAAAGAAAATGATTCGCATGATACCATGCTGTATGGAAGCAACAGTGTGCGTTGAAAGCGAATCGTTCTCTCGTGTACGGACAGGAATGAGTCATATCGAATATTTATTGCAGTGACTCAATATGTGAGGAAAATGTGCTCGTGATAGCTCAGTGGTTAGAGCATCCGCCCGGCAAGCGGAAGGTCCACAGTTCGATTCCCGGTCACGAGCATACGACAATTTTCTCCTTTCATGTTTCTTCAATTGGTGACCCCGACGTGATTTGAACACGCAGCAAAAACACTCACCAATAACAACGACAACAACACGCAACAACAGCACGCAGCAACAACACGCAAGTAACAACACTCCGCAACACGCCAGCAACAACGCTCTGCAACACGCAAGCAACACGCAAGCACACGGAATAAGCAACGCAATGGCTACAACGTGTAGCACACTTAGCGCTCTACAACAGTCGCCAAAAACATCACATAGTTCGATCTCGGTTTATACCGTCAATCTAAGGGGGAGGGGGAAGTACTGTGGCGACTCAATATGTGAGGAAACATGAAAGGAACAGAAAATGTGCTCGGGATAGCTCAGTGGTTAGAGCATCTGCCCGGCAAGCGGATGGTCAGCGATTCGATTCCCGGTCACGAGCATGTTTCTTCATTATGTATGGGGATTTCAATGGAAAATATTCGGCTACTGAGTAACGAATGTGGATCCGGATTCCTATAAGTAACATATATTCGCGTATTTCCGTATGGAAAATATTCGATTACTGATTAACGCATATGGGGGCGCATACATCATATCATTGGAAAACTATATAAAAACCAGGGGGCTTTTTGCAATGATATTACGAGCTTCACAGTAAATGTTGACCATTTGTGAAAAGTTTTTTATTTTTTTTGTCTTGAATGCGTCTTTCTTCCCATTGTGTGTGTACATTGGCAGCCAGACTATCATTCTTGTGTTACAAAACACCGTCATATTTCAATCGCTAGTAACTACGAAACTAATAATGCGATGACAACGATTGAGGTCACAATCGATAGAGCATATTTATTCGTATTTATTTTGCAGCGCCTGTTATGCCCGTGACGTCATCGGGCTGGTGTAAGCGCCTACGCATGATTGTTGTTAATTAGCGTGGCGATCAGATATTTATGAGGGTGGCGTGAGAACATCGTTAGCTAGGACGTTGATTTGGATATCATTGGAAAGAGCTTGAAAAGAGCTTAAATTGAAACAGTAAAAATATTCGACGAAAAATGAGTAAAAATCAATATTAATTTGAACAGTGAATAAAAATTAAAGAAATCATCTCAAACGTGTCGTAAGTATGCCGTAAATAATTCCAATCAGAGAAAGCTCGCATCTAATTTTATTAAAAAAACCTAAAATATCTAGTTCCGAACGAATGTCAGGGCTACGGCAGCATCGAAGAAGGTATGAAAAAACGAGGCAAACCAATAAACTTGTGACTTATCTATTCTGTAACCGTACTTCACTCTTGATAAGTACATACAAGCATGAAACACATGTTGAAATATTTTTGACGCGTAAACGTCTTTCCGCTCGATAAGTACACTGATAGCCAGTCAAACTTTTTACGTTAAAAAATACGGTCAGATTTCGATCGGTTATAACTACGAGGCCAATAATGCGACAACAACCATTGAGGTCACAGTGGATAAACTATATTTGTACGTATTTATCGTGCGGCGTTTGTTTCTCCCGTGACGTCATCGAGCCAGTGTAAGCGCCTACAAGTGATTTTTGCTAATTATTGTTTGGTAAAATTATAAATTAGTGTAGAGTGAGGACGCGTTTAGCTAGGATGTAGATTTGGTTGTCACTGTAAAGAGCTTGAAAAGAACTACCAGAACCTTAAGTGAAACAATAAAATTTTTCGCCAAAATATAAGTAGAAGCCAGTATTTAATTTAAAACCGGAAAAATGAAAGATATCGTCTCATACGAGTCGTAAATATCTGCCAAATTGAATAAAACGCAAGTCAGAGAAACCTCGCATCGAAACGAATTTAAAAAACCTCAAACATTCAGCGCTGAGCAAATGTCATAGCTACGGCAGCATCGAAGAAGAAATGAAAATAGGCGCAAAACAATAAACTTGTGATTTATCTATTTTGATGTACTAACCGTTCTACTCTATATAACCATTGTATTGAACAGATTGATTTAAGTACATACTAATAAGAAACTGTTATTATAACTGTATCGCGACGTTTTCACGGAAATTCTATGGCGCGAACCTCGTCCACGCCTTTCGGTTGTTTTATAATGGGCCATGGGTCGAAAATGACAAAAATTACACCACTCGATAGAAGCCCACCTAGTGTTCTGTAGTTGGCACCGACGAGTTTAAAATTTTTTGGAAGTTCGAAAAAATTAAAATTTAATTAAAACTTTTGGGTGATTTAATACGAAAAATTTAAATTTAAATTAAATAAAAGTAACTTGTGCACTCAAGAACCGAAATAAACATAAACAAATTGATAGAAATTCTCAGTGTTGAGTTATCGATTGCAAATCAAAGTTGTCTTCTTTGCAAAGTCAAACTTGCGCTCGATATCGTGTCCCAAAAGAACGCTGCTATAGTCAATTATTCTTTTTTAAGGTTAAAAATCCATTATCATGATTGTTGTAACCCAAAAGGAAGCAAAAATGTAATTGCCAGTTTTGATCCATGTAACAAAATTAAAATCGATCACCGATCGAAACAACAGTTAAAATCAATCAATAACTAAAGGCAAGTCAAACAAAAGAAACAGTGGGACACGAAAATCAATTATTAAAATTGAAACAATATTTTATTTTCAATCCAAATCGCAAAATAACTAATATCTAAATGGAACAACAACGTCAAAGCTAAAACAATCTTAAAAAGGGAAATTACAAAATCAGTTATAAGTTCAAAGTAATCAAAAACAATCAACAAAATCTAAAAATTAATTCAATTTAATAACAAATAAACAACAGGTACAATTTAAAAATTACAAAACTAAAATCAGTACATAAACTGAATATACAAATGGAATTGGATATCAGCAATAAAACATTTCTTACTAAACTAAAACACTATAATAAATACACTCATATCAATCTACTAATATCATCATTATCATTATCATTCCAAAAATCTATCATTATCCGATAATCGAAGGGCAAACTATAAACAAAACCGAAACTCTTTTTTTCAATAAATAAATACTCAATATCGAACGATAAATCGATTCACAATTTAAATCGCACGGCGCGCGTCAACAATCTAGCGTGATGACGCCACGTCAAGAAATATTCTCTCACAAAGTGATAATCCTGATCACAGAAATGCACTGATCAAAAGGAATTTGCCCGGCCGCTAGCGCAACGAATAAAATGCAGATGAACATCCCCGCACAAAAATGCCTGGTAGGCGGAATTCGATCGACTCTTATTTCTACGAACGCGTCACTCCCCCAATAGAATGCCAGGTCAGCTGATATAAAACACAAAGAATCCTTAACTACTATCTGAGCAATACAGAATGTACCCGAAGTAAGCCCCTTTCAACGGAATTATGTTCGCATGCACCTAAACAACGATATTCCCATGAATAAAATTTTTTCCACGCCAGCAATTTCGTCTGGGATACCTGCGCTGGAATTTCAGAAATATGGAAATAATAATTACGATGTGTACACGTGCGAGAAAATTGACTGCACGCTTGGCCTGGAATACGCTGGAACCGTGGGACATTCTCGCGATGGAAAATTGCCGCCAAAGCGCGAAAATTTAATATAACAGGATAGCATCTTAGAGGAGTATCGTCATCGTCAAGTGAATCAACGACCCAAAGAAGGCACAGCACAGCCAGCAAAGGAACTGAAGTCAAGTTCGGAGCCTTACTTCCGAAGAAAACTCCAAGAACCACACAGAGCGCTTATTCTAGCAGGTACCAAGGAGGCCAGACGTGAAGCCAGCCGACGCATAAACGAATTGAAGATGGAACGGAGAAACTTGAAAAGGACATTGAAACAGTCAAAGAAGTAAGGAGCACATAACAGTCCAGAGTTTATGTTCTAGTTTCCATGTTAATTAAATAAATGAAAGCTTTAAAATCATTGTAAAAGACTTAATTGTAGAAATAAAATATTTGTACTCTTTCTCTCTGTGTACCATTGTGAGCGTGGTCCCAATCAACCCGAATTTTTGGTGCTACTGTGTGTAAAACACTTTGCTCTTAAACATTTTGTCCATTAGACACTTTAAATGTTTCGAAATAAAACACTTGCTAGACACTGAGATTTGCAGTGCTTACTAGCGTCACTTCTTTCCATAGCCTCGCTGAATGTAATCGGTTCATCACTTTCATTTGATTGTACGTTGTTGCACTTATAGAAAAACGTTCGTTTTCTTGCACGCTTGCTTCTTTTTTCTCCTCTTGAACAATAAGTTTCTACCAATAGACATTCTTCATTGTTGCATGGTAAGTACTCACTGTCACTGTCGCATTCTGATCCATCCTCTACAGCACTGTTTGTATGAGTCATCTCTGTCGTTTCATCTAACCCAGTGGTTAACTCGCTCACGTCTGTCCCAGGGCTACTATCTAGTAAGAAATCTTCTTCCATATTTATTCACATTATAGGTTCTTCTTCCTCACCTTCCTTCACTTGAATTTTCTTTTTTATACCATCTTGGTTTAAGAAAACAACATCTCTCTTTGTCTCCACTGTGCTGTTATGTGAAAAATAAATTCTATATCCTTTCACATCCTCTTCGTAGCCAACCATCAACCCTTTGTCACCTTTTTTAACCTATTTCTTCCTTTTTTCCTTCGGAATGTGAACATACACTTCACACCCGAAGACTTTCAACTGATTAATATCAAATCATTTGTTTGTCCATACTTCACATGGAGACCTACCCTTTTCGTGACTCCTTCCAGTTCTATTCAAGACAAATACCGCTGTATTAATTGCTTCTGCCCACACTTTCTTTGGTACATTCCCTTCATGTAACATCGTCCTTGCCACTTCCACCGTCCTATTTTCTCTTTCAGCCTTCCAGTTCTGCTCTGGTGTATAGGGTACTGTTGTTTGGTGTATTATTCCACGACTTGAAAACATTTCCTTCACTGTTTTGTTCACAAATTCAAGGCCGTTGTCGCTTCTAAACATCTTCACTCTATTTCCAGTTATATTTTCAGCTTTATTTATGAAATTTTCACCGCAATGTTTGATTTCCACTTTTATTTTGAGGAAGTACACACTCCTGAAGTTAGAATAGTTATCCTTCAATATTACAAAATATCTGGATCCACCAACAGACGCTTCTTCCATTGGGCCACAAGTATCCGCATGGATCAGTTCAAATGTCCTTGAACTGATATTTTCACTTTTGCTGAATCGCAATCGATGTATTTTTCCCGTCAAGCAGCTTTCACACTCAGGATTAGTAGTCTGCTTCACATGAAAATTGTTTCTGTGCAGGATGTCTTTCACGTAAACAAAGTTTTAATGCGCCAGTCAGTTGTGCCATTCAATTTGGTCATTCTGCACTGATTTTGCAATGCTTGCAATCTCGCAATCACGTTTGCAACGTAATTCTAAATAATATGCACTTCCAATTCATTCTGCCACTGCACGAAGTTCATAACACTTGTATATTGTGCAAGTCGTTTCATCCAGAGGACATAACCTTTATCCGTAATGCGATTGACTGACAACAGGTAAGTTTTCAATTCCGGAACATACAACACATTGTCTATGACCGTATTGATCCATTCGATTCCGTTCGAAACTTGTACCGCTGCCTGTCCGCACCCTACGGTACTTATTACTGCGCCACCACCAACGGTCACTGGTTTTCGCGAGGTACTTGAAAATGATGTAATTAACGCGCGATCTCGACACATGTGCTCACTGGCACCAGAGTCCACAAACCATTTTAACTTATACAGCTCGTGTGACGAGTTAAACACTACAAATGCATTATTCTTCATTTTGTTTTCAGTCTCACTATCTTATTGTTTTCTAAACCGACACTGCGCCCTATAATGTCCAAACCTTCCGCAATAGAAACAGTTATTATTATTTTTCACTTTTTCCTCGCTGTTATATTTAATATTTTTGCAGTCGCTTTGATAATGTTCACTTTTACCACACTTATAACATTTTATAGGTCTTTTATTTTTCACGGCGAACGTTGATGAGGATGAAGTTTGCTGGGACTCCTGATTTCTTTCTTTCACCCTTCTTTCAATCAATAATCTGGCAATCAAGTTCTCAATGGTTTGCTTATCATCAGGTGCTGATTCCCATGCTGACACGAAATGTTTGTATTCATCAGGCAGTGAAATTTATATATTCGTAATGACAAATTTGTCAGAGATTTGTTCGCTCATCTGTTTTAATTGATTTTCCATATCTTGGATCTTGAATAAGAAAACTGACATGTCGATGCCTTTCTCGTACTTGTCCTGGAAGAATCCCTGTTGTATAATGTGTACACTTGTTTCCGTCTTTTGCTCGTAAACGCTTTGCAGTTTTCTCCACATTTCAGCGGAACTCGTGCATGTGATAATGTGTAACATGGTCTCTCCCGTCTTCCGTCATCTTTAGCTTCCCATGCAGATTTTCCAGCAGCACCTGCGGGCTTCACACGTTGCCCCTCCACAATATCCAGCCAACCGTGACCTCTTAACAGCACTGTTGCTTGAAACTTCCAGATGTTCCAATTTTTTGAACCCTCTAGCTTGATCCCGTTGACGTTTTTGTTATAACTTCCCATCTTCCAACGTCGTTCACAATCCAGAACACGTTTTCCTTCTCGCCGATAATGTAACCACGCTAGCAACTAACCTCACTTCCTTCTCGCCGGTAAATGACTAATAACTCCGATAATTTTTTTCAATTTTCAAAAAATTACCACGCAGGATTATTCGTCTGGGCCCATAACCTGATGTTGTTTTCAAATAAAAATCTGAGTTTTGCTAGTAAAAACTATATTTGATTCTTCCTACATTTTTACTACAGACCACACGCGTCGCCGGAAATTCTTATCAACTAGAAGTTCAATATAGCATTGCTATACAGGTTACATACTTGGGAAATTACCCGAATCCCATAGTAACCAGTTAAGGAAGCACGCAGTGAAAGCGCCTTTCTTCTCATTGAGTATGACGCGATAACAACGGTTGAGGTCACAGTGGATGGAACATATTTGCACGTATTTATTGTGTGGCACTTGTTTTTCCCATGACGTCATCAGGCTAGTACAAGCGCCCACACGTGATTGTTGTTTTGACGTGAAAACGTCTTTCTTCTCGTTAAGTATGTACATTGGTAGCCATTCTAACATTCTTGTGTTACAAAACACCGTCATTTTCCAATCGCTAATAACTATGAGACCTATAATGCGATAACATCGGTTGAAGTCACAGTGAATGGAGCATATTTGTACGTATTTACTGTGTGGCGTTTGTATTGACAGTGACGTCATCGGACTAGTGAAAGCGCCTACGCGTGATTGTTGTTTTTGGTTTTGCGTAAAGTAATTTATGAGTGTAGCGTGAGAACGCGTTTACCTGGGAAGTTGATTCTGGTATCATTGTATAAAACATAAAAAGCGCTATCAGGACCTAAAATAAAACATTAAAAATATTCTCCGAAATATAAGCAAAAATCGGTATAAATTTAAAAATGGAAAAAAGTGGAAGATTTTGTCTCACATGAGTCGTAAATATGATTCGAACTGTGAAACACTCAAATCGAAGAAAACCCGCATCAAATCGAGTATTCAAAATCAAAAATGTCTAGTGCCGAGCAAGGGCGAGAGCTACGGCGGCATCGAAGAAGAAATAAAAAACGGCGGAAAACAATGAACTTGTGATTTATCGTTACCGCACTACTCTCCATAATCCTTGAAATGAATCGTTTGATAATTAAAGTACGAATTATCACGAAAACCTTTTTGCAATTTTTTGACGAAAAAAAGGCCTTTCCCTCGTTAAGAAAGGCCTTTCCCTCGCATCGTGGGTACGCCGTGAAGCGTGAGAGCATGATCATGTAGGACATTCGTTCGGGTGTCTTTGTAAGGAGTTTTTAGAAGAACCACCAGGACCTGAAGTAAAACAATAAAAATATTCGCCAAAATATAAGTAAAAATCGCTATTAAATTGAAAATTGAAAAAAAAATTAAAGATATCGTCGCATATGAGTCGTAAATATGCGCCGAATTGAATAAAATGCAAATCAGACAAAGCTTGCATCAAAACGATTTTAAAAAAACATTAAATGTCCAACGCCGAGTAAATGTCTGAGCTACGGCAGCATAAAAGGAGAAATGAAAAAAGCACAAAAAATAAACATGTGATTTATAATTTCTGTCGTCATACCAGCCTATATAACCATTGTAGAAGAGATATTGATTTAAGTACATACTAATGAGAAAAACTTATTGTAATTTTACCCGAAAATTTCCACGGCAAATGTACGGTGTGGACCTCGACTAGGCCTTTCGGTTTTTTTAGCGTTGTGTGAGCGTATTTATGAGTGCAGCGTGAAAACGCATTAAGCTAGGCTGTTGATTAGAGTATCATTGTAAAAACCATGAAAAGAGCTACCAAAACCTAAAGCAAATATTAAAATATTAATGCAAAAATGGGTTTGAATTTGAAAATATAAAAAATGTGGAAGATCTAATATAAACGTAATTATGCACCGAATTGTAAAAAACTCAAATCGGAGAAAACTCGCATGAAAACAAATATTAAAAACAAAAATGTTTAGTGCCGAGCATGTGAGAGCTACGGCGGCATCGAAGAACTAGAAAAACGACGTAAAACAAAGAATTTGTGATTTATCTACTCTGTTACCGTACTACTCTCAATAATCCTTGTAATTAATAGTTTGATAGTTAAAGTACATATTATTACGAAAATTTTGTCGCAATTTTTTTGACGTTAAAACGTCTTTTCGCTCGTTAAGTACACTGATAGCCAGTCAAACTTTCTTGCGGTACAACTTACTGTCAGGTTTCAATCATCAATAGCTACGAGGCTAATAATGCGATAACAACTGTTGAGGTCACAGTGGATACAGAATTTCTGTACGTGATTAACGTGTGGCATAAGTTTTGCGCGTGACGTCATCGGGGTAGTTCACTTACGCATGATTGTTGTTAATAAGCGTTGCGTAAAATTATAAATTAGTGTAGCGTGAGAACGCAATCACGTAGGACGTTCATTCGGGTGTCATTGTAAGGAGTTTGAGAAGAGCTACGAGGGCCTGAAGTAAAACAGTACAAATAATCGCTGAAGTATAAGTAAAAATCGGTATTAAATTGAAAATTGGAAAAACCATTAAAACTATTGGCTCATGTCAGTCGTAGATATCAGCCGAATTGAATAAAACGGTAATCAAAGAGAGCTTGCATCAAATCGCATTCGAAAATTCTAAAGTGTCCAGTGCCGAGTAAATGGCAGAGCCACGGCAGCATTAAAGGAGAAATGAAAAAGCATGATTAAATAAGCATGTGATTTATCTTGTATAAGAGACATTGATTTAAGTACATACTTACGAGAAACACTTATTATAATTTTATCCCAAAGTTTTTGTCGGGGATTTAGTTTTTATGTGGAAGCGAAAGACCTTTCTCTATAGCTATGTACTTTAATTTTAAAATGAATGTTTACAGTTGCTTAGTTGATTCGAGACTGAATATTATCGACACTCCGAAACGTCCAAGTCTGTTTCTCTTTGTTGATCATGGAGATTTTTGCTCTTAAGCAAATGATGCTCTCTTCAACACTCCCTCTCATCATTTGTCTTATAGTAAATATTATATATTATATAATAAAACTAGCTGTACCCGCCCGCTTTGCTGGGCATTACGTAAAACTGCTTATTTTTTGTATACTGTATATGTTGATACTATATATGTGTTGTTTTTCTTTAGTTATAGATTTTTGATTCTTAGCAGTTATCTTTTGATTGTAACATAAGTTCAAAAACTTCCAAAAAAACTTTGACTTTTTCAACAATGTTTTTATTAACGTTTGGCTACAAATTTTCGCCGTAAAATGGATAATAAATTGAAAGTATGAATAGTGCTTAATAAGAAAATGAGAAATAAACTTAAAACAACTATTCAAGCACTCTTTCAAAAAGAGACAATTTTGGAATTATTACTAAACTTTACAGCACCTATTAATTTTAAAGTTACAAAAAAATTGAAATATAGTAGTTATAAGAAATCGAAATTTATCCTATGTTCGGTGGCAACAATGAAACAAATAAGGATTTATAGATTGCCGGTTGAAACTCAAATAAAACTGGTTAACTTTTTGCTGTTCTTCGATTAGTACCGGATGTAAATTTTTTATGGCACAGTAATATTTGAGAGGCTAATCCGATCCGATCGGCCACATGAACAATACGCCCACGTTAGCCGTGTAAATTTATTTTCGGCGAATTTGTTGAAAAATATTACTTTCTTCTACTTACAAAAAAAGTTAAGGTTTAATCACAGACAAAATAATTTACCAGATGTCGCGATCCCATATGACTCTCTACCCATTTTTTTCCAACATCACACACGTAACAGCAGACAAAAGATCCATGGGCCGTATGCGCCTTTGACCGTCTTTAACGTTTAAAGAACAGACAGTGCGCGAATTGATGTTGATGTTTGATTGTCAAATAGGGAATGAGTGATCACAATAACTGGAAGGGGGCTGATACAAAATTTCGCGGATGGAACACAATGTACATGTACACACAATGCACACAATTCTGATGTTCTGAAATTTGCACAAAACAAACACAAACAAAAATGTGTACCATTGGAGAGTAAAATTTACTCAAAAATTTCTGTTTTCTGTGTAATAGTATTTCTATTGATTTAAAGAAAAAATATACAAATTGAGTTTCAAATATATAAAAAGTTACAAAATTTTTCCGAAAAACGCGAGATTTTGCGTTTACGAATTTTAATCTGAATTTTATCATATATCATAACTTTTGTTTGGACACATTTTTAAAAACTCAATTCAGAGAAAAAAGATGGATTGAAAAATTTAGGAAATTTAAAAAAAATGGGGGTCGGTCATACGTATGAACTCCGTAGGACACTTCGTTTAGCCGCTAGGAACAAAAAATCGTTAAAAATTCATAATCTGAATTTTATCAATTTTCCGATCTTTTGAATGCATACCTTTAAAACCTAAATGTAGAAAAAAATGATGTACGAAAAAAAGGTAGGAAATGTCAAAATAGGGGGGGTTGGTCATACATATGAACCCCGTAGGACGCTTCGTTTAGCCGCTACGGGCAAAAAACCGTATGAAATTCAAATTTTTGCCGCAAAAGAACCCTTCAAACCGGAAGAAAATTGGTCAACTTGGGATTCAAAGTTAGGAAATTTAAAAAAAATGGGGTTCGGTCATACGTATGAATTCCGTAGGACGCTTCGTTTAGCCGCTAGGAACAAAAAATCGTTAAAAATTTAAAATCTGAATTTTATCAATTTTCCGATCTTTTGAATGCATACCTTTAAAACCTTAATGTAGAGAAAAATGATGTATGAAAGGAAGGTAGAAAATGTCAAAATAGTGGGGGTCGGTCATACATATGAACCCCGTAGGCCGCTTCGTTTAGCCGCTACGCGCAAAAAACCGTTAAAAATTCAAATTTCTACCGGAAAAGAACCCTTCAAACCGGAAGAAAATCGGTCAACTTGGGATTCCCGGAAACTATGATGTCCTACAATCTGAAACTCAAAAAAATATTTACCATTTTCCACCAATTTCAACAAATCTATCTGCTACGGGTTTAATGAACCAAAATTGTATTGAATAACCCGAGAAAAATTTGTAGAAAACAATTAAAACCGGCTCTACGGAAATACAGGGTGTCAAATCATAGAGAATTCTTGAGAGAGAGCTTTTGTTCCGATTTGCAAAAGCGGAAAGTAACGGTTCTCTAATACGCAAGTAAAGGTTGACGTTTTCGTATTCGAGATGGGCATAAGAAGATCCAAAAATAAATCAATCCCCATTTCCTAATCGAAAACCACATGACATGAAGTCGCATCCATCTCTAGTATGAATCCATGGATGGATTTCATATCAAGAGAAAGTGTACTTTGCTTCTTAAGAAAAATAAATGAAGAGAGATCGTGCAATCAACAAAATGCCGAAAAGTTCTCTCGAATACGTCTCATATTTAAGAGAGAGGGAGTAACCGCTAACAATGCGATAATTGCCCGATCTCTCTTCATTTATTAAGCTTAAGCGCTAAAGTCGACTTCTTCTTGGATGGGTAACGCTATGTATTCGAGAGCCACGATTTGATTCCCGTTTTCATGATCTTCTTCGTTTCTCTCTGAGAAATATTTGGCGTGACGGAGCGACAATAATTGCACGATCTCTCTTATATTCTAAAGTAGATTTTCTCTTGAGAGTTATTCATGGATACAAATCATTGTTTTCATATCAAGAGAACTCTACTTAAAATTAAGAGATATTATGAAATCAAACTACCGAATTGTCCTCGCGAATACAGTTCATGCTCAAGAGAGTGAGAGAAATCGGTAAAAATTTGTACTCGAGAGAAACGATCGCTCTTAATTTCTTTATTTCAAGCTTTCGCACGGAAGGAAGATGCTCTCTTAAAATCAAAACGACCAAAACTTTAAAACTACCATATCTCGTAAAGTTTTTGGCGAATTTCTTTGAAACTTCACAAAAACATTCTCCTTCTAATCTATATATAAATAGGCGACACGTTTTTTTGTTATCCCTTTTACAGGAAACCAGGTGGACTTAACTGGATAAAAATTATACCATTCGAAAGATTAATTCTTCCTCTATGTGCATCACTTAATTTTTTTACTTAAATTTAATTATAAATAAGTTTAATTTTGAATTGAAATTAAAAAATTCAATGGGATAGTATGTGTAAGTTGAGCACACCCATAGCGTAAATGATGCTCTTGGGAAGAATGTGTGCGTGTGATTGTTTTGATTTTTGCCTGAAGATATGCAACCATATGATGATTTTTGGTTTGTGTCCCTAATATGTGGGAAGTACTAAATAAGTTGAAAATCAAACCAAATGGATCAATCTTCTAATGGGGACACAAACCAAAAAGATTAACATATAATTGCATTCCTCTACGAAAAAATTAAAATATAGAACATATGTACTTATTTAATATTATCATTGGCCTAGCCTACCATTTATGACAAATACGTGTATTGTTTCCACTCAAACGTATTATCTTTCCCAATGATAATGTGAGGGGTGAGGAGCAAATGCAGCCATATCACAGACAATAAACGCAAAAAAGACCCAGGCGATATACTTCACCCATAAGTCAAACTTTAACCCAGCACCAGTAAAAGTCGAGGGTATTCCGATACCTTGGGCTCCAACCGCCAAATATCTCGGCCTTAAATTCGATAAACGCCTCACCTGGAGACAACATATAAATGAAAAGAGATTGATTTGCGGAAGGACAATAGACAAACTACAACCACTACTGACAAGAGGACGACTGAACACCACCAACAAACGTTTGCTGTACATTCAAATAGTACGACCATGTCTACTATATGGATGTGTAGCACTCGGAAAACTGAACAGACGTGAACAAAAAAGACTGGAGACGGGTCAGAACCGCGCCCTTAGAAAAATCTTCAAAATCCCATGGTTCATAAGAAACAACGACATCCGCAGGGACCTACAAATAGACAAAACGGACAAATACATACGAGACAGAGCAGTCAAACTGTTCGACATAATTGACAACCACGCAAACCAAGCCATGGAGATTTTGAAGATCCCTAGCCACCCACGTCACCGGCATAAGGACTTGCGACTTATAATAAACAATATATAAATTAGGGAAAAAAAAAAATAAAAAAAAAAAAAAAAAATAAAAATAAACACATACAAATAAATTAATGAAACAAAAAAAAAAAAAAAAAAAAAAAAAAAAAGCCAAAGTAAGAGTGGGATAATCCACATCCACAGCCCAAATAAGAGCAAAGGTACCTACCAGCTCTAGGAAGACCTCCAAATGACTCGAATATCACAGACAATAGGCGTATGTTCATTCTTTTGCTTTTTGCCTTGAAGAAGGCAATCTTTGGCTAATAAAATTGCATTCTTCCAGACAAAAGCCAAAACAATGAACATTTGGCCACAGACAATAATATGGATGCATTACCACAGATAAATTTAAAGCCATCGTTTGCTAATATCATTATTTTTTGCTATTTTGATAAAAATATATGCAAATTTTATATAAAAACTCAAGAAAGTCATCATTTTAAAGTTACATATCTCTAGAAAACGCGAACATAACTTTCACAAATATTCATGGAAAGCGAGCAAATTTCTGAATTTTATCATATTTCCTAATATTTCTATGGATCCACATTCAAAAACATAATTTGGAGAAATATGATGTATGGCCAAATAATGGGGAATGGTCATATATATAAAACTCCTAGAATGCTTTGTTTAGCTGCTACGAGCCAAAAACTATTAAAAAAGTGTTGGTTATGAGGAACTTTAAGATCTTTTTGAATTCGCAACCGCATGCGCTAGGTTTCTGACAGTTGTAGGTGGGGCCTCATTCAATAAAGCTGTACGTTGACGTGCTGAAAGAGATTAAATGACTGCTACTGGAGTCTGAACTAAATCACCTGTTTACTGACAATGCTACTGTATATGGAAAGCCATGCGCGAGCTATTAGAGTGAGCATAGCGAACGAAGGGGGTTGGCGAGCGAAGCGAGCAGGGGGCGTCCCCCTAGTAACAGTAAATCCTACTAAACTTCATAAAACTTGTCCCGGTAGATCCGGAGTTTTGCCGCGACAAACTTTTGAAAAAAGATCTTGTTTTATATATATAAGATATGGATAATTGATTTTAATTTATTACAAGCATAGATCTGAATTTCAGGAATTTGTCTCTAGTTAATGCTTTTGTGAATGGATCTGCTAGCTGTTTTTCGGTGCATATGGATTTAACATTCACTTCATGATTTTCTTGTTTTTCGCAGGTATAAAAGTATTGTGTTTCAATATGTTTAGTTCTTCTTATTGCTTGTGGAGTTTCTACTAAGTTGACTGCTCTTTGATTATCGCAGAAAATTACTGTAGGATGTGATTGTTCTTGTCCTAGATCTTGCAGCAATCGTCTTAGCCAGATAGCTTCTTTCGTTGCTGAGCACAGAGCTATGAACTCTGATTCTGTGGAACTGGTTGCTACTGTTGATTGCTTTCTAGAGCTCCATGCTATGGGGCCGTTGTTTAGGAAACAAACCCAACCAGTGGTGCTTTTTCTTGTATCTGGGTCACCTGCCAAATCTGCGTCGCAGAACATGTTGACATTTATTTCCTTTGTGCCTGTTGGAAAGACGATCCCGTGTGACCTTGTTCCTGACAAATATTTGAATATTCTTTGAATGCCAATCCAGTGTGTGTGTTGAGGTTTTTCAATATATCGACTATATCAGGTCTTGTGCATGTCATTAAATACATGAGTGAGCCTAGTGCTTCGCGATAGGGATATTCCTTCCTTTGATCTACATCGTCAGTTGTTTGTGTGAATTTTATGCCGGGGTCGGCAGGTATAGATACTGGTGTACTCTTGTCGTGATTAAATCTTTTTAGGATCTTTTCTATGAATACGTTTTGATGTATTTTTATTTTTCCTTTATCTACTTCCTTTTAGATTTGCATGCCGACAGAGTATTCAGCTTGTGCATATGTAATTTCAAATGTTCTGTTCAGTTTTGCTAGCCATTCATTTAGTACTTCTTCTTCATTGCAGCACAGTAGTCCATCGTCTACATACAGCGCTAAAAGTATGAGTGTTTTGTCACTTTGTTTTGAATGAAATACGCAAGGATCAGCTTTTGATTGTGTCAGGCCGTTTTCACATAAGTACTTAACAATCTTGATGTTCCATTGCCGTGGTGCCTGCTTCAGTCCATATAGGCTTTTCTTCAAGAGACAAACTTTCCCGTTTACTTCAAAGCCGTATGGTTGCTCCATGTAGATGTCTTCAGTGAGGTCACCATGTAAGAAGGCTGTTTAACGTCGAATTGATACATATGTAGATTAAGTGCTGCTGAAATTCCCAGTATTGCTCTTACTGATTGATATTTTACTACTGGTGCGAATGTAGCTTCATAATATATTCCGTATGTTTGACTGTATCTTTTGGCGACTAATCTGACTTTGTATTTATCAATTGTTCCATCGGCTTTATACTTCTTTCTAAATACCCATCTATTTCCGATAACTTTCCTGTTTGTTGGTCTGTCAACGAGTATCCAAGTGTTATTTTTCTCTAGCGAATCAAGTTCGCTGTGTATAGCTTCAATCCATTTTTCGGAATCTTCAGTTTCCAATATTTCTTCTAAACGTGTAAGTTCTGTTTCGGTGATACATGCTTCGGCTAGTGATGATTCGTCTTTTGCGATACTCCCTCTGGATCTACATAAATTTCGCTTAGGGTAAGGATCACGAGGTATTGGAAGTCGTGGATTTTTATATTTTGTTTTATTTTAAGCTTGTTGATTAACATCTTCCTGTTCGGTAAACACGTCACTTTGTTCGATTTCTTCTCCCTCTTTTTCATTTATTTCCTTGGATTCTGTACTTTGTTTGGATTTTTCAATAACGATGTGAGCCGAATTATTTTTACCTTCGTTGAATATCACGTCTCTGCGAATTAATATGTCCTTAGTCGTAGGATTGTATAGACGATGCGCTTTATTTCCATCACTGTACCCGACGACTTAACATTTTTCTGAATTGCGTTGCCATTTAGTACGTAGCTGCTTGGAGATGTGAGCGTAGCAGTGAGAACCGAAAATCCTAAGATGCTCGATTGATGGTTTTGAGCCAAACCATTTTTCGTAGGGTGTATGTCCGTTTAGTGTTTGTGAAGCAGTTCTATTCCTTACGTAAACGGCTGTATTTGTAGCTTCTCCCAAAAGAAATTGTGGTAGGTTATTTGTGTGAAGCATAGCTTTAGCTGACTCAATTATTGTCCTGTTTTGTCTTTCTATGTATCCGTTTTGTTCTGAAGCTCTCGGTGTAATTACATCGTGTTTGATTTGTTTGACAAAAGAAGTTCTTTTACCAAAGTGTTGCAGAACTCTTTGCCGTTGTCTGTCCTCAGCCGTTTTATCTGGTGTCCGTCAGCTTGAACATCGGTAATAAATTGCCTTAAGCTTGAGAATACATCTGTTTTGTCCTTAAGAATATATACAAAACAGTACCTCGAGTAATCATCCTTGAGCAGTAAGAAATAGTTGCCTCCACCAATTGATGGTACACTCATCTTTCCGCATACGTCTGCATGAAATATTTCCCCTGGGATTTTTGATCTTCATGCATCTGCCTTAGGAAATTCGTTACGATGCTGTTTCGCATGAACACATCCTTCACAGAACGGATCTGTGGAGCCAAATTTAATATTGTTTAAACCTTGAACTACCTGTTTTTGTTGCATTTGTCGCAAGGTGCGGAAGTTTACGTGTCCTAATCTTTCATGCCATGTCATTATGGTATCACAAACAGCTGTGTGTAATTCTGCTGCTTCAAATGTATGTAATTATACAGAGTTCTGTAATTTATACAGATTTCAGTTCTGTAATTTTTTCAAACACTGCACGTTGTTCTCCTTCTTCAAAAGTAACACGAAAACCATTTAAAAATGATCTCAGTATGGACACTAAATTCAGTTGGTACGTATAGAACGTCTGTTAAAATTGCTGTAGTTCTTTCGCCATTTTCACTTGGAATAGTGACGTGAATATTCCCTTTTACCTCTCGGACTTATTTGGCGTCCGTCACCTACTCGAATTAAGAAGGAATTTTCTGGATACGAAACGAAGTTGCGAAACCACTCTCACTCTCTCTTAAAACTCATATGCTTAGTTGCACCGGAGTCAGCATACCAGTAATTTTCGTTGCGAATTCTCTTTAATTGCGTCTTTTCAATATTCAATAAATATGGTCTGTCGGTCGGTGGTTGTTTGGATTCGTTTCTTCCGTTTTCGTTTGCTGTGACTATCATGGTGTGGGATCTGTTGCTTTTCTGATCGTTAATTCGTTTTCTGCACTCTCTTGCCCAATGACCAATTTTATTGCAGTAATTGCACTTGCCTTTCCTTGTGTTTGTATCACGACTTGCTGTGTTATCTTTCCAATCGGATGACTGTGATTGTTGAGGTTTGTATTTGTAGAGTTTCGGTTTTTTCTTTGCGAAGTAGGCTTCAGATTTAATATCTTGAAATGTGTTTTCTCTTACTGCTAGCAATGTCTCTTCGTTCACCAGATGATCCGTTAGCTTTTCAACTGTTTGCTGTGCACGAGGTACTGTATGCCAAGCCGTTCGCACGTGGTCGCACGGAAGGCTACCCAAGATTTTTGCTATAATTACCAATTCTTGTTGTTCAAGATTCATATCTTTTAGCCTTTCAGCGAGCGATACTATTTTAGCAATATGATCGGCCATTTTTTCACCTTCGTCCATTTTACAATTAATGAAGCGATCCAGCAGAATTTGAATAGATTGATCGCTTTTTTCTGAATGAACGGTCTGTAGTCTTGACCACATTTTTGCAGCTGTGTCGCAGTCGGCCAGGTATTTTAACTGTTCCAGCTCAAGTCCTCGCATCAGAAATGCTTGAGCTTCAGCGTCTTTGCTATCCCACGTTGCGCCGTTTGCTTCTGTACGTTTTTCAGTACCCAAAATATATGGCTTTAGTTTATTTTCAGTCATATATATCTGCATTTGGCTTTTCCATAAGTGGTAGTTAGTTCCATTAAAACGGTGAATTTGATATACTTTCGATTCGGCCATGGTTTGTATTTCTTCGATCGTGATTGAGTCTAATTCTCGTGATCGGATTGGGATGTCGACAGTGAGGAGTCTCTATTTATTGTGATCTCGTAAAACGCGGAGTCTTCTATGTTGTCTTTATTGTTGGTTTCTTTGTTATCCATTAACTTATTAACACTCGCGAATTAATCACTCTCACTGGGCCCATAACCTGTTGGGGATTTAGTTTTTGTGTGGAAGCGAAAGACCTTTTTCTATAACTATGTACTTTAATTTTAAAATGAATGTTTACAGTTGCTTAATTGATTCGAGACTGAATATGATCGACACTCCGAAACGTCCAAGTCTGTTTCTCTTTTTTGCTCTTAAGCAAATGACGCTCTCTTCAACAGTTTTCACGGAAAATCTACGGCGCGGACCTTGACTGTGCCTTACAGTTTTTTTTGTTAGTTCATTTTCACTGAAATTGCATTTCCGTTCTCACAGTAATGGAGACGCGTGTTCAAAAATTTACTAATTTTCAATATTAAGCATAATTGAACTTTTGTGATTGAACCTGCAATTTAAGCAAGTTCAATCACACCTTGTGACGGCGGCCGGAAACACATGATTGTTGAGGTAAGCTAGTTTAATTTTATAAATTCAATAATTAGTAATAAATTCATTCAGTTGATATTGAGTCGCGTAAGAAGTAGCTCGAAATGATATTGTTTGATTTTAAAGATTGTCAAAGTTCAACAATTTTGTAAGAATCGGTGTGAGTGCTAAGTGTCTATAGAATTATACTCCCGAGAGGAAGAAGATTTTAGTAAGATTAGATTTTAGTGTCTCAAAACCTTTCATGAGGCTGGGAAGGGATCTAAGCTCATAATAGAAAAGTCTGCAGACATTAAACCTTAAAATCAGGGGAAGTGCTGGACCAAAATCAACCAGACATCATTACCCACAAATCAGGTGAAGTGCTGGACCAATATCACTAACAGCGTGTACAAACACAAATACTAGTGTACCAGACACTTAATTTAGACGAGTGCTGGACGCAGAAACTTAAAGGGCAGAAAACAAGTTGCCAATATTCCACCATAAGACAAGATTGACAAACAGTAGGCTTAGAATCAATAACGATCAATAATCGACAAACCGAGAGCAGAGCTGTAACCATCATGGACGAAATAGCTTACATCAAAGAATTCGATGGCAATAGGAACCACCTCACACAGTTCATCAACGGCGTAGGCAACCATCTGGGAGGTGTCAGCGGACAAGGAAGAAAAAACCTAAGGCAGCTTATCTACAACTCAAAAATCGTCGGCAGAGCAAAGGAGCTCCATCTCCACAACAATCCAGAAACCTGGGAACAAGCAAGAGATCTCCTCAAACAACACTTCAGGCCGATAATAAATTGTAAGAAAGTCACTAGGAAAATAACATCATTAAGAGTAAGTTCAATTTTTGATTTAAATTGTAAAATAGAAGGAATGAGTCAGGACATAAATACTTTTGAAACGACATATGAAACTAATCCAAGTCAAACAGGAGATAGTTTATATTCACTGTTAACTTGTCGAATAAAACAAATAGTGTCAGGAAATTTATGTAGGGAGATTGAGCCGAGTTTAACATACATAAAATAAATATGAATATTGTACTCGTATGTCGGATATGATTACCCTAATATCGAAAGAGATTTCTTCCATGACAATAAAAGAAATAAACCAAGCGAATAATACGCCCTACAAAAATTTTTTGCAAATAACGACAAATCTGATCACTTTAACAATAACCACAGAACAAACTCACATCAATTTAGGAGTAATAATAACTCACATTTTAACAATACAGCAAATTCTGAACAAAACAGACAATCTAACTTTAATCCCTCAGGACAAATTAGGAACGCTTTCCAACGACCAGAACCAATGGACATAGACCATTTAACACATCGCAATCCCCCTGAAATAACACAAAACGAAGAAGTTCAAAATATTGACCTCGAGTTTTTTCTAAATTAGGCCTCGGAACAAAAATTTTTATAAATCTAGCTACCTATAGATACTAAAATATATAAATGTTTAATTGATACTGGTTCCACCATGAATATAATAAATTCCTCAAGAGATAACTGTTCAACATATAAAGTCTATGAACGCATAAATTTAAAGTTACAAACAATAAATAACGTTACGACAGAAGTAGTAGATAGAATTATTACAAGTATTCCAACAGAGTTTAATTTCGACCAAAAAGGAGCCACAAGATGTTACAAACGGGATTTAGGTGATTTAAACCATATGATATCCTGATTGGTATGGATCTTTTAAGCAAAATTGTCAAAACACTTGATTTTGATAGTAAATATATTGTTCTTAACAATGGATCCAAATTGCCTATGTCGTCTGACAACGAAGCAACTCTTGATTGTTTCAAGCTCAATACAAATGAGACAGATGTCGATTTAGATCACCTAAACGGCGAAGAAAAACGGGAAATAAAATCCCTACTCAACAAATATAAAAATGTTATTTATAAAGATGGAGGCCAATTAACAAATACCAAGTCAATAACTCATGAAATTAGAACAACAGTCGAGCAACCAATATACGCGAAACTGTATAGGTTACCTCAAAAACACGAGGAGGAAGTTAAAAAGCAGGTATTAGAAATGGTGAAACTAGGTATTATCCGTAAATCGCATAGTAGGTATACCTCTCCTATTGTAATCGTAGCAAAGAAACTCGATAATTCTGGAAAACAAAAATTTGTGTTGACTGCAGGAAATTAAACGAGATAACAATAGATGATTGATACTCACTCCCACAAATAGAGAGCATCCTAAATAAGCTCGGAAGGGCTCAGTATTTCTCATCCCTAGACCTCGCGAAAGGATATCAACAGATAATGATGCATCCAATGCCATACATACAAAACAGCTTTTGTTACACCCTTCGGGCTGTATGAATATTTAAGAATGCAATTCGCCTTAAAAAACGCCCCAGCCACATTTGAAAGATTGATGAATGAAATCCTGAGAGATTATATCAACAAAATATGCGTGGTTTAACTCGACGATATCCTAATATTTTCGACGACTCTCCGAGAACATATTCAGTCTCTAACTCTTATCTTTCGAAAACTTTCAGAACATAATTTAAAACCACAATTTGATAAATGTTCATTTCTAAAAACAAATACGGAACATCTAGGTCATGTCCTAACTTCTGAAGTTATGAAACCTAACCCTAACAAAAAAAAATGAATCCAAGAGTATTCGCTACCCAAAACAGAAAAACAATTAAAAGGCTTTTTAGGAGCTACTGGATTTTATACAAAAATTTGTCAAGGATTACGCAAAAATTGCGAACCCTATGATAAAATACTTGAAAAAAGATAAAAAAATCAATCCCAATGATCCAGAATATATTCAAGCTTTTGAAGCATTCAAACTGAACATAATGAAGCATCCTATACTCAAATTTCGGATGCAAGATATGGATGCAAGAAACTATGCAGTAGGAGCAGTCTTAACACAAGAAGGTCAATATGATAATAATCATTAAATGATCACGAAAGAAATAATTCTATAACCGATAAAGAATTTCTTGCCATTGTTTGGGCAGTTGGCTATTTTAGACCATACCTATGAGGAAATAGATTTAAAATAATAACAGACCACTTACCAATAAAATACCTCAATAAAAAATACACTGGCAAAGAATTCAGTCAAAGGAACCAACGTTGGCTCCTCAAACTGCAGGAATATCACTTCGATATAGAATATCTCAAGGGCAAAGAAAACAAAGTGGCTGACCTTCTCAGTAGAATCCCCGATGAAAATAGGCATCAATCTGTCGATCATATAACAAATGATGTTTCAGACGAACCTAGATCCGAGCAATCACAATATGACTCTCCTTATTCTGACGAAGCAACAGTCCATTCACAAGAAGAACAACTTCTTGACCATATTCCCATAAAAGAAACTATTGTAAATCGATACAAAACCCAACTTATCTTAACCTATCAAATAGAAGAAGAAATAGAAACCTTCCATAACAGAAGAATTATATCAATTGATATGACAAAAGATAAACCTTACTGGACAGATCTCCTTCGTCGATATATTAAATCTGGAATATACACTGAACTACCCTACCCCGAATTCAATAAAATCCAACAGCTTATAACAGAACTAGTATTGTATGCCCATCCTAGGAACGCTAACAATCAGTTAAAGAACATATTTATATCAAAAACTTTATTTACAAACAACACATAAATGTTTATTTTTTATTAATATATTACATCCCTAAAAGTTAATATATAATACATATTTAATTTACTGATATGTTACCTTTTATTATGTTAATATTTTACATTATTTAGTATTAACAAAAACTTAACAACAATAAAAACTTAAAAACTATGATACATCATTTACCAAATAATTACATTGTGGAAATTTCCTTAAACACTACATTTTTGGTAAAAGTACGACCTCTGATTTATTTTGTCCACTTTTACTTTGATGTTTTTATGATTAGTGTATCCAGACAGAGCGACATACAACTGCTCATGACTAAAGACTGGCCGATCAAGCTCAATTCCAACATATTTGAAACTTGGACATTGTGATTTATTTATTGTTATTGCGTAAGCAGGTATAACGGGAAGTTGTCTTCTTTTTAATACAAATGGAAGAAATGTATCAATGGGAGCAAGATCTATTCTCGGTATGATACACGTTTCGCCGTAGTGAGATTCCGAAATGATTTTTGCTGAAATTGAATTTCGTCCTAACTTTTCCACAATCAGTCCCGTGCCATTACATAGACCTTTCCTTGGATTCAAATTTCTAAGTAGCATTACTACGGCTCCGTTTTTCAGTGTCAATTTGCTTGGTGGCATCCCAGATGGTGTTTGTTTATTTAGGAACTCGATCGGGTAATATAATGAATCACTTGGGTCTTCGGATACAATCGAATTAGCGCTGTAATACGTTTTAGACTCTCCAGAAAGTTTACTGATTATCTTTTCATTTATTTGCAGTGTCTTTGAATTAGTAGATGCAACTATAACTCTTTCAGAGAGATCAGATATTGACATTTCAGCAGCATTGTCTCCAAAAATATCATTAAAAAGGTCCACAGTTGTCACATTTAATTTTGGAATTTCAACTATGTTTTCTTTTAATCCGGGTACCTGAGTAACATTTTCCATTCCAACTTTAAGAAGCCAATTGATATGGTTGCTTTGGCCATTTGAACGCATATTTGTTGAAAGCTCAAGTTTTTGAAATTTCTTCCATAGTGGACTTGCTTTTACAATTGGCTTTCAATTAATTCCGTTGGAGAACCATTTGGAACAACTGGCAATGTTTGCCTAAAACCCCCTCCGACAACAAATACTTTATTTCCAAACGGTTTGTTGCTTCCAGTAATTTCACGCAAAAGGGTATCGATACAACGGAGTCCATGTTTCCGTAACATCGTCACTTCATCTATAGTAATCAAGGCTGCATTACGTAGGTTCTCGGCCTCGGATGAAGTAAGTCGCATTCCGGAGACTAAAGATTCAATCAGTGGTACTGGTAGCTTAAAACCACTTTGTACAGTTCTGCCTTCCTTTAAAAGTGGTGACGCAATTCTTGTAGTAGCAAAACTATTTTCCCTTGACCTCTGAGAACAGCCATAAGCGTGCGGTAGAGGTAGGTTTTACCGGAACCTCCAGGGCCATCCATGTAGAAACACTTTCGGTTGGCCTCATCGTTGTTGACTGCTGCCATTATTTTATCAAAAGCTGTTCTTTGACTTTCATTGAGGGATTGACATCGTTCTTCTCCATCTGCTTTTTCTGTATCAATATCAAATGAGGTTTCTTCTGGAGGAGAACCTGTCGGAATTGGCAAACCAAGTCTTTCAGAGGACAAACCATGTTGTTTCAACACTTTTTTAAAATCATGTAATGCTTTGTTAGATGCAACATCCTCAGAATCGGTCCTACGATAATCCATGATTAATTTGTCAAGGTGGCCTATCCAAAGCTCAAGAGGGTTTGTTATGTTATTGAAGCATAATATGTATGCGAATGTTTCTCGTAGCTGCTTTGGCATTTGAAATGTTCCAGCTTCAGTTAAGCATTGATCCCACTCAGAGTCAGTGGCTAATAGCCCTAGCAATTGCAGCTGCTTTAAAAGTTTCATAGCGGATTCCATCAAAGGTCTTCAAAAAATCAAAACTTGTTGCACCTGGTACATGTAGAAGTAAAACTCGGAGATAAAACCGTTCTTCATCTCTAACACTTACATTATACATTCGTGCAATTCGTACTTTTCCTCCTCGCCGTTGACGTTTCTGCCATCTTTTATTTGCGTTAACATAATGGAATGGTATTTCCGTGTAAAGAAACTCATGTGCAGTACTGTCATTTCTTTTGAGCTCAAACTATAGCCTAAGCTTTATTTTACCTTGCTGTGCTGGATGCAACGCTTCTTGTTTCCATCTTCGAAAATTACTGTTTGCTGGTTTGGAAGATGCACTGGGAGGCGGATTACAACATGCGAGCGTCCATGCATTGTTTCTTCACTTAAACGCCAAAATGCTTCGGGAGCGCTGACATATCGGCCATCAAGATAACTCGAAATTTCATCCATTCGTGCACCTCTTTGTCCATTTGCATTGATTTCCACTAACGCGCAATCATATCCTTTGAACACGTACTTGTAAACATATATGATAGCCTTAATTGATGTGTTTACTTCAACGTTGATATGTGCATTGTATTTAAGGCATAAATATGTGTTATATGGCACAACAAAGCGATTGTCAACGTTGCATCTTCTAATGTTTATTGGGATTTGCTCTCGACGACGATAAAGGGGATATCCTTTCAGCCACAGTCAGAAGTATGTGCGAATGAGGTAAACCTCTCTTTTGAAATTCAATGGAATCCCCATAAGCCAGTCAAACTCCAAGTACGTAATGTTCACTTAAATCCTTCATCAAAGCACGCAGCTTAAAACTGAATACTCTAGAAACTTAATCTGGTCGGTCACTTGCTTTCACACCGAGAGCTAAATTTTCTATTATTTCGGTCCAATTTGGATTAGCCGTAAAAGTTATAAATAAATCAGGTACACCCTGAGCAGTTAAAATAGTCATAGCATCATTGCATTTTTCACGCATATTCCTTGGTGACCCCTCGAAACTTGATGGAAGAATGACTTTCACTCCTGCCGGTTAATTCAAATTTGAATCAAAATTTTCCACGTAGTCGGTTAAACCTTGAAATTGTTCTGCACGAAGTTGCCTTTGATTTTGCTTGATCCAATTGAAGTTGTTGGCTTCAACTTGCAAATATGAATCCACTAACCATTGCTGCGTAAGTTTTCCTGTGCTAATGAAAGGATTAAATTTCCTTTCTCTAATAGCTGTAAGAGAAACTTTGAATTGTAACATAATTTTGTAACATAATCTTGGTAATCTTGTTCTGTATTCTGTTAGTTGTTGTTGTCTCCCAAGACTCGCATTGCCAATTTGGTTGCCACCCAGGTTCTCCATGCGTGAAAAGAATTGCGTACACTATCGGGTCCAAGTTTGAGCTAAGTATGTTGATGTTGATAAATTTCCTTCGAGCGCATCCTCTAAATTTTTCGGATATTTATGAATGTCACAATAAAATGGTGGCTCACCATCACTATTGACAAATACCATTGCTACTTCATTTGCATTTGGTTCATTGTACCGTCTCCGACCAGTATGACTATCTCTACAAAAAACCATGTTAATCATGGAATGTTCCTTCAGAACATGGATTTTGAGCCATTACTTCTCTCATCATGTTGTAACTTTGAACTATTCTATTATTTGCTCTGAAATACTGATCTATATCGTGAAGGACATATGGCAAACAACCTCTGTTTGCTCGGTGTCGAAGTCGTATGTCTGTCGCCTGCGTAGAACTGCCCAAAACATATAATTGACCGAATTGAGTGGTCTCTTCACCATCAGTTTCAAGATGAGATGTTAAAGGATAAAATTGACCATTCATTTTGAATACATAGGGACCGCGGTTGTTGAATTCAACTAATTTGGCTCCCAATGATGCAAAAGATACAGCTGAATTGTAAGACCTTATGTGTTCACGAAAATTTTCATAATCAGGATGAGTTGGATCAGACATCAATCTTCCAAGGAAATCAGGATACTGGAATTCATTCCCCGCTTCGTCATATTGTAATGGAAGTCTTATACGACCTTTCTGACTGCAAGTGTTGAATTTTCTATCTGGAGGTCGTTCTGCCATAAAATTTAAGGAAGCACAAAATTGGCATTCTTCGGTCAGCAGTCCACAGTAATGTTCGTCAACTCTACTTCCGTTGAAAATATTTACTTCTTGCAATATTATGCGACTTTGCTCTTCTCGAATTTTTTCATAGCTTAGTCTTGCGGCAACACGATGTATTTCATCGGCATTACTTGACAGAACTGATATACTATATGCATTTCTCGAAATTTTTGGGTAAAAGGAGCCCTGGAAACCCCCAAAGAAGGCACTCCCTGGATACCCCCAAAAGAAGGCACTCCCTGGAAACCCCCAAAAGAAGGCACTCCCCGAAAACCTCCAAGGAAGGCAGTTTCGAATCCCGCCAAAAAGCGATTCGAAACCTACATTTTCTGAATCAGCGACCTCGATTTAGTATAAATCGATATAATCAATATAATAAACATTGAATGAAGTTATTTTTGATAAATTTCGATTTTCATATACGCAAAAATACACACATGCCCTTTTGTCTATAAAACTGCACATGTTACTCATACATACCCACAATATATTACACGAACTCACAAAAAAATTTCAAGCCAATAACTCGATAGACAAGTCCAGAATCAACAATTTATTTTGGGACGGACAAACAGAAAGACAGGCAGACAAACGGATCAATTTTGCTCATTATATTATTGATTATTTAGCAATAATAAGGAAATAAAATTCATAAAAGCAACAATGCGAGCCCAAGAAATATCGTCACTAGAAGAGGTACATAAACAAATATCCCTTCACCATACGAATCAAAGCATTCATTGTGGAATTATTGAAACATACCATAGCCTGAAGAATAAAATATACTACTCCAACCTAGTTAAAGAAATCACAAAAGTGATAAACAACTGTGAAACATGTTTAGAAACAAAATACGAACGAAAACCAATTAAAATGAAATTTAAAGTAAATGAAACACCCACCAAACATAACCAAATTCTTCATATGGACACATATTTTTTCATGAAACAACCCTTCTTAACGCTGATAGATAAATTAACCAAAGTAGCTTATGCTTACCACCTACCAAATAGAAATTGCAACAATGCAACAAAAGAACATTTCTCCAAATTTGGAGGGCCGGAAAAAATAATAGCAGATAATGAATTCAGTGCCGAAAATCTTAAAGAATTCTTTAGGGAACAAAAAGTCGAGTTACATCTGACGATACCTAATACTCATATGGGTAATAGTGACATAGTAAGATATCACTCCACACTTCAGGAAAAATAAGTAGCCATGGAAAAATGAGACCTTATTCTTATTCAAAAACTCCATAGAGCTATTAACAAGTATAATAATAGATATCATTCTACAATCTAAATGACCCCCTTAGAAGCAAAAAGAACAAACTCTCTAATACTAAACGAAAGAATAGAGCAATTTAAACAAAAGAACACTCGGAAGTTAAATGAAAATAGGGAAGAATACTTAGAAAAAGGCAAACTCTACCAGTAAAAAATTATAAGAGAAATTATTATAAAAACGAACCTAGATATAGAATAAAGAAATATGGTAACGAACACCCGCATTAACAATTTACAGATAATACCAATAATATTCCTAACCCTAACACTGGGAACCCCACACCAAGTGGAAGCAACACTAACAATAACACCTCTGATGACAAATAATGGGTACGTGACTATTAACATGGGACAAACAGAAATAATACAGGACGGTAAAATAATATTACACGTTATAAATACAAATGAAATACGCCAGACTATTAGAACAATGGACGACAATACGAAAAATTTACAAATACATCATGACCCGACAATAAGGGAACAAATACGAACAATCAAAGCCAAATTATCTGCTATAGAACCAAACGGACAGTTTAGATCTAAGAGAGGCTTAGCTACTTTCATAGGAACACCTCAGAAATGGTTAGTTGGAACCATGGATGAAGAAGACCGACAGAACATAACAAACCACCTAAAAACCGTAGACGAAGACATTGATAATTCAGTAGGCAATCTTAATAAACAAATCGAAATTAACTCCAATTTTAATGAATCTATTAACCATTTGAAAAATATTATAGAACTAGGCGGAAATGAAATAATTAAAGCACATAAAGAAATAGTAGGAAACAAAAAACCTCTTATAATCCAACAATAAAAAACTGATAAATTACTGAAGATTAGGATCTCAGAGGAAAAGCTAAACCATATCATCGATAGTATAGCCTTAGCTAAACACGGACTTGCCCATTCAAGCATGCTAACCGCAGCAGAAATTGAAGAAACAAACTTGGACTTTTACAAACTAAAAAATATAAAAACTGGACTGTTAAAATACGATAACCACACAGTAATTCTTGCAATAAAACTGCCAATCAATATAAATTAGTAGACTACAAATTAATAACAGCTATTCCAAACAAGAATAAATTAGAGGTAATCATTGACGACCAACTTATACTAGAAATTAACAAAACAAAATATGAATTTAATAAATTAACACAATATGAAAGAGATTTGAAGATTGTAAAGAATTGCATCGAAAAGAGGAATTGTCATCTAAAAGAAAATAATGGAGTTGAAATCAAAAAAATCATTTGAAAATATGTTAAAGATATGGAAATTGTAAACTATTGTGATGACAGAAAAATAAAATTGTACGAACATTGTCTAACAAATCTATATATAAATAGGAGACACGTATTTTTGTTATCCCTTTTACAGGAAACCAGGTTGAATTACCAGCATAAAAATTATACCATTCGAAAGATTAGTTTGTCCTCTATGTGCATCACCTAATATTTTTTCTTAAATTTAATTATAAATTAGTTTAATTTTAAATTGAAATTAAAAAATTCAATGGGATAGTATGTGTGAATTGAGCGCACGTATAGCGTAGATGATGCTTTTGGGAAGAATGTGTGCGTGTGAATGTTTTACTCTTTGCTTGGAAATATGCAACCATATGTAAATTTTGGGTTTGTGTCCCCGATACACAACAAGTACTAAATTAGTCGAAAATCAAACCAAATGGATCAATCTTCTACTGGTGACACAAACCAAAAGAATTAACATATAATTGCATTCCTCTACGAAAAAATTAAAATATAGAATATACTTATTTAACATTATCATTTGCATAGATCATACGTTCGACTGAATAAACAACCATTTATGCCAAATACGTGCATTCTTTTCACTCAAACTTAATATCTGTGCCAATGATTATGTGAGGGGCAAATGCAGCCATATCACAGACAATATTCACATGTTCATTCTTTTGTTTTTTGCCTGGAAGAAGGCAACTGTTGGCTAATAAAATTGCATTCTTCCAGACAAAAGCCAAAACAATGAACATATGGCCACAGACAAATTTAAAGCCATCGTTTACTTATACCATTGTTTTTTGCTAATTTGATAAAAATATATGCAAATTTTATTTCAAAAAATATGGAAAATCACAATTTTAAAGTTATTTCAAGAAAACGTGAAGTTATCTTTCACGAATATTTATGGAAAGCGAACGAAAGTCTGAATTTTATCATGTTTCCCAACTTTTGTATGGACCCACATTTAAAACATAATTTAGAGAAATATGATAGATGGCCAGAAGTTGGGAAATGAAAAACTAATAGGGGTCGGTCATACCCCCTAGAATGCTTGATTTAGCCGCTACGAGCTGTTTTAAATTGAAAATCTGAAATTATATCATATTTCCAAACTTTTGTCTGCTCGCTCTTAAAACCTCAATTTAGAGAAAAAAGAAAAGTTGGGAAATGAAGGTTGGTACGTTTGTACGGAAATTCCAGATATATTTTATTTACAATATACAATGCATTTCCCACAACTTCATAATTTAGTTAAAAACCACGGTTCATGTGGTTTATTGAATCGTATCCCCGTCTGTATCAGAGATGGTAAATGCAGCAAAAGCTTTTCTAAGGACTTTGACAATACAACTCAGGGCAATGTTAGATGCGCCGTGTTAATGGTATAACAGTTGACTTTCGTGGCCACACTGTTGACAGCCGTTATGCTGTTCCTTAAAATCCATATCTTTTAGCGAAATTTGGTTGCTACTTAAATGTGGAAGTTCTTGGCACAGTTAAGAGCCTAAAATATATGCACAAATATGTTAATAAGGGATACGACTGTGCCTCATTACAGTTTGGAAGAGTTTGAGGTGGAGTTGAGGGCAAAGTTTATATAGATGAAATAAATAGCTTCTTGTCCGGTCACTATGTTGGATCTACGGAAGCTAATTGGCGCACGAATGAGTATCCAATGCATTACCAGTCACGTAATATATTATAGTTCGACTTGAATGTTACTTGCCTCACCGGCAAAATGTAGTCTTTAGGAAAGGAAATGTTCAGCAAGCTTTTACAAATCACAGAAGAACAAAATTGACTGCATTTTATGAAATCAATCGAATTAGTTCTTCCGAGTTTCTATATACAGAGACGCCGATACATTATATTTAGGTAGATAAAGAAAAGAAATCGAAAAACCTCAAAGAGGATGTAGTAGAGCTATTGCTACATTATTTTATGTTTTATGTTGAGATGTTCCATTTGAGACTATTTTGCTTGATGTTCGAGGTGCCATCAGGATTTGGGTACTGTTGGGAACATTATCCACTCCACATTTACAGCACATGCACGACGTATCGCATGAAATGATGGAGAGTGGCGTGAATATTTATTAGAAGTAAAAGAGTGTTAGTCCTCTCAGCAGTTAAGTGAGTTATTTGCCATATCCTATTTGTGGTATGAACGTTCCTACAAATGCATTAGATTTGTGGAATGAATTCGAGATATTCATGTGTGAAGACGTGCTTTATTAGCTATTTAGGAAATTTTTTTCAGTAAACGATTCATTCGGTACTCCAACTAAACTTTTCGGATATAAGACTATTTTACTCTGTGGAGATTTTTGACGAATATTGCCACCTACTTCTCACGCTACACGTGTACCACTTTATGAGATACCACTTATTGCCTTACTTCATGGTCCAAATTTTCAAAATTCCAAAAAATAACTTTTACTCAAAACATGAGAGCTTTACCTCGTGAGATTGAATTCGTTCAATTTCTTAAATTTCTTGGTAATGGAACTTTACCCACATTTCCAGATTACAGCCAAGATGTTATTGAAATTCCTACCCATTTAGTTAGCTGCAACTTCGTGATTCCAGATACTTATGGCAATGTATATGAAACCATCAAGTCTAACGATATTCTCAATTCGGTTATATTAGCACCCAAATATGAAGGCTGTACTTTCATTGATGCAGAAATCTTTAACAGCCTGGCCGGAGAGAAACGAATATATTTGAGTTCCGATAAAATCTTGAGTGATGATTATAGAGAGCAAAATAATTTTCCAGTAGAATTTTTAAACTCAGTTGATGTAAGTTGGCTCCCGATCCCACAAATTTATTTTAAAAACCAAATTACATACTTTTACTAATTCGTAATTTGTGTACAGGACATGACTTGCTTGGTCAATGGTTCACCTATTCGTTTAGTTCTGAGAGTTTAGCAGGAGTTTTCCGAAACACACGTATTTTGAAGCGTGTGACGTATTTTTGCCTTTTTCCTTTCAAGAAACTCAAGTTCCCATCATTCTGGCTTTTGCGATGACAATTAATAAATCCCATTGGCAAACGTTTCAAAAATTAGGAATCTTACTCAAACAACCTATATTTTCTCACCGTTAATTGTATGTTGTAGCCAGTAGAGTTAGATCGTTTAACCGATTGCGTGTTTATATGTATTTCTGAAACACAAAGCCAAGGTCATTTGGCAGAAGATGAAAGAATTCTTACAAAAAGTATTTTGTATGAGAAAATTTTAAGATCTTTTAAGATTCGCAACCGCACCCGCAAGGTTTTTGATAATTATAGATAGGGCCTCATTCAATATAGATGTACTTTGACGTGCAAAATGATCTGAAATGATTGCTACTACAGACTGAACTAAATAACCTTTTTACTTACAATGCAACTGTAAATATAACTCCATGCGCGAGCTATTAGAGTGGGCGGAGCGAACGGCGGGGGTTGGCGAGCGTAGCGAGCAGGGGGCGCCCCTCTAGTATAAACAATTGTAGCATAAAAATTTTAAACGAAACTTATGAAAATAAAAATTTGCAATTTATCGAAAGATTCCATTATAACGAAGATGTGAACTATAACTTTACAAAACCTGTAGACTTTAAGGAAATATTGTTCAAAAGTAATACAAATCTAAGACCTATAAGAAATTTAAAATACCATAAAAATGTACAATATATTGGGGGCTCAACAATCACGATAATCGCCATAATTGACGCAATTATACCTAAATTTGGGTAAAAACACGCTAAAGTTAAAATTTCAATCAAGGATGAAGAAACCTAACCGGAAAAATTCAGGAGAATTTTGATCTAAAGGGGGGAATGGTTACATACTTGGGAACTTACCCGAGTATAGAAAATATTTCAACCTCAGTTTAGCCCCAAAGTAACCAGTTAAGGAAACAAGCGCATTTTTTGTTAGTTCATTTTCATTGAAATTGCATTTCCGTTCTCACAGTAATGGAGACGCGTGTTCAAAAATTTACTAATTTTCAATATTAAGCATAATTGAACTTCGGTGATTGAACCTGCAATTTAAGCAAGTTCAATCACACCTCGTGACGGTGGCCGGAAACACATGATTGTTGAGGTAAGCTAGTTTAATTTTATAAATTCAATAATTAGTAATAAGTTCATTCAGTTCATATTGAGTCGCGTAAGAAGTAGCACGAAATGATATTGTTTGATTTTAAAGGTTGTTAAAGTTGGTCAATTTTGTAAGAATCGGTGTAAGTGCTAAGTGTCTAAAGAACTATACTCCCGACAGGAGGGAGATTTTAATAAATATTATATCAAAGTGAAAAAACGTTGTCTCTTTTAAGAAAATCAAACCCAGATTTTCTAAGCTACATAGGCAATTTTGAGCATTGCCTTACATACTGTAGTGCATTTAAAAATTTAAATGAATTTAATAACTGTTAATAGGTTTATGGATCAGTAAACATTTATAGGGTTGATTTAAGGTTTAAATATATGATAATTGATTAAACATTTGTAAGGTTTAGTGTTCACCTTAGGCGACAGTGTAACGATTGTCTGTGGTATAACCTAACGAATAACAAAAAGAATTAAGGTATTAAAGTTAATTCAGCGTTTTAAAAGAAAGGGATAGAAAAGACACATTTTTACACTGACCTGCAATATGGTGATACATTGTTTAATCATAAATTCCATTGTAATTAATAATTAAAAACAGAGAATTGATTTTTGTATAAAGGCACTAATTTTTATGGAAATAAGACCAGAGTTAATCTAGACTCTAAACTGATCGTTTGAATTTAATATTTATTCACGAACGAGCAATTAGCACGAGTGAGTAGTTGAATGAGCAAGTTATGCTCAAAACATTAACAATTAATATATATCATTAAATGTTGAATTTTCTTGTGACGTTCATCATAATAGGCAACTCTTAACATGGCCAACCTAAACTAGGGTATATTATTGCCATATTCAACGAGAAGGTTGGTTATAACCTCGGACGCAGCAGTTTCGATGCGTTTCTTCTTTAGGTATAGGATCCCAGAAAATACTCGCTGTTCGAATTCAAACCAGTCCTTCTTCTGGACCAGTCTTTCTCTTCCAACTGGATGTTCTCAGCTCTAATATGCGAATCTAATGTAGCTATGACCTGACATACAGGCTCCGTTCGAGACCCTTCAGTTAGATATTTCCGTCACTGTAGAGGCATTAACTAGAGTTATATCAGTGCCCTCTTACCTTATCCTGTTGGTATAGGTTGGAGTATTGCCTTTATTGACTATTTCCACATTCTTGCGTGTGATGTATTCATACAAATCTTTCCCCTCTTGTATATGTGTTTGTACTTCCCCACGCAATGTGGTGAGCATTGGCATCAGATCCCACTAGGAACTTCAGGTTTTTTCCATTGTAGTATACAATAAGCTGGTTGACCTCTTCTGGGGGGCTGATTTGTCCTCTGCCGGAAACTAAGCCGAGGCGCACATAAGCTGTTTTGTCCGCGCTCCTTCTGAAAAGCTCATTTTCTCTGCCATCAAGTCTCTTTTAACGGATTGTGCTACGTGGATAAACCTCACATTGTTTCCTAGGCCAAACCTCTGGGGCTTTCTCCTCTGGCACAATATATGATTTTCTCTATGCTACTGGACATGCCTCTAATGCGCCCCTTGCAGTAGTTTTGTTCGTGTAGTTCCAAAGTCGACCCTATCCCTGACCATTACCATGCAAAGAATGCTCATAGCCGCCTTGGAACTATGAAGATTGATTTGAGCGAATTTTATCATTTTGGATTCGTTATCTACTTTTTTGTTTCCTGTCGGATCCCCCTTATGCCTCTGCTTTGTTGAGATAGTCCTTCAGCCGTCTTAGGCTGATCAGAAGCAACAGAGTTTGAGTAGCGCTACTAAGACGGGGCTTTTTCAGCCTACCAACAGTGTTTAAGTACTTCGAGAGTCCTCGGCATTTGGCAACTTAGGAATGCCGATCCTTTTTGTTATTGTTGTTTGTCATATATTTGTTCGTTTTTGTTTTTGAGACCCTTGTTTCACAGGATGGAGATCGTCCCCAGCCATACAGCCTCCTGCATAACTGTTTTGTCATATTCTGGCTTGGCACCACAAGCACGGCTTCCAAAAGAGGTAGTGCCAACCTAATGGGAACCCTTGGGCCCAGATAACCGATCGGTGCGGTGTTCCTTAGTTCACACTATAAGGTCCCCCCGCGCGGTATTCCAGCAGTTACACATTCACTCTACCATACACGCTTGCAGACCCCATTTAGGGGGATTCTGCCAGTAACGCGTGTTTCCACACACACACACTGCTGCTTTCACTCGCCGTTGTCCTTAAGAGTTTAAGCCTCCGAACCCGGCACCATCAGAGCATTCGTCAAGGTCTCGCAACCCCTATCGGAGGTCCTCCTGTCATTAGTTGAAAGTAGTCAAGTTTTGCCCACGCTTTGTTCCGATGAAAATTGTGACAAGGTCAATGATCGATTTGCCAAGTCATTCTTCCGACTCTCAGCATCACTCAAGGTGGGCGGGGTCACTTCGCCATCGATGGTCATCCTTGATTGATGGCCGGTGAAACGATCTATCGCTTGTGTGATCCGACGGAGGGTAAACGTTATTTGTCCTGTGTAATCGCCCGATTTTTCTTGACTAACTCTTGGCGGTTTATTTAGGGGGGTTTCACGACAAAGGTTTCACCGGACGAAACTCGTCGCGTAGTTTGGCGTAGTCCGCGGATTGACGACGGAAAAGGGGAATACCCACGCGGGATCGATTACATCCTCATACCCTCACACCCTCATCGACACCCTCATCGACACCCTCACAATAAGGTACTTAGATATCTTAGTGGAAAACCAAATCTGTCAATACGAAACATGTAGCTACTTGTATGAATGGTACTTCTTTCAGCATCGAGCTATCAGATAGGTTCTTAGCAATTTCATCTGTTTACTGTCGACCAAATCAACAGGTAACAGTTGAATAGCTTAAAATGTTTTTCTCAAACCTAGGACAAAGATTCATATTTGCTGGTGACTTTCACGCAAATAACCCACACTGGGGATCAGGGTTAACCACATCTCGATGGAGGCAGCTTATTAAAACCATTTGAGGCAACGATTTTGACACATCATTGCGTGGAGAATAAACTTACTGGTCCAATGACAGGAAGAAAACTCCGGACCTAATTGATTTTGCAGTTACCGAAAACGTTTAAAGAATAAAATATTCTCTTCAGCAGTGCACAAATTTTCATCAGATCATTCACCAAAAATTATAGCATACAAATCAAAAGTTAAGTTTTAAAAGGACGTTACCTGTCTGAAAATACAAGCATACTAGGTAATATAAGAAATTCAGAAATTCACATATAAATCCGAAAATTAATTTAAATTTTTTTATTATTAACATTGGGTCAGGGCCTTCCCAGAGGGCTCTTTGGCATTGCAACCTGAAGGTCTTTGGTACCATCCCTTGGGCACTGCGACATGAAGGTCTTTTGAACCATCCCCTACGTTATTTATTGCGTTACTTCTGGGGCTATCTCCAGCACTTTGAAATACGCAATCACTGCCCTACGGACAGCGCTACGTAGCATTACACCAGGCTCACAAGTCTTAAGAGCCCTTAACGGGTTTCGTGCTCACAAGAGCCTGGCCGTCAATTCCTTAACAGATGCAGACACAATTAGGACCTTACACAACACGATCTACCCATTAACATCATTGCGGCCATACATACTCAAACGCATGCGCAAAGAGCGGAATCCTTTGTAAACATTATCACTAGACACATTTGAGAACTTAGAGCAGACAACTCCAAGCGGGCGGTAGGATTCTTTAATGAACTGCAGCCAAGCTTCACGAATTCCCTCAACTCAACAATCTTCTGTACCGCTGCTCAGGTACAGGAAATTGCTTAAGCCATTAAACCCAGGAAATCCTTTGGACATGATGGTATCCCCAACCGAATTGTCAAGTGTCTTCCCACCAACGCTTTCACAATTCTGGCTATGATCTTTAACAACTGCTTGAATATTGGACCCGAAGTCTTGGAAAGTGGCAAATATCATACCAATTAGGAAACCGTCCAAAAACCCTCTTGACCCCAAAAACTACCGCCCAATATCAATGCTGGTCTGTCTAACCAAGGTCTTTGAAAAAGTTATGTTAAATAACCTTAAATCAGTAGTAGAAAGACAGAACCTTTTACCTGACTTTCAATTCGGTTTCCGAGCGGGACATTCCACACTAGACGCCATTACTCTTCTACATAACAACATTGTACATAACGCAGTGTATAAGAAACTTACTTTTGCAGCGACGATAGGCTTACGTAACGCTTTCGACACGGTCGGGATTGAGGGGCTAGTCTGGGAGCTGTCATACCTATACTTAGTTCTAGACTATTTTACAGCAATTCTAGACTCATTTCTTTTAGACAGGAGATCTTACTTATGCAACAAGGACTCTAACTCGAAGGAAGTTCACCCGTTGGCAGGGGTACCCCAAGGTTCAGCCTTTCGCCAACCTTATTCTCTCTGTTCCTCTCAGACATACCATTAAAACACCCAACATTACACGCAGACCAACACTTCTACCGCCCACAACCCGCTGTAATGATACCGGGACTACTCAACAAGACAAAAATCATCTGCTATGCGGATGACATAATAGTTACTCGTCTTCTCTCTCCTTTAGTGTGGGTATCAGAGATCTGAACGAGTCCTTAGGCAAACTCTCGGAGTATTTCAAAGTCTGGCCTCTGGAGATTAACGGAAGCAAGTGTGAGGCGATACATTTTCATGGTATCGGCTCGCACTACCGCAAAAAAAATTAAAAATAACACGGGCCCCAGGTTATGATAAACGGAGTAGAACTTAAGAGTGTAAACGCCATCAAGTGTCTGGGTTTTAATATCACGCAAAAACTTGATCCAATCCGCACGTGAAAGAGAAGATTAGAAATGCTAGAATCGTCTGATCCGCACTACGACATTTACTATACACTAGCAGCAACCTCCGTCTAGACGTTAAAGTGCTGACTTACAAATGACTAATTAGACCGACGTTCACCTACGGGGCACTACTGTGGTATAGTCAGATAAAAAAAATAACCAAAGCCCAGTGCTCTGTCTTCGAACGCCATTGCCTCAGGTCGATAAATGGTAAGACATATAAAAGACAAACACCAGACAAAAAAATTTGCTAACACAATCAAGAACGAGGAACCAAGGCCAAGTGCCCCACGCTAGACCAACACGTATCGATCATTCAACAGCGCTACCTTGACTTGAAGAATAATGAAAGACTAATAGGTCGTTAAGACTTAGGCTTTTCGCTGGGTTTCTCCGTCTTTGGGATGAAAACCACATTAGTCTTCCTTCATGAAGCTGGAATCCACCCCAGTGGATGGCTAGCCCTAAATATCTTCACTACTTGGTGTTCCCACCTGGGGCCTTGTATGGTTAGATGCTTTTTATCGCCCACCATACCTTGTTAGGTTTAGGTTTAGGTTTTCAGGGTGGAGTGTTCACACTGATTGTACGACTCACTCCCACTCGAAGGCCAGATGGTGATGTCCTTTATTTTTGAAAAACCCCTTCCTTTCCTATCGCTTTTTCCTTCTGTCCTCTGCTCTGAGGCATTTCCACGTTTGAGCAAAGTTCCTTACTTGTTGAACATCCATGGCTCCTACATCCCCCATCCCTCTGAAGGACTCTCTTCCCAGTATGAGCCGCCGACTTTCGGCTAATGCTGGGCAGGAGCATAAAAGGTGTTCCACTGTCTCCTCTTCCTCGTCGCACTCCTTACAGATACTTTCGACTGCGACCCCCACTTTTGGAGGTTTTTCCCAACCGGACAGTGTCCTGTAATGACCATTGTGATGGTCCGCACCGAGGTCTTTGTTGCTCTTAACAAGCCCGCCGTTCTTACCTCATCAATTCTGGGCCACAGTTGCCCTGAGTTGAAGCAGTCGTCTCTGTTGCTCCATCTCTTGCTGTGTTGTTCCCGAATTATCCTATCTATGGTCTCTTTCAACAATCTCATCTGTGGCTTTGTTGAGTTAGCTTCTTCAGCGCTGTGAATTTCGGTTCCGATCCTTGCCAGTTTATCCGCCCGTATGTTCCCTTCCACATAGCTGTGTGCGGGTACCCAACAGAGGCTGACTTTGTCTCGGATCCAGGACAGTGCTTCCCGGCAACTCATCACTGCCTTTGACTTGATTGTCTTAGATTCCAGCGATCTAAGAGCCGCTTGACTGTCGCAGTAGATTGTGACTTTCCGAATTTCTTCGCTAGTCAGCTGTGTTAGTCTTGCTGCTCTCTCTATTGCGTTGATTTCCGCTTGCAGTATACTACAGTCTTTATTGAGTCTATGTGACTCTTCGACTTTTAGTATCTCCGAGTATAGGCCGACACCAGTCCCCGTTTCAGTTACTGAACCGTGCGTGAATACGCTTATTTCTCCTCTGTTCAGGATGTGACCTTTGTCCCACTCATATCTGGTTGGGTTTTGATCTCTTACTCCTCCCCAAACCATTGCCTTGCCACCATGTAGTCCGTGTGCTGTCGTAGCACTCCGGCTTCCACGGTGCCTCCCATTTTCAACATCTCTTCCAGTATACTAGCATGGTCTGTGTGCCTCCATTATTTTGTTTCCCTCAACCTGAGAGCTGCTTTAGCTGCCAGACCCTTTGTAAAGAGGTCTAACGGTTGCAAGCTTAACATCGTCTCTAGCGCCGCTTGAGGTGTGCTTATCGCTGCTAGTCGCCGTACCTTTCCCAACATCTGTTTATTAATCTCCTTGTCCATGGCTTTCCACCATACAAGGGCTCCATACCTGATAACCATACCTTGTTCCTTGTGAAGATTTTATTGGAGAGCTTGGTTGTTCTTGTGATACCTTCGTATCGCGGGTACTCCCCGTGGTTGTAGGGCGGGACGCTGCATCCAGGAAATTGAGTATTCAAGAGCAATTCTAAAGTCTTCTCTTCATCCGCAGTGTACCCTCCATCTTCTTTTTGCAGTAGTCTCAGGCCTGAAGAGTATTCTCTCTTTAGTTTCCTCTGGATTCTGGCAACATTGGGTATGGTTTCAATCCTTTCATACATGCTTTTCCATGAGTTCCTTTTGGATTTTGTGATAGTTTGTTAGGACTGCACGGTATTCGTCCCATTCGCCCTTTTTCTTTGCTCTGTAGAACAGTCTTTTAGTTGAATATCTGCAACTTACTGCGGGTGATATACTCATAAAGGTCTACCCCTTTTGCATTGGTGTTTGTGCCCCCCAAGTAATGTGACGTGGATTGGCATCACAGCCCACTAAGAAGTTCAAATTTTCGGCCTTGCAGTTTGCAATAAGTTGGCTTATTAAGTTGGCAATACAACATTATGCAGTATGCAATAAGTTGGCTTAAAAGTTGGCAATACATTTTGCACAAGCTATGATCAAGAGCGAACGCACATCTCGTGCTTTCCCTGGAATTTCGAAGTTATTGAGTTATATTGTGTACTCCCTGGCATTTCAAAGTGACTCAACGTTATATTCAGTGTCTAAGTAAAGACAAACATACTGACGCACAAAATATGGAGAAATCTACTCCTCAGGACCAAATCAGGGTAAAATACTATTTAATTATTTAACAACTAAAATTGATAGTTTCCAGAGCAATCAAACTCGCCTTGAGAAAAACACCGTAACCAACTCCGGTGATATTCTGAAATTAAAAGAGGGAAACACTATGCTCGAAGAAGCAGAGAACCAACTAAGGACTGAGGTCAATCGACACAAGAAAGAGATTAAGAAGATCAACCAAAATGTGCGCGCAAAAAATATAATCTTACATAATATAGAGGACAAAAGTGAAATAAATGAAAATATATTTGAAAAAGTGAGGCAAATTATGAAAAGCATTAAATTAAGTGAGGCGCAACAAAGGATTGCATATTCAAGGCACATGAGGAACTGAGGAACAAATTCGGGATCACAATATACTACGGCATGACAAAGGAACAGAGAGCAATATATGGCGATCTGAATGAAATTCAAGCCAAACTCTCCAACTTCGGAATACATGCAAAAATTCAGAATAACAAACTGTTAGTAGAGAATCGCCGGCTCAACGTAAATCAAGCAAAAAGCTATTTACATACTTTGAAAGGCGAAGAGAGAGATAGCGTCATCAATAGCGAGGCGTCGCCATCAACAAGCAAAAAAACAAATGGAACGAAACGAATTCATTCACCGACCACGCCCTCCCGTACAAAGGAACCGGAAAAAACAGGAAAAAATCAAAAAACGTCAGAAAAATTAACAATAACTAATCGAATACGCTCCACGTTTCAAACCCAGGAGATAAGTCTGAAAATCAACAAGCGTAGCAACTAAATCACCAATCCTTTTCGCCCAGACTTTTGTTTTGGAAGGTGTCGGGAATAAAAAATTTAAAGTCAATTCTTCAGGAAGTCAGGGAATCGGATATATTGCGTCTTACAGAAGCATGGCACACAAACATACCTCAGCACTTGATCTCCGTTAATCATAAGGCGGAATAGCTGATAGAATTGATTCAAAGGACTCTGGTATCTCTGATGGCTCACCCTCGGCAGGACCCTCCCAGGGCCTCGCCTGCTACACAACCACTGCCGACTTCTAGAACTATGACTACAAGATTAAAAAAACCTGCCCTAACGTTACCTCATGGCCCTCCACTAATAACCCTTCTCTCCACAATGCCACGAAAATGTTGGTGCGTCCACCTCTACCGATCCCACTGGTAACGAAACCATATTTCCTCCTTCAGTACATCTCGCACTTCCTCTTAATAATACTAAGACGGCAGATGAGTCCTCTCGAACTTCTATAATCGGTAACTGTTTAACTGCAGCCCCAGCCAGGAACACTTCCCGACCACCCTCCCACCCTAAGATTACTCCTATTATCTCACGTTCCTCCACGAATAACGTTGGCCATGAACTTTCAAACCCCCCGGGTTCTACCGGTCTGTCTGATACACTGCTGGTTACCGTGACCTCCCCCTTTTTTCTCAACTCTACTCAAGCAGTTGCACCGGTAGAAAAATCGGTCAGCGCCCTTTCCAATTCCGCCACGGCATCCGGAATCACAGCTGATAACACTCAGAGAATTAATTCACAGTTGTCGCTTATCACATTAAGGACGGTTCCTAAAACACGGTCCATCTTTGTAACTGAGCTTTTGCCTTCTACATCAACGGAGGACTTTAGTTGTCATATTGCAAATGTCATTGGAATAGATGCTGCTCAGTATAAAATCAAGGTTATGAAGCTCTCGGAAGGTATGTAGGTGCTCATCATTTAAGATTATTGTCCCTCCCTCACTCTTTGATACCATCCTTTGTAAATCCAACTGGCCAAAAAACGTGTTTATCAAGGAGTTTCTTCCAAGAGGACATACCTCCAGTAGTTCTAGCAAAACTACTGCTGCTCCTGCTACTTCTCCAGTCTCCTCTTCACCAAGAAAAAACTCCCCTCCCTCTCTATCTACTATCAAAACGTAAGAGGTCTTCGTACTAAGACGCAGTCAACGTTCCTCTCTTCCCACACCTTACCACATGACATTATTTCCCTTACTGAAACCTGGCTCTGCTCCAATATCCATGACCAAGAGATCTTCGGGCATGATTTCACCTTGTTTCGTAAAGACCGCTGCCTTGGTGACCCCAATCGTCGGGGAGGCGGTGTATTAATCGCTGTGCGGTCCTCTCTCAATGCATCCATCATTCCTTCCACCTCTTGTGAACCCCTGGAACTCCTATCGATTAAAATTCGCTACCCTATGTACAACCTAATCCTCATTTCCACCTATATCCAACCCCCCCCCCCCCGATCCGATGAAAATGTATACATGCAACTGTCTGCTATATTAGATTCACTGATTGACTCCTCTGCTGATAAAGATCATATACTGCTCATCGGTGGCTTTAACCTTCCGAATATAGTTTGGTCCGCTGATTCGGAAACCAATTATTTTACGGCTACATGCCTCTCCGGATCATCTGAATCTACATTTATTGACTCTATCTCCTCTAACTACTTATTCCAGATCAACCCGGTCAAAAATTCGAACCAGCGCTTGCTAGACCTGGTTTTTTCAAATGACCCGAGTAGCGTGAATGTCTTTCCCAGCACTAATTTTCTTTGCAACGTTGATCAGCACCACCCACCTCTTACCATTAATGTCACTCTTACTACGCCCACCCATTCTAACTCCCTTCCTTTGCCACCGCGCTTTAACTTTCGCCGAACTAACTTCCATCTTCTTTCGGCTAGTCTTAATATGTTCTGCCATGATATAGTATACCAGGACTACTGCTCCCAAAACTCCGTCAACTCATACGCAGCCTTACACGAATCCATCGCTGCCTCAACTCCATTCTCTCCTCCTTCCCGCCCAGACTCCTCGCCTCCCTGGTACTCCAGTGAAGTTAAATCTCTGAGGAATACACGTAACGCTTACTGGAAAAAATATCTTCGCTCCGGTGCTCATGATGACTATGAACGCTTTCGTGCTTCTTATAGTGACTTTGTTTCGTTGGTCAAAGTTCAGTATAGCAGATATCTAACGTTGGTGCAATGTAACCTTCCGCCAACCCCCACCAATTTTTCTCCTTCGTGAACTCTAAAAGGAAACGCAAAGGGGACTCCTATCCACAGTCCTTTTCATACCTTGGCATGGTGTATGATGATCCTCAATCTATATCAAGCTCGTTCGCAAGTTTGTTCTCAGCTACCTTCTCTGACAGTCAGTTTGAGCCAGACATACAATATTTCACGGCTCTCAATCCTGCTACGTTTTCTTCCCCCTCCAACTTCCCTGATCACCTTATCACTGAGAAGGAGGTCCTAGTAGAGCTATCAGAGCGTCCCGACGGTATTCCACCTATTATACTTAAAAAATGTGCATCTGTGCTTGCTCCTCCTTTAAGCAAATTTTTTAACTCCTCCATCCAATCCGGAATTTTTCCAGAGTGCTGGAAGGCCAGATTCTTGATTCCAATTCATAAGAAAGGATCCAAGACGGAGGCATCGAATTATAGACCGATTGCCAAATTATCCGCCATTCCTAAGACCTTTGAAAAAATCCTTGCCGGAAAACTTTATCCCTTCCTCTCGTCCTTTATCTCTCCACATCAGCATGGTTTCCTCAAAAGAAGGTCCACCGTTACCAACCTTGTGCATTTTACCTCTTACACCACTAATGCTCGAGAACGTGGTGAAGCTGTCGAAGCAATCTTTACTGACATGAGTAAAGCTTTCGACAGCATTCCTCATAACTTGATTGTATTAAAGCTCAGGTTGGCTGGTTGCCCAGACTCCTTCCTCAGATGGATCAGTTCCTCCCTTCGCAATAGGACCTACCGTGTCCTGCTTAGGTCCTCCCTTTCTAATAGTATCACTGCGTCATCCGATGTTCCTCAAGGTAGTCACATTGGCCCACTACTTTTTATAGCTGCTACTAATGACATCCATAGGGTCGTATGGTATTCCAAAATTCTCACATTTGCAGATGACACCAAGATATTCAAGAATATTGTCCGCCCAGCCGATAATCTTGCGCTTCAAGAGGACATTAATCGTGTATCACTATGGTGCTCTAAAAGCAATCTTAGACTCAATATCGCAAAGTGGGAACACGTCTGCTTCCATCGGAAGCGGAATTATGTTCCTCACACTTTCTTAATAAATGGCTCCACAGTTAGGTAAGTGAACTGCGTCTTAGTTCTGGGAGTTCACCTTGATTCGAAGCTCTCATTTCATGAGCACATAAATTTCGTAATAAGAAAAGCTGGTGTTATGTTGGGCTTCGTATCAAGGTGGTCTAAGGAATTCGGTGACCCTTACACACGTAAAACCCTCTTTACCGCCCTCGTTCGACCGATACTGGAATATGCTTCCCAAATCTGGTCGCCATATCACCAGGTCCATATCAGGCGAGTCGAGGCTGCTCAGAAGCGCTTCCTCCGATTTGCTCTTAATCTACTCCCTTGGTCCGATCCCACTCACCTTCCCCCATATCCTGACCGGCTTAAACTTATTAACCTGCAATCCCTCTCTGGACGCCGTGTTATGGCTGATTTATCTTTCATGCACGGTATTGTCCAGGGACATATTTTCGCTCCATATATACACGATCAGGTTGTCCTGCGCTCTAGCGGCAGAAACCTCAGGTCCGACGGTTCGTTCTTCCTCAGCTTCCATCACACGGACTTTGGTAGGATGGAGCCCGTTACCCGCCGTTACCCGTTACCCTCCTGCGGGTCATGCATTGCAATGGCAACGTTCGTTCGGTTTTCCGTATGTGCGCTGATGAAATCTCCTCCCATTAATTACACTTAATACATTTAAAGCACTTTTGTGTCATTTTACTTCCTCACACTATTAATTTGTTTTAATTTAGTTAAGTCGAGTAAGTTTTCTGTATTCTTATTGCGTTTATCACACTTTATTTTATTTTAATTTATGTATTTTGTTTATTTTTTTTTCTTTTCTTCTTCTTTTCTTTCTTTATTTTCTTTTCCATTCTTGTATTGTTTGCTTCCGTTTGTCTTAATATGTATTAACTTGTATTAAGTTATATCTAAATAAATAAATAAATAAATAAAAAAGAAAAAATATTACTGGAGTCTCATAAAACAGCTGTTAACCACAAGGGAGTCAAATAAAAAATTCTGGGGACTTTTGAACTCTTTTAGACCAAAAAAAAAAACGTCGAATGTAATGACGTTCACCTATGCACATGGACAGAACCTACGTAAATGATACGCAGCACCTACTTATCGAAGCGAACTTTCTCTTTTGTGGGATAACACGAACCACATATTGTTTATATGGAAAAATCACATTATACGAAGTCTGTCAAGCACCTAGAAAATGTAAAATAAAAACATTGGTTGTCTGTAAAGTCGGTTTACGGACGATAATTTTACGTGATAACGTCATAAGAAAACATTGCTGAAAAATTGCCTACTTTTATGAATTGAATTGAATTATTTTCTCTGAATTATCATTATTTTGTATAATACAAGGAAGAAGCTAATTGAAAATGTAAATTTTTTCAATATATTTTTTACATAAATTATGCAGATTAATTATAAGTAACAATATGCTATGTTTTAACAATTTATTTATTCGTACATACGCGTATTAGTTTGGATTCATGAGAGATTCTTGAATCCACACTAATGCGCGTATGAACGAATCTCTCATGAATCCAATCTCATACGCGTATTAGTTTGGATTCATGAGAGATTATTGAATCCACACTAATACGCGTATGACCGAATCTCTCATGAATCCAAACAAATACGCGTATGAGATTGGATTCATAAGAGATTCGTTCATACGCCTATTAGTGTGGATTCAAGAATCTCTCATGAATCCAAACTAATGTACGAATCTGTCATTCGTCCACTCAGCTCAGGCGGAACGTGACAATGAGTCACGATTTTTCACAAATCGGCCATCGATTTATAAGACGTTATCATGTCAAAAAAGCACCAGGTAAAGACGGTATCTCCAACGAAATTTAAAGAACCTTCCAGAAAACTGGAATATACCCTAACGCTCTTCAACAGAGTTCTAAAAGAAGAAGAATTCCGAAAAGCGGGACTGAGATAATTACCAAAATGTTATATAAAAGAGGAGAACTTAGCAACCCGAACAACTACCGACCAATTTCCTTGATCACTGTCATTACTTACCTTTTTACAACCATAATTTACTTAAGGATCTATAATTGGGCAGAAGAACATGAAAAGATCCCTGAGTGGCCAGCGGGCTTCAGGGCAAACAGAAGTATACTTGATCAAATTTTTGTACTAAATGCTACAATAAATTACCACCTACGGCGAAAAAGCGGAAAACTCTATGTGCTGTTCGTTGACCTGAAGCGCGCTTTCGACTTGTTGCCTCATGAATTTCTGTTGAGTCCCATTCAATCATTCATGCGAAGCAATACTACTTGCATTTTCCGATGACTAACTCTTTCTTGCTGACTCGCCTGTTCAACTAAAGCACACTATTCGATCTCTCGAGGAATATTTTGAATTAAATCATTTGGACGTGAGTACGAACAAAACCAAAATAATACTTTTGCAGAGAGGAGGATACACCAGAAAATTCGCGATACCCATAATGCTCTACAAACTCCTCTGCGCACTAACAGCCTCAACAATTATGTACGTGTGATGAGTTAAATAAAATCCAAAATAATTTCTTCAGAAAACTTCTCTGCCTTCCTCCAAACACACCAGGTTATGCCATAAGGCTTGAGTACAGCTTGTAGAGCATGGAGGTGAAGGTCTTCATAAATATCTTAAACTTCATTGAGAAAATATTAAAAATGCCTGATGAAAGGTTCCCAAAGGTTTGCTGCAATGAACTTAGACCAAATAGCCTAAATTGGATAGTTCAATTGAGGGATAAGTTTCAGAAGGATCAACGAGACTGACACAAGCAATAACCTAACACTGAAAACGATAATAACACAAAAAGACAGCCTCGCTACCAAACTGAGAGAAAACCTCTGGTCCAAAGACATATAATATGCATCTAACTCAACCTCACTCCTGCTGTTTCCTGCACTGAATAGATTACCATACCAAACCACACATCTTATGGACTTCAAAACGCCAATTTATTTCAAAAAGATCCTGTTGCAGTTAATTTTTTCCAACATCTACAATAGTAGGACAACAGCGAAAAGAATAAAACCGAAAGGCCCAGTCAAGGTCCACGCCGTATATTTTCCGTGAAAACTTGGGAATAAAATTACAATAAGTGTTTCTTATCAGTATGTACGAGTACTCAAATCAATGTCTCTTATACAATGGTTGTATAGAGAAATGGTTATATACTATATACAAAGATGACAGAAAAGATAAATCACAAGTTTATTTATTGCGCCTTTTAATATTTCTTCTTTAATGCTGCCGTTGCTCTGACATTTACTCGGCGCTGGACCTTCGAGGTCTTTTTAAATTCGTTTTGATGCCAGCTTTCTCTGATTTGCGTTTTATTCAATTCGGCGCGTATTTACGACTCATATGCGGCGACATCTTTAATTTTTTTCCCATTTTCAAATTGGGTGCTGGTATTTCTTCTCAAACTCCTAACAATAACACCCGAACGAACGTCCCACCTGATCGCGTTTCCTCGCTACACTGATTTATAATTTTACGCAACGCTCATTAACAACAATCATGCGTACCTACGATGCACTAGCCCGATGAAGCCACGCACAAGACAAACGCTGCACGATAACACGTACAGGGATGCTCTATCCATTGTGCCCTCAACCGTTGTTATCGCATTATTAGCCACGCAACTATTAGCGATTGAAATCTGACGGTATATTGTACCACAAGAAAGCTTGACTGGCTATCAGTGTACTTAACGAGCGAAAATACGTTTTAACATCAAAAAAATTAGAACAAGATTTTCGTACTAATTTGTACTTTAACTATCAAACTATTAATTACAAGGATTATTGAGAGTAGTACGGTAACAGAGTAGATAAATCACAAATTCTTTGTTTTACGTCGTTTTTCTAGTTCTTCGATGCCGCCGTAGCTCTCACATGCTCGGCACTAAACATTTTTGTTTTTAATATTTGTTTTCATGCGAGTTTTCTCCGATTTGAGTTTTTTACAATTCGGTGGATATATACGACTCATATGAGACGATATCTTCCGAATTTTTTCCAGTTTTTAAATTCATACCGATATTTGCTTATATTTCAGAGAACATTTCTATTGTTTAACTTCAGGTCCTGGTAGCTCTTTTTATGTTTTTTACAATGATACTGGAATCAACGACCTAGCTAACCGCGTTCTCACGCTACACTTATAAATAACTTAACGCAACGCTTAGAACAACAATCACGCGTAGGCACTTACAATAGCCCGATGACGTCACTAGCAAAACAAACGCCACGCAATAAATACGTACAAATATACTCCATCCACTATGACGTCAACCGTTGTTATCACATTATTAGTCTCGTAGTTATTACTGATTGAAAAATGACGGTGTTTTGTAACACAAAAAGTTCGACTGGCTACCAGTGTACATACTCAACGAGAAGGAGACGTTTTCACGTCAAAATATACAGATTACTAATTAATGATAAATTTTGCCATATATGCCATGCAGACGGTAGTTTCTTTCACGTGTTCATTGAATGTCAAAGATATGATGACACAAGAACTAAGCTTATTCCCGAACTTTACAGTAACCATAATAAATTCCACTTGTTGCTATGAAATATAGATAAGACAACAGCCAGAAAAATTGTAAACTTTATTCATGTTGTTCTAGATTAAGTCGAGAAAATAATAAATTTAAAAAAACAGTTTACTTTGCAAAAAATAAGAAAAAAAAATATATTAAAAAAATATATATTTTTACGCAAAACTTCTTCTTGTAAAATCTCTGTACGAATAAACAAGAAATAAAGAAGCTAAACTAAACTAAATTGGCAATAAGCTGGAGCTTCTGTATGAGCGCTAGTTGGTGGAACTGATTTAACTGGAGTGGATGTTTGAGCTTGTTGAGCTGCAGGTTTAGTATCACTGAGGTGTTTCATAGTGTGATGTTCGATACTACAGTGCCAACATTGCTTTTTTTTCTCCATGCCTGCACATGTCCCCCAAGGTAGTTCTTACCTAATTGGGTATCCATTGTTAAATTATGACGTTTTATAGGCGTTATCGATCTGAACTCGTCAAAACTTGAAATGTAGTGATTAGAACCGCAACAGTCACAAGTGTGGCCAGGGTCGTCAGGACCACGAACTCCCTTCATCTATGGTTTTCCCCAACCCCTCGTCCAGTCGTACTTCCCTAGGGAGGAATTCATTAAGGAACACAGCCCCGAGCCAATTGGATTCCTTGAGGAAGAGCCCGAAAAAGGTGGCTGGGAAGAAGATCTTGAAAGAAGAGCATCTCCTCTCCGATTTACTTCGACGTCAACACTAATGACATTCACTATGTGGTTGATGATGTCGTCTGCTCGTGTGGAAGGGACCAATTTGGTCACAAAGATAGATCTTGTCTTGGGGACCGTTCTCAGAATATTTGGTTACATCCGACGAGTGCCCTGACGCGTGGCTACCAGCGAAGTTTCAGTGTTATTGTTGGGAGCATAGATTGGAGGTTTGCTGTTCAATTGTGGTGTGGTTGTGAGGAAATTCGCTATTTCGGTCGAACCAGTTTCCGCCGGGGACCTATCATTTATTTTATTTCCAGGGGCGGCCGAAATTTTTGAAGTCGTCAGCATTATCAACATGGTTGGTCGGACCAGCCTGGGTGCGGGAGAAAAAGAAGGCTGAGGGTAGAAGGTTTTAAATGGGGTGTCTTGTTGAGATAACAAGGTAGATTTGCTAGATCTGGTCACCGTGACTGATGCATTCTGTAATGAAAATAAAGGAAGTTTGCCAGCTACTTGGGGGAGTTCAATCTGCGATGAAGTCCTTTAGGAATACGACCGATGCTAAAACCGCCGATTGGATGGTGGAGTTCATATCGAGTTTATGTTATCCCAGGGGATCAACTGCGAACGTAGCAGGCAGTGCTTTCCCGAAGGGAGATGTTCTCATGCACCCGGACTAAGTGTACGAGTACTCTAAATAAAACAAATCCGTCTAACATCCTCTGAGATTTAAAATATTGAAGTATATTCCGATCTTCTTTCAATATCACTTTGTGGCTTGACTGTCTTTAAATACTTTAGTCTTCAAATGATTTTTAATAAATCTTTAAATGTAATTAATCTTTAAATACGGAGATTATTATTAAGTTTATATATTAACCAATTCATTGTTTGTTTATTTAAAAAAAAAAGAGAGGGGAACCTTATTAAATAGTTCCTACTACAATATGTCCTTTTAAATTTTATTTCAACTTCACTTCTATCATTTTTAATTTATACAATTTTTTAGTTTATTTTACTTTTTTTTTATTTAAACTTTCACTTTTGATATTTGAAAACGATACTATGTTCTCAAAAATTCAAAATTCAATGGTTCTCGATAACGTTCTTAAATTTTTTTTCGACTTTCGCTTTTAGAACTAAGATATGTTCTTAAATTCAAAATTCAATAGTTCTTAATCTTAATCGTTCTCCAGTTTATTCTCAACTTTCAATCTGAGGGGAACACCAGATCAAGATGATACGAGGAAGACCAGATTAAGGTGATACTTGAATTTGAGAAAAAGTTTGGAAATTGATAGTAGAAAGTATCAAAACTACTATCAAAATCTTAAGCAGAATTTAGCAGATTTGACTCGAACATCTAGAATAATAAAATTGAGTCTAAATCTGGTCAAGGAAAGCTATTTTGTTGGCCACCAAAGCATTTCGCACCTTTATTATTCCCTTACAAGAGTGTAGCATCTATCAATCATAAAGTAACGTTAAAATAAGGGCCTAGTTGCCTATTAAAAATCGTGCTCCAGCATTTTGGTTGCAATTAGGACTGGTTTTCCTCATAATTGTTGAGGCTCATTAGTGTTTTTCTATAGTACTTCGTTAACATTCTTGTTCTCCTTCGATAAAGACGCATTAAAGGTTTAAATAAAATGGCTAGCAGTGAAGCAAGCATCGCACTTCTAGAAATTCAGCGCGCCAGTGCAAAACGCGCACTTACTGTATATGAGAATTTCCTCAAAAAACATAATCCTGAGAAAGACCTTGCGCTTCTCCAAAAACGTGACAAAGATATCGACAGATCTAGAGAGACATTCGAAAACGTTCAGGTGCAAATAGAGGCATTTGAAGAAGAGGAGAATGGAGAAGCGTGCAGAGATCAGTTCGATGAAAGGTACAACGCTGCTTATGCGATAGCAACTGAGTTGCTGAATAAACAAATGCCCGGAACAGCCGCTAGTTCGCATAATAGTGAAACACCCGCCTGTTCGCATAATATTGAAACACCTCCTTGTTCGCATAAGACTGAAACAGCCGCTTGTTCGCATAATGGTCAGCCACAAAACCCCTGTATCTTGTCCAAAATCAGCTTCCCTGAATTTAATGGAACTTTCGACACTTGGCTAGGATTTCACGATATATTCAAATCACTTCTTCACGACAATGACCGAATACCGCCAATTCAAAAATTGTTTTACATCAAGGGTTGTTTAAAAGGAGAGGCTGATATACTGATCGCTTCCATACGGTCATCTGAAAGTAACTATGAAGTTGCTTGGTCGATGTTGAAAGAACGTTACAACAACGTTAAACTTATTCGTCAAAATAATGCCAATGCCTTGGTAAAACTACCAATTTTGTTTAGAGAGGTATCTCCTAAGTTAATGCTTGATCAGATTCAAACCAACCTTCGCTCCCTTGAAGCATTAGGCGAACCCATCCAGCAATGGGATACGATCCTTCCAGCAATAATTCTGGACAAATTCACTAATTTCTTGAGGGAAAAATGGCAGGAGTTTTCGAGCGAGGTGTCTCGACCTACAATTCAAAATGTCTGCACTTTTCTACAGCGCCGTGCCGAATTGGAGGATGCGAAGACATCGCAGGACTAAGCAAAGGTTACTTTCGGCAAAACATAACTTAAGAAATAAATATCCTTCACAACATAGCTTGGCCTCTGTGGCAACAAAACGTGGTTGTTTGGCGAGCAATAAGGGCCACGACGTAAAGAACTGGCACGGTTCCTCTCGTTGATCCCATCAAAACGATACGAGCTAATTAAAGATCGAAAAAGGTGTATCAATTGTTTTAAAGAAGGGCATAAGGTAGCCCAATGCCGTTCGCGTGGCTGCAGTACTTGTTCGGGTAAACACCATTCACTTCTTCACTTCCCAACCAATAAAGGGGATCAGGATACAGTCGCCGCATCCTCAGACGAAGATAATTTTGCCGGCCTTGCTCTTACTGTTTGCTCTTTTTCCGAAGCGATTTTAGCTACAGCATTGGTGGATGTCGTAAATAATTAGGGAAAGATGAAAACATGTCGGGCTCTTTTAGACCCTGGCTCCCAGCCACATTTCATGACCGAAGAAGTTGCATCCTTTTTAAAATTAGCAAGGCGTCCGGTTCACTATTCAGTAAGCGGCACTGCCAGTATTTTGGTCGACGTCAAGCATTCAGTTACGGCAACGTTCAAATCACGAACGAGTGAGTATAGGAAAATATTAAACTTTTTAATTATTTCTAACTCCATCCAAGGGTATTAATCGAAATGGTTTTGACATCCCTATGAATTTAGAATTAGCTGATCCTCACTTTGATAGACCAGCGAAAATAGATCTTCTTATAGGTGTTAAAATATTCTTTAAGCTTTTGAGCGTAGGCCAAATCATTCTCAAACAGTAACCTGGCGTTGTTCTTCAAAACGACCAAACTTGGTTGGATTCTAGCTGGCGAATACCATCAAGCCGCTGCAAAAGGTGAAGCTCAATGTCACCTCGCGATAGATACAGCCCCTTTAGATAAAACACTGACCAACTTTTGGGAGCTAGAGGAAATACCCTCTGCCAAGATTCCTTCGCCAGAGCAAAAGGCTTCGAAGATCATTTTGTCAAAAATACGAAATGCGCTCCCCGGGGACGATATATAGTACGGCTACCCTTTAATGAAAAAATAGGTCAACTCGGTGATTCGCAAAATATTGCACTGAAACGACTTAAGTCGCTAGAATATAAATTTTCCAGAGATCAAAATTTAGAGGTGGAGTACACTAAGTTTTTGGACGAATATGAGCAATTAGGACATATGTCCATCAGTCAGGACCTCGACAGCGATAAAGGTTTCTATTTACCGCATTATGCCGTACTAAAAGCGGATAGTGTCACAACAAACTTCGCGTTGTATTTGATGCATCAGCCAAAACCACCACGGACATTTTGCTAAACGATGCATTAGTGGTTGGCTTCAAGCTGCAGGATGACCTCTTTCAAATTATGACGCGATTTCGTTCCCACTACATTGCTTTGGCTGCTGAAATTGAGAAAATGTATCGGCAAATCCTGGTGCATCCCGATGATACAAAATATCAAAAAATTCTTTTTCGTCGCAATCTAAATTTGCCGATGCAAGAGTTCCGCCTCAAAACAGTACCGTACGATACGTCCTCAGCATCCCTTCTAGCCACGCGTACATTACTACAATGAGCGTCGGATGAGAGCGAAGATTATCAGCTTGCTTCCAAAATATTAAGACGGGATTTCTACGTGGATGATTTGTTGACTGGAGCAGGCAACCGGGACGAGGCTATGAATCTGCGAAACGGCTTGATTAGGCTTTTGAAAAGGGGTGGATTTACACTGCGCAAAGGGGCTTCAAATGAGCCTGCCAAGGAAGAGGAATTTCCAGAAAATCAGCAAAATATGCACATGTCACTAAGTGCAGATGCTTCCATTAAAACATTAGAAATTCATTGGAATTCTTGCAAGGATTATATACATTCTTCAGTGAAACCTATGTCCAATACGGAAAGCATTACTAAGCGTTCTATATTATCGCACATTGCAAAATTATTTGACCCTTTGGGACTATTAGGTCCTGTGATCGTATACGCAAAAATAATAATCCAGTCATTGTGGAAGGCTGGCATTACATGGGATGAATCCCTTCCGCTCAGTATGCATACCGATTGGGTGGAGTTTCGAGATCAATTGCCCCAACTTGAGCAAACCTTCTTCAACCGTGCAATTTTAATAAAAAACTTTGTCAAAGTTCAATTGCATGGGTTCTGTGATGCCTTCGAAAAGGCATATGGAGCGTGTTTCTATGCTCGATCAATTGATGCGATGGGAAACGGCAATATAAGCTTGATATGCTCAAAATCTCGCGTGGCACCGGTGAAGCCATTAACATTACCGCGACTAGAATTGAGCGCAGCACTTTTAGTTTCGCGTCTATACTCTGCTGTAAGGGAATCCATACAAATGGAGTTCAATTGCGTGTATCTATGGTCAGACTCTACAATAACGTGGCACTGGATACACACAGAAACGCTTCTTCTAAAGACGTTTGTTTCAAATAGGGTAGGGGAAATTCAAGATCGCACGCAATCCTGTCATTGGCCTTACGTGCCCACGGGAGACAACTCAGCTGATTTAATATCCCGTGGTCAAAAGCCACAAGACTTCATCATAGCGAATATATGGACACAGGGACCGGAATGGCTGCGTCGTAATGAATCAGTTTGGCCCAAGAACCCCCAACAGTTGAAGAAAATACCCGAAAACCGAATAAAGCAGAAGGATCAAATTTATCTCAAATTACAGGTCAGGAATATGGACATCTTAAGTCGGTACAGCTCATTGAGAAAATTAAAGCGGATGGTGGCATATGTATACAGATTCATAAAAAATTTATGAGCCAAAGCAAGCTCAGTCAGTTGTGACTGCCTAAGAACAATAGCACCTCTCACCACGAGTGAATTGGAAATTGCTGACAATACTATTATGAGCCTGGCACAACATTCAACCTTTGCTAAGGAAGTAAGTAACCTCAAACAGAATAAGCCTCTGAATCGAAGTAGCGTTATTCTCTTAATGAGTCCATTTCTAGATCAGCATGGTATGCTCCGTGTAGGGGGCAGACTAAGGCACGCAGACTAACCTGACAATCAGATGCATCCAATATTGTTACCATCTAACCATCAGGTTACTCGCCTTATTATACGCGAAGAACACATACGCCTCAAGCACGCTGGGGCGTAAACAACGTTATATTCGGTGCGTGAGCATTACTGGCCAATTAACGGACGGAGCGTAACACGAAAACTAATACGCGAGTGCATGAAGTGATCCAGGAGTGATCCTTATGGGCGATGTGCCTCGTGTGCGTCTGTCACCTAGCAGACCATTTCTTAACGTAGGAGTTGATTACTGCGGTCCTCTGTTTATTAAAGAAAAAAGGTTCCGTATATGTATATGTTGCAATATATGTATGCTTGGTGACGCGCGCGGTTCACATTGAATTAGTTAGTGACTTAACAACAGATGCCTTTATTGCAAGTCTGAGGAGATTTCTCTCGCGAAGAGGAAAATCAAAATCTATTTATTCTGACAACGTCACAAACTTTGTTGGCGACGATTAAAACTACTAGGGGAGAATATAAACGAGCAATTAACAAAATTTCCCCGCTTCCAATCATGGAACCGAACTTGAAATGTCAGTTTGTATTTGCTTCAAACATTAAAATTTTAATTATGTGTATATATAATGTAATTGAAAATGAATTCTTAGCATATAAGCAGTCAATACGATTCACTCTAAATATTCAATAATGTACCCTAATAGATTAAGAAAAAAAAAATTATGAGAAGTTAATTGAACGCAGCCGTTCAAGGGGGGCAGTATGTTCGGTGATCTAGGAACCCTTGAATATTGCTTAGAAATGTCTCAATATTCAAAGGTTCCAAAGCAAACTTTTTGTAACGTCCGCACATGTGATGGCCAGGAATTCATCGGAATTTCGTCGCCATCTGTGTGCGGACGAAATACTCCCACCCCCGGACAAATCCTTAAAAACGAAGGATTTGGCGGATATTGGAGAGTAGAGTTCAGACCTTTGTATAAAGACATTACTTGTTTGATAATATAGTAAACAATAATAATAATATAATAAACAAAATCGTTTTACTTAAGGTGCAAGGCCAAGACTCTTCTTGGTAGTTGTAGCAGCTTTTGTTGTCAATTTTAATAGTAAACTTTTAAAAGGGTATACATAATTTCCATTAATTCGAAGTTTTCTTTCGTCACAACAACTTTTTCACATTCTGTCTTTTACATTGTTTAATATTAGAATGTCGTCACCGAATTCTTTGCATTCTTCATTGCTAAATATAAATTTACAATTGTTTTTGAAAATACAATTCTTACTTGGCTTGAGTTCCCTAAATATTTTATTTTCTTCATACATTTACATAAATGTAACATTATTATCTTTAATTATGTGTTCGATATCTTGATTAATATTTTTCTGATGTATGTACATTACTTATGGGAACTAAAATTTTCTTATAAAATTTTTCAACGCTTTTAGGTGTTTTAATGACAAATAAAATTGATCCATTGTAATGTTTAGCTACTCCTAGCCTTATTTGCGAGAGTTTTATCGAGTCGATGTCATAGGCTTTAATTTCTTGGCTTGTGAAAACACTAGGATGTAAAATGCCTAAACTTGCTGAAGCAAAACTATCTTGAATGTTTTCTACTCGCCGTTTAATGAATTTTATTTTCACCATTTGGTCTAAAAATATTCCTTCCGTAAATGATCTTTTTTCTATTGAATTTATTTTATTGGCTATTTTAATTCTATCTGCTTCTTTGGCGTTTTTGATTAAGGTAAATGTCCAATTGAAGTTGTCGTTTATTTGTACTTGTTAGTTCATTGTCTGGATAAGTTGGTGGTTGTTTTGGTCAAATAAATTCAGATGTTTTTCAATGTTTTGTCTGTTGCTGTCGTCCATTGTTCCAAAAGTCCAGTTTAGGATTTTTCCTCCTAGGTTTACTAATCCTCTCTTATTTCTATGTGGAATCAAGGATCCTACTTGGTTTCTTATACTCTATATTTGGTGAATTGCTATGTCTTTTCTACACCGAGGTCGTATGAATTAATAACTGATTCCATTTGTTAAAAATTTCTATAATTTCGTTTGTGTTTATTATATGTAAAACTATGTCAACATTTTTTAATTAATTCTACCTCATCTAGTTTAATGTTTACATATCCTAACTCTGAATTTATTTTTTCGATCGTCAACGTTTGTTTCGTCAGAGGGGTCAATGCAAGTAGAATTCCCATGATTATCATTGTCTGAAAATTGAAAAGGTTTTGTTATATTGGATTCTAAGTTTGTATTTTCTAAACTTGGGTTCTTCTTTATGTCTTAAAGGTTTGTAGTTGTTAATGTACCCTTCCCGAGATTTTTCAACATAATCTTTTCCTGCCTTGCTCCTATTGTTGATGGTTCTGTTTTTACTAGTTTCTAACGTTTCGTGTATCAATTTGTGATCTATGTGTTGTTCCTGTACATCTATAGGAGTTGTCTCGATTGTAGAGTGGTATGTGTTATTATGAAAGTTAACTGCTTTCAGCATTTGAATTCTAAAAGGAAGTTTTTCTTCAAGGTTAAGGATTCTAATTCGTTCAGTGGTGGTGTTAGTGAAACGTTCCGCATCTGAGTTACCAGTATGATTATTTAGTTTTGTGACATGATGTTCTACAAAATGTTTTCCGCATGGCAAAATTCACTAACGTTTTTTATGTTAAACTCATTTTCAAATACAAATCTCTTTATTTTCCCTTTTATAAATGTGAATTGTCCAAGGTTTTCTACGATGGTTTGTGTATTATGATCTTCTAAATAGAAATTAATTGCATGTTTAGAAAATTTATCAATAAAATTATTAAATTGTCCGTGCAACCTAAACAAATAAAAATACGAACCGCAACGATGGCAACACCAGTAGTTGCAACCTCACCAATTAAAAAATACAACGCTGGCAACACCAACAGCAGCAACGTTATCCAACAAATCCAGCGCATGCAAATGATCTCAACGGGATTGTTGGGAGTCTGTGATCCGAAAGCGTTCAATCAGGAATCAGATTCGAGCAAGAATCCAATAAGAACACGTTGATCAAAACGTAAATTATTACAATTGTAAATTTTGTTGTTTAGCAATAAAAGGTTAATTAATTAAAGGTAGATTTAAAGTTCTCTTTTGTTTTTCATTTACGAACATAAATTATTGTTTGCTGTTAACATAAGTATGAACAATTTTGTTTATAGTTGACGTTGTTTCCGTAATACAGAACTTTCTTTTGATTGGGTTCCCGTCGTATTTTTCAACCGCGCCAATATCGCAATTGTTTATAATTCTATGAACAACAAGCTTCAATTGTGGATTGTAAATTTTAGATTTTATACCCTCGTAAGTTGCTGACATCCCTGAATGACCTGACTCGTTTTTATGAAAAAGAGATATTTGTTTATTAAGTTGCTCTTTGTTTTCTACGTCCAGGGCCATATGAGTGCAATTAACAAATTTGATATTATTATTCCCTGGGAAAAGATTAATTATCACGTGCAAAAATTTGTTATACTCGTGATCGTTTGATTCTAAATATATTCCTACCTTCCCTTTAGTTATATACCTTCTTAAAATATCATGACTATTTCCATTTTCTAAATCTTGACTGTCAAAAAATTCGTCTGTATTAAAAACATGTTCAAATTCGTTTTCTTCAGTATTTTGTAAAACTATTTGTATTTTAAATCGATTTACAATGGTTTCTAAAATAGGGATATGGTCATCAAAGTTTTCTCCTTGTGAGTGAATGGTTTCAACATCCATTGACTCATCGTCTAAATTATTTATTTGATCTTCGTCACTTAAGATGAAACTCAAATTTTCAGTATTTTTGACATGGTTGGCTTGAATAGGATTTAACAAATTTCAAATTTTCAGTTTATAAGGTGTAGCCATTGTTTCTGTTTCATTCGTTTCTACATTTATCCTACTTTAAAAGAACAATTTTGTTACATTTGTCTTTAATATATTCAATGTTTACGTCATGTTTACGTCATATTTAAAGAAATTAGCCATCTTTGTAGTCTAGGATTAATGTCTTCTCCTAAATATTTTGTTTGGAGCCACTTAAGTGATTGATGATCTGCTTCTAGATCGAATTCTTTCCCGTAAAGGTATGGTCTGAAGTACTTTGTTCTCATACTCATGGTCATTAAGAGTTCTAGATGCATAGCTAATTGGATGTCCATCTTGTGTTAACTGCTCCCAGAGCGAAGTTGCTAGCATCCGTTACTAACTTAAACTTTATATTGAAGTCTGGATATTTCAAGATTGGATGCTCTGTAATTATTTCCTTTAATTTTTCGAATGCACTTATGTAATTTGTGTCATTTTGGTTAACCTTTGCTCCCATCTTAAGGTACCTAGTTATTGGATAAGCTACTTTTGCATATTTTTTTATGAATCTCCTATAATACACTGTCATACCAAGAAATTTCCTTATTAGTGTCGGGGTTGTTAGTACTTTTAATACCTGAATGCATTGTTTTTTATTTGGATTTGGTTTGACTTTATTTGGGGTTAGAATATGTCCCAAGAATTCAGTTTCCCTTTTTCGGAAGTTGCATTTATCAACTTGAATCCTTAGTCCGGCTTCTTTCAATCTGTCAAAGACTCTTTTTAAATTGCTGGTATGTTCTTTGTACTGAATTCTCGAAGTACTGAATTAATCAATCTTTGAAAGGTTGCTGGGACATTCTTTAAACCGAAAGACATCCTAACCAATTCATGGTGTCCAAAGGGTGTAGAAAACGCTGTTTTCTTTCTGTCTTCGGGTCTTGGTGGAAAGCCTTAGCTAGATCTAATGTTGTGCAGTATTGATTTTTGCCTAGTTTGTCAAGAAAACTATCTATGTTAAATATGGGAAATTTATCACTTGTTGTGACTTCATTTAGTTTCCTATAATCTATTACTATCCGCCATTTTTGTTTCCCGGAGTTATCCAACTTCTTTGAAATGATCCATAAAGGACTGTTATATGGTGAGTTACTATGAGCAATTATATTTTGATCTAACATTTCTTTAATTTGTCTTTCTATATCTTGTTCATGAATTCTAGGGTAGCGGTATATTTTGTTGTAACCATTTCATGATGTACTTCATGAGCGAAAGTTAATTTGTCACCTTTTTTGTAAAATAGTTCTTGGTATTTTTTGACGTGATAACGTCTAATAAATCGATGGCCGGCTGCACACACGAAAATTCATGACTCATTGTCACGTTCCGCCTGAGCTGAGCGTGCAAGCGAGAGCTTCAGTGCATTTTCTTTTCATTTTGCGTTTGCCTATTTCAAAGCGATCTTCAAATTGTTGTTGTATTAATAACATTCGTGTGCGTGTGTGAAACAGCAAACTGTGAAGCTTTGGTTATGGCTCATCAGAGCCAGAGCGCGTCAATATCTTTCGCATAAATTAGCATATTCATGAAAATATTATTGATATAACAACAATTTGAAAATTTGAAATGGGAAATTAAACTATTTTTTATAGTTAGGTCGAATTTAGTCTTCAAAGCTAAGTTGTTTAAACCGGATTAACTTCAGCTAATTTCCCTAAACCAGATTAAATTTAGCCGATTTAACTATAATTTTTTCATGAATGTTTTCTTATGACGTTATCACGTGAAATTATCGTCCGTAAACCGCCTTTACAGACAACCAAGTTTTTTAAGATTTCGAGGATCTGAAGTCTTTCTTCTCAGTTCAAATGTTCAAGATTTATTTTATCAATGTAGCTACTTTCAATATTACATATTTCATCTATAACAAAGTAATGATCATTGCTTTCGAAATTGATTTTCTGGTTGATAACTTCTAGAAATATGATCCCTAGATCGAGTGTAGCTTATTATACCATCATATTTGCGACCTGATAAATCCATTACTTGTCATGATAATCTTCTTGATATTTTGAATCCAAAGGGGATTGGGGTAGCTATGTTATGTGTAACTTTGCAGATTCCGTTAAGTATAGAATAGCAAAAATGTTTTTCAATTTTCTGTTCAAAATAATTTTTCAGTGTATTTGGTTTTATAATGCTTGTCTCAGATCCAGTATCGACAAGACAATAAATGTTGGTATTATCGGTAGTCAAGGAAATTATGGGTAGATCTCATCCCGAGGCCCTTTTGAAAAGTTTACGTCACAATTATATTGTATATTTTCTATTTCCATAGGTCTCCAGATTTTGTTTGTGTCTCAACTGTCCTGAGTTATTGTTGAAACTATTTCGAATGTTATTTTGCCTAAACTATCCAGAATTGTTATTGAAATAATTTCGATTATTAAATGCTCGTTGTTGTCCAGAATTTCGTCTTTATGGTCCCGAGTTAGTCCTGTAGTTATTGTGCTGGTTATCGGGGTTTTTGTGTGAATTGTCACCGCGATTATTATTATTATCATTGTGTTTGAAATTATTACGAGAAGGGTTCTGGAATTTGGAATCTTTGTCGCCTTTTCTGTAATTATAGTTGATTGTGTCGTTTTCATCTAAGGGCCACATTTTGTCGAAAATATTGAAAACGTCTTGAAGAGGCATACCTCGCCTGACATATATATTCGATAACTAACACTTATCATATCTTTTACTACATCTACTAAATTTTTGTCATTATTATCTGGATTATAATTCGACTGTATATTATTACCGAATTCATATAATTCATTGAACTGAAAATTAATTTTCCTAATATTTTTGAACAATTCTCTCAAACTATGTACCTTTAAACTACGACTCTCGTCCATCAGCTTCTTGTAACTTTTCCTGGGTCTAAATTCGGGTTTCAATTCAGTTTTTATCTGCTCCCAAGTTATGTCATCTCTGAGGCGCTGGATACATCTCTTGGCGTCTCCTTGGGTCTTCTCAGTAAGGATGATTATTATGTAGACCATGTTGTAACAAAGCTGCATTTTCTCCACATAAAGATGATGTACTTTCTACTGCACTGAGGAACTCTTGTTAGGTGCAATCTCCTTGGCCTGTGAACGTCTTTACGCACTAGAAATTCTTCAAAATCTGGTCGGTGGTAAGCTCGAAAACTCTTTGTGGATTTTGAATTTGTTGTCTCAAGGCTTGTATTTCCCTTTGGTGCTGCTCTTGCATCTGTTGAACTAATTGTTGTAGGTTTTGTAGATTTAATTCTTCCATGTTGGCTTCGATGTTTATGGTTTGATCGAATACAGACTCTCTGAGTTGTTTCATACAAATTTGTTATTCTTAGAAGAAATCGCCTCGCACGTGTCGTAAATATGCACCGAACTGTAAAAAACTCAAACTAGAGAAAGCTCGCATCAAAAAGAATTAAGAAAACCAAATATGTCCAGTGCCGAGCAAATGTCAGAACCACGGCAGCATCGAAGAAGAAATGAAAAAAAGTTGCAAAATAATACACTTGTGATTTATCTATTCGGTAACCGTACTACCGTATCTAACCATTGTATTGAGCAGATTGATTTAAGTACATACTCATAGGAAACACTTATTTTAACGTTATCCGGACTTTTCCGCGGAAGATCTTTGGCTCGGACCTTGACTACGCCTTTCGATTTTTTATTCCTCCACATAAAGCCACATATTTAGCTTCTGTGGAAGATGTAGCCATTGAATTTTGCCTCTTTGTATTCCAGCTTATTGTGTTATTAATAATAATAATAAAAATAATAACAAGCCTTATTATATCTTGCCTCTACAAAGTTTCAGTATTAACATGATAAAAAGATAAAAGTGTAAATGTTCAGTTTCATTAGATAATTGTTTTTTTTTTAAATATACAAAAAAGATATTCTTGCTATATGGATCTTCTTATATAAAGTTGAATCGGCGAAAACCCTGGATAGGGTAAAGGCCACCTCCAAAGTTGCCCACGTGTTATATGTTATTTTGTGGTTTTCTTTGGTGACTAACTGGTGACCAACTGGATTGGAGGATTTGTTATGTTTCTTGTAATTAAATGTTCTGTTGTTATATCTGTTTGGAGAAAGGCCGCTAACTGCTATGCTTTATCCTTTGTAATTTCTTGATTGGTTACTTTTTATTTGCTTGTGCGTCTCCTACCTTTAATATATTCACGGTGGGGTTTAGTGGTGAGGAAGGAAGCCTCCTTTTAGATGTTTGATTAAGTATGACCAGTTTGTCTTATTTTATGTAAGCCGTGTTGCCTTTTTCTCTCTCTGTTATTAACTGATCTTGTTATTGGTTTCTCTTTTCTAGTACGTGTTTTGGTTAGTCTTCTTTCATGTGGTAACCTGTGTCTTGCAGTGCTCTTGTTTGCTTGAGAATTTTGATCTTTGTGCCCAAATTTAGGAAGGATCCCATTACTGGCCATGGACTACCGTCTCTTTTCTCTAATCTTTTAACTACCTGTAAGTCGCTATAAGATGGTTTGATTAAGAAATATTGTTCTATCCATTTGAGCATATTTTTTTCTAAAGTGTAGTATGATCTTTCAGATTCTTCGATGCCGAAGGAAACTAAATTTCTTTGTCTCACCTGCTTTTCTAGGTAATGGATTCTTTCTTCCTGGTTTTCTACTACCTCTTTTAAACTTTCGTGTTTCTCTTCCAGTGTTTAGAACTTTTCTTCTAACATTTAATATATATTCTGTGTAACTTGTTCTGTCACGTTTCTCTCCATTCGTGGATCGTTTTTTTGTGCTCATCGAACTCCCCCAGGATTTTTTTCAGTGCTTTAAGAATTTCTTTCATGGCTGTTTTTGAAGTTAGTTAGTAAGGTTTTTGTTTCCACGTGTGTCAGATGTGTTGCACTGTGGTATTGAATTTAGTTTTCTACTTTATCATTAACGTCTAACTGTATTTACATGCCGAAGAAGCTCTAAACTCGATCACCCATTGAATGACTACACTTTGTTATCATTAGCTCGTTTTATCGTATAATTCCGTCGCGATTCTTGTTGGTCTTCAAGGCACTCACTGCTTCATCACTCCGCCAGCCGCACACCTTCAATCCTTTATTCAAAAATTTCCAATTCAAATATTTTAATTCGTGTTCGTTTTGTTTTCAATTATTGTTTCACATTTTTCGTAAAACTCTTGCATTTAACTGTAGTTCATTATTTAATTCAATTTAACTGTTTTCGTTACCGTCGCAATTCTTGTTGCCCTTCAAAGGAACTCACTACTTCATCACTCCACCCGAAAAACCGCTCACCTTCAATTCTTTACTCAAAAATCTGGAAACCTCTCGACACGTCCGTCCTCATCGACGTTCGAACCTGAACTCCCTATTGTGTTTTTACATAATTTAAATAAATATCCTGTAGTACTTTTTCTGTATATTTCATTACTTGCCCAATCGGCATCAACATATCCGATTAATAATTCTTTAAAGTCTGTAAGCTTACCAAATATTTAATGTACCTTCCACATACCTGAGTATTTTCCTTAAATTTTACCAAAACTCACGATTATTTTTCGTTTGATATCTACTCAATAAATTAAGAGCTGATCATAAATCAGGACGTGTACAGAGCATATATTATGCAACTAATTAAATTTTTACATGGTGCATCATAAAGTTCATCTGAATTCAAAGCTGAATAATTCAAAAATCTTATGCGTCGACGAAATATGAAACCTTTGTAAACAAAACTCCTCCTAGATCGTTTGATCAATTGATCTGAAATTTTACATACTAATAGTTTATTCGACGGTGAGTGCTAACATCTATGTTTTGTTACCAAATTCGCGAAAAAAAATCACTAGATGTAGCCTTCTTAGTTAACAATTTTTCTGATGAACGAATCAAAATAAGTACGAAGGTTTGTGTCATTTTATGTATCAAGAACGATGTCTGCCTTATATTCCAAGAATTCCAAAATATACGGCAAACGAAATACAGTTTTGGCAAAAAATCGCTGCCTTTTTGACAATAAACGTTAGTTGTAAATGAAGCTATGTATTGATCTTAGGTAATTATTGTTCGCGTGCTCGAACCAGAATTAGATTTTACATGAAGATCTTAGCACAGGCACCTGATTGCTTCAGGAGCTTTCGCCAATTCTCTGTGGGGAATCGGAACTTTGAAGAGAAAATTTATTTTGGTTTATTCAACCCGTAGCAAGTGGATTTTCACAGGTTCTTGAAAAACAGTTTTTTAATTTATGAATTTTGATTCATGGGACAAGAAAGATTCCGGAAATCGGAAACTGGACAATATTCTTCAGGTTTTAAAGGTACTTTTCTGGTAAAAATTTGGATTTTCAGCGGTTTTTTGTTCGTAGCGGCTAAACGAAGCGTCCTACGGGGTTCGTATGGATGACCGACCCCCATTAGTTTGACATTTTCTACCCTTTTTCGATTCATTATTTTTCATTAAATTGAGTTTTTAAATATGTGCATAAATATGTGCATAAATATGTGCATAGTAATAATTGATAAAATTCAGATTTTGAATTTTTGACGGTTTTTTGTCCGTAGCGGCTAGCCGAAGCTTCTTAGGGGGATCATATCTAGGACCAACTGCCATTATATTTATATTTCCTATCTTTTTTTCATACATCACACATCTCTAAATTGAGTTTATAGATGTGAGTAAAAAAGTTCGGAAATGTGATAAAATTCAGATTTTATTTTTTAATGGTTTTTTGCCCGTAGCGAATAAAAGAAGGGTCCTAGAGTGTTCATATGTATGACCGATCCCCATTATTTTGATATTTTTAACCTTTTTTTCCATACATCGTTTTTCTCTAAATTGAGTTTGAAGATGTGCATACAAAATATGTAAAATTGATAAAATTATTTTTTTAAATTTTCAGTGGTTTTTTACCCGTAGCGGCTAAGCGAAGCGTCCTAGGATGTTCATATATTTTACCGATCCCCATTATTTTGTCATTTCCTACCTTCTTTCCGTGCATTATTTTTATAGTTTTTCAAAATGCGTCCATATTACCAATTTAGAAAATATCACCAAATTTCGATTTTAGCCCATTATTTTATAAATCAATGAAATCTGATAGTAGAGAGGAAATTATTATTGATGAAATCTGATATTAAAGACGATTCAATGAATTACTCAAAATTGTTTCATAGCGTCAATATATAGGTATATACTCGTAATAATCATAAATAAACACATAGATTCACAAATAATATAAAAAACATAATACTACACATCCTGTCATAACAAAAAGTCGTGATGAATTAGGAAATGGGCAAGAGACTCCCCTTCTAGCCCCTCGATTTTAAGAGTGGAACTAGATAAAGAAGTGAAAATAAAACAACTTTTGTTTTACGAAAATTTCCAAATTTGTTTCATTTACACGATATTGTTTTTAAAATTTCCTAACCTAAAAGTGTGTTTTTGTTTACGTTTGAGCATATGTTCGCTGTTCAAATAAGCTCAAATGTAAACAAAAATACACTAGTCAGTATAGAGAACCCTATTAAGGGGTGCAAAGTTGGTAAATGAGGCTATAAAATTGTCATAGTCCTCAGGTACATAAGCCCGAAGCGATAAAACGTTTCCAGTTGGAGTTTCGCTTGTTCCTCATAGATTTCAGTTCTCTTGAATACCAAGGAGGAGAGGGGTTGGGAGGAGGAGATGCAGAGGTCGGAGTGGAAAAAGAGATACCATGGAGCAGAGATTCGTAAAACACGGTGATATATGAGGAAAAATCACTACTCGTAAAGTTCATATCACGAAAGGTATTGTGAAGATTTGAGTTAAGCAGGTCGAAATTCGTTTTTCGGAAGTTTAGACGGGGAGAGGTTTGTGGGGGAACGAGAGTAGGATGAGAGTGGAAAAGGCTAATGATGAGGGGGGGGGGGGGGGGTGATGAGCGTTGACGTTGCAGAGTTCCAACGAGCAGTTGGAGACAACTACGTTAGGGTGTAGGGTGAGGGCGTGGAAGGGTTTACAGCTAGGAAACAGTCCGATTCCTGATCAAAAGACCATTCTAGCATGGGGAAGTTAAAATCGCCTAGGAGGAGTATATGGTCCGTAGATGGTGTTAGACCAGAAAGAGAGTCGAGTAGATCAGAGAGGTGGTGGTACACGTGATCATCTGAGCGAGGAGGGATGTAGCATGTAAGGAGAATAACATTCACCGATGGGAGACGAATTCGAACTGCGATGATTTCGAGCAGTTCTTGAGATGGGGTGGGGATTAGAGAAGCGTTTAGTGAAGAGCGCACAGCTATTAACACTCCCCCGCCTCGACGGTTTGGATCGCCATGGGAGCGGTCTTTGCGAAAAGTTATAAAATGGGGGTCCAGGACTTCAAGATCGTGTATATTTGAGCAGAGCCACGTTTCTGTCAAGCAAATAACGTCATGGGGTAGTGTTTGGGAGGATGAGAAAGTGGAGTGGGTCTTGGAACGAAGACCCCTCACGTTTTGGTAGAAGATTGAGGGGGCGGTAAGTTGTTTGCCGGCAAGGAGCCACATTGCGTAGGGGGAGAATTTATGGCCTCGTCGTCCGCAACAACACTTCTGGTGGACCTATCCCTGGGAAGAAATTCCTTTAGGAAGACATCTTTAGGCCAGTTAGATTTATTTAGGAGGAGATCAAAGAAGGCAGGAGGGACGATGATCTTAAACGAGGAGCATCTCCTCTCCGAGAGCTTAAAGACTTTTATACTATTTTTCACTACATCTACACCGATGACATTCACAATATGTTTGATGTTTCGTCAGGCTGAGTTGAGGGGATCAACTCAGTCACAGAAATTGATTTGGTCTTAGGGACTGTTCTAAGAGCACTAGGATTTGTCAATAGGGGGCCCTGAGACGTGGATGCCATAGCGTTTTCACAGGTAATGCCGGGAGCAGTGGGGGGAGAGGTGGGGGATACGCTGTTTGATAGTTGAGTTATTGTAAGAGCGTCAGAAGTATTGCCCGGGCAAGTACCACGCAGGGGCTTTTCATTGATTTTAAGTCTTGGAGCAGATGAATTCCTTGATGACACAGACTCAGACCCAAACTCTTCCTCTATACCACTGAGGCACGCCGGACCGGGCTCGGGTGGGAGATAGATAAGAGGGGAGAAGGTCATAAGGGAGGAATCTTGTTGTAGTAACGAGTTTGATTTGCCGGATCTAGTTACTCTGACTGATCTATTCTGTATGGATGATGTTGGTGGTTCCGAAACGGTCTGGGTTAATTGAGGGAGCTCAGCGTGAGGAGGGATGAAATCCTTAAGAGAACAACCGATGCTAGGACTGCCGATTGGATGGTGGATGATTCGGCTAATTCATTACCTAGTTTCCGCAGCTCAGATTCGATATCCAAGAGACGGAATGATAGGGCGTTAAGGGTGAATTTACAGCATTTCGGGCAATACCAGTAGACACCCGAGTCTTTAGATTCGACTTTGTCAGCTAGCGCACCATTAAGGCCCACATATTTAGGGTGGAAATAGGCATCACACAGGCCATGGCAGGACAACAGCCTACCGGAACTCCTATCCTTGCAGGAAGCAGCACCATAGATTAACGTCATAATTAGTCACAGTAAAACGTTCCTTTGTTCCTTGATCCGACTTCGTGTTTAAGGACTTTGATTATTTTATGTAAATTAGTTCCACAAAAATTCTAAAAGCTTAGAGAATATTAAGAGTAGGATTAAAGATTCAAAGTTAAAACAAGTATATGATAATTCTAAAAGCTAAGAATGTGTTTAAAGATAGGATGAGAAATTCAAAGTAAATAAAAACTAGCCTGGCAAGTCCACTCTTAGTTCGGCAGTTAAAACACGATGAAAGCACAACAGTTTCCTCCGCAAATCCACAAATCCAGATGACAAGGGGGAATAATATTCTCCAAAAAAACCGCAACAATTCCCGCAAACTGTCAGAATCACTTGAAATTTTCACTTCAATTTGAATTTTGCATTTTTTTGAATTTCACTATAGCCAATACACATTTAAATTAACTTTTAAATTGAAATGATCTCCTTCTGTGATGAATTTTTCGTTCTTCAACTGATGGTCTTCAATTCTACTTCTACTAAAAATTTTTTTGGCACTATTACACTTTAATAGTGATGTTCAAATTAACGTTAATATAATCCAATTTAAGCAATGAATGTTGCTCGCTGAGATATTTGTGATTTTGCACTTAAACGAAAGTAAGCTTCAGCAAAAATCACAGACGGAGTTATTATAAATTATTTAAACTTCCAGAATTTAAGAATACGAAACAGAAGATATAAATTTTCGAAAAAATTATAACCAACTCTTAGTACACAACTGCTCCCTTCGACGAGCGTAGATGAATCCAATGTTTTTTCTTCTATTATGTCTTTTCTAAATTATGTAACACAAATTAGAAACGATGAGTATTTATATAGTGTGAAGGAAATAATAATAATATAAACTATAATCAAATAGGGCTCACAATCGGATGAGAACTAAGGAAGAAATTATCTCTTGGGTTACCCTCCCAGAAGGCGAAGAAGGGATAAAAAACAAACAAGAAATGGCAATAAATCAGTGTTCAGGGCTACAATTGTAATACAAATATTTTTTACATTAAAACCAAGTCCACACACATGTTATCAATTTGAACCAATTGCTACCAATTATTTCATTACCACAGTGACTATGAAGCAGATATATCGACCACGCAGCTCAATTTTGTGTGCGACTTCGCGAATGCCACCTAGTTTAATTTACTTGATAATGGTGTATTAACTGCTTCACAATCATACATAATAAATCTTTTGAGGACTGTCTCTAAACATGTATTTTGATCCAATGTTATTGTCCCGTTTTTACATTCAACATTTATTCCCAAGAAAAATTTTATTCCTTTCGGATCCATCAAACTGGGAAACTGTTTCATTAAATACTGCTTTGAACTTTTGACGTGAAAACGTCTTTCTTCTCGTTGAGTATGTTAATTGGTAGCCAGTCTAACATTCTTGTGTTACAAAACACCGTAATTTTTCAATCGCTAATAAATACGAGACTAATAATGCGATAACAACATTTGAGGTCACAGTGGATCGAGCATACTTATTCGTATTTACTGTGTGGCATTTGTTTTGGCTAGTATAAGCGCCTACGCGTGATTGTTGTTTTTAACGTTGCGTAACGATATTTATGAGAGCAGCGTGAGAACGCGAGTTACGTTATGTAACGTAACGCAACCACAAAAATTGCAGGAAGTTTCTGCAACAAATGAAGCTTCAAACATGAAATTAAACCTGTTGCATAAACTTCCCATAAATGTTGCCGACAACTCATAATCACGTTGATATGTATCAACGTGATCAGAAATCAATGACCCTAAAACCATGACCCTAAATAAACTCGCAATATCCGATGTCCGAGTTAATGTCCCCAGCTTGCTTTGCTGTATCCTGCTTTCCCATCAAAATAATTCAAACCAATATTTACCTCAGAAAATTCTCACCTTATCGAACTCCGATGAACTTTGATTTTGATCGGTCAACGAATTCCAATTTCAATAAGTTTTGATGATCAAATCAATTAAAAAATATATTTAAGCTAGTAAAATTAGAGATATAGTCAGTCTTAAGACCACAGTCAATGTGACAACTCCGGAGAGTTGATTATTGTGAAAGACAGTTCTTAAGAACGTCTTACTAATTGTCACTAATAAAAACATAAGTATTTGTCAAAAGTGAGAAAGTGTATTAATTTTTTTTACCCGAAGATAAAAAGTAATATTTAATTGGCGCAGTCGGTAGGATCCTCTTCTGAAGAATAAGGGTCCAGTGATCAAACCTACGTTATCCAGAAGCACCATAGAAGTATATCCAACAAAAGGAGTTGTTCGCAAATAACTTACCTCACTGTACCTGATGTCCAAATAATTACGTACTGCAGTGTACTACTGTACCTGATGTCCAAATAATTACATACTGCAGTGTACCACTCACCTGTTTTTTGTTCATTCAACAAATCATCAAATTACATTCATAAACTCACCTGAACTTAGTTCCACGCGTCAGCATTTCCCATTATCAAAGAAACTTACCTGACCTTGCCCTGGATCACCTGTCACCTGAAATGCCATTGCCCTAAGCGAAAAGCGCATGCATCATGAAAACACCTTTTTGGCGAGAATCAAAACGAAGCCTTTCGATGTGAACTCAAATTACTACTCACCTTAATTGATTAAAGTTAGTCACTAAGCAACAAGTCTACGAATTTTAGCAAATCTAAGCATCTTTTTATGTATATAAATCCCATAAATTATAATAAATCAGTCAGTCATTAATTTAAACTCGAATCTTTTACTTATCCTCTGCTTCTGGTGTATCGGTCTAAGACCTTTGCACACTTTACTCTAAATCTTGGTGTAACACCTAGATTTTCCCTTCAACTTTCCGCTGAAAAGGAGTCTATGAAAACTGAGTTGTGGTGATACACCTCAACCAGTCAAAAACAGTACAGGCAAAAGAGTATGCGCTCAACATTGGTGACCCCGACGTGATTTCACGTCACGCGAACTCCAAACCATTCAAGTTTACGCGAATTTTAACCCGTTTACCGTCGCGACAAATCGTCAAACCGCGAATACCGTCAAGATCGTTTCATCCCGAGCATCCTGAAGAAGAAGCAGCTGAAGTTCCCATCCTATCGGCGTCCCTCCCAACATTCCGAGACAATATTACCTCATTTTTGGCAGTCAACTTACTCAAGTCGCTGTTTGCTCTCGTCGTTCCACTTCGTTAAACTTCAAGAATGTCCTCTTTGGAAGAACTCGCAAAACAACAGAACGAGACAGGAGGAGAAATCGAGAGGCATATAAGGAACTACAAGAAGGATTCTCCAACACGCAAAGACGACGAATACCTCGTCAACAAGTCCAAGGCCATAACGGAACTCTGGGAGACGTTCCAATCTGTGGACTACGGTATTCGGGCTAAATATGACCTCGAAACCAGTCATCCATATTTCGAGAAACAATACTTTGCCAACATAGAGGAGCTGTACCAGTGGTTTATCGAGGAAGTCAAACTGCGCTTAAGCAGTCAATCAAGCACTCAATCCACGGAGAATGCATCAAGCAGTCACAAACCTGAAGATACCAAGCCATCTAATGCCGAAAGTTCTCCACTTCAGGTCATGTTACGGAGATTGAACGCTGCAATCGTCTCATTAAGGCGCGCTTTGGACTCAGTCCAAAACCTCCCCCCTCAACAAAACGCTGTCGTGTACGAAGTAAAGTGCCGTTCCATTGAACGCCTTTGGGCAAAACTGGAGACCCTGCATGATGCGATCTGGGGAATGACAGACGACCCCATTGCTGCTGGATTTGATCAAGAAGCGTATCTTTTGCTGTCCGATGAAGTAGAGTCGACAATAATAGACTTGCAACAACATTCTACACCGTCCACACACCCAGTCACAAGTGATGTTTCGCCCAAGGTTAAGCTGCCAACCATCACATTGCCAAAATTTGAAGGCAATTATCTTTGCTGGAAGCAGTTCCACGACCTGTTCTTGCAAGTGGTACACGAACAAAATCTGGGCAATGCGCAGAAAATGTGGTACCTCAAGACGAGTTTAACTGGTGAAGCAGAGCGATGTATTAGCCACCTAACAATATCCGACGCGAACTATCTGTCTGCTTGGAACCTTCTCAAGGACAGATATGATAATGACAGATTGTTGGTAGCAGCCCTCATTAGCAAATTATTGAACCAATCTGTCATTCACACCGAATCAGCCACAGCCATCAAGTCACTCCATGACACAACTCGAGAGTGCCTGCTCAGTTTAACGAATCTCAAAATTGACATCAAAAACTGGGATCCTCTGTTGCTCCACATCCTCATCAAAAAATTAGACGGAGTTTCGCACACGTTTTACGAGCAAGGCCTGGAACATCCTAGGAAATTGCAATCTATGGAGCACTTCCTTGCGTTCCTGGAAAGGCGATTCCAGTCACTAGAATCCCTTCCTAACAAAAACTCAAGAAACGTCTCTAACGACATTAACTTCGGCAAAGGACGACCCCCAAGGGTATTAGCTGTCGTATCCTCAAAAACGCCGTGTTTCGTGTGTAAAGGAGATCATCCAATATTTTCCTGCTCCAGTTTCCTCAATCACAGTCCTGACAAGCGCCTTAAACTCATACAACGCGCTGGTCGCTGCGTTAATTGCCTCAAGAAGGGACATCGCTCCAATCAATGTCCATATGGTAATTGCCACAAGTGCTCCAAGAAACACAATACATTGCTTCATTTGGAAGACAACAGCCCAAGATCTCAAGCTACGGGCAACCAGTCACCTCCCGCAGTCAACAACCAACAAATACAAGCACACCCAGATTCAAGCACTAAGGAAGCTGCGTCGCTCAGTTCCAGCACTCCCTCAACTGTCGGCGCTTATACTCTGTTAAGTACAGTCCTCATAAAGGTCACGGATAGCTGGGCAAACCAAATTCAGGCAAGAGCCTTGTTAGACTCCGGTTCCCAGCTAAACTTCATTTCAGAAAGACTTTCAAAAAGATTGGGCCTCCAAGAAACGCGACATTCAGTTACCATTGGTGGGATCGGTTCGATAGCACAGAACACACGCTCAAGGGCCAACATCGAAATACGTTCCAACATAACTGACTTCAGCACAAGCATAGACGTTCATGTCTTACCAAGAATAATAGCACCGCAACCCTCGCAACATATCGAGAAGACGTCCTGACCTATTCCTGACAACATAAGGTTGGCCGATCCACAATTTCATCGCCCTGGTCCCATTGACATTCTTATCGTAGCCGAGCTGTTCTATTCAGTTCTCTCTGTTGGCCAAATAAAATTGGGAGAGCAACTTCCTATACTCCAGAACACGGTTTTCGGTTGGATCGTGTCAGGCCGAATCGCCGCGCCCAGCTCAGTAACTAACCTCGCGCACTGCGGAATATGCAGCGAAAATGAAACTTTTGACTCCCACATCCAAAAATTCTGGCAGCTTGAGGAAACTGAACATGTCTCAAATAATTATACCGCTGCTGAAAACAAATGTGAGGAATTCTTCATCCAGACTACGAAAAGGGACAACCACGGCCGGTTCGTCGTCCGACTTCCGTTCCGGTGCGATCCACATGGATTGGGTGAGTCCAGTGACACGGCACTTCGACGCTTCCACTCCTTGGAAAGGAGACTAGCTAAGGATCAAACCTTAAGGCAGCAGTACAACGCGTTCATGAGGGAATACAGAGAGTTGGGTCATATGAAGGAAGTCTGCTTCACTATGGTAGAAGAGCCCTACTATTTCCTTCCACATCATTGCGTCCTCAGACCTGAAAGCACAACGACTAAATTACGAGTGGTCTTCGATGGATCAGCGAAAACAACCAGCAATCTGTCACTGAATAATGTCTTGGCAGTCCGGCCAGCCATTCAGGGCGACGTCTTCACAATATTACTACGCTTCCGCCTTCCTCGATACGTCTTCACCGCGGACATCGAAAAAATGGACCGGCAAATCCAAGTTGATCCAGCTGACCAAAAATACCAGTTAATATGGTGGAGGGACGATGTTAATAAACCGTTGAAGTGCTATCAGCTTTGCACCGTCACTTATGGTACTGCTCCAGCTTCTTATCTCGCCACGCGTACCTTACATATGCTGGCCGACAATGTGAAGGACCAGTACCCTCTTGCCGCTCAATCGCTCAAAAACGACTTTTATGTGGATGACGTTTTGTCTGGTTCAGACCACTTGCCCACCTGCCTGCTAAAGCAAACCGAATTGTTATCATCTCTGAAAACCGCGGGCATAAGGCTTCGTAAGTGGTGCGCAAACCATCCTCACCTACTTAAAGAAATACCAGCTGAGGATCAAGCAATTGAACTAGACTTCAGTAACCATTCCGACGACAGCATCAAAACGATGGGGTTAACCTGGCAACCCAAATCTGATTCTTTCGCCATTCGAAGCACTTTAATCCCTACGCAAAGGGTCACGAAGCGAACCGCTTCTTCTGACATCGCACACATCTTCGACCCATTGGGCATATTGGCTCCAGTGGTCATAACGGCGAAGCTGTTTTTGCAGAAACTGTGGGAGTTAAAACTCGACTGGGACGCTTCACTTCCACAAGAACTACATACCAAATGGATCAGCTTCAGAGATGGCTTGAGCGCATTAAACCACATAACGTTCCCCAGACATGTATTGGCTCACAAAATAAGCTCCCAAATACAACTACATATTTTCGCTGATGCCTCAGAGAAGGCATATGGTGCTGCCGCGTACATCAGGTCCGTAGGGCCAGACAACGTTGTCATTGTACGATTACTATGCGCTAAGTCTAAGGTTGCACCAATCAAGCAAATAACACTACCTCGCCTCGAGTTATGCGCTGCCAAATTGGCCACACTGCTCAAACAGCGCATTAAAAACGATCTACAGTTGAATAATAATCAAATCTTCCTTTGGACTGATTCAACAATAGTCCTCGGCTGGATTAAGGCCGAGTCATCAAACTTCCACACTTTCGTTGCCAATCGCATCTCGGCCATACAGCGTGCTAGCATTCCTGAACAATGGAGACACGTGTCATCTTTGGATAATCCGGCGGACTTATTATCAAGAGGCGTCCCCCCGAAAAATTGGCCAACAACACTCTGTGGTTCTACGGTCCAATGTTCCTTCATGGTAGAGAAGACGCACGGCCTAATCTTAATCCAAACCCAGACGAATGCACTCTGGAGCAACGGACTAAGATTCAATCCACATGTCTCGGATTCACAAGAGACGACGACTTCCTACTCAACATTAATCATCAAAATTCCTTCAGACGTCTTCAGCGCATAATCGCTTATATTCTACGCTTCACCAAGGCTACGAAACGGTGCTCCAGAGAGAACAATTCACCTGTTCCATCAGTGATAGAGCTGGACGACGCACAAACTCTGATAATCAAATATGTCCAGCAACAAGGATTCAAGGACGATCTCCAGCATATAATCAAACATGGCGAAGTTTCAAGGGGTAGCTCAATCAGCTCCTTGACCCCTCTTTTGGACCAAGATGGAATCCTTCGTGTAGGCGGACGCCTCGAGTCATCAAATCTCGAGTATCGAGCCAAGCATCCTGCGCTTCTTCCGAATTGTCATCCAATCACCAAGATGCTATTCAATGCGCTACACATAGAAAATATGCATGCGGGTCCTCAGACTCTACTCGCCATCGCTCGACAACAGTTCTGGCCACTCGGCGGCAAGAACCTAGCCCGCGCCGTCGTACAACACTGCGTTCGTTGTGCCAAGGCCAAGCCCAAACTATTGACACAACTGATGAGGAATTTGCCACCTGACCGCGTTCAGCCTGCACGACCATTCATCAATGCCGGAGTCGACTTTTGCGGCCCGATATACGTTCATTTTAAGATCCGGGGTAAACAGCCACAAAAGGCTTACATCGCTGTTTTTTGTTGCTTCGCTACGAAGGCCGTTCATTTCGAATTAGTGAGCGATTTATCAACGGATGGCTTTCATGGTGCCTTGCGTCGATTCATATCACGGCGAGGACATTGCCGGAAAATTTATTGCGACAACGCCACCAACTTTGTCGGTGCCGGAAATCAATTACAGGGGCTTAATGATGTCTTCAGCAAGAATGCTTCCAAGGAGAAACTACTCAAGGAATGCAGTTCTCGAGGTATTGACTTTCACTTTATCCCTCCTCGAGCTCCTCATTTCGGTGGGCTGTGGGAAGCCGCCGTCAAATCTGCAAAGAATCTAATGCAGCATAGTCTTGCCTCCGCTTCATTGACGTATGAAGAAATGGAGACAGTCATCGTGGGAGTAGAAGCTATTTTGAACTCTCGCCCCATTACGCCAATGTCTGATGACGCCAACGATCTCGCAGCCCTCACGCCAGCACACTTCTTAATTGGTGAGCCACTAACAGCGCTCGTCGACCCTCAGGCTCATTCAAACAAGGTCAGTTTACTAACTCGGTGGAAGCTTGTCACGTACGTCAAGAACGAGTTCTGGAAACGATGGTCGACTGAATATTTCAATCAACTCCAACATCGAGTCAAATGGAAACTTACGGCCCAAAACGTCTCACCCGGCACAATGGTCATCATGAAGGAAGATAACCTTCCACCGTTGAAGTGGCCATTGGGGCGCGTAACCAACGTCGTTAATGGAGAGGACGGACTCGTTCGAGTTGTCGACGTAAAAACAGCAAATAAAATCTTGCGCCGACCGATACACCGATTGGCACCACTCCCCATCGAAAATGAAGACGTGAACGACATGGAACCAACCGAGCAACCAAAAAAGAGAACGATGCCTCAACCATCAGTGGACCAAGGCCCCACGCCAGTCAAACACGCTCGCTCCGCTCTTTTCACCGTGTTACTAGTATGTCTCATCCTGTCACCGGTCACGGCATCTCGGGCAACTATAACTCCGTTCACTGCCAACCCAGGCATATATTTCGAAAACTTAGGCAGAGCAAACATTATTACCAGTGATTGGAATATTATAACATATTATGACATGCAATCATTTTGGAGGGAGTTCGAACTTCTACAAACGTTTAGTGCATCTTCATGTAACTTATCATCTACCATGCCCAATCCGGAATCTCATCACAAAATAGCCAAGCAAATTAACCGTGTAGTGGATGAGCTCAGCCAGACCAATCAACTGTTACGAAGTCGTCCATCAGGTCGAGCAAGACGAGGACTGCTCAACATCGTTGGCAACGCAGCAAATTTTATGTTTGGTGTCCTTGACTCTAAGTACGCTGAAGGAATGTCCATGACCATTGACTCTATAAAGAACAACGAAGGCCATTTAGCAAATTTGTTGCGTAACCAAACTTCCATTCTAGACGCTACGGTCAATATTATGAAAAAGGATCACCAGGCTATTGACATGGAGTTTCAGAGAGTTGAGTCTCACTTAAATGATTTATCCACACAAATAAACGCAATACACAACGACGCACAACAAGAAGCTCGATCTCGGTCTTTCATCCTATTGTCGCTACAAGCTACAACTTCCAAAGGACTCAAGGCCTGATTTTGGACGCCTTAGTTAATATACATCGAGGAAGAGTCAGCAGACATCTTTTATCGCCAGAGCAGCTAAGAACCGTTCTACACACCATTCGGGCTAATCTTCCTTCAAGTTTAAGATTACCACTCAATCAGGATGATATACTCCATTTTTACAATCTTATTACACTTGAAGGTAGAATGACGGACAAGCACTTCATTTTCAAACTCAGAGTGCCCTTAATCTCGGTTGAAGACTTCGACCTCTTTCGAGTGGTTCCAGTTCCAGTCCAGATGAACGATAGTTTCGTGGCTATTAGACCATCCTTTCCCTACTTAATGGTCAACTTACATCGGGACCACTATTATCCGCTAACAGAATCTCAACTCCGCATCTGCACTACGATGAACGGGAGGCATTTATGCAGTCAACATCACCCGTTGTACAAAATTGGATCATCTATCTCTGCCTGTGAAATCAGCCTCCTGAATCAGTTAACTCCACACCATTGCCAGTTGATGAGAGTAGACGCCCATTCTAGTTGGACTCAACTTCACACACCAAACCAGTGGATCTTCTCCTTGCCAGAAAAAACCACAATCAACATTGTTTGTGGAGATGATATGTCACAGCTGACTCTCCAGCGGACGGGTATCTTAGCACTTGACAGCGATTGCGTCATTAAGCAGCCTCTCATCACGATTCGAGGGCACAAGAGCTACTCCACAGTCAGGCACGCTTCCTACGTTCCGGCATTTAACTTGACTGACCTCATCGACCCGCAACATGACTTCAGCATTGCACTATCAACACCACTTCACCCCACACATCCAAGAATTGGAATCATTCAAGCGAAGGCTGTCAGAAATGGACAACCAAATCCCGGCCTTGATACAGGGACACTCTAACCACCATCACGCTGTGGCCTATGGGACTCTGTGCGTCGTAATCATAATCATCATTGGGGTTATTTTGATGGCAACGAGGATGTATCGCACATACCGGACATCACTACCGCCCTCAGTCGCAACTTCTGAGGACAGTCCAGACAGTGAAGATGCTGAAGCAACCACCGGGCCCTTCACCGTAAACGTTCATTGAATGCTTCCCATTCAACGCCGGGGAGGATGTTCGCAAATAACTTACCTCACTGTACCTGATGTCCAAATAATTACGTACTGCAGTGTACTACTGTACCTGATGTCCAAATAATTACATACTGCAGTGTACCACTCACCTGTTTTTTGTTCATTCAACAAATCATCAAATTACATTCATAAACTCACCTGAACTTAGTTCCACGCGTCAGCATTTCCCATTATCAAAGAAACTTACCTGACCTTGCCCTGGATCACCTGTCACCTGAAATGCCATTGCCCTAAGCGAAAAGCGCATGCATCATGAAAACACCTTTTTGCGAGAATCAAAACGAAGCCTTTCGATGTGAACTCAAATTACTACTCACCTTAATTGATTAAAGTTAGTCACTAAGCAACAAGTCTACGAATTTTAGCAAATCTAAGCATCTTTTTATGTATATAAATCCCATAAATTATAATAAATCAGTCAGTCATTAATTTAAACTCGAATCTTTTACTTATCCTCTGCTTCTGGTGTATCGGTCTAAGACCTTTGCACACTTTACTCTAAATCTTGGTGTAACACCTAGATTTTCCCTTCAACTTTCCGCTGAAAAGGAGTCTATGAAAACTGAGTTGTGGTGATACACCTCAACCAGTCGAAAACAGCACAGGCAAAAGAGTCTGCGCTCAACAGGAGTTGTAGCTAAACTGTGAGTATAAAGAGTGAAAGATTTAAAATCAATTACCAGAAAACAGTTCCAATGTTGGAGACCAAGGTGTGCACCAATAATAATTAATAACTACCATTTTTTAAAGCTGGACACGGTTCTTCGAAACCTACTAGCAGAGAAAAAAAAGCTAGACACGGTGCTTCGGAACCTACTAGCATCAAAACAAAATAATAATAATTAAACATATAATAAACACCAACAATATAACAATTAACAAAAAATTTTCTTTTATAAAACAAAGAAGGAAAAATTAATAAACCAATTTAACCAATTAACGATTCCAAGAAAAGCAAATTTGTATGAAAAAACTCAGAGAGTCCGTATTCGATCAAAGCAGAAAGATCATAGCCAACATGGAGGAACTAAATTCACAAAACCTACAATAAGTAGCTCAACAGATGCAAGAGCAACACCAAAGGGAAATACAAGCCTTGAGACAACAACTTCAAAATCCACAAAGAGTTTCGAGCTAACCACCGACCAGATTTTGAGGAATTCCAGTGCGTAAAGACGTTCACAGGCCAAGGAGATTACACCTTACAAGAATTCCTCAGTGCAGTAGAAAATACATCATTTTTATGTGGAGAAAATGCAGCTCTGTTAAAACATGGTCTACGAATCGTCCTTACTGAGAAGATCAAAGGAGACGCCAAGAGATGCATCCAAAGCCTCGGAGATGACATAACTTGGGAACAGATAAAAACTGAATTGGATTCCGAATTTAGGCCCAGGAGAAGTTGCCATAAGCTGATGGATAAGCGTTGTAGTTTAAAGGCAATGATAATCATGGGAATCCTAATTGCGTTGGTCCTTCTGACGCAACAAACGTTGACGATCGAAAAAATTAATTCAGAGTTAGGATATGTAAAAATCAAAATAGATGAGGTAGAATTAGTTAAAAAAATTTGACACAGTCTTACATACCATATAATAAACCCAAAAGAAATTATAGAAATTGTTAACAAAATAGAATCAGTTATCAATTCATACGACCTCGGTGTAAGAAAAGACATAGCAATCCACCAAATAGAGAGTATAAGAAACCAAGTAGGAACATTGATTCCCCATAGACATAAGAGAGGACTAGTAAACCTAGGAGGGAAAATCCTAAACTGGACTTTTGGAACAATGGACGATAACGACAAACAAAACATTGAAAAACATCTGAATTTAGTTGACCAAAACAACCACCAACTTATCCAGACAATGAACCAACAAATCAAAATAAACGACAACTTCAATAAGACGTTTATCTTAATTAAAAACGCCATAGAAGCAGATAGAATTAAAATAGCAAACAAAATAAATTCAATAGAAAAAAGATCATTTACGGAAGGAATATTTTTAGACCAAATGGTGAAAATAAATTTCATTAAACGGCAAGTAGAAAACATACAAGATAATTTTGCTTCTGCCAGGTTAAGCATCTTACATCCTAGTATCTTAACAAGCGAAGAAATTAAAGCCTATGACATCGACTCGATAAAACTCTCACAAATGAGGTTAGGATTAGCTTAAAATTATAATGGATCAATTGTATTTGCTATTAAAATACCTAAAATTTTAGTTCCAATAAGTAACGTAAATAACACAAACATTGATCAAGATATCGGATACATAATTGAAGATAATAATGTTACATTTACATATGAAGAAAATAAAATATTTAGGGAACTCAAACCAAGTAAGAATTGTATTTTAAAAAACAATTGTAAGTTTATATTTAGCATTGAAAAATACATAGAAGTCGGTGACGACATTCTAATATTCAACAATGTAAAAGACAAAATGTTAAAAAGTTCTTGTGGCGAAAGAAAACTCAGACTTAATGGAAATTATTTTAGACATTTTCAAAATTGTACGATTAAAATCGATAGCAAAAGTTATAGTAATGAAATAAATAAATTTGTAAGTAAATATATAATTTCGAATAACGGAACAATTAGATTTAACAGAACAGATTTAACGTTCGAAGATTTGATCATTACCAAAAGTATGTGAACATTGGACTAGGTTCATTTTCAATATTCTTAATACTCAGTTTTATACTCCTCATCATAGGAAACAGAAATCTAAAAGTAAAACCAGTCAACAGGATTCAGGAGAATCCAAACTCTAGCGGGAGAAGAGTTACGCTATGCAACATAACGCAACCACAAAAATTGCAGGAAGTTTCTGCAACAAATGAAGCTAAAAAAACATGAAATTAAACTTGTTGCATAAACTTCCCATAAATGTTGCCGACAACTCATAATCACGTTGATATGTATCAACGTGATCAGAAATCAATGACCCTAAAACCATGACCCTAAATAAACTCGCAATATCCGATGTCCGAGTTAATGTCCCCAGCTTGCTTTGCTGTATCCTGCTTTCCCATCAAAATAATTCAAACCAATATTTACCTCAGCAAATTCTCACCTTATCGAACTCCGATGAACTTTTATTTTGATCGGTCAACGAATTCCAATTTCAATAAGTTTTGATGATCAAATTAATTAAAAAATATATTTAAGCTAGTAAAATTAGAGGAATAGTCAGTCTTAAGACCACAGTCAATGTGACAACTCCGAAGAGTTGATTATTGTAAAAGACAGTTCTTAAGAACGTCTTACTAATTGTCACTAATAAAAACATAAGTATTTGTCAAAAGTGAGAAATTGTATTAATTTTTTTTATCCGAAGATCAGAAGTAATATTTAATTCGCGTTAAGCTAGGACGTTGATTCTGGTGTCATTGTAAAAAGCATGGGAAGAGCTACTAGGACCTAACGTTAAACAATAAAAATATTCGCAAAAATATAAGTAAAAATCGGTATTAAATTGAAAATTGATAAAAAATTAAAGATATCGTCGTATATTAACGACTCAATTGAATAAAACGCAACCAAGAGAAAGCTTGCATCGAAAAAAAACTAAAATTTCCTTTGCCTAGTAAATGTCAGAGCTACGGCAGCATCAAAGAAGAAATGAAAAGAGGCGCAAAAAATAAGCTTGTGATTTATCTTTTCTGTCACCGTACCACACTATATAACCATTGCATAAGAGACATTGATTTAAGTACATATGTACTAATAAGAAACACTTATTGTAATTTTACCCCGAAGTTTTCACCGAAAATGTACGGTGTCGACCTCGATTTCGTCATGTGTAACAATTAAAAGATCATCTACATAAAGGATTACAATTATAGTTTTGGTAATATGATTTTTATCCAAAATATGTATATAAACAACGATCAACTGATGAACTCATAAAATCGGATTTTTTTAGTACATCATCAAATCTTTGAAACCATCAGCTAGCTGATTGTTTCAAACCGTGCAACGCTTTATTTAATCTACATACGTGATTTTCGTTCATGGGAATTCCTTCTGGAATTTGCATGTAAATCTCTTCGCCAAAAAATCCATTAAAGAAAAGAAAATCGTTTTTAACATCTGGTGGATCAAAAAATCATTTTGATTAGCAAAAGCTTTAATCAATCTACAAGTTGTGATTCAGACCAGTGGAGCAAAAGTTACATTGTAATCTACTAAATATTGCAGACTAAAACCTCTAGCGACTAAGCTGGCCTGATATTTTGCAGGATTTCCATACGTATCACTATTTGTTGCGGAAACCCATCGACAATCTACTATATTTTCATTTTTTGGACATGGTACACTATCCCATGTTTTGTTTTCTATCAGTGAGTCGATTTCTTCTTAAATTGCTTGCTCCCACTTAATAATACGACAACGGCGAATTTTAATTTCACCATACGAATTTGGAATGTCTTTAAACACCGAATTGGCATATATGTTTAAACAATTGTCTTAATTATATGTTTTATTCTTTCAACTACGAACTTCATTCTGGTTATTTTCACTATTATTATTATTGCAACTTTTATCTATGTTTTCAATATTAATATCACTTGGTTCACAAATAATTTCCTGATGTTGTGCTTTATCCCTAATTTCTATTTTATATGACTTATTACTTTTTTTATGCTCACTAATTTTTGATACATTAGTTTCTTCTAGTTTTTGGTTTGGTCTTGAGTGTTGATAATGTCTTCAGTTGGTTCTGAAAATCATGAATTTTTAATATTCACTTCATCAGAAATAATTTCTCGGGCTACTACAATTTTATTTAATTGGTATCTAACAAATACACCTTTCTTTCACATTTTGTCAAATTTATACATTTTCGTTTTGTCAAGAATATACAAGGTGTTCCGTACTCGAGTACATTGAATTGGGGGAACGACTTCTTCACACGAGGGGAGTAAAAAACTGTAACAATATGCACCGCAATATGCTAAAAAAAAAAAAAAAAAAAAAATAAAAAAAAAAAAATTCAATTCAATTCAATTAATGACTGTTTGTGTTAGTTCCTTCGTTTTCATTTCGAGAAATTTAGATTTACCAATGTGACACAAACGTTCATGCTATTTTTTATATGTGTTCTTTTTAATCGCTTGATTACACATACTGTTAGTAATTGTAAAATCAACCAAGGATAAATTGTTCCTTCGCTTACCAGAAACGATGGTCTTACTACCATGTTTAACATATGTATACTTAACTATTTTTCTAGAAAATTACTGTCAATGATCTTAGCACCATTGGACCATATAAAACATTTTCCCAAATGCCTTTCACACCGTGGTTTAACAAAGCACTTCTTGTACCACTTCTTGTTCAATCGCTCATAACTACGAGACTAATAATGCGATAACAACGGTGGAGGTCACAGTGGATGGAGCATATTTGTACGTGTTTATTGTGCAACGTTTGTTTTGTCAGTGACGTCATCGGGCTAGTGTAAGCGCCTACGCGTTATTATTTTTTTTAACGTTGCGTAAAGTTATTTATGAGTGTAACATGAGAACGCGTTAAGTTAAGACATTGATTCTGGTATCACTGTGAAAAGCATGAAAAGAGCTACCAGGACCTAAAGTTAAACAATAAAAATATTCTCTGAAATATAAGCAGAAATCGATATGAATTTGAAAATAGAAAAAAAGTGGAAAAGAAAGAAATATAAAATTCAAAATTAAAAAAAAAACCAAGTGCATGTCGGACACGCATCAGCTAAGGGCTTCGTAGAATGCCTCATAACGTATTAAGTTAAAGTTATCTTTGTTGGTAGCTTAAAACTTCGAATATCTAATTAACGGTAATTCTCTTATTATTCAAACCACATATCGTTTTTATGTACATAGTTCTACTACCTTAAATTTTTTCAGTTTTCTTCGCCCCGTCGTTCAAAAGTTAGAGGGAGTGACACACTTGTGACTAATTTAAAAGCGCATATCTCACGAACTATTAGCGCGAATGAAAAAAGTTCATAATAATATCGATTTCATTTTTGAAGTCCTATCCAAAAATGCCCCTCACGCGTATGTCCACTGAAAAAAAAATGTAGTCCCACAGATCCATATATGGAGTGCCACCCTTAATAAGAGTTTTTTTGGTATTTTTACTACTTCATTTTCTATCGGTTTACAGAAGACACTTTACTTCAAAATTTAATCCATACAGCCCAAATAGTCTCCGAATTAAATGTCTGTGACATACGGATGGACAGACAAACATGACGAAACTATAAGGGTTCCGTTTTTTGCCATTCAACTACAGAACCCTAAGAATGATTAAAAATATTTCCGTGCGAATTGATTTTGCTTAAAATCCATATTCCAATAAATATATGTACATTGTTTCTTAAAACTTTGCTCCAAAACGAAATTTCACACTTTTACTTATTTACTTGGTTTCCTTAAAACATTATTTCCTTTATTATTTATTATATATAATAGTTGCGTTAATTTTAAGTAGTTTCTTTCATTCTTATGTTCAAAACACTTTGCTGCAAGATTTGATTTGCTCAATTAATTTCCTTAGAAATATACAAATGTTTCACGAACGATGAGTCAGTAAATTTGCTTACCCATCAGTGATCATACCCCGAAGTACACAATTTCTGTTTCTCAAGAACGATGAGTAAATTAAAGTCCCGGGTAAACTACGGAAAAACTACTCATGCGAAATTCGTGGAAATAAATATTTACTCACCGATTAAAGTGACAGTTGCATTGTTAAAAGAATAGCAAATTTTTGAATTGAAACTTCTTCGGCTCCAGTACGAGAATAAGAATTGAGAGTGAAATTGTACGACAGCGTCACTTTTTGTAACGTTTCGATACATGAGGGAGAAGAAACATTTAACGTAGAGGGAAAAGAGACAGAAATAAATTGTATAATATATGTAAAATTAAGTCTATCCACTACCGCGATCCGAAATGCTTGACTTCGGTGATCGAATCAGGACCAGTCGAAATTATTTAAAATGAAATATTAATTTTTTTTGCTAAAATTATTTTAATTTAATGTAAATATATTTTGTATTACTAAATTATTCTTATTTTTATTATTTGTACATACATAACTGTATTTATTATATATATTACTTGTTTTACATGAATAAAATAGACACGATATTTTCAACCCGTCCTCTATCTCAGTACTAACCGCGATCGACACTGCTTAACTTCGGTGATCGAAGGAGGAGGAACATCCAGTTCATTTTTTTTTTTAATTATTATTGTTTTTTGTTTCTTGCTCAATTTATTTTATTTTAATGTTAACTTTTGTTCTTATTATTATTTAATTATTTTATATATAAGAACCATGCGATGTTCTCAAGCTCGCAACCATCGAAGTACTAAACGCGATCAACGCTGCTTGACTTCGGTGACCGAACGAGAACACCATGTGCGTAACGCTTTTTAAAACACACTTGAGCGCATGCAGTTCATGTGACATTATGGCACAGTACATAGCGTACGTACTTATGAATTTAATGTTGCGGGTTCGATGCTGAGTTAAACTAAGTTTTTTTATAAAAATAAACAGAAATGTTTTATTATTATTATTTTTCTTCAGTTATCGTCGTATGTACATATTTATGTTCAGATTTTACAAAAAAGCTATTTTAACTACATAACTATTAGGATAGTTTTTTTTTAAATTTGAATACCATACAATATGGTTAGCATATATTGTGTAAGAAATCACAATATGATAATGTTGAAAAATGTGGAATACTAAGTCAGCTTTGGAATCATTTTACAAAATGATCGCTGTAAACCAACCAACCAAGAAGTAATGGACAAGATTGTCTTAACGAATGGCTTTGGAATGAAGACGGAATTTCTGATGCAGGTATAATTGAAATGCCTCAACAAATGGTGGAACAATGATCACATTTCTGCAATTATCGGTAACATCAATCATTTATTATATCATTGTCTGAACTTCCTGGAAGTGTTACAGGCGCACCAACTATATTCAAACTCTTGAAATGAATAATGAAATCATTGACATGTTTCCTGGAGAAAATAAAATTTATTATAGTGCTAACTCGATATCTGCGAGAGATTCGAATTACGAATATAGCTACCCACTAGAATTTTTTTCACACGCTGACACCATCGGTAATGCCGCTTTATAGGATAATTCGTAAGAAAGAATTCATAATAATGTTGCTGCAAAACCTCAACCCAAAAAAAGGATTGATAGTTGAAGGATTGGCAGAAAATTTCATTCAAGCCAAATTTCTGTCAGAAATTTACAGAGAATAAGTTTTGTAACAAATTATTCTTTACCGCTAACTTACTTTCCTTGCGACAAATTTAGTCTGCACATTAATTAGAATCCAAACGATGGTCTCTCACACTAAGTCTCTCTTATAACTTATTTTTCTTCTATCACGTTCTAATTTTTTTTGTTCTTTCACAAACATAACTTTATTGTAACAAGCTACAAAAAAATCATTTAAAATTATTTTATTCTTATTTCTGTAGATAACGAGTGATATAATATGAACGTGAAAGCGATTGAAAACATTATTTTCAAATTGTTATTAATACAAATTTGAAAAAAAGAATGGAAGGGAAACTAAAGAATGATTCTAAATAAAAAATGGTGTTTTAAAATAAATATCGAAGTCATCGAAATTTTTCATTCGTTAACTGACTTTGAATATTACGATTTATTTTATTTTTATCTGAACTTCCTTCAATTTTATAGAACTAATGCGTAAAAGCCATCTCTTGGAATTTTCGGAACTATTCTGCAACTAAGTAAGTACTCAGCGATTAAATTTCCGAGAGTATCTTTATGAAATGCTGATTAAATTTACTTTCGTGGTGGACTTCATCCCTGAGTAGTTATTTTTCATTTACCTTAGTTTTTGCGAAACTGGGCAATAGTTTTTTGGAACTTTGCTCAAAAAGAACCTTCACAATTTTACTTATTCACTTAGTTTCGTTAAAATATTATTTTCTCAGTTTTTTCCTTATATATGGTAGTTACTAAAAATTTTATTTCTTTTCATTCTTACACATTTTTCCCTAGATTTTACACACGTAAATCTGCCCCAAGGACTGCCATGACTGTTCTGCGTCGGTCTTCAAAGGCTGCATATTGCAGATTTGGCGTTTCTGACGCTAAGTCCGAAGGGGGGATGTCAACAATGAGAGAATCCCCCGCTTGTCGAACGTGAAGTCCAGAGTCACCTGAGACGACGGGAATACCCACGCGGGATCGAATGTGGCTGGTGGTAACGAACAATTTCTTCTTCAGCACAAGATTTGCAGTCGCAATCTCTTCTACGAATTTTGTTCAGTTAAAACGAAGAAGTGTCAAGTGTCGCTCGTGGCGACGAAGAATTTGCGACACTTCTCATTTTTTCTTGTTTGAGAGTCGCTTGTGGCGACCAGAAATACCCTTCTTGTTTCTATTTTTTTTTTGTCAAGGAAATGGAACACATGGGAGCAGTCAGGAATTTCTGTTCACAGGAATTAACATCTTAATATATAAAATCCTTAATGGTCATGACGCAAAAAAGGGGAATGGGATTCACGCTCTGAAAGCAGAGAAAATTCATTTTCAAAAATTCTCTCTCGTGCAAGAACGCAAAACTCTCAAGTTCAGTTAAGACTGATAAATACTGAACTTAAGAGTTTTACGTTCCCGCGCGGAACGGAAAATAGGGGAAGTACGTGTGCGAGTAATTTTCTCAAAATTTTCCCTATTTCCCGTTCCATTCCACGCAGGAAAGCAAATCTCTCTAGCCCAGTAAAAATCAGTACTCACTTTGTGACATCCAAGGAGGCTGAGTTAATATGAAAATGCAAACATATAATATGGGATGAAGCAACTATGGCCTCAGAGGTTGCCCTGAAAGCTGTTGACAAATTACTAAAGAAGATAATGAGGAATGATCGCCCCTTTCGAGGTAAATCCATACTTCTTGGAGAAGATTTCAGGCAGACACTTCCAGTTTTAGTTCATGGAAATCAAGCAGCAATTGTTGAACAAAGCATAAAATTTTCAAGTTTGTGGGAAACATTTAAAATATTAAAGCTACATAATAATATAAGATCCATTGATCTAGAACATAACGATTGGTTGATCAAACTAGGTGATGGTACATTAAAAAACGAATATGGATTATCTACTGACATAAAACAGATTCCTATGAATCTTATATGCAAAGATTCAATCATAACAGAAATTTTTGGCGAAAAATTATCTCTTAATGAAGCCGATAGTCTTCTAAAATTGCAATTTTATGCCCAAGGTACTCAGATGTCGATAAAGTAAATGAAGAATTGTTGATGCGTTTCACATGAGAGTGCTGCACTTATTTGAGTTTTGAATCAATTGACAATGCAAATGATGAGGATAAACAAAATTACCCCATCGAATTTCATAATGAACTTCAACCGTCCGGTATGCCGCTTCATGAGCTAGAGCATAAGCATTGGAAGTATTGTGATCTTATTAAGAAATCTGAACACTAAACGTGGTCTTTGTAATGGAATAAGATTGGCGGTTAAAGAACTGAAACCGAATTTAGTGATTGCAGAAATGCTTACAGGCAGCGCTAAAAAGGATATAGTGTTTATTCCAAGGATAGACTTGGTACCGGTAAATCCTGATTTGCCTTTCGTTTTGCGAAGGAGACAATTCCCAATTAAATTGGCTTTTGCCATGACCATCAATAAGGTAGAAGGGCAAGCCTTTGAAAAAGTTGGATTGTTTTTACCAGAGCGTGCATTTGCTCATGGCCAATTACATATATGTAGCACTGTCAAACTGTCAAGAGTACAAAAATCTTCGTGTGTTAAAATCAAAATATTAAATGGACCACATCAAGGCAACCTCATACTTAGATCTGAAGCAGTCTTCTCACGAAAAACAGGGATTTCTAAAAACTTACATGAATTAAAGTTGAGTTCCAAGAAAATATAAAAAGAGAATTATGGGACAACATGCGAAAAGGCGTCCCCATCCGTTGCCCTGGGACATAGCGACGCTTTCTGCCAACGTTTTCGGGAAAACAACTTATACATATGAGTTACATATAATTATGAATTAGAGATGGAGAAAAGGGTGATTTTCCAATCACACCCGGAGCAGTGACTGTGTTTCAAAAGTCACATTCACAAATCACCGTGATTTTGGAACGTTTTTCTTTTGGGAACGTTCTCATATTTGACAAATATTTTAAATGCGAATTTCTTTTTAACTATATTTATTTTAACATTTATTTGGTATTTACATCTACGAGTATTTCAAATTTGAATTTAAAAATAAAATTTGTTTACTTTTCTTACGCCTAGTCTGGTCCTTCGTTCATTGAGAAGGTAACCTCCTTTAGAAAAGGGTCTTTCGCAAGGAACAGAAGTTGCCACGAATCCAAAGTGTTCCTTTACAAGACGCGCTAAGTTGGGGAAGCTGTGTTCAAAGGTTCTCCACCAGTCCAATGGATTATCTTCGAGGGCAATATTTGGGACATCCAAATACCGCTGAATTTCAGAAATTGCCTTTGATATTAGCGTTCCCTGAGGTTGCACAGTGCTTGTCATGATTATATACATATTCGTACCGTATACCATCATCGTCTTCTTTTGTGGTGGCTCTGATGAAAGATTCGACCCTGTAGGTGGTGAGCTGGATGGTGTCTTTCTAATGTTGACTACAACAAGATCAGTTTCCTTCTTTTTTATTATTGCAGCACAGGATGGACTCTTGAAAAACTGAAGTTTAAACCGGGGATCCAGCATTGTTGAAACTCCAATTGTGGTGCTACTTTCAAGATTCGGAAGTCTCATCTCTGTCTCCGAAAAAAATTTCCGTAATAACTCCTTAATCAACTCATGAAGGTTTCCGCCAAATGAATGCTCCTCCACAGCTGGATCTTCCAGCATTCTGCTGAGGAATGTTAATACTCCGCTGGTGACGACTATCAACTTGCTGCCCGTAACATATTTCTCTCCACCCATATCTGTAGTTATGTCATCAAAGGGCTCCAATACTGTACAGAGTTGTTTGCAAATGGTCCATTCTTTTGACGATAAGGGTGTCCACTCTTCATCAAGCAATGCCAACGTAGCTTTGATGGCCTCTTCCAGTTCCACGAAACTTTGTAGCATCTTGAATGTGGAATTCCATCGCGTTGCCACGTCCTGGAGCAGCTTCGTAGGGGTCTTATTCGGCATGTTCTGCTTTTGGTAAATAAGCAACTTTTACGTTGCTTTCACACTTCCTTTATAGTGTGACACTATTGCCTTCGTTTTGGTTATAATTCCTTTTAACCTTGGGTTGGCTTTATCCCCCGTTGCCGGGCATTTTACAATTAAATTAATTGTGTGGGCATAGCACCCGAAGTGTTTGTATTGCAGTTTCTGTACGGCAGCCGTCATGTTGCTCGCGTTGTATGTCACAATGATAAGGACCTTGTTGCGCAATCCCCATTCGTTAACTATTCGAAGAATATTCGGTGCAATATTGGCGCTGGTGTGACTTCCAGATAGATAAGAAGCAGAAGCACTGTTTGGAAGTTGAATGTGTCATCAATGTAGTGGGCTATTACTGCCATATACGCGTCGTTGACACAGGATGTCCAAATATCGGTCGTTAGGCACACCTTCTTTGCCTTTGCGACACATTCCTTTTTATCTACGCGACATGTTTCATAAAGGGCTGGCAAGTAATTGTTTGCCAGCAGCTTTCGATCCGGTAAGGTGTAAGAAGGCTTGAGAGCTTCCACGGAAGCACGCAAACCCTTATCAACTACTATTGAAAATGGCTGTATATCTTCTATAAACTGTCGCATCAAAACCTTATCAATTTGTTTTTTTTTCGTTTGGCGCAATTTTTTTCCCAAAATAATAGGAAGAAATGGTTTGTTGGGAAACAGGAATACATCTGCGAGGCGGCTGGTTTTGTCTCTGCTCAACAATTCCACTGGGTTCAGGGAGAGGCTCATTTTCCTGGCGTTGCTCGGTGCTGCTGGGGCCGGGGAGTGGCTCATTTCGTTGCTCCATCCGTTGACTATCCGTTGATGGTTGGGAACTGCTTGGTACATCATCAGCATCTTTTGATGAGCAGAACTTCACGGTTGGTTCGACGTCTTGCAACTCAGCGTAGCTTTGCAGATCTTGCAACGCGCTACTATATCTTTGCCGTTTGCCATATCGTCGAAACAATTCCAAATGGAACTAATTTTCACTTTTCGCACATGTGCCATTTTGTAATATTCAGAATGATAAATTAAATCAAATTACTTCGTTGCGGTTCATGAAAGAATAAACTGCCTGGAAGTTCACCCACTTATTTATATCCGTGTTTCAACCAGATTTCCTCGAAAATCATCAGATGTCCTTTGCTTACTAGTAAAAATTCATGAAAGGAGCGAACGCAACTTCAACATTCATTAATATTAATTCATTGAATACTTGGTCCCCGCCTTCGTTTCCAAAATAATGGAAACATATGAAAGACACAGGGAAGAAGATTGTTCTTACGTTACTAAATAGTAACACCAATAAAATAGTTAGAAAATTTAAAATTCATTCATTCAAAATTGTCTCAGGTACAATAAAAACCCTCAAGCACGTAGGAAGGAGAGGAAATTTTGGTTTTTCAGCAAAAATTGGAAAAATCACACCCATCACCGGAATCATTTCGATCACCGGAATCGTTTGATCACCAGAATCGTTTCGATCGCCGGAATCGTTTCGGTCATCGGAATCGTTGTGTATCTCACTCTCAACTCTCAATCACCATGATGCATGGTTTATGTGAGAAAAGGGCGAGAGTTCGATTGAACACATGCGATCATTCACAGGTCTTGGGTGTGTGTGTGTGCTACAACGAAACGATGGTTGAATTGAAGGTAACAATAGTCATCTGTATGAAAATTTCAATTTTCAGATTCAGTACACTCACACTCGTGAGGCTGAGCGTAAACAGTTGTTTTGTTAGGTGCATGCGGTTTTTGAACATTTCAACAAAAATACTCCCTGTGATTTTGTCACCTTGATTCCGATTAAAAAGTCACCGTGATATTCCGCAAGCTCACATCACGGTGATTTAATCACTGTGACGTCAAATCATCCCCATCTCTATTATGAATACACGAGACGCATTATAAATCTGAAAAGCCCAGTGTATCGAAGCTCCAACCTGATGTTTAACATCTAACATCATGAATTCAACAAAGCTTTTTTCTCTAGTTTATATAATAATATCTATTTGTTTTCCTCATGTTGTGGTTAAGTCACAACACAAAGAAAATACTCCATTTTATACTTTGTCTAATTATAACATTCATTTGACATACTATCCCACCAATCTATGGTTGGCAGAGGTAGATGGAGTGTAAGGGGTATCAGACAATTCTTGCTTCACCGACCCGCACTATTGGCGTGCATTGGGGTCATTCCTTAGCTATTAACAAAATGACTTGGATGCACAAGTTCTTTAAATTTCGTTCGATTATGAATATTTCAGATAACATCAACAGAAAGTAGAATAAATTTTGTGGATGTCAAACAAATTCTAAACACGTGGCAGGAAAACGGATTCATGAAATGACCATCTTCATACTTATAACTGCGGTATTTATCGATTGTAGCCATATATAACCCTGTTATTATCTAGTGTTAAATGTGCGAACACGGCTTAACAAATATATATAATACATAGAATGATCTTGATTTTAAAATTGAATATAAAACTTGTTGATTTCTAAATTCACGTCTTCTTTGCAGTCACTTGTCCGGAAAATTCGCATACGTCTTGCTCTTATTTACCGTGCGCTAGGAGATGAAGATCAATTTCAGACTCATTCACGTTTAGCAACACAAACTGAAATTGCGTTGGGTTTGAACTGTGGAGCATGCGGTGATGTTTTTGGAGTGGAGGCAGATTCCTTGGAGGCCCTGCCATGTGCTCATATATTACACGCAAGGTAAAATTCAGCACTATATTTAGCACACATAGCCTGGGGAAACTACCGAAATTATCATATAGCTGGTAGTTTCACGCCCACCCAAAATAATAAGAATGCAGATATTCTTCATAAAGTATTACAAACTAGGTTTATAATGTACCAAAGAGAAAATGCTGCCTGGAAATCCACTTTGGGTTTTGTATGATACACACATTTACTAAAATTATTGAAGGATCGGTGCACAAATTCTTTTACCAATCCTGTATTTAAGAAATCATTTGAAATGATAGGGTAGGTCTGATTAGTTTTATCCTTGCCGAACATCGTCTATCAAGCATTACCAATGGCGGACCCTAGACAGTAACTTGCGGGGGCCTATTTAAGGGAAGAGTATTTCGTACATTTAAGGTAGTCTATTTATTTCTCAATACGATTTATTTTCTTTTACATTTCAGTAACCTTGATCTCCATATTTTATCATTAGTCTTCACATTTATATATCTACATGTATATATATATTTTTATATATAGCTCGATGACGTCAAGGGCAAAACAAACGCTGCACAATAAATTTGTATAAATATGGTCTATCCACAGTGACCCCAATGGTTATTATCGCATTATTAGCCTCGCTTTTATTAGCCATTCAAATCTGACGGTATTTTGTAACGCTTGTTAGTGTAATTAACGAGCGAAAGGACGTTTTCACGTCAAAAATATTATAACAAGTGCCTCATATTTATATGTACTTTCGTTATTAATCAATTCTATACAATGGCTATATATAGTTGTACGGTTGAAAAATAGGTAAGTCCGAAGTTTATTGTTTATGCACCGTTCTTTCATTTCCTTTTCTGTGCTACCCTAGCTCTGACATTTGCGCTTTGGATCCTGATTGTACTTTTCAAGCTCTTGACAATGATACCCAAGTCAATGCCTTAACTCAATGCGTTCTAACACTACAATCATAAATACCTTAACAGAACGCTAGTTAACAACAATCACGCATAGGCGCTTACACCAGGCCGATGACGTCACGGACATAACAGTAGCTGAACAATAAATACGTACAAATATGCTCCATCGATTGTAATCTCAATCGTTGTCATCGCATTATTAGTCTCGTAGTTATTAGCCAGTGAAATATGGTGGTGGAATGTTAGACTGTCTACCCATTTACATACTCAACGAGAAGAAAGATGTCAAAAACCCAAACCGAAAAAAACGTGTCCTTCAGTAAAAAAGGAGCACCGTTGTTAATCCGTTCTACTGTCATGAGATGACCTAAGTATTTTAAATCAAGTTCAACCCGAGAAAAAAGGAAAATCGCGTTTCAATATTGAAAAATAAACAAACGAAGTTTTAATAAATGTGAAAAATATATGTTCATATGGTTCGAAATTTTAAATGTTTCCTTAAACTTACAGCGAAATTAGGCGAACAAAATTATGGAAAGAAATGTAGGTTGGGGTTTTCATCAGAAAACACAATCTAATTTGTCCCACTTTTCTCGTGAACAATCAATTGACGTGCATTGGCCCGTTATCTTTTTTCGAATTCAGGTATGTAGAAGAACCTACGCGTGGGGAATCTGAAACGAAGCGGGGAGAAAAGAAACATAAGGCCCATTCTATTACGAAATTGCCACTTTCTGAAAGATTCTTAAAGTTTATTAATAGATTACTTTTCAATAGAAAATCCGGAGCCAGATTGGTCAACAAGTATTGAAAAAAAACATACCGAAGAAATTTCAGACGCGAACGAACAAAACAGAGAAGAAATAAGGGAATAATTTGAAGAAACTTACAAATACAAGTAAGAATTGCTGCATACTGGCAATCAGGGGAACCACTATATGGATGAAATAACAGCCGAGTAGATACCACAACCACAAAATCAACCAGAAACAGAGGAAACCCATCCAACGCAGGAACCTATAAGAGTAGAAATTGCAAACCTAAGACACGGAAGACAATACTTGAACCCAATAGGAAGCAAATAAGTAAATAATAGGGATCAACAATCAAAAAGTAAAGATACTGTTACCCTGTGGTCCATCTGACTGGATCCCGTAAGGAGGAGGAGTCAGACGACCCAGCGGTAAAACAGACGAACAACGACCTGGGGTCGTTGACCGGTCTTTTTTTGGTTTGCGGAAGGAGCGAGTTTGTTGGATTTTGGAAGTTTGAATGACATTATTTTGGAAGTTTGAATTAGATTTTGTTGGAATTTTGAATTGGATTATTTTGAAGTTTGAATTAGATCTTTGAAAGTTGTGTAATAAAAGTTAAATAAATTATGGCTGAAAGTGAAAATGGACTAATCTCCTTCGACGAGGTACCGGCGTCGGAACCTAGTAACACTGGTGTCAGGTGTGAAACCGCAACTCCGTGCCTTCCAAAACTGGAGGAGCAGATGTCGGTCCTGTTGACTCAACTGGAAAGAATGCAGGGTCAAATGGATCATTTTTCAACCAGCATAGACCAGCAAAACCACTACCTCTCCATTATCAAGGAGGAGGTCGATGTTCTGAAGTTACAGAACACAACCAGAACGATCTCTAGCAACCTATCGAGACCTCACCATGCGGCATCTAGTCCAATAGTTCCGTCAATGAACCTGAGCAATCAGGAGAGGATAAACAATGACTTACAACACGCCAACAGTCCAAGATCAGAAGCGTTTGCCATAAATCCCGAACAATTCGGAACCGCATCCACATACATCCAGACGCCGGCAAGACTAGTTCCAGTGCCCCTAATGGAATACGACGGTTCGTTCTTCTGGGAGGACTACGAACTTCACTGGCAAAACGTCGTAAGTGCAAACCAATGGACCGAGGAAGAACAACGGATCCAGCTTCTCAGCAAGATGCGAGAAGACGCACTACACTTCATAAGACAGTGTCATCCATCACAGCGTTGCAGTCTCTGGGACGTCCGACATTTGCTGTCGACTCGCTTCGGGGAGATGGTCAATGTGTCCACCTACGAGAACTTGCTCATCAGAAGAACGCAACGGAGTGGGGAATCGCTGACACAATTCGCAATGGAAATAGAGAGACTGTCGAGAGCGGCCTATCCACACTGGCCATCACACGTCGTGGAAGAAGTGGCTCGTAAGCGGTTCGTCAGTGGCATCAGCGAGCTAGATGTTCAAGTCGCCGTCAGGGACCGTAATCCGCAAACTTTGGCTGACGCCTGTAGAGTAGCAGAGGAGTTACAGGAAAACAGAAGAGAAGCACGATACGCGACCAGGGTAATGCGTCCGGTAACTGCAAGACCAACCACAGTCATCGCTCGGCCTCAGGTGGAGTCAACGCATTTACCACCAACCAATGTTACGGAACCTGCCTCTGATCCGAGGATATTTCGTCAATCTCCTGCCCCTCATCCCAGGTTAGATTCGCGACCACAACTGAGTGCTGACAGTACGGCTGCTGAAAGTCAAAAGAACGCAAAGAGGTCGGGAAACGGAAATGGGCTAGCTTAAAGAAGTCGAAGTTAGCGTCCAAAAACAATAGGACTTCAAAGTTCACCGGCACGGTAAAATGGTACTCCGAAAGAAAAAGACGTGGTGTGATAACAAGAGGTGATAATGGGAAGGAAATTCGGGTGCTAAGGAGGGACATTAAGGAATGGAACAAAGAACAACGATTCGCATCTCTGCAGCAAGGGGAGGTAGTGGAGTTCTTCGTCGACGATGATGGACATAGACCACGAGCTATCGAGGTGACGGGACCTAAAGGAGAAGAAGTATTGGGTATCCCACACGCCCTACTAAGACGCTACCAGCCCAAGTCGACACAACCCACTGGGCCCACGTCCAACCACAAAGACCCATTGCCGACACCCAGGGCCAAACAGACCGGAAGAAACCAGTCGAGGGACAACACCACTCAAACGAGTGGCCATACTACCCATCCCCTGCTTCAACACGAGCCAATGGGAACTGTTACAGCCAGCCACGATGTCATTCACCCGGGGCCTTCACCAGTCATTGGCCAAGATGTCATTACTCCCGAGCCTTCACCTAGCAGTCAAACAAACTGCCAACCGTTACCTGGGAGGGGCTGAAGGTAACGGACTCAATAAAGCCCCTTAGTATCCGCATCTCAAAGTCAACGAACAACGACATTTCGGTACTGGGACAAATTAATAGGACAGACTGCCTGATGCTGCTGGACACCGGAGCTACCCATTCCATCATCCATCCGCGTGTTCTACTAGCGACAAACGTGAGATCCCACATGCATCCGAGCTTCGCACACATTCGCAGCGTTACTGGGGAAATAATACCTGTGGAGGGGAGAACCGAAGTTCAACATACTATTCCGCCTCTCCAAATAAACCATCAGGTATATGTCGCGACAATAGATCACTCCTGCGTCCTTGGGGTCGACTTTTTGCAGCAACACCATTGCAGCATCGATTTCAGCAAGAGCGTGTTAAAAATTCGGGATGTGGAAATCGAGTTCGTCCGAGAGAGTGGAAAACAAGTGTGCCACCTAGCATCCGCGAATACCGTCGAGGGGGCTCCTGAAGTAATGCGCATGGAAGAGATGATCGAAAGGAGTTGCAAGGAATTACAGCCGATACAGAAAGCGGATCTTCAATCTTTGGTACAACATCATCAAAACGCGTTCTCTGTGTCTTCGTCCGACCTAGGGAAGACGTCAGTTAGCAAGCACGTAATAGAGACTGATACATCACAACCCATAAAACAACCATTTCGCCGTCTGCCGTATGCCCGGAGAGAGGAAGCCCGAACCCTCATAAAAGAGATGTACCAGCACAAAGTTATAAGGCCATCGAATAGTCCCTGGTGCTCCCCAGTAGTCCTCGTTAAGAAAAAGGATGGCAGCACTCGTTTCTGTGTAGACTGTGTATCGGCGGTTAAACGAAACCACCCGTAAAGATTCGTACCCTTTACCACGAATGGAGTTGATCCTCGAGGCTTTGGTAGGACCACGTTGGTTTGCCACCCTTGACCTACAGTCCGGTTAATGGCAAGTGGAGCTCGACGAGAGGTCTAAGGAGAAAACAGCCTTCAGTTGCGGAGATGGACTGTGGGAGTTCAACGTCATGCCGTTCGGATTATGCAACGCGCCGGCCACTTTTCAGCGGCTGATGGAGGAAGTACTCAGAGGAGTGCCTTATTAGGTGTGCCTAGTGTACCTCGACGATGTGATCGTCCACGCTCCCACCTTTCCGGAGCTAATGACGAACCTCGCGACAATCTTTGGAAGGCTAGAGAAAGCTGGACTAAAACTGTCGCCGAAAAAGTGCGAGTTATGCCGGCAAACGGTGAAGTATTTAGGACACGTGATCACACCAGAAGGAGTTCATCCGGACCCAGACAAAGTATCGGCCGTTGCAGAATGGCCCACCCCAAGCAACGGTACCGAAGTTCAATCGTTCGTTGGTTTATGCGGTTATTACAGACGATTTATAGCCGATTTCGCGAAGGTGGCTAAGCCATTACATGAACTTAGTAAGGCAGGAACGAAGTTCGTGTGGTCATCGGATCGCCAAGCAGCTTTCTTGGAACTGAAAAATCGGCTGACGACAGCTCCGATCCTTTGCCAACCCGATTTCGAAATACCATTCGTACTGGACACCGATGCAAGCAGCTATGCCATGGGTGCTGTGTTGGCGCAGAGTGTCGACGGTCAGGAACGGGTCGTCGAATATTATAGCAAAACTTTCAGTCGCGCAGAAATTAACTATTGCGTAACGAGGAAAGAGCTCCTGGCAGTCATCAAAGCAGTCAAACGCTTCGCCCCGTACTTGCTTGGAAGACGTTTTCTCCTTAGGACCGATCACGCGTCGCTACGGTGGCTTATGAATTTTAAGGAACCAGAAGGACAGGTTGCCAGATGAATCCAGCGACTCCAGGAGTTCGACTTCGATATCTGCCACCGACCAGGCGCTAAACATCTGAACGCGGACGCGCTATCACGTCGCCCATGCACCTCAGATTGTCGACCATGCATGAGATTGGAGGAGCGCCAGAAAATACACGTGCGGTTCACAGGAATCAGGGACGAAATGGTTGAATTACAGAAAACGGATTCGTTGCTAGGACTCCTATATCAATGGAAAGCCAGCAACGCCAAACCTTCCAAAGAAGACATCAGGGACCAATCACCAGACCTTAAGGCATACTGGACCATGTGGTCTAGCCTGTTCGTGTGCGATGGGAAATTGTGCCGACACTTAACACAAGTACCGGACGATGGACACCAGGTTCTGGTCCCGAAAAGCCTGGTAAACACAATACTCCAACTAGCTCACGATAGTCCCGTTGGTGGGCACTTCGGTGCGGACAAGACACTAAAAAAGGTCCAACAGAACTACTACTGGATTGGTTGCGCGAAGGACGTCGACAAATTCTGCCGTAACTGTACCACATGCCAAGCGAGACACGGATCTCGAACACGGCAAAGATCTAGATTGCAGACCTACAACGTCGGAGCGCCGTTTGAAAGGATCGCCGTAGACGTACTGGGACCGCTACCCAAAACAGCGAAAGGAAACCAATACATCCTCGTGATAATGGACTATTTCACGAAGTGGCCCGAGGCTATACCGGTACCTGACCAAACCGCGGAAACGGTAGCAGAGGCATGTGTCCAGCACGTATTTACTCGCTTCGGAGCCCCCATGCAACTACACTCCGATCAGGGACGTAACTTCGAGGCAGAGGTTTTCCAGAAGGTTATGCAGATCTTCGGCATAGACAAGACCCGTACAACGGCTCTGCACCCGCAATCAGACGGAATGGTGGAACGATTCAACTGGACCATCTTGGATTACCTAGCGAAGTTCGTGGACAGCAAGCAAGGGAAGTGGGACCTGTACGTGCCCCTTCTTCTGATGGCTTACCGTAGTGCGGTACATGAGACAACAAAACGTACCCCCGCGCTGTTGTTGTTTGGTAGGGAACTACGGTTACCAGCGGCTCTCTACTGCGGCGTACCAGGAAGACCGACCGGTTTCCACAGAATCCTACGCCGACGCGTTGCAAGAAAGACTACCCGAAATCCACGAATACACACGACTCACCTTAAAAGATGCATCTCGACGCGCAAAGGACCGATACGATTTGAAAGTCAACACCAAGGGCTTGGAACCTGATACTCGCGTATGGCTATACGCACCCAAGAGAGCTGTCGGAAAGTGCCCCAAACTCCAGTGTAACTGGGAAGGACCTTACGTCATCCTGGAACGAATCAACGAGGTCGTCTACCGGATTAAGCGTGAGGGGAAACAGAAACAACTAACCGTCCACCGCGATCGACTGGCGCCATACACCTGCGAAGAATAAGCAAAGTACAGACTGTTCGGAATGTTGACTAGCTCGGTCGGAACTTCGAGCTTCCAAGGAGGAGGCAGTGTTACCTTGTGGTCCATCTGACTCGATCCCGTAAGAAGGAGGAGTCAGACGACCCAGCGGTAAAACAGACGAACAACGACCTGGGGTCGTTGACCGGTCTTTTTTTGGTTTGCGGAAGGAGCGAGTTTGTTGGATTTTGGAAGTGTGAATGACATTATTTTGGAAGTTTGAATTAGATTTTGTTGGAATTTTGAATTGGATTATTTTGAAGTTTGAATTAGATCTTTGAAAGTTGTGTAATAAAAGTTAAATAAATTATGGCTGAAAGTGAAAATGGACTAATCTCCTTCGACGAGGTACCGGCGTCGGAACCTAGTAACAATACATATAGGAACAACAATGGTAAAAAAGCAATTAGAGACAAAATAAATTAAAAAAATAGCCAATGTTATACCAGTGAATAACATATTTTACAATAACATACCCTTAAAAACGCGGGAGACACTCCAAGAAGACAAAATGAAGTCAATGTGTTCATGAATTATGCCCGTCTGGGCTACGAAACCCTTACAGTAGTTTCCAACCAACTAGTAGACATCGCCCTATTCGTAAAACTTCTACCAACAAGACTCAGAAGTCGAGCCCTGAAAGTAGTTCAAGCAGGGAAAAATAATACTTTGGAGGAAGTATTTGCCACACTAAGAGCAAATCTAATACAAAGTAACACCTCCCAGTCAATAGCTAATTAAGGAATGTGCATCAGTTACCCATGGAGATAGTCAATCGTGTATTCAATATTCAATGTGTTAGGGTTCCAAAGGTGCTGAACACTGAAAAGGGATAAACTGAAAATGAAATGTGATTTCGAATGAACGCTGATATCTTTAGTTTTGAATGAAACGGTTGGTAAACTTCTGGAAAACGTTACAGTGCCGATTGTCGAAAGACTGCCTTTGTAGGTGGTTAGCGCGGGCATATATACGTATTTTAGACAAAGAACATTCCAAACCAACGGTTTTATGTTCTTGTGTATAGTAGGGATGAGGAATTTCCCACAATGTGTTATTTTTGATAATGTTTCACCAGCTAAACGAATAGACCCAATTTGCATAGTAAGTGGTACCGACACAAAATCCTTTACGAATTTTAGTGTCGCCTAAACCAACGAGGACGACTCCTGACGCGATGAGATTAAAATACTTTGGTTGGTTCCGTTTATATTTATTTTTCTAAATTGTTCAAGACAAAGGAAAAACACTCGACCAACGAGCATCCTTTTTTCTCTTCTCTTTGTAATTCCTTCCTGGTTCAAACATTCCCCCCCGCCTTCGCTGACTCACACAGCGAACTATTTGATTCAATCGAATCAATCGGAAGTATGCATAACTTCGTGATTGGGCGTGTGATGACATTTGCCTTTGTTTTTAACGTTGCTACTCGTGTGATTCCATCTTTTCCTGGGTGAACCTCTGTAACCCGACCTAGTGGCCATTTTGATGGTGGATATCGTTCATCCATTATGATTGCCAATGACCCAACGAGAACAGGGACTGATGGCGATGTCCATTTGTAGACAGCTTGATAACGTTGCAGGTATTCTCGCGTCCATTTCTGCCAAAAACTTTGAGTCATATGGGTCAGCTGCTGCCATCGTGATAGTCTTCCAATGTTGCGGTTCTCCAAATTAGGTTCTGGGACCATCGTGATGGGATGGCCAATTAAAAAATATCCTGGCGTTAAAACTTCAAGATCATCTGGGTCATTCGAGAGTGGGCATAATGGTCTCGAGTTCAACACTGCTTCTATCTGCGTTAATAAGGTGGTCATTTCTTCAAATGTGAGCATGGTATCTCCAACAACACGACGCAGATGGTACTTCATCGATTTGACTCCAGCTTCCCATTTGCCTCCAAAGTTTGGTGCGGCTGGAGGATTAAATATCCATTTGGTCCCATCATGGGCGATGGTTCCTGCTAGAGATTTTAATTCGACCGACGCTGAAGAGAATAACTTAGTGAGTTCTTTGTTGGCACCTTTAAAATTTGTACCACAGTCGCTATTGAGAGTCGAGCAGATTCCACGAGGTGCTGTAAAGCGACGATAGGCTGCTAAAAATGCATCTGTCGAATAATCGCTCACGACCTCAAGGTGGATGGCTGACGTCGTATAGCATATGAATAAGGCTATCCACGATTTTTGTATTTTGTTGCCCCTGCAAGTTGCTGCGCTTGACTTCGTCTGTATCTAGTGCACTTAACACATTTCAGAATGATGGACCTGACCGGGTTTCGTCCTCCTATGATCCAATACTTTGTACGAATGTGGGTAAGTGTGGTTTGTGTTGATCCATGTAAGATTTTTTCGTGAGCATCGCGTATCAATAATGTAGTCAATGACGAATTCTTCGGTATAATGCAAGGATGTCTAGACGAAAACGGTAGTATCGAATTCTTCAGCCGTCCTCCAACTCTAAGTACTCCTTGGTTATCAATAAACGGCATAAGTCGAACAATCGGATTGGATTTTGGGAGTTGTTGATTTGAATTAAGATAGTGAATTTCTGTCTTAAAGTGTAATTTTTGAGTATATTTAATCCATGAAATGATGACGGCTTGCAATTCCTCGGGTGTTAATGGTTTTTCCATTGTGGCCTCTTTGTCTCCACGTAAACGTCGGAAGACACGTTTGCAGATTGCGCTCATACGAACGAGTGATCTCAAACTTGAGAAACGGTTGAGAAAGTCGTTTGATGTTATTTGAGTGGTATGAACGTTCTTCGGACGAGATTCCAATACTTCTGGGCAGACGATTCGCTGAGGAGGTGTTGATGGCCAGTTCGAGCGGTCCTGAAGTAACCAGGAGGGACCACTCCACCATATGTTATAATCCTTTAACTCATTGGCTGTTAGTCCTCTGGTTGCACAGTCCGCAGCATTTTCTTTTCCCGGAACATGCTTCCACGTTGCCTTCGGAAGAGTGTCTTGAATTAGGCAAATGCGATTGTTTACAAATTCCTTCCATTTTGAAGGATGCTCGTTAATCCACGCATAAACGACCGACGAATCTGTCCACATGTAGCAAGGAATGTTCTCAAATTTAAGTATGTTGATACAATACGCAACTAGTTTGGTTAATATAACTGCTGCTAACAGTTCGAGTCTCGGGATCGTCATTCGCTTCAATGGAGCAACTTTGGTTTTTGAGCACAGTAATGATGTAGAGATATGTCGATTTGTCCTTATACGAAGGTATACGACAGCAGCCATTGCTGCTTGCGAGGCATCACAAAACCCATGTATTTCTATGTGTTCTCGATTAGAGTAGCCGATCCATCGAGGGATATTAATTTTTGTTATATCCGAAAGTGAATCCAGGAGATGTTGCCATGTTCTGAGTTGTTGCGGAGCTAGTTGATCGTCCCAACTCAGTTTAATGGTCCATAATTCCTGCATGAAAGTCTTGAATCGGATGAAAACCGGGGAAAGCCATCCTAGCGGGTCAAAAAATTGTGCGATTTGTGAAAGCACAGTCCGTTTAGTGATTTTTGTCATATCTCGGTTATGGGAAGGCATGTTGAACCGGAAAGAGTCATTGCTTGAATTCCATGAGATACCTAACGTAAGAACACTGTCGTTGTTTACTTGTACCATTGACGAGGCTAATTTGTGTTCATCGGGGATGAGGTTTAAAATTTCCTTTTTATTGGAAATCCATTTTTTGAGGGGAAATTGACCTGCAAGGCATAGTTGGTTGACTTGATATGCTGTTTGCTTAGCTTCCTCAAGCGAATGAGCTCCACCAAAGACGTCATCCACGTAGCGTCCCTTACTCAACGTTTCTACTGCTAACGGAAATTTTGTCCCCTCATCCTCAATAAGTTGTTTAAGCGATCGAAGAGCGAGAAATGGTGTGCATGCGAGTCCATACGTGACCGTAGTCAACTGAAATTTAGATATCTGATCTCCTTTATTCCAAAGAATTGTTTGGTATTTCCAATCGTCTTGGTGGACATTTATCTGCCGATACATCTTTTCGATGTCACTTGAAAAGACATATTTAAACAGATGGAACCGCATGAGAACATCTATTAGATCAGTTTGTAATTTTTCGCCTGTGTGCAACATTTGTATCAATGGTACGCCATTTGATGTTCTGCAGGATCCGTTGAAAACGACACGCAGCTTCGTAGATGATTTATTGTTCCGGAAGATTCTGATTTATTGTTAACCCCATGATGTGGAAGATAGAACTTTGGGGATTGATCAGGGCTGGTGACTTGTATCATATGGCCTAACTGTTCGTATTCATACAGGAATCTTTGATAGGCTTGATGAAAATCAGGATTAATCTTGAATTTTTGTTGTACCGTCTGCAACATTCGCATCGCTGATGGCAATGAGTTACCGAGTTGGTTTTTGTTTTGTTTGAACGGTAACTTGACAATGTATCTTCCGCTGCCATCTCGTTGATGAGTATTCTTGAAGTGTTCTTCGCACTCTTTTTCCTCAGGTGTAAGCAAGGTGGCAGAAGCGCAGGGAGTTTCTTCTTGTTTCCAGAATCGTTCCAATAAGCGTTGTAAGTCATCATCAATAGAGTTGTGGTGTGTATTTAAGGCTGGAGCATGATTGTTTAATGTTGAGGGTCCGGATATGATCCATCCGAAGGAGGTCAGCTGAGCAAATGGTGAGTGGCTTCGTCCTTTGACGATTGGTCCTTGTAGTAGTTCCCCATACACATCGGATCCTAGGATGATGTCGACTGTTCCTGGTTTGTTATAAGCTGGATCAGCGAGTAATAGTTTATTCAAATGCGAAAACTGGCTTTTGTCAACATTTTCTGACGGTAGTAGATTTGTCAGTTTTGACAAAATGACGGCATTAACTTGTAACATGAATGCAGAAACAAAGTGTGGTTTGAGGTGTAGTGATGCAATGCCTCTCGTCTTGCTGGTCTTGTCATTTATCGTGTTCAATGATAATGAACAGGAGCGACGTGGAATATTAAGCAACTGTACTCGATTTTCGGATACCAGTGAAATTTCTGATCCTTGATCCAGCAGTGCCCGTGCCCTGACCTGAATTCCATGTTCATTTGTTACAATGACGACTATGGTTGGCAAAAGGGTAATGGTTGATGCTGAAGTATGAGCATGATGTACTTGTTTTGGGATGTTTTCGTCAGTGATTATTTCGTCCGACTTGGATGAAGGTTTGGAGCTTGGTATATCAGTAATGTGAAGTGATGTATGGTGGCGTTGCGCACATTTGAGGCATCTTTTGATCGATGGACACCTGGCGACACGGTGATTGCCCAAGCAATTAAAGCAATTGTTGTTTCTTCGAATCAAATCTCGTCGCTTATTTGTTGTCATCTGTTGGTAATTGAGACATCTTGATAAATGATGATTTTGGTTGCAAAGGATGCATTGGAGCTGCTCAATGGAAGCATCATTGTTATGCCCCGCATAATAGACGCGTTCACTTGCAGACCGTGGATGTGTAACTGATTTACTTGACTGAGATCGCTCGTAGGCCTTCAACGTCTGGATTCTGGTCTCAATGAATTTCTCTAACCTTATCCAAGCTGGAGGTTCCTTAGATGAGCCTAGTTCTTGTTCCCATGCTCTCACGGACTCGGGATCGAGCTTTTGTACTACGAGGAACACCAACACAGTATCCCAATATTGAACGGGTTCTTTTAGCATATTGAGTGTCCTTATTTCTTGCGTCACCGTGTTATATAATTTTTCAAGCTCAGCGCTGCACTCCTTGGTCATTTTCTTGATTGAAAATAACAAGAGGAGTGAGGAATGTATTAATAGTCGAGGATTCTCAAACCGGGAAATTACGGCTTCCCAGGCTGGCTGAAAATTGTCATCGATGATTTCGGGGTTTTCCAGGATTTCTGCGGCTGGTCCAGTCAAACTATTTTTTAGATATTGCAACTTGATTGCAGGTGGTAATGACGGCTCATTAAGAATAAATGAGGAAAATAGTCCTTTGATGGATAACCATTTAGACATTGTACCATTAAACTTTGGTATCTCCAGCCGTGGCAACTGGGCACATCGTAATGTGACGGACGAGGAGTTGTCTGATCTAACTGTAGACGATGACCTACTGGAATTTTGATCCGCAATCTTGTCTATTAGCGATGAAATGACCATGATGGCGTCGAGATAGCTTTGCTGGGTGAGGTCGAATGTTTTATTGACGAAGTATGATCGATTTAACAGCTCTTGCTCGTCATAAGAAGAGATTTTTCTCATGGCAAGAGATATGGCTGCGTGGTTATTGGAGAAGTAGCGCCATTGAGTCTTAACTTCGTCTAACCAAATGGTTAGAACTTGTCGAGATAGATTGTCGTGTTTGATGTTAACCACTTGTGTCTTGATCGACGTCAGAAAAGTGGTGTACTTGCTGCTGATCAATTCGGTGGTGTATGTGACTGATCCTCATCTTGATATGAAACCAATCAACTTCCTGATGTTGAACTTTAATATCCGGCTCGAAGGACCAAAAAAATGTTAGGGTTCCAAAGGTGCTGAACACTGAAAAGGGATAAACTGAAAATGAAATGTGATTTCGAATGAACGCTGATATCTTTAGTTTTGAATGAAACGGTTGGTAAACTTCTGGAAAACGTTACAGTGCCGATTGTCGAAAGACTGCCTTTGTAGGTGGTTCGCGCGGGCATATATACGTATTTTAGACAAAGAACATTCCAAACCAACGGTTTTATGTTCTTGTGTATAGTAGGGATGAGGAATTTCCCACAATGTGTTATTTTTGATAATGTTTCACCAGCTAACCGAATAGACCCAATTTGCATAGTAAGTGGTACCGACACAAAATCCTTTACGAATTTTAGTGTCGCCTAAACCAACGAGGACGAATCCTGACGCGACGAGATTAAAATACTTTGGTTGGTTCCGTTTATATTTATTTTTCTAAATTGTTCAAGACCAAGGAAAAACACTCGACCAACGAGCATCCTTTTTGACGTGATAACGTCTTATAAATCGATGGCCGGCTGCACATATGAAAAATCGTGACTCATTGTCACGTTCCGCCTGAGGTGAGCGGACGAATAAGAGATTCATACATTAGTTTGGACTCATGAGAGATTCTTGAATCCACACTAATGCGCGTATGAACGAATCTCTCATGAATCCCGCGCGTATAGTATAATTTGGATTCATGAGAGATTCGTTCATACGCGTATTAGTGTGGATTCAAGAATCTCTCATGAATCCAAACTAATACGCGTATGAGATTGGATTCATGAGAGAGTCGTTCATACGCGCATTAGTGTGGATTCAAGAATCTCTCATGAATCCAAACTAATACGCGTATGAGATTGGATTCATGAGAGAGACGTTCATACGCGCCTTAGTGTGGATTTAAGAATCTCTCATGAATCCAAACTAATACGCGTATGAGATTGGATTCATGAGAGATTCGTTCATACGCATAATAGTGTGGATTCAAGAATCTCTCATGAATCCAAACTAATACGCGTATGAGATTGGATTCATGAGAGAGTCGTTCATACGCGCATTAGTGTGGATTCAAGAATCTCTCATGAATCCAAACTAATACGCGTATGAGATTGGATTCATGAGAGATTCGTTCATACGCATAATAGTGTGGATTCAAGAATCTCTCATGAATCCAAACTAATACGCGTATGAGATTGGATTCATGAGAGAGTCGTTCATACGCGCATTAGTGTGGATTCAAGAATCTCTCTTGAATCCAAACTAATACGCGTATGTACGAATAAATAAATTGTTAATACATAGCATATTGTTACTTATAATTAATCTGCATAATTTAAGTGAAAAAATTTATTGAAAAAATTTACATTTTCAATTAGCTCCTTCTTTTTATTATACAAAATAATGATAATTCAGTGAAAATAATTCAATTCAATTCATAAAAGTAGATTTTTCATCAATGCTTTCTTATGACGTTATCACGTAAAATTATCGTCCGTAAACCGACTTTACAGACAACCAATGTTTTTTCTCTTCTCTTTGTAATTCCTTCCTGGTTCAAACACAATGAGATATTTCAATCGTGTGGAAAGGTTAATTAACGATTGCAGGAACGCGGCATATCTACAATATACAAGTGGCGGAGGCGGTAAGCTGAAAAGGGAATTATAAATTGGAACTACATATTCTACTTACATCAAGCTGCCAAAAACACATTGGAGGAGACCGAATGCATGCAACAAGGGAGGACAAGGGAAACAAGGATCAAAGCTGCGGCTAGCAAAGAACATAGAATCTGAAGCTCATAGGATTTTGCTGTGAAAACGTCTTTCTTCTAGTTTAGTATGTATAATACATAGGTAGCCAGTCTAATATTCTTGTGTTACAAAACACCGTCATATTTCAATCGCTAATGCCTACGACACTAATAATGCGATAACAACGATTGATCATAGAACATATTTGTACGTATTTATTGCGCAGCATTTGTTTTGCCCGTCATGTCCTCGGGCTAATGTAAGCGCCTACGCGTGATTGTTGTTAATTAGCGTTGTGTAATGCTACTTGTGACTGTTGCGTGATAACGCGTTTAGCTAGGATGTTGGTTTGGGAATCGCTGTAAAGAGCCTAAAAAGTACTACCAGGACGTAAAGTGAAGCCATAAAAATATTCGCTGGAATATTAGTAAAAATCAGTATAAATTTTAAAATTTAAAAAAGATATTGTCTCATAATAGTCGTAAATATGCACCGACTGCAATTTACAATTCAAGAATTTTCAATTGCAAAAGCTCAAATCAGAAACAGCTCGCATCAAAACGAATTTAAGAAACGTCAAAAGTCCAATGCCGACCAAATGTCACAACTACGGCATAAGCGAATAAACTTGTGATTTATTTATTCTGTAACCCTACCACTCTATAGAATCATTGTATTAAAGAGATTGATTAAAGTGCATACTGTTATTAGCACTTATCATAATTTTATTAACACTTACCATAATTTTATCCCGACGTTTTCACTGAAAATTTACGGCGCGGGCCTTGACTACGCCTTTCGTTTTTTTTTACTCAGTATGGCTGAGTCATCTTGCACAATATTAAACTCACTTTTCAACTCAAACTTAAACTGTTTATTAAGTTCTAGGGGGACGCCCCCTGCTCGCTGCGGTTGGCAAACCCCCTCGTTCGCTATACTCACTTGAATAGCTTGCGCACACGTATACACAGTAGCGTTATAAGTAAAGAGGTGATTTAGTTCAGACTGCAACAGTATTCGTTTAAGCTCATTCAGCAAGTCAAGGTACACCTTTATTGAATGAGGCCTTACCTACAACTATTAAAGTCCTGGGGGATGCGGATTCAAAAAGTTCTTGAACTTCCTCATTAACAATACTTTTTGTAAGAAATTCTATCATCTCCTGCCAAATGACCTTGCTCTTGTGTTTAAGTTATATATAAACGCAATCCCTCAAACGATCTAGCTCTACAGGCTGCAACATATAATTGTTCGTGAGGAAATACAAATTGTCTGGTAAATTTAGTGATTTGAAAGGCAAAAGGCAAAAGTGTACCTGAATAATTAATGTGTATTTGTGGTGTCAAAATACGTGTTTTTCGAACAACTCCTGTTAAAATCCTACAATCTAAGCAATTATTATCCATTTGAACTAAACGCATACATATGCCACTTAGCCATGTCCTGTACTCAAAATACGAATAAGTAAAATTATGCAATTCGGCTTTAGAATTGATTTGTGGAGGCGGGAGCCCACTTACATCAGCTGAGTTTCCATAATCATCACTCAAGATTTTATCGAAACTCAAATATATTCGTCCCTCTCCGGAGAGACTATTATACATCATTGATAAAGCTGCCGTCTTGGTATTTCGGCGCTAATATAACTGAATTGAAAATATCTTTAGACTGAATGGTTTCAGATACATTGCCAAAATATCTGCAATCACGGAGTTGCTGCTATCTCAATGAGAGGGAAATTTTAACAGCATCTTGTCCGAAATCTGGAAATGTGGGTAAAGTTCCATTACCAAGAGATTTAAAAGATTCAACGAATTTAAGAGATTCAACTCTCATGGTTTGGGTCAAAGTTCTTTTGTGGAATTTTCAACATTCGGACCCTGAAGTATGGCAATTTTCAGTAAGTGATACACGTGTACCGTAAGGTACAAATGGCAATGTTTGTCGAAAATATCCACAGGGTTAAATAGTCTTACCCCTGAAAAGTTCTGTCGGCATATTGAAATTTCATCCATGATAATAATGATAATCTTATGAACTGTGCTTGTTCGCTGTTGACAGCGAGGCTTGATACGGTGATTTGTAAACTTTGTGGAAAATTTGATTTTGCATTAAAAGAGTGGATGCAATAATACTGAAAGCGGAATTCTGAAAGCGGATTCTTTGGAAAATGTGTGGTATGTTTCCAAAATAATGAAGAATCTGTTTTCAGTTTAGTTCATTTCAATTCTCAAACTCTACCACGAGAGGTGGGGACATCAGGACAAGAAACACATCAAGGAGATGCTCAAAAGTGAAATGGGCATTGAAGTCAAGCTTGAGAGTAGCTTTTGAGAGCCCTGCATCCTTGAGAAAGCACATCGATTGCCATTTGGAACGAGGAAAACAGCAACGAAGCCAGGGGTATTGATGTCAGGCGCTGTTTGCGGCCCATTTGTCTTTCCAGAAGAAAAGGTTCCTGGTAGTTTTTAAGGACCATTTTACGAGGTTTCGATACGGGTACATCGCTAAGCAGAAATCAGAGGTCAAAGATTTGCTGCGACACATGGTTTCTCACGCCAAGCAACAAGGGCACAAAATTCGGGAATTCCTGAGCGACAATGGAGGAGAATTTGACTGTTCAGGAGTAAGAGAAATTCTTCGGGAATCTGGTATCGCTTTTCGACTCACTGCTCCCTATACTCCAGAACAAAACGGTGGTGTTGAGAGAGAGAATCGTACCATAATCGAAATGTCGAGAACTTTCTAGTATTCTAATCCAGAAATAAAATTTCCAGAAGCAATTTGGGCGGAGTTAGTCAGCACAGCAGTCTACATTCTCGATAGGACTGGCGAATCTTGGGTGAAGAGTCTGAGCCCTTAACAACTTTGGTTGGGCAAAAAACAAAGAATCAAACATCTCCGAATCGTAGGATCGACGTGCTATGTACACATTCCATCCCAAAAAAGGAGAGAGATGAACGAAAAAGCAGAAGAGGGGTACCTGGTGGGTTACGACGGCGATGAGAGATACCGTATTAACCTACCAGACAATCACAATGTGGTTGTGTCGAGAGACGTAAAATTTCAAGAAAAACTCAGTTATTGTGAATCAAGTGTCAACCTACCTTTCCAAGATTCTGAATGCAACGACGTAGTAGAAGACAAGGAAGAAGAAGACGTGAGTTTGCACAAAAGCGAGGACGAAGACACACTTCAGGAGCAAGACTTGAAAGAAGACACAACCGAAACAGGAAGCGAAGAGGATTACGAAACCGGAGGAGAAACATGCTTTGACTCAGGAAACGACAAAATAAGAACGCAATCAATGCGGTTGAGGGATCGATCGAAGTTAAAAAGACCACAACATCTGGATGATTACGTAGCCGTAGCTGAGAATTTTGTGCTGGAGACTCCAGATTCCTTCCATGAAGCCATCAACAGCAACATCGAGTGGAAAAAGACAATGGACAGGTAAATTGATGCCTTACATCAAAATTAAACTTGGAACTTGACTAGACTCCCTAAAGGATCGACAGGACTCCCGTACAAGTGGGTCTATCGAGTCAAAACCAATCCCGACGGAAGTATTGATAAGTACAAAGCTCGTGTGGTCGTTAAAGGATTCGCCCAGAGAAGAGGGATTGATTACGACCAAACTTTTAGCTCTGTCGCAAGACTGGAAACAATCCCCTCAGTGTTGAGTGTTGCAGCCAAAAATGATATGTTTGTGGTCCAGTTGGACGTCTCGACTGCTTTTCTTTACGGCGAATTAGACGACAAGGAGATTTGCATGAAATAACCTGAGGGATACGAGCAAGGACAGGGGCTTGTTTGCAGATTGAAAAAGTGTTCGAACCCAACACAACCCCCCCCCCCCCACACGACACCAACTACTTTTCATGGATCTGAAAACAAAAATAACATCGATGCTTTTCAACCCAGATAGTTAATTAACTTTGAAGACCCAGTCTTATACATGATATTATTATTATTTATTTTTACGGAACAAAGTCTTCACTTTCCTTTACAAAAAAAACTGGGTGCGGGTTACTCGCGACGGTTGATGTGAAACATTTTTGTTGAACGAGAGTGTGCAAAGTTTATTTATCGGCCGATCGCTTCAGTGGAAGCTAGTGTTCATGGAGATCCAGTGAAAAACGAACATAAACAAAGAAAAACATAATTATTTTGTTGAGAGGAAAATAAATATGAATGAAGAAAGTTTATTTGACCAAAAAACCCGACTGACTGTGAAAAGGAACTAAAAAGATGTAAACAAGACACATTCATAATCAAATCTATAAATCAGTACTATTAAAATTATACTTGTGTTATTCTAGCTATATGCTGATAGTGAGTGCACCTAGAGGTATATTGTATTCATAACATAAGCGCTGATGTACCTAGGTATCTTATTGGTCAATGTTCGTGATAAACAGAAAAAGAATAACTAATTGGCAGTCGTTGGCACCTCTAGCTGCACTCACTATCAGCATACAACTAGAATAACACAAGTTCAATTTTAATTTTTACAATTGGTTATGGTGGTTATATATGTAAGTCTCTCTGGTAACACGCACCCAACTGCTGTGATTAACCGCATACGTGTTCGCCAGCAAGTACGTTGTATGCGTGACGTTCAACCGAACCCTCGCTCTCTTCTCACATAAATCATGGTGATTGAAAGTTGAGACACACAACGATTCCGGAGATTGATCGGTGTGATTGTTTCTAACAGACTCCGACTGAAAAATAACGCTGTTTTATGCCTTTCTTCTAATTTTTTCCCATAAAAACAAAATTTATTTCTCTTCCTTTGACAATTTTTGAATCAATCAATTCAAGTTGGATGAATTTTTGATTTTATTATTATTTTATCAGTGCTGAAACTACCAACGGGCAATTTCGATCCCCGTGTCTGTTCAAAAAAACAACGTTCCAAAATCACGGTGATTTGTCACTGTGATTTTTGAATCACAATCACTGCTCTGACTGTGGTTGGAAAATCACACTTTTCCCCATCTCGGATAGATTTTATATGTATTGCCCCCATTGAATTGATAACTAGATAAGGAAGGGAAAATAAACAGAAACGTCGACGCAAAATATGCAAATTTGATTTAGTTGTATTTGTTGTCACGCGCGAAATTTGTGACGAGCCTCCGACTCTCTCGTAGGGTGGTGACTCACCTGGCCTATTGCTCGCGAAGGAAAGGTCGTGGGTGGGCGCCAGTCGTTTTGGACGAGTCACCTGCGCGATTTGCGGTCAAAGCGAGAAATCCTGCGATCGCGTCAACCAAGAGGGCTCCCGACACAATTGAGAAAGAAAAGTGTAGCTAATGTTTTCTTCAAATGACTATAATTTCTATGTAGGTGCCAGATCACAAATTTCCCAATTGTTTACAAGTATTCAAGCTACAAGCTTTACAAAATTATAACTCGGCCAAGTGTACCATAAGTTCTTCTAACTAACTAACTAATTATCCAAAATTACAATCTTTAACCTATGCTGGCCTACTCTACTCTAGTGCGTGGTACGCTAATTCATTCTCTAATTGTGCATGTGTATCTTAAACCTATCACTTATCTTATTCGCCTGTTCCTGCAGTCGACCGAATGCTCCTTTCCCTCCTGTTGCTCCTACCGGAGGTTCACAGTCAACGAAATCGTAATTCAAAAGTCTTCTTCTTACTTTACTCCGCACTTCTTGATCATAATTCAAGCGTCTCTCATTTTACAAGACCATATTCTTTTCTTACTTTACTCTGCACTTCAAATGTCTTTTTCTTACTTTACTTCGCTCTTCAAATGTCTTTTTCTTACTTTACTCCTATTAGTTAACCCTTAATTCTCCCCGGCACCTTCCACGAGATTTCTTTTATTTTGTTCATGAACCTTCTCACGTTTCAACTCTTATTTTAACCCCACCACTTCTTGCCTCACGCGACCACGATTTCTCGTTCCACTGTTCTCCCCGTATCTCAACCCGAAAGAAAAGAATACTCACACTCCATCTAATACTCCGTCTGAACCAAAAAAGATGCTGTTACTATCCCAGAGATCCCTTATATCCTCTTGTTTTAACGGGAGCTCGGATGCACACGACCCCAATGTTTCGCGTTGCAAGTGTCCTCCCGTACGTTCCCAAGATCACGTATTCCACTTGTCCACGACACTCAACCGTGTTCCCCAGTCATTCAACTGCGTTGTTTGAACGGATCGCTCCTCCCCCCATGGACCCGCATGGGACATCATTTCTTCCCACGCTATGTCCTGATAGAGATATTGAACGAGGTCAATGATCGGAAATTTGCAGGCAAGTCTGCGACTCTCAGCTGTGCTCACGGGGGCGGGGTCTTATCGCCGCTGGTCATCCTTGATGGATGACTGGTGACACGGTCAGTCGCTTGTGCGATTTTGGTGAGGGTGGACGTGGTTTGACCCGTGCTCAGACTCTTCGAGAGATAGGCAATCGTCCGATTTTTCGTAATTTAGTCCGAATGACGATTGCCTAACTTTTGGCGACTTTATCAAGGTTTATAAACAGAGGATGTCAAACAAAACCTGACCTTGCGAGGATTGACGTTGTTCGCGGGTCATTAGACGAGAAACGCTACTGTGATATTGTACGCTTGCATGTGTTTGTAATTTCAGAGTGCAAGCAAAACCACAGAGGCATAATTTTTAGTCTTACGGCGGGCTTTGCAAATAAGATTTAATGATATAACTCTGGTATATTTACAATTTGATAATTTACCCGAAAATGTGCACAAACACCCTAATTTCATTCACAAAGCAATAAACTGATTTGGGTTTTTAAACTTCATAATAATTTTATTATGTACAACATTCGCCTTCTTCTATTTTGACTTTAAATAATTCTTAATTCTAAACTTAAATTCTTTTTTCACTCAAAATATTAAAAAAATCTGTTTACACAAATATGTAAAAAATAATAATATACAAGTTTCTATTAATTCTTTTAATAATCGTTTCACAAAATACCTTTATATTTACAAAGAAATCGAAAATTAAATTAGCAATTGTCAAATGCATGCATTCTCATATTTTACAAATTTTTCATTTAGCAAGGCATGACCCTACCGCACACCTACAATGTCCGTGAGCGACGAAAATTTGCGTTTGATTTTCACCAAAACAAACAAATGTCAAAATTCATACTGCCGACAAAATTCACTTTTATACACTTTTCGCGGGTTTTTCGATATAGAATTTATATTAAATTAATTATAAATACTTTAATGCTATCACTCATTATAAATTTTTATATAAAATACTCATTTAAAACACTTAAATTACGTTAAATTCGCGGACAAAACAAGAAACGTGATGAATTTTCCGTACTTCGCTACACGGAATATCGAGAGACGTCGGCCTCACATCACACATCAACAAATCCTACTTCATGACTTGTCAATACATGCAGAGGGTTTTGGTATAACCAAAACCCCCTGGATGTAGTAGTAAGACGAGCCATGTACTCAGATTATTTTAATACCACATCCATGGCTCAGAAGTCCGGCTGCCACATCGAAGAATGAGAAATTTCATACGAAAAACGAAATTTTTATCGCGGGAGTTTTGAAAAATACAAATATTTCCTAACAAAAATCACTTTTTTATTATTTTATAAATTTTATTATATACAAAAATGATTGCACTTGCATAGAAATAAGTATTAATATATATTTATATACAGAAAAGTGAAATAAAATTAAATTATATAGGAAAATGAGTTCATATATACAAAATTAGTAAAAAAATTACGTGACTAACAAATTAATAACAAAAAGCAACCACAATATACAAAATATGAAACAATAAAACGAAGAATTTGAAGAAATTTTGTACCTGAAAAAATTGAATATAAGAACACTTTTTAACATTTTTCAAGTTTTCTTTATTATTTCAAATTATTTTTGACAATTTACATTTATAAACATTTTATACAAATTGTTTCATATTTGCACAATTTCAAAATATAAACATTTTTTCTTAAGGTGCCCACAGACGACCATAGAAAAATACATCATATTATAGGACATATTTGTATTATATCATATCTATCTTAATATAATAAAATGCTAATGGTCGTGAAGCAAAAAAAGGGGAATGGGCTTCACGCTCTGAAAGCAGAGACAATTCATTTTAAAAGAATGAATTTCTCTCTGCTTTTTGGATGTAAGTCTCATTCACCACAGAATGGGATCATTATGATTTTTTAGGGGAAGTGTCTGTGCGAGTAGTTTCCTCCGTGCGGGAACGCAAAACTCTTAAGTTCAGAAAAAATCAGAATGATTCCATTCTCTGGTGAATGAGACTTACATCCAGAAAGCAGAGAGAAATTCATTCTTTTAAAATGAATCGTCTCTGCTTTCAGAGTCTGAAGCCCATTCCCCTTTTTCTGCTTCAGTACTTACTGATATTTACTGAATTGAGCGATTTGCGTTCCCGTACGAAACGGAAAATTGTGAGAAAATTATTCGCACCAGCGAAAATCATACTGATTTTTACTGAAATTGAGAGGTGGCGTTCCCGCGCGGAGCGGAAAGCAGGGGAAGTGCCTGTGCGAGAAGTTTTCTCTAAATTTTCTGTTCCGCGCGGGAGTGCAAAACTCTCAAGTTCAGTAAATATCAGTAAGCACCGGCGAAAATCATACTGATTTTTACTGAAATTGAGCGGTGGCGCGGAGCGGAAAGCAGGGGAAGTGCCTGTGCGAGAAGTTTTCTCAAAATTTTCTGTTCCGCGCGGCAGTGCAAAACTCTCAAGTTCAGTAAATATCAGTAAGCACCGGCGAAAATCATACTGATTTTTACTGAAATTGAGCGGTGGCGCGGAGCGGAAAGCAGGGGAAGTGCCTGTGCGAGAAGTTTTCTCAAAATTTTCCGTTCCGCGCGGGAACGCAAAACGTGCGGAACGGAAAATTGTGAGAAATTCCCCTGTTTTCCGTTCCACGCGGGAATGCAAAAATCTCAAGTTCAGTAAAAAACAGTACTTATTGATATACTGAACTTGAGAGTTTTGCTTGAAAATAAGGATTAAAATTGCGAAAAGATTGCTCGCACGAGCATTTCCCCTCCTTACTTATCCACCCTCTGAAAGCAGAATAACTGTTCTCTACCTCACGGTCAATCTCTTAAAGCGAGGAAAATCCGTTCTCCACCTCACGGGATGTGTCTCCTTCCTTTTTGGGAATGAAACCTTTGCGAGCATTGTCTTACTTAGTTAGTTCCTTTGCGAGCATTGTCGTGAATTGATATGTTAATTGATCACACGCACAGTTTTCAAAGCAGCTTTTCGATACAAAAATATTTCGTTGTGGATACAAAAATTTCTTCTTTTTTAATTTATCTTCTTTTTTTAAATTTATTTTATATTCAATAATATTTACTTTTGAAAATTTTTATATTCTTTTCTTGAGTCTAGGATTTCTTTTCGTTTCTTCTTCTTGATTGCTTTAAGAACTAACGGATTTTAGAATGCATGGGCGGCCTAGATTAACCGACACGGAACGAGTTGCGTCAAAACGAAGAAGAATTGAGCTTCAACGGATAGTACGACAAAATATGACCCAAGAGGACAGGCAGACCTTTAATGAGCATCGTAGATCCCAGGAAACCAACGAGACCCGCGAAAATCGAAACAGTAGACGCAGACAGGGTCGAGGAGCAGAACAAAGAAATAATGTACTGGATATTACTGCGAATTTCAATGAATTGAATGTATTAGAGTTCACATGCGGTGCAATGAATATTGAATGCAGTTCATGTAAACAAAGCACTTTTTAAATGAGTTACCGCAAGACAAACGCTTTACAGAGTGTTGTCAGAAGGGAAAGGTTGTTTTGGATTCAATTCCCATACCACCAATTCTTAAGGCATTGATGACTAATCAGCATGAACATTCAAAAAAATTTTTTAACAATATATGATCAATAAACAGTTCTTTGGCATTTGCGTCAATGGGTGCTAATATTGCTCCGCCACCAGGACACGGTCCTTATTGTTTCCGTATACATGGACAAGTTTATCATAGAGCAGGAGCTCTGCATCCGGAAAATGGAGGCCAAAGGAAATTTGCACAGCTGTATGTTCTGGAACCAGAAGGAGCTTTGGAACAGCGAATGGGAATGCCAGAAAATGCAAAGTGTAATCCTCAACTCATGCGTGAGTTAAGTACTTTCATGCCTACCATAAATCCTTTTGGTAAAGCTTTCAAAATGCTTTATGAAGTAGAACAGGAATAAATTTTTGATGCTGCAGTAAATAATTTGGAACCGCCAATAATTAGCATGGCAATAGTACATGACCGAAGATCTGATCAACGTAGATATAATGCACCTAGATCAAACGAAATTGCATATATTTTTCAGAATGCTGATGGCGAACCACCACTTGAGCGTGATCTTATAATTTATTGTCGAGAAAACAGAACTAACTCAAATTCACGTAAAACTGAACGAATTAGCGTCCTTGATCCTAATTTAGAGCCAATGGTATACCCTTTGTTCTTTCCGTTTGGAAACCAAAGTTGGGGGGTAGATTTGCCTCTATTTCAACCTCCTACACTATTAAATATGAGAAATATGCAAACTCGAAATCCAAGGACTAGAATTACCCAAATGCAATACTACGGATATCGGTTATCTGTTCGTGAGGAATTCAATGCCTTTCTATGTGGTGGTAAGTTAACTCAACAATATTTTGTTGATGCGTATATAAAAACCGAAGCAAATCGACTAAATTACATTCGACAAAATCAAAGTAAACTACGAGCTGAAAAATATACTGGCTTAATGGATTACCTCCAAAGTGAGGCTGTAAAACAAGGCTTACTCCCTGGAACTGCAATAATTCTTCCATCATCTTTTCAAGGCAGTCCCAGAAATATGGCCCAGAATTATCAGGATGCTATGGCCATTGTAAGAAAATATGGTAAACCGGATTTTTTTATTACCATGACATGTAATCCTAAATGGATTGAAATCACCGACAATCTATTAGACGGACAGTCTTCTGTATATAGACCTGATTTGGTAGCGCGCGTGTTCAAAATAAAACTGGTGGAACTAATAAAAGATATTTCCTATAAACATATTTTTGGTACTTTGCTGGCGAAGGTTTATGTGATTGAATTCCAAAAACGAGGACTTCCACATGCACATATTCTCTTCATTGTTAAAAACGAGGATAGACCAAAGGATGCAGCATCACTCGATAAAGTAATATCAGCGGAGATACCGGACGTTAATACTTGCCCAAGACTTCATGCTATAGTGACAAAACACATGTTACATGGACCATGTGGAGAAAAGAACCAAGGGGCGCCATGCATGGTCAATGGCAAGTGTAGCAAAAACTTTCCCAAACCCTTCCAGAATGAAACAATAGCAAACAGTGATGGTTACCCTAAATACAGGAGGCGTAATACTGGTACTACTACAGTCAGTGGAAGCATTGTAGACAATGGATGGATTGTACCATACAATTCGTATTTGTGTCTCAAGTACAATTGCCATATAAATGTTGAAAGCTGCGCATCTATTCAAAGTGAGAAATACTTATTTAAGTATGTGTATAAGGGCCATGATTGTGCTAATATAACAATAGCTCAGCATAGTAGCTTAAACCATGATGAAATAAAAACATTCATGGATGCGAGGAACGTTAGTGCTCCTGAAGCTGCTTGGCGTCTCTTCGGTTTTAAAATGCATGAGCAATCGCACAGTATCATAAGGCTGCCAATCCATCTCCCTGATGAACAAACAATTATATTTACCGAAGAAAACATTCAAGAAAGAATTGGCCAAGCCGCAGCAAGAGACACAATGCTGACAGCGTTCTTTAAGCTTAATCAAATTGATGAAAATGCAAATTCTCTCCTTTATCATGATATACCAAACAAGTACGTATTTGATAAAAATGCAGGCACATGGAAAGCTCGAAAAAGAGGTGGTAATAGTGTCATAGGTCGCATGTATTCAGTAAACATGAATGAAACTGAAAGATTTTGCTTACGATTATTACTTCTTCATGTCCCAGGAGTTAAATCTTTCGATGACCTGAAAACGTGTGGAAGTCATACAAGCTCAACATATAAAGAAGCAGCGCAACGACGTGGTTTATTTAATGATGATGCAACCTGGGATAGTTCCCTTGCAGATGCAATAGTTGTGAGCATGCCACGTCAGCTAAGAGATCTGTTTGCATATATTTGTATATTTGCATCTCCATCTAATGCAGCTCACCTTTTTGACAAACATAAAAACGAACTATGTGAAGATTTTATGCATCGGCATGTACATCATAATGACAACTGTTCACAGTGTGAAATGTTTGCCCTCAGGGATATTCAAGACACTCTTCAACTCCATGGTAAAAAGTGTTCCGATTTTGGACTTCCATGTCCCCCAAATAATTTAGGAGTTTCAATTCAACACTACGATGCATCTCTCGAAAAACAAAACGGTCAAGCTTTGGTTTTATCGTTAAATCAGGAGCAAAAAATTGTTTTTGATACCATTATGAATGCTGTTAATAATGATTCCCATTTGCCAAAGTGTTATTTTGTTGATGGTCCAGGAGGTGCAGGAAAAACATATTTGTACAAAACATTACTTTGTTCAATTCGTGGAGAGTCAAACATTTCTTTAGCTGTGGCTTCAACAGGCATTGCAGCAAATCTTCTTGACGGAGGCCGAACTTATCATTCCCAATTTAAATTACCTGTACCAACATTAGACACTTCCACATCTTCTATGAGAATGACATCCAAGGACGCTGAGTTAATTCGAAAATGCAAACTTATAATATGGGATGAATCAACTATGGCCCCAGGGGTTGCCCTGAAAGCTGTTGACAAATTATTAAAGGAGATAATGAGGAATGATTGCCCCTTTGGAGGTAAACCCATACTTCTTGGAGGAGATTTCAGGCAGACACTTCCAGTTGTAGTTCGTGGAAATCAAGCAGCAATTGTCGAACAAAGCATAAAATTTTCAAGTTTGTGGCAAACATTGAAAATACTAAAGCTACATAATAATGTAAGACCCATTGATCTAGAATATAGCGATTGGTTGATCAAACTAGGTGATGGAACATTAACAAACGAATATGGATTATCTACCGACATAATAGAAATTCCTATGAATCTTATATGCAAAGATTCAATCATAACAGAAATTTTCGGCGAAACATTATCTCCTAATGAAGTCAATAGATATTCTAAAATTGCATGCCCAAAGAACTCAGATGTCGATAAAGTAAATGAAGAGGTTTTGATGCGTTTCACAGGAGAGTGCTGTACTTATTTTAGTTCTGACTCAATTGACGATGCAAATGATGAGGATAAACAAAATTACCCCATCGAATTTCTTAATGAACTTCAACCGTCCGGTATGCCGCTCCATAAGCTTAAGCTATGCATTGGAAGTATTGTGATTTTATTAAGAAATCTTAACACTAAACGTGGTCTTTGTAATGGAACAAGATTGGCGGTTAAAGAACTGAAACCTAATTTAGTGATTGCAGAAGTGCTTACAGGCAGCGCTGAAAAGGATATAGTATTTATTCCAAGGATAGACTTGGCACCGGTCAATCCTGATTTGCCTTTTGTTTTGCGAAGAAGACAATTCCCAATTAAATTGGCTTTTGCCATGACCATCAATAAAGCACAACGGCAAACCCTTGAAAAAGTTGGATTGTTTTTACCGGAGCCTGTATTTGCTCATGGCCAATTATATGTAGCACTGTCAAGAGTACGAAAATCTTCGTGTGTTAAAATCAAAATATTAAACGGACCACATCAAGGCAACCTCATACCTGGATCTGAAGCAGTCTTCACTAGAAACATTGTGTACAAGGAAATATTTTCCAAATAAGGACAAATTTATAAAAACTTATAAAAATTTAAGTTGAATTTAAAAAAAATATATGATAAAATCAAGATATTAAATGGACCACATCAAGGCAAACTCATACCAGGATCTGAATCAGTCTTCACACCAAACATTGCATACAAGGAAACATTTTCAAAATATGGACGGATTTTTGAAAACTTTAAAAAGTACAGTTGAATTTTAAAAAATATATGATAAAATCAAGATATTAAATGGACCATATCAAGGCAAACTCATACCAGGATCTGAAGCAGTCTTCACACTAAACATTGCATACAAGGAAACATTTCCAAAATAAGGACGGATTTATAAAAACTTCAAAAAGTAAAGTTGAATTTTAAAAAATATATGATAAAATCAAGATATTACATGGACCACATCAAGGCAAACTCATACCAGGATCTGAAGCAGTCTTCACACTAAACATTGCATACAAGGAAACATTTTCAAAATAAGGACGGATTTATAAAAACTTTAAAAAGTAAAGTTGAATTTTAAAAAATATATGATAAAATCAAGATATTAAATGGACCATATCAAGGCAAACTCATACCAGGATCTGGAGCAGTCATCATACCAAACATTGCATACAAGGAAATATTTTCAAAATAAGGACGGATTTATAAAACTTATAAAAAGTAAAGTTGAATTTAAAAAAAATATATGATAAAATCAAGATATTACATGAACCATATCAAGGCAAACTCATACCAGGATCTGAAGCAGTCTTCACACCAAACATTGCGAACAAGGAAATATTTCCCAAATAAGGACGGATTTTTGAAAACTTATAGAAATTAAAGTTGAATTCCAAGAAAATATAAAAAGAGCATTATAGGGCAACATGCGAAAAGGGGTCCCCGTCCCTTGCTCTGGGAGAGAGCGACGCATTCTGCCAACGTTTTCGCGAAAACTTCTTACACATATTAGTTACATATAATAATTATGAGTGCACTACGCGGGACGCACAGTAAATCTGAAAAGCCAAGTGCATCAAAGTTCCAACCTGATATTCAACATCTAACATCATGAACTCAACAAAGTTGACGTTTTTATGATAAATATCTATAAATTTTTTTTTGCCCTTTTTTTGGGCTTTTTTTTCTAATGTAATATAATATGATAAGCTGTACACACACGTTCTTGAATATATGACGAAAAATATGATGTAAATTTTCTATGATGTCATAATATGACACGTATATGAACCTTTTAATTTAGAAAGAAATTACCTGCTGCATAAATATAATATAGTGTCGTCACAAAGAGAAAAATTTAAGCCCAATACTGTTTCCATAAGAAACAGTTAAAATTTAGATCTGGCGGATCTTTTCATCATATATTTTCATCAAAGATTTCTTTTCCATCGAAAATGGAAGAGAAAAATATGACATATTTATATGTCATATATATGATGAACTGTTCGCACGAACATATAAAATGACATGTTTCTGTGTCATATATATGATGAAACATCATAGTAATATGTCATATTTTTTCGCCATATTCCGTGTGTAAAGCTTCATCATATTTTTTCGTCATATATATGATGAAATATCATAGAAATATGATCGTGTGTAGGCACCTTTATTAGCATATTTATTTATTTATTAGCTTTATTTATTTTATCTCAAAACAATAAATTATTATTGCATCTATATATAAATAGGCGACACGTTGTTTTGTTATCCCTTGTACATGAAACCAGGTGGACTTACCAGGATAAAAACTATACCATTCGAAAGATTAATTTTTCCTCTATGTGTATCACTTAATATTTTTACTTAAATTTAATTATAAATTTGTTTATTCTTAAATTTAAATTAAAAAATTCAATGGGATACTTTGTGTGAATCGAGCACACGCATAGCGTAGATGATGGCCTTGGGAAGATTGTATGCATGCGATTGTTTTGATTTTTGCCTGAAGATGCAACCATATGATGATTTTGGGTTTGTGTCCCTAATAAATCGCAAGTACTAAATTAATCGATCCAAATGGATCAATCTTCTATTAAGGACTCAAACCAACATATAATTGCATTCCTCTTCGAAAAAATAAAAACATAGAACATACTTATTTAACATTATCATTGGCATAGATCATACGTTCGACTGAATAACCTACCATTTATACCAAATACATGCATTATTTTCACTCAAACCTAATATCTATGTCAATGATAATGTGAGCGGCAAATGCAGCCATATCACAGACAATATTCATATGTTCATTTTTTTGCTTTTTGCCTGGAGGGAGGCAATCTTTGGCTAATAAAATTGCATTCTTCGAGACAAAAGCCAAAACAATGAACATATGGCCACAGACCACAATATGGATGCTTTACCACAGATAAATTTAAAGCCAGCGTTTACTTATACCATTATTTTTTGCTAATTTGATAAAAATATATGCAAATTATATAAAAATACCTTTAAAGTATAAATTTAAAGTTATAATTTTAAAGTTACCTCTAAAAAACGCGAACTTAACTTTCACGAATATTTATGGAAAGTGAGTGAAAGTCTGAATTTTATCATATATCCTAACTTTTCTATGGACCCACATTGAAAAACATAATTTAGAAATATATGATACATGGCCAAAAGTTGGGAAATGACAAAATAATGGGGGTTGGTCATATATATAAACCTCCTAGAATGCTTTATTTGGCTGCTACGAGCAAAAATCTATTAAAAATGCAAAATCTGAATTATAACATGCATCCAAACATTCGTCTGCGCACCTTTAACATCTCAATTTAGAGAAAAAACAAAAGGTAGGAAATTAAAGTTTGTTTGTTTGTACGGAAATTAAAGGTATATTTTATATTCAATATATATTTCCCAGAACTTCATAATTTAGTTTAAAACCAAATGATCCACGGTCCACGGTTCATGATCCATAATCCACGATGAGAGATGGAAATTCAGCAAAAGCTTTTCTAAGGACTTTTACAATACAACTCAGGCCAATGATAGATGCGTCGTGTTAATGTTATAACAGTTGACTTTCGTGGTCACTCTGTTGACAACCGCTATGTTGTCCCTTAATATACATTTCTTTTAGCGTTTGATTGCCACTAAAATGTGGAAGTTCTTGGCACAGATAAGAGCCTAAAATATATCTACAAATATGTTCATAAGGGATACGACTATGCCAAAGTTCAAACAGATGAAATCGAAAGCTTTTTGTCCGGCCACTATGTTGGATCTACGGAAGCGAATTGGCGCATAAATGAGTATCCAATGCATATTCAGTCACATAACAAATTAGAGTTCGACTTGAATGTCACTTGCCTGACCAAGCTCCTCAAAATCACAGCAGAATAAAATTGACTCCATTCTTGGAAGTCAATCAAATTGAAGTGTTCCAAAGTGCCAATGCCGAGCAGCGTTCCGCTATTGATTAAGTTTTACAGGAAGTTTAAAAGAGTAATACTGACTGTAATATTTTTTGTCTTGCAGCACATGCTGGTTCTTGTAAGACTTTTGTCCAAACCTCAATTTTTCACAAATGGAATTCTTTGAACCTCCAATGTATTGCGTGTGCTTTCAGTGGTATTGCATCCACTCCTTTAATGCAAGATAGAATTCTTCAAAAAGTTTTCAAATCGCTCATACCCATTTCAGAGAATTCCGCAACAAGCCTCTCTGTAAAAAGTGAACAAGCTCAGTTCATAAGATCTGCATCTATCATTATCACAGATGAAATTTCAATATGTGATCTGAACTTTATGGAAGTAAGACTATTTTACTCTGTGGAGATTTATGACGAACATTGCCAGTTGTACCTACCTCATGCTACACGTGTACAACTTCTTGATAATTGCTTTACTTCATGGTCCGTATTTTTGATATTCCACAAAATAACTTTTACCCAAACCATGAGAGCTTTACCTCATGAAATAGAATTCGTTTGATTTCTTAATTATGCAGGTAAACTTCTGTCATTTTCCTTTTAAAGAACTCAATTTCCTGTCATTGTGGCTTTTGCCATGATAGTTAATAAATCCCAGGGGAAAATCTTTCAATAAGTAAGAATATCACTAAGACAACCTGTATTTCCTCACGGACAATATTATGTTGCAGCCAGTATAGTAGAGGTATATATCTGAAACACCAGCCAAGGTTATAGCAGGAGATGATTGAATTTCTGCAAAAAGTATTGTTTATGAGGAACTTTAAGATCTTTTTGAATTCGCAACCGCATGCGCTAGATTTTTGATAGTTGTAGGTGGGGCCTCATTCAATAAAGCTGTACGTTGACGTGCTTAATGAGCTTAAATGATTGCTACTGCAGTCTGAACTAAATCATCTGTTTACTGACAATGCTACTGTATATGGAAAGCCATGCACGAGCTGATAGAGTGAGTGAGCGTAGCGAAGGGGGTTGGCGAGCGTAGCGAGCAGGGGGCGCCCCCCTAGTCTATATATAAATAGGCGACACGTTTTTTTGTTATCCCTTGTACATGAAACCAGGTGGACTTACCAGGATAAAAATTATACCATTCGAAAGATTAGTTTTTCCTCTATGTGCATCACCTAATGTTTTTTCTTAAATTTGATTATAAATTAGTTTAATTTTAAATTGAAATTAAAAAATTCAATGGGATAGTATGTGTGAATTGATCACACGTATAGCGTAGATGAAGCTTTTGGGAAGAATGTATGCGTGTGATTGTTTTGCTTTTTGCCTGGAAATATGCAACCATATGTGATTTTTTGGTTTGTGTCCCCGAATGGCAAGTACTAAATTAGTCGAAAATCAAACCAAATGGATCAATCTTCTGCTAAGGACACAAACCAAAAGAATTAACATAAAATTGCATGTGATTGCATTCCTCTACGAAAAAATCAAAATATAGAGCATACTTATTTAACATTATCATTTGCATAGATCATACGTTCGACTGAATAACCAACCATTTATGCCAAATACATGCATTCTTTTCACTCAAACCTAATATCTATGTCAATGATAATGTGAGCGGCAAATGCAGCCATATCACAGACAATATTCATATGTTCATTCTTTTGCTTTTTGCCTGGAGGGAGGCAATCTTTGGCTAATAAAATTGCATTCTTCCAGACAAAAGCCGAAACAATGAACATATGGCCACAGACAATAATATGGATGCATTACCACAGACAAATTGAAAGTCATCGTTTACTTATACCATTGTTTTTTGCTAATTTGATAAAAATATATCCAAATTTTATTTTAAAATATATCGAAAATCACAATTTTACAGTTATTTATAGAAAACGCGAGGTTAACTTTCACGAATATTTATGGAAAGCGAGCGAAAGTCTGAATTTTATTATATTTCCCAACTTTTGTATGAACCCATATTTAAAAACATAATTGAGAGAAACATGATATGTGGCCAAAAGTTGGGAAATGAAAATATAATGGAGGTTGGTCATACCCCCAAGAATGCTTGATTGAGCCGCTACGAGCAAAACACTGTTAAAATCAAAATCTGAAATTATATCATATGTCCAAACTTTTGTCTGCTCATCTTCAAAACCTTACTTCAGAGAAAAAAGAAAAGGTAGGAAACGAAAGTTGGTTTGTTTGTACGGGAATCCCAGATATATGATATATTATATTGACAATATATATGTATTTCCCACAACTTCATAATTTAATTAAAAATCATATGATTCACGGTCCATGTGGTTTATTGAATCGTATGCCCGTCTGTATGAGAGATGGTAAATGCAGCAATAGCTTTTCTAAGGACTATTACAATACAACTCTAGCCAATGTAAGATGCGTCGTGTTAATGGTATAACAGTTGACTTTCGTGGCCACTCTGTTGACAACCGTTATGCTGTTCCTTAAAATCCATATCTTTTAGCAAAATTCGATTGGTACTTAAATGTGGAAGTTCTTGGCACAGTTAAGAGCCTAAAATATATGTACAAATATGTTTATAGGGGATACGACTGTGCCTCATTACAGTTTCGAAGAGTTTGAGGTGGAGTTGAGGGCAAAGTTTATGTAGATGAAATCAATAGCTGTTTGTCCGGTCACTATGTTGGATCTACGGAAGCTAATTGGCGCATGAATGAGTATCCAATGCATTACCAGTCACGTAATATATTATAGTTCAACTTGAATGTTACTTGCCTCACCGGCAAAATGTAGTCTTTAGGGAAGGAAATGTTCAGCAAGCTCTTACAAATCATAGAAGAACAAAATTGAATGCATTCTATGAAATCAATCGAATTAGTTCTTCCGAGTTTCTATATACAGAGACGCCGATACATTATATTTAGGTAGATAAAGAAAAGAAATCGAAAAACCTCAAAGAGGAAGTAGTAGAGCTATTGCTACATTATTTTATGTTTTATGTTGAGATGTTCCATTTGAGACTATTTTGCTTCATGTTCGAGGTCCCATCAGGATTTGGGTACTGTCGGGAACATTATTTACTGCACATTTTCAGCACATGCACGACGTGTCCCATGAAATTATGGAGAGTGGCGTGAATATTTATTAGAAGTAAAAGAGTGTTAGTCCTCTCAGCAGTTAAGAGAGTTATTTGCCATATCCTATTTGTGGTATGAACGTTCCTACAAATGCATTAGATTTGTGTAATGAATTCAAAATATTCAGGTGTGAAGACGTTTTAAGAAATTCTTCAGAAAATGATTCATATAACCGTGCTTTATTAGCTATTTAGGAAATTTTGTTCAGTAAACGATTCATTCGGTACTTCAACTAACCTTTTCGGATGTAAGACTATTTTACTCTGTGAAGATTTTTGACGAATATTGCCAGCTATATCTCACGGTACACGTGTACCACTTATTGAGAATTGCCTTGCTTCTTAGTCCGAATTTTCAAAATCCGCAAAATAACTTTTACCAAAAACATGAGATCTTCACCTCATGAGATTGAATTCGTTGAATTTCTTAAATCTCTTGGTAATGGAACTTTACCCACATTTCCAGATTACAGCCAAGATGTTATTGAAATTCCTTCCCATTTAGTTAGCAACTTCGTGAATTCAGATACTTATGGCTATGTATCTGAAACCATAAAGTCTAACGATATTCTCAATTGGGTTATATTAGCACCAGAATATGAAAACGGCACTTTCATCGATGCAGAAATCTTTAACAGTCTGTCCGGAGAGGAACGAATATTTGAGTTCCGATAACATCTTGAGTAACGATTATAGAGAGCAAAATAATTTTCCAGTAGATTTTTTAAACTTAGTTGATGTAAGTGGGCTCCCGATCCCACAAATTTACTTTCAAATCCAAACTGCTTACTTTTACTTATTCGGAGTTTTCCGAAACACACGTATTTCGACACCACAAATAAACCTGAATTATACAAGCACACTTCTGTCTTTTTCCTTTCAAAAAACTCAATTTCCCCTCATTCTGGCTTTTGCGATGACAATAAATAAATCCCATAAATCCCAAAAGTTTCAAAAAGAAGGAATCTTACTCAAACTACCAATATTTTCTCACCGTAAATTGTATGTTGTAGCCAGTAGAGTTAGATCGCTTGATCGATTGCGTGTCTATTTGTATTTCTGAAACACAAGGCCGAAGGTCATTTGGCAGAATATGAAAGAATTCTTACAAAAAGTATTTTGTATGAGAAAATTTTAAAATCTTTCAAGATCCGCAACCGCACCCGTAAGGTTTTCGAAAATTATAGATAGGGCCTCATTCAATATAGATGCACTTTGACGTGCAAAATGAGCTGAAATGATTGCTACTACAGTCTGAACTAAATAACCTTTTTACTTACAATACTACTGTATATATAGCGCTATGCGCGAGCTATTAGAGTGAGCGTAACGAATTTTAAAAAGTGAATCATGTTTTTTATGATTATATTTAAATAGTTTTAATATAAAATATTGATTTGTGGTGTCAATGATATGAATTTATTCATTTTAAATCGTGAAATATTTATCAATTTGTGTAATTAGATTTATTAGTTTAATTAGAATTAGCGGGCGGGGGTTGGCGATCGTAGCGAGCAGGGGGCGTCCCACTAGTTTTATTTAATTCAATTATGTATTCACATTTTGTCCCTTTTAGGTCAATCATTTCTTTTGTCACATTTTATTGAAAGTGTGCAAAATTAAGTATTCAAAATCAAGTAAAAATTCAAAAATCAAACATTATTTTATTTAATTCGATTATTCACATTTTGCTCACGATTCATAAAGGGTTCCTTCTTTGCGAGCCGGGGTTTGCCCAGTGACTGGGTATGTTTTAATAAATACGAGCGACCTCTTAAGTCACCGGCCAAACCGCGAGGGGCCCTTAAATCGGGACCAAAATTGATGACGCGCATTTTGGGCAAGTCGTGCATGGCGACGGAAAATGCACGCAATCAGCGCTTTATTCAATTTTTCGAACTTACGCGATCGGATTTCCTCACGACGGTGATAAAATCCGATCGCGACAGTTCGATCAAATTTTATCACTCTGATTTGATCGCAACGGGAATTTTGTCGCGAACGGCATGGGACCCAAAATGCAACGTCACCATTTTGGGTTGGGAACGGACGAGTTCCCATGGAGGCTGTTTACGGCCGGGGTGGTAAGGGGGGGGAATCGAGCATGTGTGGCTGAGCTTAGGCTCAGTCAAAACACCCAACACACACCCTGAACACACACCAGACAGAACAAAGGACGACTAACTGAATGCAAAATATACTACACAGAACCAGACACTTCCGAGCAACAGAACAAAGCAAAGGATTTGAAAACGAACGGAACACATCCCCACACAAAAAAGACATGCAAACCACCACGATAGACGCAGACGATCGCGACACAACGATGACAAATTCCACAACAACAACTCTATTCCTTCTCTCCTCTTATATTCTTCTAACATAACTGCATTGTGAATGGTCGTTCGCAAATGTACTTTGACTATGTTTCCTAGTTTATTTTTGACGTGAAAACGTCGTTCTTCTCGTTGTGTACGTACATTGGTAGCCAGTCTAATATTCTTGTGTTACGAAACACCGTCATTTTTCAATCGCTAATAACTACGAGACAAATAATGCGATAACAACGATTGAGATCACAGTGGATGGAACATATTTGTACGTATTTATTGTGCGCCGTTTGTTTTGCCAGTAGCGTCATCGAGCTAGTGTAAGCGCCTACGCGTGATTGTTGTTTTGAGCGTTGCGTAAAGTTATTTATGTGTTTGGCGTGAGAACGCGTTAATTCAAAACGTTGATTTGGATGTCACTGTAAAGGACTTGAAAGGAACTACCAGGACCTAAAGTGAAACAATAGAAATATTGGCCGAAATATAAATAAATATTGGTATGAATTTGAAAATGGAAAAAAATGAAGGATATCGTCTCATATGATTCGTGAATATGCACCGAATTCTAAAAAACTCAAATCAGAGAAAACTCGCATCGAAACGAATTTTAGAAACCTGAAATTCTTAGTGCCGATCAAGTGTCAGAGCTACGGCAGCATCGATAAAGAAATGAAAAAACAGCGTTAAATAATAAACTTGTGATTTATCTATTCTGTAACCCTATTACTTTATATAATTATTGTATTTAAGACATTGATTTAAGTACATACTTATGAGAAACACTTATTATAATTTTATCCCGAAGTTTTCACGGAACTATGCCTTTCGGTTTATCTTTTTTTTTCTGATTTATTTTTCCAATTGAGCTATCAACGTAGCTTGGTAAATCTGTTTGGAATTTATGCGTAATGTTAGCATGGTTTGACGTGAAACCGTCTCTCTTCTCGTTGAGTATGTAAATTGGTAACCAGTCCAACATTCTCGTGTTACAAAATACCGTCATTCCTCAATCGCTAATAACTACGAGACACATAATGCGATAACAACGGTTAAGGTCACAGTGGGTGGAACATATTTGCACGTATTTATTGTGTGGCGTTTGTTTCGCCAGTGATATCATCGGGATAGTGTAAGCGCCTACAGGTGATTGTTGTTTTTAGCGTCGCGTAAAGTTATTTATGAGTGTAGCATGAGAACGCGTTTAGCTAGGACGTTGATTCTTGTATCATTGTAAAAACCATGAAAAGAGCAACAGGACCTAAAGTTAAAATATAAAAATATTCTCCGAAATATAAGCCAAAATCGGTATGAATTTGAAAATGGAAAGAAATTGAAGATATCGTCTCATATGAGCCGTATGTATGCACCAAATTGTCAAAAACTCAAATCGAAGGAAACCCGCATCAAAACGAATATTAAAAACCACAATGTGTGGTGCCGAACAAGTGTGAGAGCTACGGCGGCATCAAAGAAGAAATAAAAAACGACGCTAAGCTAAACAAAGAAATTGTGATTTATCTATTCTTTTAGCGTACTACTCTCCATGGGCCTTGTAATTAATAGTTTCATAATTAAAAAACTAATGAGTACGAAAATCTTGTTGTAATTTTTTTGACGTAAGAACGCCTTTTCGCTCGTTAAGTACACTGATAGCCTGTCAAACAATCTACCGATACCTACAATATACCGTCAGATTTCAATCGCTAATAGTTAGGAGGCTAATAATGCGATAACAACCGTTGAGGTCACAATGGATAGAACATGCCTGTACGTGTTTATCGTGCAGCTTTTGTTTTGCGCGTGACGTCATCGGGCTAGTGCATCGTAGGTATGCATGATTGTTGTTAAAAAGCATTGTGTAAAACTATAAGTCAGTGTTGCGTGGCAACGCGATCAGGTGGGACGTTCGTTCTGGTGTCATTGTAAGGATCTTGAGTAGAACTACCACGGCCTTAAATGAAACAATAAAAATATTCGCCAAAATATAAGTAAAAATCGGTATTAAATTGAGACGTGAAAAAAAATTAAAGATGTCGTCGCATATGAGTCGTAAATATGCGCCGAATCGAATATATGGTCGTGAAGCAAAAAATAAATTTCATTCACCGGAGAAAGGGATCAAACACAGAATGAATTTCTCCCCGCATCTTAGAAATGAATTTCTATCACCGGAGAATGGGACTGACTCAGACGTGGAAAATTAATTTTCTACATGACGTGACAAATATCTATTCATTTTTATTTTTTGCCCGTATTACGTGCTGTTTTTTCTAGTTAATTATTAAACTCTTAGAATATGTATTATGTCACTCAATTTCTTAGATTGATTGTTAACAATGAAGGAAAGAATGGGGTAATGGGAGCTTCAAAAAATTGTATATATTTTTATCCATATAACAGGAACTTAAACCATTCAAAACCATATATATGTAGTTATCCACAAAATATAGACTTAAAAAAAAAAGCAAAAATCACCTGTCATAAGGACATTTACGTGAGTAGCTCCCATTACCCGAAAGGTAACTATCTCCAAATAATTAGCCTGACTTTAAAAAACATTGCTTAATCGATTATCCTCAATTTTTACGGTAAATGATATGAAATAATGCATATAATAGTTGAAAACTGCAGGTTTATGCAGGTTCATCAACTTGTTTCTTGAACTTGGTTGAACGTTTGCCACACACGTTCGAACAAAGTTGCCAGCATGTCGGCGGTTCAAATGTCATTTCTTGAACAAGTTTATGTTTCGTTGGATTGTTGAGATATTTTGAATTTAAAAAAAATTAATAAAAAGTTCTTACGGTAGCTATTATAGCAGAAATTTGTGAAAGTGATAAAAAAACGTGTAAAAAGAAAGTGGACAAAGGAATGGCTGAGAAAAAAAGAGTTTTCGAACGTAAAAATGCTTGAAAAAATTCGTCGGACCGAACCGAGTGATTATCGGAATTATTTACGTATGGATGACGATATGTTCAGCAACCTTTTGGAAAAAATCACGCCGCATATAAATAAGATGGACACATTCATGCGTGACGCCATTCCTGCCAAAACGAGGTTGTCCATTACCCTAAGGTTTTTGGCAACGGGGAACTCTTTTGAAGATTTGAAGTTTTCTACTGGAGTCTCACCACAAGCCATTGGGAAGATTGTTGTGGAGATCTGTAAGGCGATAAATATACTTTTGAAGGATCATATTAAGGTACTCGCTGACTCTTTACTGGAAAAGAATGTTATGTAATTATAACACATTTCTTTCAGATGCCACGAACGGCAGAAGAATGGCTTTCCATATGTGAAAGATTTTATCAGAAAAGTGGCTTCGTCAACTGCCTAGGGGATATTGATGGCAAGCACGTACAAATCAAAAAGCCGGCAAACTCCGGTTCGCTGTACTTCAACTATAAGAAAACGTTCAGCATTGTTCTTATGGCCGTAGTTAACGCCGATTCAGAGTTTTTGATGGTGGACGTGGGGACCAACGGAAGAATTTCGCACGGTGGAGTTTTTGGAAAAACAAAATTTTTCCAGAAGTTGGATAGCGGTGACCTATACCTACCAGCTCCTTCGCGAGTTATTGCTGATGGAGATGTATTACCTTATGTATTCGTAGCAGACGATGCCTTTCCCTTACGGGAGGATTTGCTTAAACCGTACAGTCATACTAACCTAAACTGGGACGAAATAAACTTCAACAAAAAACTGAGTTCGGCCAGAATTAGAGTCGAAAATGCTTTTGGAATATTAGCGTCCCGTTTTCGAATATTGTTGACAACAATGCATTTGTGTCCAGAAAAAGCAACCACAGTAGTACTGTCGTGCTGCTACTTACATAATAATTTGGCTAGCCAACAACCAACACACACTTTTCCGTCAGGTGCCACAATTAAAGAGGAAAATCTTCTTAACTTGCAGCCAACAAAATCAAGAAATTCGAGCAACCAAGCGAAAATTGTTCGGAACAGATTTTGTCAAACTTTGAGAAGAATGAATACTTAATAAAACTCAAATAAATTTGAATTTAGTTATTATTTATTAACTTAACACAATTTAGTTATAATTTAACAGACTAGTAATATCCTCCGCGTCTGTCGCCACATAAATTTTCTGGGGCTGGTCGTCTTCTTCGTTATGTTGTCTTGGAACCAACTGCTCTGGAGTTGATGTTCGGGAAGGCATTGGAAAATAATTTTCCCTTGTGAACGGTGACCCCGCAGCAGAAGAAGAACCTGGTGGAGATGAGGTTGTGATTATTTTTGAATCAAGGGAAAATTTCCCTAGCTGTCCCAACAGCACCGCCTCATCGATTATACTCTTGGTGTATAATTTCTGCTCCTTTGTAAGGTTGGCGAAAGATGCTTCCCATCCTTCAGCGTAAATTTTGTCCGCGTATTTATCCCAAGCAGGAGTCGCTAGATATTGTTGTGCTCTCTGAATGACACTATCTTTTGTTGTCTCCGTCCTCTTTTGGGAACTTGAGTGCAAAAAAAGACAAAAAAAGGAAATATATTTAAAAACATTTTCGTTTTTTCTAAAAATTTCATGAAACCTGCCGAAACATCCAGATCTTCCTCAAAACTATCCATGGAACTTGTAGAAACCAGAGGCATTTCCATGTCCCTCAAAAATTCTAGGGAATGAAAGTACCATAGAGTTGGTACATAGACGTCTTCTGCTCCGGCTCCGGAACGCTCACTCGAGATAACTTTCCTCAATTCGCGTTTGTAGCACGATCTGATGCTTGTCATTTTCTTATTCAGCATTTTAATTGTTCCATCAGGATCAATTTCCCGGTAAAATATTAACAATTTTTCCCACGCTTTAATTTTCAAAAATTTATTTTTATATTGTTCGTTGGTCACCTGCCATAGTTCTGGCAAGTCTTGAAACTCTTCGAAGAATCGTCGCCACTTTTCAATGTTTGTAAGTGCCATCATAATTTAATAATATGTAATTTCCACTACAATAATTTTAAACTTTAAAAAAACAAGCTATTTCTTACTTCAACTGACCACCTTGAATGTTTACGCTAAACTGACATTTATTTTGACATAAAGTCTCACAACAAACCCATACACGATGCAGCATGTTGGCCAACCCTTGGTCCTCCCACAGAAAATCAAAAATTTTTGATTACGTTTCAACACAGCATTCAACCGTCAAAATGGTTCATCAACTTGCCCACACACGGTACAACCGATGGTCAACATCAACAAGTTGATGAACATGTTGTATGGTGTATGGGCCGGGTAAGGTTATGGCGAAAACAATGCACGACGAAGTATTGAGTAACGGCAACTTCCTCACTTCACTCAACAATAGCCGTACTCTTTTGTTCATCGCTATCGAGAGCAAATCCAAAGTAGCAAAAGAGCAGCCCGGACTTGCACTCGATAGATTACAAACTTCCACCAACCTCAGTTATCATTTGCATCAATTTCTTCGACATATTTTTATATTGTTAAAACCTCGATGAAACAAATTGCTCCTATAATATTTGAATTTAAATTTTCAGGTGTAATAAATTGAAAGTTTTGAGGAAATTGTAATTATGTGGAATTTAAAGAAAAATTTAGATTCACGGCGAGGAAAATGAACCATGTCGCCATCTGAATATTTCTAGGTAAACTTTTTATCCAGCCAAGTAAATTAAACCCTGTTATTATCGAGATTATTATTGTTGCTGAAAAGGAGTAATGGAAGTTAGCAAATTTAAATTGCTTTCATTGGACTGTGAAGAAGACTTCAGATGTGTGAAGTTTAAGATAGCGAAACTGTTGTGCATAACTATATTTTGTATTTTATGGATAACTATATAGTTTTGAATAGTTTAAGTTCCTGTTACATGGATAAAAACATACATAATTTTTTGAAGCTCTCAGTACACATATGAAGGTTTTATAGCTCTTATTACCCGATGTGCGGGGTAATAAGTGCGGAAGTAAATTTTTAGAAAGAGTTCATTTTTACTAGCTAAGGGTATATTTTTTGATTGTTTGTTAGTAACCACTGAAAGACAAGTTACTAAAAGAGCGGTTAGTGTTAAAAAAAGTAAATGGTTGTCACTTAAACTGGTATTATTTTTCACTTTTCCTTACATGGCTCCAATCCCCCACTCTCCCCTATAAAAGAAATCAAGAAAATTCTTCGAACCGCTTCACTTTTGTAGTGTGTGGTTTTTCTCGTGGTTGGCCAAATGAATGCAGTTATCATCTACGGTTTATATGCACGATTCCTTTGCTGCTTCAGCTCTTTTTAAAATTCAAAACTTTTTCCACTCTAGTCGTGACTTTATTTCAAAACTGTTTTCTTTCCGGTCACTCCAATTATTTAAACGTTCGACTACGAGCCTTTCCTTATAAAAATACTTTTGTGAAATGCCATTATTTCAAATACTGTTGGTCAGACTCGTAATGCAACCATGCGTGAAATGCCATTATTTCAAATACTGTTGGTCAGACTTGTAATGCAACCATGCACGCACTAAACCATGCTGTGCACTCTGATTGCACTTTTTAAGGCTCGGGCCTCAGTGGGCATTTTGAGTGTTTGTCGCCTTCTTCTGTTTTTTTACGGTCTCAATATATACGCTACTTATATAAAAAAATGCTAAGCTTGTATGTGTTTTTGATTAGTATTCTGGGGAAAGTCGTCGCATTCAATACATGGTGGACTTCTTATGAAGGGAGAGTTTTTGTATGCGATAATTGTTGCGCATTTAACTCATAAAATAGGATTTTTTACTTGCATAATGCGAAGTTTTGTAATTATAGTTGTGAATTATTGTTAAATTATAATTGAGTCAAAATTGATATTGATATGTTCACGGAATGATAAATAAACAACCTTATGATGCGTACAATAGAATATTTATTACGGCCTTTAAACTATTACATGAGTGACTTCGCTTCCATGTCTGGCAACTCGCTTCACTCTGAAGATGCTCACCCTCACACGCCTGCGTTCACACGCGACCCGGCTGCATTCAGTCTTGTCCCTGTGTTCACACACGATGTGGCTTCGGTCGGACACGACAGCTGTCACTAATAGAAGATATGTTGTAAATTGTTCTATAATAAAAAGACGTTTCTTTAAATTAATATGTTTAATTTCATTCCAACTATTAATGCGGCTAGTTTACACATATCCATATACTTACCCCACACGGATGCTCACAGTTACCCACAACGTGGGTCAAGTGAACACATATTGACCTTTTGTAATTAAACTCCTACAGAAAAAAACTAAATGATCTCCGTTTTTGTTTTGTTTCCATTTACAAGCAAATGATTTACCTCATTGTCGTGAGTTTATGTTCCTTATTGTTCTATAAATGCGCAGTGAGCTTTTATTTACCAAAGTCGGCACACTTGACCCTTATGACTCTATTGACCACTTGAACAAGAGAAAAACTCGTCCACCAATCAGGCCGATTGAGAACCAACCAATTCTTTGGGAGGACTAATGCCTTGGATTCGTGAAGTGTTTTCATAACAAGAAACATTCTAAACGACTAACTGGGGGCTAAATTTTGGGATTGACGGTATAAGCATCACTCTATATGCGCGATTTATTTTGAGTAACGAACACTCGCTAAGATTCGCAATATCATTTCATTCTTAAAAGTTTATTCTTGACTTTATTTCAATGTCGAAATTATATGAATGATTTTTATCTAAGCGGTTTTAATTGTAGTACCTCACAGCTAGCTTAAAACCTAATTTAACCTTTGTTGTAATGTTACAGTGTGAAAAAGCTTATCAATGTTTATCAAAGCTTATGTTCATTCTTTTGCTTTTTGCATGGAAGGAGGCAATCTTTGGCTAATAAAATTGCATTCTTCCAGACAAAAGCCGAAACAATGAACATATGGCCACAGACAATAACATGGATGCATTATTACAGACAAATTTAAAGCCATCGTTTACTTATACCATTGTTTTTTGCTAATTTGATAAAATTATATGCAAATTTTATTTTAAAATATATGGAAAATCACAATTTTACAGTTATTTCTAGAAAACACGAGGTTAACTTTCACGAATATTTATGGAAAGCGAGCGAAAGTCTGAATTTTATCACATTTCCCAACTTTTGTATGGACCTACATTTAAAAACATAATTTAGAGATATATGATATATGGCCAAAGTTGGGAAATGAAACAAAATGGGGATTGGACGGACACCCTAGAATGCTTGATATAGCCGCCACGGGCGAAAAACTGTTAAAAATTCAAAAGCTGAAATTATATCATATTTCCAAACTTTTGTCTGCACACCTTTTAAACCTCAATTTAGAGAGAAAAAAATGGTAGTAAATGAAAGTTGGTTCGTTTGTACGGAAATTCCAGATATATTTTATTAACAATATATATGTATTTCCCACAACTTCATAATTTAGTTAAAAACCATATGATCCACGGTCTATTTGGTTTATTGAATCGTATCCCCGTCTGTATGAGAGATGGTAATAGCAGCAAAAGCTTTTCTAAGGACTTTTACAATACAACCCAAGCCAATGTTAGATGCGTCGTGTGAATGCAATAACAGTTGAATTTTGTAGCCACTCTGTTGGCAAACGTTATGCTGTTCCTTAAAATCCATATCTTTTAGCGAAATTTGATTGCTACTTAAATGTGGTAGTTCTTGACACAGTTAAGAGCCTAAAATATGTGTACAAATATGTTTATAAGGGATACGACTGTGCCTTATTACAGTTTGGAAGAGTTTGAGGTGGAGTTGAGGGCAAAGTTCATATAGATGAAATCGATAGCTTTTTGTACGGTCACTACGTTGGATCTAAGGAAGCTAATTGGCGCATAAATGAGTATCCAATGCATTACCAGTCACATAATATATTATACTTCGACTTGAATCTCACTTGCCTCGCCATCAAAATGTAGTCTTTGGGTAAGGAAATGTTCAGCAAGCTCTTAAAATCATATGAAGAACAAAATTGACGCCGATACATTATATTTGGGTAGATAAAGAAAGGAAATGGAAGAAACGTCAAAGGGGAAGTAGTAGAGCTATTGCTAGATTATTTTATGTTTTATGTCGAGCTGTTTCATTTGAGACTACTTTTGCTTCATGTTCAAGGTCCCATCAGGATTTGGGTACTGTTGGGAACATTATTTACTCCACATTTTCAGCTGCTCCACATGTACGAGGTATCGCATGAAATGATAAAGAGTGTGAGTTCTCTCAGCAGTTAAGAGAGTTATTCGCCATTACCTATTTGTGGTATGAACGTTCCTACAAATGCTTTAGATTTGTGGAATGAATTCAAAATTTTCATGTGTGAAGACTTTTTAAGAAATTCTTCAGAAGATGATTCATATAACCGTGCTTTATTAGCTTTTTAGGAAATTTTGTTCAGAAATAATTTATCATGTGAACAGCAGCTATCCGCTATTGATTTGGTTTTACAGTAAATTTGAAATTATTACCAGTATTACGGTTGCAAAATTATTCGTCTTACAGCTCATGCTGGTTCTGGTAAGACTTTTACCCAAACCGCATGATCATAAATTCACTTCTTTGGATCTCCAATTTATTGCGTGTGGTTTCAGTGGTATTGCATGCACTCTTTTAAATCAAGGTCTTTGTTTTCACAACGTTTTCAAAATACCTATACCGATTTTAGAGAATTCCGTATCAAAGCTCTCTGTAAATAGTGGCCAAGCATATTTCATAAGGTGTGCATCTATCACTGTCGCAGATGAAATTTCAATATGCCCGCTTAATGCTTTCAAATTAATTTACCATTTTTTAAACTATTCATTCGGTACTTCAACTAAACTTTTCGAAGCTAAGACTATTTTATTCTGTGGAGATTTTTGACGAATATTACCAATTAAATCTCACGGTACACGCGTATCACTTATTAAGAATTGCCTTAATTCATGGTCCGGATTTTCAACATTCGACAAAATAACCTTACCTTTTGAGATTGAATTGGCTGAATTTCTTAAATCTCTTGCTAATGGATTTTTACCCACATTTCCAGATTACAGGCCAAGGTGTTATTGAAATACCTTTCCATTGAAACTAAGTGATCACAGATACATATGGCAATGTATCTGAAACCATTCAGTATAACGATATCCTCAATTCGGTTGTATTAGCACCCAAATATGGAGACTACACTTTCGTCGATGCAGCAATTTTTAACAGTGTGTCCCGAGAGGAACGAATATTTTTGAGTTCCAATAACATCTTGAGTGATGATTATAGAGAGCAAATTAATTTTCCAGTAGAATTTTTAAACTTAGTTTATGTAAGTGGGTACTTTTACTTATTCGTAATTTGAGTACAGGACTTGACTTGCCTGGTCAATGGTACACCTATCCGTTTAGTTCAAATGCAAAAAAAATTGTTTGGATTGTGAGATTTCAGCAGGAATTTTTCAAAACACATGTTTTTTGACACCAAAAACACACCTTTATTATTCAAGTACACTTCTGTCTTTTTCCTTTCAAAAAACTCAATTTCCCGTCATTCTGGCTTTTGCGATGACAATTATTAAATCCCAGGAGCAAACGTTTCAAAATGTAGGAATCTTACTCAAAAAACCGGTATTTTCTCACTGTCAATTGTATGTTGTAGCCAGTAGAATTAGATCGTTTGATCGATTGCGTGTCTATATTTCTGAAACACAAGGTCATGGTCATTTGGCAGAAGATGAAAGAATTTTTACAAAAAGTATTTTGTATGAGAAAATTTCAAGATCTCTTAAGATCCGCAACCGAACCCGCAAGGTTTTCGATAATTATAAATAGATAGGGCCTCATTCAGTATAGATGTACTTTGACGTGCAAACTTAGCTGAAATGATTGCTACTATGGTCTGAACTAAATCACTTCTTTACTTACAATGCTACTGTATAGAAAGCACCATGCGCGCACTATTAGAGGAACGTAGCGAACGGCGGGGGTTGGCGAGCGTAGCGAGCAGGGGGCGTCCCCCTGGTATATATAATATCGGTTAACACATTGACACTCCGAAATTGGATCAATGGAATAAGAAGTAGGTCCATTGGTTTACCCAGTCTTTTAGAGGTTGGAATATTGTACCAAAACACTTTACTCGTCGGTAGGTCTGGATGGACCTCTCAAAGAGTGTCTCTTAATTTTTCTCCAGAGAAGTCCGTGTCAAACCTTCTTCTTCTGGCGTGAAGGTGTAAAATTTTTTATATGTCAAATACTGAAGTACGTTCCAGATTTTGTTGTAGTCATGAGTTGAGTTCATGGTTGTCATCGTGGTAGTCATCAGGGTTTTGACGTGAAAACGTCTTTCTTCTCGTTGAGTATGTACATTGGTAGCTATTCTAACATTCAACACAAAACACCGTCATATTTCAATCGCTAATAACTACGAGACTAATAACGCGATAACAACGCCTGAGGCCACAGTGGATAGAACATATTTGTACGTATGCATTGAGCTGCGCTTGTTTTTCTCGTGACGTCATCGGGCTAGTGAAAGCGCCCACGCGTGATTCTTTCTTTTAAGCGTTGTGTGAGGATATATATGAGTATAGCGTGAGAACGCGTTAAGCTAGGATGTTGATAAGGGTATCATTGTAAGAAACATGAAAGTAACTATCAAGGCCTAGAGCAAAACAATAAAAATGTATAAATAAATAAATGAATATAAGCAAAAATCGGTAAGAATTTGGAGATCGAAAAAATATAGAAGATATCGTCTCATATGAGGCTTAAATATGCACCGAATTGTAAAAAACTCAAATCGGAGAAAACCCGAATCAAAACGAATATTGAAAACCAAAAATGTTCCGAGCTGACGATAATATTCCTTCTGGTAGCAAATTTGGCAGTACTTGTCTTCAATATAGTTTATAAAATTTACATGAACCATAGAAGGGGACTTCGTAAACGTTATCTTAGCTCACCAGCAAGAGTAGCTGTAATTGATACTTTAGAAAAAAAAGAAACAAACAGTTCAAAGCCTATTGGAGACAGCGAGTAATTTGAAACCGGTAGAAACTACGTTAGGAGAGGCTTGCAAAATAACAGACACATTTGTAGAGATAGAAAATATAGCTAAGCAAATAAGGAAACTGATAAGCGAGCAGAAGGAAGCAAATCGAAACAGGGAAGCAGTTAAAGTGAATAGTGAGAGTAACGAGCAAAACCGAACCGCAAATATGACGTTTGATATAAAAGTGGCAACAGCCTTAGTGGCACCTTACAATGGAAAGGAGGAAGAAACAGAGTCATTTTTGGATGCTATTAAGCTACTCGGCGAACTCACTCAGCCGGCAGATAAGGAGATAATGTTCAAATTCATTAAAACTCGTGCTACCGGCAAAGCAAAATTGGCAATAACGGAAGGCGTCAAAACAATTGAAAGCTTAAAAACGAAAATTCGTCAAAAATTCGCAATAAAATTATCCTCAGACGCCATTTTAGCCCAGCTAAAGGCAACACAGCAAGGGAGTAAAAAGCTCGTCGATTACGTTAGTCAGATTGAACATCTGGCCAGTCAGCTCACAAAAGCGTTTATTTCGGAGAAAGTGGTGACTGGTGAGTCAGCATAAGGTCTCGCTGAAAAATCGCCAAGCAGGCATTTGTCGACAATGTGGCTAATCCGGAAACATCCATCATCCTTAAAGCAACAAACTATACCAAGCTGTCTGATCTTCCAGCTAAAGCGATATCAATAGACAAGCCGAACCAACCTAGTGTGCTTCATTTCAATGCACAACCGAGGAATAACGGGTTCAGATTCCAAAATAGCCAACACCAATGTGACGGCTCTGGGTGGAAACAGCAAAATCAATGGCAACAAAGGCAGAATGGCTACAACGGGTAAAATGCAAACAGGCAATATCAAAGACTTAGTTGAAGCTCTTATGCGTCGACGAAATATGAAACCTTTGTAACCAAACTCCTCCTAGACCGTTTGATCAATCAATCTGAAATTTTACATACTTATAGTATTTTCGACGGTGAGTGCTAACATCTATTTTTTGTTACTAAATTCGCGAAAAAAAATCACTAGGGGTAGGCTTCTTAGTTAACAATTTTTCGGATGAACGAACCGAAATTAGTACGAAGGTTTGTGTCATGGAAACCTAAATTTAGATTATATGTATTTAGAACGATTACTGCGTTTTTTTCGAAGAATTCCAAAATATACGGCAAACAAAATACAATCTTGACAAAAAATCGCTGGCTTTGTAACAATAAACGTTAGTTTTCTTGTATAAATGAAGCTATGGTATTGATCTTAGGTAATTAGTTTTCGCGTGCTCCAACCAGAATTAGCTTTTACATACAGATCTTAGCACAGGCACCTGATTGTTTCCGGGGCTTTCGCCAATTCGCTGTGGGGAATCGGAAACTTTGACGAGAAAATTTATTTTGGTTTACTCAAACCGTAGCAAGTGGATTTTTACAGGTTCTTGAAAACTAGTACAGTGAAAGCCCTCTTGAGCGGACATCGACGGTCGCCGCGATTTTGTCCTTATAAAAGGAATGTCCGCCAAAGAAGGCTTTTTTCTTGGGACAACTAAGAATAGTTCCATAAAAAAATTTTAATAATTGAACAACATTCTATCTTCAAAGTATGTATTTAATGCACTTGAGTCCGCGTCGCGCCATGAATCGCCTCATGACACTTATAAACTTCAAATGCAAAGAGCTTGTCACTTCTGTAAGGTTTTGAATTTATAAGTTTCGCGGAACGATTAGTCCCTAAACCAATTTCGAGATCAACTGCTAGTAGAATGATACCCCATTCGACCCCAAGACCTCCCATGCAATTAATCGGTATGGATATGTAATTGATATTTAATGGCCATAACGTTTATCACATCACCCTATTCTTGATCATGGAATAACCTTGTTAGCGTAAAAATCGTTGCCAGGAGTGCCCTTTTCGAGTTTAGTTCTGACACTTTCGAACACTACGGAAAGGAATATTTTCAGTCTGCCTAACAGTAATTTTTCATCTTTTTTTTTCATAAAAAACTCTCGTTTCGTGTCCGTACATGAGGGCATTTTAATAAAATACAGAAGCGAGATTCTGTCCGCGTCCGGTTAAGAGGGCGTCCGCTTAAGAGAGCCTACCTCCTTAACAAAATAGTAAGAAATGTTTGGTACCCAAAAACATGTCCGTTGAATAGAGATGTCCGTTTATAAGAGATGTCCGTTTATAAGAGATGTCTGTTAAGAGGGCTTTCACTGTATTTTAATTTATGAATTTTGAATCATGGGACAAGAAAGATTCCGGGAATCAGAAAATGGACAATATTCTTCAGGTTTTGAGGGTACTTTTCCGGTAAAATTTTGAATTTTCAACGGTTTTTTGCCCATAGCGGCTACACGCAGCGTCCTAGGGTGTTCGTATGTATGACCGACCCCCATTATTTTGACATTTTCTACTTCTTTTTCATACATTATTTTTCTCTAAATTGAGTTTAAAGATGTGCATACAAAAGATGGGGAAAGTGATAAAATTCAAATTTTGAATTTTCAGCAGTTTTTTGCCCGTAGCGGCCAAACGAAGTGTCCCACAGTGTTTATATGTACAAGCGACCCCCATTGTTTTGACATTTCCTGCATTTTGGTCATACATTATTTTCCTCTACTGCGAGCTTTTATAAATGTGTCCATATCCAAAATTACGATTCTAGCTAATAATTTTGTAAAGCATTGAAATCTGATGGTAAAGATGAATGAATTATTGAAGAAATCTGATAGTAAAGATTGTTGAATGAATTACTGAAAATTGTTTCAGTTCTTCAATATATACACTCGTAATCATAATAAATATACAAATAGATTCATAAATAATATAAAGCACAAAATACTCGAAATCCCATAATAACAAAAAGTCATGATTAATAAGATAAAAAGAAACCAAGTGCGTGTCGGACACACATAAGCTAAGGGTTCCGTAGAATGTCCCATAAGTTATTGAGTTAAAGAAATCTTTGTTGGTAACTTAAAACATCGAATATCTACATAATTAATGGTAAGACTCATATTGTTCAAACCAAAAATCGTTTGCTGCTTTCATATAGGTCTACTACCTTTAATTTTTTCAGATTTTTCTGGCCCGTCGTTCAAAAGTTAGAGAGGAGGGACACACTTTTAACGTTTTTAGAAGCGTATATTTCGCGAACAATTAGCTTAAAGGAAAAAAGTTTCTTACAATATCATTGTCATTTTTAAAGACATATCCAAAAATATCTCACACGGGTATGTGCAATGAAAAAAAAAATCTTGTCCCTCAGACAAATGTATGGAGTGCCACCCTTAATAAAACTTTTTTCTTTACTTTCACTACAGTATTTTCTAGTGCTTCACAGGAGACACCTTACTTCTAAATTTCATTTATATAGTTTCAATAGTTTCCGAATAAAATGGCTGTGACATACGGACAAACGGACATGACGAAACTATAAGGATTCCGTTTTTCTACGGAACCTCAAAAATGATAATTAGAGTAGCAGGAATCAAGTAATTTCAAGTTTAGCATTTTTCAGAACAATAAATAGCATAAATTACATCTTTTCTAAATTATTTAACATAAATTAGAGAAGCTGAGTAATTCAACAGTGTAGAGGAAATATTAATTTATAAACTATAATTAAATAGGGCTCAAAATAGGATTAGAACTAAGATAGAAAATACAGGGAGAGGCATCTAACATTCTGAATACGAACTACCGTATATTTGGAGTTTGATAGGCATAATGACTTTCATGAGCCAACAGAAAATTAGTCTTATGTTTGACGTTTACAAAATGGGAAGCTTTACGCTTGAACAAAGTTGGAAACTATTGGAAACTTACTTCAACACTGGTGAGTTTTCTACGGAAACCATAAGAAATTTACGGAGAAAATTTGCCTTCCAATCAGTTGATCAGTCAGTGAAGCGAGTTTGTGAAACCGGCTCGTTATTTGACAAAACAACCCGTTCCCGTTTTCGTCCAGTGCGCACACCCGAAAACATTGCTGCGGTTTCGCACAGTGTGCATGAACATCCATCAACATCAATTCGTCATCGTTCTCAGGAACTGAACATTTCTCGCACTTGTCTGATGAGAATTTTGGCTACAAACAAGAGTGCAAGAAATGAAGCTTCATGACCATCTGATGGGTTTGATGTTCGCCTGTCGCATCGGATGGGCTGAAGATCGTTTGGTCGAAGATGAACATTTTTACCGAAAAATTATCTTTTCCGATGAAGCTCATTTCCACCGTGGAGGCTATTTCAATAAGCGAAATTGCCGCCCTCAGGGTCAATGGTGAGTGTTACAGAGCCATGTTAAATGGATTTTAGTTTCCACAAATTGAAGAGTGTTACATGGACGGAATTTGGTTCTAACAGGACGGGGCTGCGACACAGCCAACGATACAATCGATCTTTTGCGCACCGCTTTTGAACATCGAATAATAAAGTGAAATTCTGAATTCTGATTCTATTAAGTATATATGTTACGCTTATCATCCAGAGACGATTGAGTCCTTGAAACACGAAATTGGAGTTGCCATTCATGAGATTGAAGCCCAAACAATCGAACTGTACTGAAAAATTGGATTGATTCGATGGGGTACTGTAAGGCCAGCCTTGGCAGTCATTTGAATGATGTTGTGTTTCACTCGTAAATGGAAATGTTCAATCTTTCTAACAGAGTTATAGTTTTGGACAAATATTCATTAGTTTTTTTTATATCCGATTCAAATTCCAAATCGTATATAGCCCACCCTCTATCTCTTGAGTTTCTCTCACTGAAGGTAATGAAGAGATAGAATAACAAACAAGAAATGGCCAATAAACCAGTGTTTAGGCTAGAATTGTAATACACATATTTTTTACATTAAAACCAAGTCAACACACATGGTATGGACTTGAACAAATTGCTACCAATTATTACATTACCACAGATGACTATGAGGCAGAGTGTCTATATATCGACCGCTCAGCTCAATTTTGTGTGCGACTCCGCGAACGCCACCTAGTAATAGGAACAGTTACACACAATTGCCAGGAGGATTCCAACCGAATTTCAGAAGAAATAACCAACAGAATAGAAATTCATTTCGTCCTAACAATAACAACAGACCGAACAATCAAAGAGTACACTGCGTAGATACGGGGGAATACCAAACCCTTCAGCCAGATGCAGATCCGAGCCAGCTGGGGGGACAGCAGCCAATCGCAGAATCTACAATGTAAATTTAAGCCTTAATAATTTCATAATGGCCTTCGTCGAAACGAGTGGAAAAAAAATTTACATTTCTTGTAGATACAGGAGCCGATGTATTTTTGTTCAAACGACAGCTGATTAAACCAGATCAAATGTCCAAAAAATAAGTGTACCTTATGAGGTATTGCGAACACCGCACAAATGTCAATAGGTTCGACAGAAACTACCCTAATATTCAACAATGAAATATCGCTGAAACACACCTTTCATATAGTGGATAATGACGTGTCGTTCGAGGCTGATTTAATTCTCGGCATTGATTTTTTAGTGAAATACCAAGCTAACATCAATTATGATACGTGGACCTTAACGTTGTATTCATCAAGAGAAGTAGTAGAGATACCGATCGAAAGCAGCCCAGAAAAAGACGCATTACTCATACCACAAAGATGTGAGGTCATACGAGCAATTAACGCCATTAGTAGTAAGATAGAGGATCTGGTTGTACAAAATAGAGAAGTGTCACCAGGCGTTTACATAGCCTCATCAATAATTTCGGCAAATAGTCCTATGATAAGAATCTTAAATACCACAGATAAAACGGTAAAAATTAGCACGAATGAAATAGAGACGAAGCCATCATCAGAGTATCAAATTAGCCAAAGTGCGACAAATGACGAAAGACTCAAAAACCTAAAACCTAAAGACTCAAACCCAAAACATGATTTTTCAAACACTCCAGAATTCGCAAGAGAACAGCTCAAAGAATTGTGCTCTTATTACCACGATATTTTCACTCTATTAGACGAGCCGTCTATTAGACGATCAACAAACAATTTTTATGAACAATCAATTCAACTTAAGGACAAAACTCCGGTCTATATAAAGAACTATAGATGTCCAGAAGCGCATAAAGAAGAAATTGACCAACAGATAAGAAAAATGCTAGATGATGGAATAATGGAGCATTCAGTATAGGAATACAACTCGCCCATCCTTTTAGTGGCAAAGAAGTCAAAGCGTCAGAAATGGCGGCTAGTAGTAGACTTCAGAAATTTAAATAAAAAAGTCATTGGAGATAAATTTTCATCACCTAGAATTGAAGAAATTCTAGATCAAATGGGGCGGGCCAAATTCTTTTCAACGTTAGACCTTATGTCAGGATTCCATCAAATACCAATAGAAAAATCATCAAGAAAATTCACAGATTTTTCAAGTAATAAGAGTCATTACCAATATCGCAGACTTCCTTTCGGGTTAGATATAAGTCCAAACAGTTTCCAAAGGATGATGACGATTGCAATGGCGGGCCTGCAACCGGAAATTGCTTTTCTTTACATTGACGATATAATTGTAGTGGGTTGTTCATTAACACATCACCACAAAAACCTTCAATGCGTGTTTGAAAAGCAAAGAGAAAAAAATTTAAAATTAAATCCTGAAAAGTGCAAATTTTTTCAAACTAAGGTCACTTTCCTAGGCCACCAAGTCTCAGAACAAGGGCTTAAACCTGACAGTTCTAAATATGAGTCCATTAAAAACTATCCAGTACCGAAAAACGCGGATGAAACAAGACGCTTTGTTGCATTCTGTAATTATTATAGGCGATTCGTGCCTAACTTTGTGAACATGGCACTTCCATTGAATAAACTTTTACGGAAAAATGAAAAAATTTGAATGGACAGAGGTGCAGCAAGAAGACTTCAATAAATTAAGAACGGCACTCATGTCCCCAATTATCCTCCAATACCCAAATTTTCTGAAAAAGTTCATTTTGTCCACGGATGCATCGAATGCAGCTTGCAGAGCTATACTATCCCAGAAATTCGAGGATGATGATCTCCCAATAGCATACGCAAGTAGAACTTTCACCCCAGGAGAACGAAACAAATCGGTCATTGAAAAGGAGCTAGCAGCTATACATTGGGCAGTGCAACACTTCAGACCATATTTACACGGCCGGAAATTCGTGGTAAGAACTGACCGCTAACGTATTTGTTTGCGATGAATAGGCTGCTAACGTATTTGTTTGCGATGAAAAATCCGTCATCAAAGCTGACACGAATGAGATTGGACCTTGAAGAGTATGATTTTACAATAGAGTACATAAAAGGAAAAGAAAATAACGGACCAGATGCCCTATCACGAATCAATATAGACGATTTGGAAAAATCAATATTTTACAGGTAAAAACAAGAACGATGCTGTCAAAGGCACAGAAGGACGGATACCGAGGCACAGCGGTCTGATCAACTGCGAGTTCATGAAGTGTCATCCGCCGAAACACTAAAAGGCATGAAAGAACTAGAGTTCATAGCGAATGGCCACGCTATAGAAATGCTAGTACATTAAAAGAATACAGTAGTCATAAAGCGGTTACTTAAGAAGCATAAAAACGAATCAATGGAATCCGCACTAGAGCGAGAGATCCAAGTATTTGAAAAAGAGTTATATAATAAAATTCACACCGAAAATGTGAAGCTTTCTGCAGAAAGTGATATATTTAGATGTATTAATATGACTGCATTCAAGAAGATATGCAATAGAAGTTTAAGCCATTTATCAATAAAACTATATAAACCGCCAGTTTTTGTGACAGATCACGAAAAGATTGAAGAAATTTTAAAGCTACACCATAATGCACCTACTGGAGGACATGTAGGGCAAGCCAGGATGTACAAAAAACTAAAAACGATGTATCGTTGGAGACATATGAAAAAATCCATTGCGAGATATGTTTCAAAGTGCGAACAATGTATCAAAAATAAACATCAGGTAGAAACCAAGGAACCATTACAAGTAACGACAACCCAGTCAAAGTGTTTGAAATAGTTTCAATAGACACAGTTGGCCCATTTACTAGATCTGCAAATAATAACAGATACGCCATAACGCTACAGTGTGACCTTAGTAAATACGTGGTAGTTATTCCAGTGAGAGATAAGGAAGCGAACACTGTAGCAAGAGCTATAGTGAACGAATTTATCCTCAGATATAGCCCAATGAATTTTATAAAGACAGATTTAGGCACAGAATATAAAAATCAAGTGTTTGAGGGGATATGCAAATATCTTCATATTGAACCGCTATTTGCAACAGTAGCTCATCCAGAAACTATAGGAGCATTGGAGCGCAACCATAAACATTTGAACGAATACCTGAGAAGCTTCGTAAATGAAAATCGAGATGATTGGGGTGAATGGATCCCATACTATTCGTATTGTTACAATTCAACACCGAACACTGTACATAGTTATATACCTTTCGAACTCGTGTTTGGCAAAACCTCTTCAATACCTGTACAATCGTCTCATAAGCATCCTGGCCCTGTATACAATCACGAACTATACATGAGTGAATTAAAGTATAGACTACAAAATAGTATATCCAAAGCTAGGGAATACTTGTTAGATTCAAAACTAAAAAGAGTTGGAAAAGATAAACACAAATGCTACCCCATAGAACTAAATATTGGAGACAAAGTTTACCTAAAACCAACACACAACCGAAAAATGGATCTTCTTTTCGTAGGTCCTTACGAGGTGATTGATATCTCCACTGTGAACTGTATCCTAAAGGATAATAAGAATAAATTGATAAAGGTTCACAAGAATAGGTTAAGAAAGCAAACCAATTCATGAAAAAAAAAATTTTTAATATCCACATTAGTAAACACATTTATATAAGACTAGGGGGGCGCCCCCTGCTCGCTACGCTCGCCAACCCCCGTTGTTCGCTCCGCTCATTCTATTAGCTCGCGCATGGAGCTATATATACAGTAGCATTGTAAGTAAAAAGGTTAGTTAGTTCAGACTGTAGTAGATATCATTTCAGCTCATTTTGTACGTCAAAGTACATCTATATTGAATGAGGCCCTATCTATAATTTTCAAAAACCTTCCGGGTGTGGTTGCGGATCTTAAAAGATCTTAAAATTTTCTCATACAAAATACTTTTTGTAAAAATTCTTTCATCTTCTGCCAAATGAAATTGGCTTTGTGTTTCAGAAATCTATATTTAAATAGGCGACACGTTTTTTTGTTATCCCTTTTACAGGAAACCAGGTGGACTTAACTGGATAAGAATTATACCATTCGAAAGATTAATTCTTCCTCTATGTGCATCACTTAATTTTTTTACTTAAATTTAATTATAAATAAGTTTAATTTTAAATTGAAATTAAAAAATTCAATGAGATAGTATGTGTAAGTTGAGCACACCCATAGCGTAAATGATGCTCTTGGGAAGAATGTGTGCGTGTGATTGTTTTGATTTTTGCCTGAAGATATGCAACCATATGATGATTTTTGGTTTGTGTCCCTGTTCAATCACGGGCATAGTCACCCTGTGATCGAAGACCAGAAAACTAGGCACCCTGTTGTTGAGTTGAGTACATGTGCTCAGCTCAACAGCAGACAATATCATCCCGCTATCCTTACGGGACTTAGGGGCGTGGAGATGATTCGCATCAATCGAATCATCTCGATGAAGAACAAGTCAGTTGCATTTTGGCTACAACGAGTTAAGTGACGAAGCTGAGTTGTGAATTTCTTTTGGATAACCACGTTTTTAATTTCTTTTGGATAACCACGTTTTTAATTTCTTTTGGACAACCACGTGTGAATTTTTCTATAAAAGAGTCGCCTTTTGCCACGAGACGAGGAAGACATCTTTACCCATCATCTTTTCGTGAACCTGGAGGAGCATTTTATAGAAAATAAACAGTTTCTATAGAAGACGATATTAATTTGTCAAAACTAAAATAGTGTGTATAAAATAAATAAGAATTGTAAATAATAAGAAACTTATCTAAAATCATATCTATACAGAATCGTACATTTTAAAGAAATTACTTTTCAACTGAAACAAAATACGTAGTGAAAGTATTATATTTGATAAATCATATAATAAAGGTCAATTAGTAGACGTAAGAATTTCATGTGAGTTGGATATTAAAGAAAACTATTGTGAAGTTAAGAAAATCATTTATCAAGTTATAAGAAAAACCGGTAAACTTTTTTGCATCCTTAAATTAAATCAGAAGTATCAAATTGAACTCATGTATGTGAATTAAGAAAATATTCATGAAATAAAGTTTTGTTCCCTTTCTTTGAAATAGTAACTTTCATTCAATAAACAAGAAAAAGTGGAATTAAGATACTCGAGACATTTTCTAACATAAGTACATTTTCTAAACATATGGTCCTTCGAGCCGGATATAGTGCGCGGATTAAAGTACAGGAACAGTTATTCTACAGTGTGGGTGAACATTTTGAGCTCTATTGGTTTTTTCGAACATATTATTAAAAAAAAAAAAATATTATTAATAATCTGATGTGTAATCCGTAAACTTGTAACACGAACGAGTTTGTAAGACTTTAAAATTATCCTTGAGTTGTGCAAATTAATTCTCGTGGCTAAATACAATGGCTAGACTAGAGCAGAAAATTGCTCTTCAGATGCAAAGGCTCAACTTCTTTGAGTATTTATCTAAAAAATTCAATACCGAGTATATTTCCTCCCTGAGTTTACCTACCGTGAGGAGCAATCTGGAGCTTATGGAAAAAAAGTGGGACCAGGTAGATCAACTGCACTCTTCCCTGTATGATGGGAAGAATGAGATTTTGACGACGAGCTATCATCTGGACGATGTACATCAGACGATTCATACGGTCTATGCGGAGCTGCGAGCACTTTTGCTAGAGAGAAAAGAGGAGATAATTTCGTCGAGACCTCCTTCAGGCCAATCATTATTTGACAATTCTGCAGTTGTGTCTAGTGGATCAGGGGTAAGTCATAAGCTCCCAGAAATTCAACTTCCGAGATTTTCAGGTGATCTGATGGATTGGCCGACATTTCGAGATCTTTTCGTCCCTGTAATAGGAAATGACCCTACATTGGATGCTGCGACAAAGATGTACTACCTCAAAACGCAACTAGATGGTGAAGCAAAAAACCTTCTGGAGAGCTTACCTCCCACGAATGAATCATTCCAACCAGCCTGGGACCTTCTAATTCGCAGGTACGACAACCCGAGATTGCTTGTTAAGAAACACGCAGAAAGACTACTTTATGGAACACGTATTACTGAGGGCTCAGCAAGCGAGTTGAAGACACTAATAGCAACAAACACTAAGGCACTTGATGCTCTGAGATCCTTAGGAGAACCTGTGCACTGCTCAGACGTATTATTAGTCACTGCAACTGTCAACAAACTAGATCAACATACGCTCACCAAATGGGAGACCAAACTTGGATTATCTAAAGAGTTACCTTCGTACACAAAACTTCTAGAATTTCTTGAGGTTACAGCACGAGTCTGGGAGAGCTCCGAGAGTCTTCAAGCATTCACAAGGAGCAAACCATCAACGAGTCGACTACCAAGAGGACCTTCATCTCCCAAAAAATTGACCGTCAGTTATACCACCGTGACAAAATCAGGTACAACCGCGGGAAACACTAGCACCCCAAATTCATGCGCAATGTGTGGACAAAATCACTATGTTCTCTGGTGTCCCAAGTTTAAGGAATTATCAGTCGAAGAAAAGGTGAGCAAGGTAAAACAACTGAGACTTTGCTTTAACTGCTTAGGAAGACACAAGGTGGAAGATTGTACGAGCAAGAAGAGATGTCAAAAGTGCAATGCCCCTCATCACACAGAAATTCATTTTGAAGAAAGAGCAAAAGCCCGGGAGCAAAGGAAATCTTCACAACCTTCACAAACCCAACCATCCACGCCAGCACCAGAGCAATGTCTTTTTGAGTCTTCCAACCAAATCCAGAGCCACCTGAAATCCTTATCTTCATCGAAACTTTCATCTCCTATCAAGGCAAAAAAATGTGAACCATCTTCTGAGTACTCTCAGTCTGAACTATCTACAGTCAAAAAAGAGTTGCACACAGCATCACCAACAGAGACCAATTCCTCTATTACATCTGAGAACCTGCCCCATACTGAAGATCTACTTGAGAAAACGAGCTACCATCGACTATCTGAGCAAAGAATTCAAATGATGGAGACGGAGAAACCTTCTGTTCTGCTTGCTACTGGGAAAGTATTAGTGATTCATCCTCAAGGGAATGCGGTAGAGGCTAGAGTACTCATCGATCCGGGTTCTGAGTTGTCCTTTATTTCAGAAAAGTTCTACAAAACATTGAAAATTCCTAGACAGTCATCGAGTATAGCACTAAAAGGAATTGGAAATTCTTCTGGGGGAATTACGAGAGGAGTTTGTCATCTTAAACTTAAATCAAAATACTCTGAGGCGTCAATCCTCACTCAGGTGTTTATCTTGAATAAGCTTACGGCTCACCTACCTTCGGAAAGTATCAAACAGACCAACTGGTCACATCTTAAAAATCTTAATCTAGCTGATCCTGAATATTATATATCAAACCCAGTTGACATTCTGCTAGGAGCGATTCCATCAAGTGAGATCATGCAATCTGCATTGATTAGAGGTGAGAGAGGAACCCCATTAGCCCAGTCAACAATATTTGGCTGGATTGTCTATGGCGCTGCTCAACAACATTACTCCTGTGAATCATCTCATTGTCACTACTCATCAGCTGATGAAGAATTACAAGCCTTAATAACCAAATTTTGGTCTCAAGAGGAAATAACTGAACTGAGCACACCAAATCTAAGTCCAGAAAATCAACAGTGTGAAGAACACTTCAAGAGAACTCATTCTAGAGAGGAATCTGGTCGCTATATAGTGAGGATGCCAGTTAAGCGGTCACCTTCTGAGCTTGGAGACTCATCAATAAGGCCAAACGATGTTTGTCCAGTATACTAAACCGGCTAGAGAGCAATGTTGAGTATGGAAGACTTTATCACGAGTTCATGAGTGAGTACGAGAACTTGGACCACATGAGAAAAGCAGTAACTGAAAATTCTGAGTCAACAATCTATTATCTACCCCATCATGGCGTCCTACGAGAGCAAAGCACTTCGACTAAGCTGAGCGTGGTTTTCAATGGTTCCAGCAATTCTACGTCTGGTGTTTCATTGAATGACATCTTACATATTGGTCCCAAAATCCAGCCTGACATCACTGATGTCTTGTTATGGGTGAGACGACATCGATTTATTTTCGCCACAGATATTACTAAGATGTTCCGGCAAATAAAGGTTCACCGTGATGACTGGGACCTACAGAGAATCTACTGGATGGACAATGAGAAGAACATAATACCGTACCAGCTCACTACAGTAACGTATGGTACGAGAAGTGCGCCATATTTTGCTGTAAGAGTTCTGCTACAGCTGGTAGAAGATGAGGGCAAAAATTATCCACTAGCAGTTGAACCTTTAATTAGGGGGAGATACGTAGATGACATATTTGGAGGTGGAGAATCAATTTCTGAGGCAATACGTTCTGCCGAACAGTTGAAGCTGTTGTGTGCTGCAGGAGGTTTTCCGTTGGCAAAATGGGCGAGCAACTCATCTGAGATATTATCTAGAGTCTTTCCAGCAAGTACTACAACTGACATCGAAATTCAAGAGAAGGATAACTCTGTCAAAGTTCTTGGACTTTCTTGGAATCCAACAACAGATCAATTTCGCTTTAAATATTCTGAGTCACCAGCCAACAAAACAACCAAGAGGTCAGTCCTCTCTGAAATAGCACGATTGTTTGATCCGTTGGGTTTTCTTGCTCCTATTGTTGTACGAGCGAAAATGTTGATGCAGGAGCTTTGGCTGGAGAAAGTTAGTTGGGATGAACAAATTTCTGAGACATTGAGTACAAAATGGAGTAAATTTAGAGAGGATCTAGCGCAAGTAGACACCATCAGTTTACCGAGATGGTTGCATCTAACCACATCATCGACACTTGAGATTCATGGATTTTCTGATGCCTCGCAACTTGCAATGGCTGCAGTAATTTTTCTTAGGGTCACTAATGAAGCAGGTGAGACCACATCTACCATTGTATGTTCAAAATCACAAGTTGCTCCCTTGAAACCAACCACTATTCCTCGATTGGAGTTAAATGCTGCAGTTCTCCTCACAAAACTAGTCAACTATGTAAAACGAGCACTGGAAATTCCAAATGCACCCACGTACTTATGGACTGATTCCTCAGTCACTTTAACATGGATTCGAAGTCACCCGTCAAGATGGAGGGACTATGTGAGAAACCGAGTCTATCGAGTCCAAGATCTCCAACCGAATGCCATTTGGCAATACGTGCCTGGGAAACAAAACCCAGCTGATTGCGCTTCGAGAGGACTAACTCCTAGGAAACTTCGAGATCATTCCTTATGGTGGCATGGGCCATCATGGCTAGTAGAATCTCATGAGGAGTGGCCTATATTCAAACTACCATCTATTACGAGCATAAATCTTGAGGAAAAACCCGGTCAATCCTTTTCTGTACAGAAATCTGAGGAGAAATCATTTCTTGAATTGCTAAAGAGAAGATCGAAACTGCTTCCAATTTTAAAAATCACTGCCTTGTGTCTGCGAGCGGTTCAATGCTTAAAGGGTAAATCACAGTCACTATCCAACAAGCCTTTATCAACAAATGACCTGGAATCTGCTAAGCGAGTACTAATCAAGTCAACACAAGGACTGTTCTTCTCTGAGGAGCTTAATGTATTAAGCAGAGCTCATTTTCTATCAAAATCGAGTCCATTGTGCAAACTTACGCCTTATATTGACCATGAAGGCATTCTAAGAGTTGAAGGCCGATTAGAGCGAGCTGATATTCCTTCAGAAGAAAAGCATCAGGTTATCTTGCCTCGCATTTCATCTCTAACATCCTTGTTAATTGCTGACGCTCACGAAAAAACGCTACATGGAGGCACGCAACTTATTCTTTCATATCTCAGACAAACTTACTGGGTTATTGGAGGTCGAGTTCCAGTACGCTCATATATACTACGCTGCATCACTTGTGCAAGAAATAGAGGAGTGCGAGCTCAACAAATCATGGAACAGCTACCGTCTGCTCGCGTTAAGCCAGCTCGAGCCTTCTATCACTGTGGGCTTGACTATGCTGGACCATTTTCAATTAAAACGTGGAAGGGTAGAGGAGCCAGAACACACAAATGCTGGGTTGCTGTGTTTGTCTGCCTGGTAACTTCAGCAGTACACCTCGAGATCGTGACAGATTACACTACCGAGACTTTTCTTGCTGCGTACAGGCGATTTATCAGTCGGAGAGGAGTCTGCCATACCATCTACAGTGACTGTGGTACTAACTTTCTGGGGGCAGACAAGATTCTAAAGGATCTCTTCCAAGCTGGGACATCTGAGAACGAGCATCTGAGAGAGGCAGCTCTAAAGGAGGGAACAAATTGGCAGTTTAACCCTCCTGGCGCTCCACACTTTGGTGGCAAGTGGGAAGCTGCAGTTAAGTCTTTGAAATTTCATCTAAAGAGAACTATAGGTGACACATTACTGACATACGAAGAGTTGGCAACCCTTTTAACACAAATTGAGTCTGTGTTAAATTCAAGACCATTGAGTCCACTATCTGAGGATCCAAGTGACCTGACTGCATTGACACCAGGTCACTTTCTTATTGGAGAGCCACTAAAATCTTTACCGGAGCCTTCGCTACTTGAGTTTCCTTCATCACGACTTTCTAACTGGCAGCTACTTCAACAAAAATTCCAATACTTCTGGAAGCGATGGTCAGCTGAATGTTTGCAGAGACATCAAGCAATTTCTAAATGGCATCATCCTTCCAACGAGATCAAAGTAGGATCTCTAGTTTTACTTACAGATACAAGATTTCCACCGAGTAAATGGCCACTAGCACGCGTTCAAGAGCTTCATCCTGGAGCAGATGGGCACACTCGAGTCGTCACCATCAGAACATCTACCAATTGCCTTAAGAGACCAATTACGAAGCTGTGTATATTACCAGTAATTACCGAGAATAATTCTACCACGGGGTTGGCAAACTAAGTTGCCAACGGGGGGGAGTATGTTCAATCACGGGCATAGTCACCCTGTGATCGAAGACCAGAAAACTAGGCACCCAGTTGTTGAGTTGAGTACATGTGCTCAGCTCAACAGCAGACAATATCATCCCGCTATCCTTACGGGACTTAGGGGCGTGGAGATGATTCGCATCAATCGAATCATCTCGATGAAGAACAAGTCAGTTGCATTTTGGCTACAACGAGTTAAGTGACGAAGCTGAGTTGTGAATTTCTTTTGGATAACCACGTTTTTAATTTCTTTTGGATAACCACGTTTTTAATTTCTTTTGGACAACCACGTGTGAATTTTTCTATAATAGAGTCGCCTTTTGCCACGAGACGAGGAAGACATCTTTACCCATCATCTTTTCGTGAACCTGGAGGAACATTTTATAGAAAATAAACAGTTTCTATAGAAGACGATATTAATTTGTCAAAACTAAAATAGTGTGTATAAAATAAATAAGAATTGTAAATAATAAGAAACTTATCTAAAATCATATCTATACAGAATCGTACATTTTAAAGAAATTACTTTTCAACTGAAACAAAATACGTAGTGAAAGTATTATATTTGATAAATCATATAATAAAGGTCAATTAGTAGACGTAAGAATTTCATGTGAGTTGGATATTAAAGAAAACTATTGTGAAGTTAAGAAAATCATTTATCAAGTTATAAGAAAAACCAGTAAACTTTTTTGCATCCTTAAATTAAATCAGAAGTATCAAATTGAACTCATGTATGTGAATTAAGAAAATATTCATGAAATAAAGTTTTGTTCCCTTTCTTTGAAATAGTAACTTTCATTCAATAAACAAGAAAAAGTGGAATTAAGATACTCGAGACATTTTCTAACATAAGTACATTTTCTAAACAGTCCCTAATATATGGCAAGTACTAAATAAGTTGAAAATCAAACCAAATGGTTTCAATCTTCTACTGGGGACACAAACCAAAAAGATTAACATATAATTGCATTCCTCTACGAAGAAATCAAAATATAGAACATATGTACTTATTTAATATTATCATTGGCCTAGCCTACCATTTGTGACAAATACGTGTATTGTTTCCACTCGAACGTATTATCTTTCCCAATGATAATGTGAGGGGTGAGGTGCAAATAAAGCCGTATCACAGACAATAGGCGTATGTTCATTCTTTTGCTTTTTGCCTTGAAGAAGGCAATCTTTGGCTTATAAAATTGCATTCTTCCAGACAAAATTCAAAACAATGAACATATGGCCACAGACAATAATATGGATGCATTACCACAGATAAATTTAAAGCCATCGTTTGCTTATATCATTATTTTTTGCTATTTTGGTAAAAATATATGCAAATTTTATATAAAAACTTAAGAAAGTCATCATTTTAAAGTTATCTCTAGAAAACGCGAACATAACTTTCACGAATATTCATGGAAAGCGAGCAAATTTCTGAATTTTATCATATTTCCTAATTTTTCTATGGACCCACATTCAAAAACATACTTTAGAGAAATATGATGTATGGCCAAAAGTTGGGAAATGACAAAATAATGGGGAATGATCAGATATATAAACCACCTAGAATGCTTTGTTTAGCTGCTACGAGCCAAAAACTATTAAAAAAGTGTTGGTTATGAGGAACCTTAAGATCTTTTTGAATTCGCAACCGCATGCGCTAGGTTTTTGATAGTTGTAGTTGGGGCCTCATTCAATAAAGCTGTACGTTGACGTGCTGAAAGAGGTTAAATGATTGCTACTGAAGTCTGACCTAAATCACCTGTTTACTGACAATGCTACTGTATATGGAAAGCCATGCGCGAGCTTTTAGAGTGAGCATAGCGAACGAAGGGGGTTGGCGAGCGAAGCGAGCAGGGGGCGCCCCCCTAGTACATATAAACACGCAATCGGTTAAACGATCTAACTCTACTGGCTACAACATACAATTAACAGTGAGAAAATATAGGTTGTTTGAGTAAGATTCCTGATTTTTGAAACGTTTGCCCCTGGGATTTATTAATTGTCATCGCAAAAGCCAGAATGACGGGAAGTTGAGTTTCTTGAAAAGAAAAAGGCAAAAATACGTCACACGTGTCGAAATACGTGTGTTTCGGAAAACTCCTGCTAAGATCTCACAATCCAAAAAATTTTCTTTTGCATTTGAACTAAACGAATAGGTATACCATTGACCAAGCAAGTCATGTCCTGTACACAAATTACAAATAAGTAAAAGTATGCAATTTGGTTTTTAAAATAAATTTGTGGGATCGGGAGCCAACTTACATCAACTGAGTTTAAAAATTCTACTGGAAAATTATTTTGCTCTCTATAATCATCACTCAAGATTTTATCGGAACTCAAATATATTCGTTTCTCTCCGGCCAGGCTGTTAAAGATTTCTGCATCAATGAAAGTACAGGCTTCATATTTGGGTGCTAATATACCCGAATTGAGAATATCGTTAGACTTTATGGTTTCAGATACATTGCCATAAGTATCTGGATTCACGAAGTTGCAGCTAACTAAATGGGAAGGAATTTCAATAACATCTTGGCTGTAATCTGGAAATGTGGGTAAAGTTCCATTACAAAGAGATTTAAGAAATTCAACGAATTCAATCTCATGAGGTGAAGCTCTCATATTTTGGGTAAAAGTTATTTTGTGGATTTTGAAAATTTGGACCATGAACTAAGGCAATAAGTGGTATCTCAATAAGTGGTACACGTGTACCGTGAGATGTAGGTGGCAATATTCGTCAAAAATCTCCACAGAGTAAAATAGTCTTATATCCGAAAAGTTTAGTTGGAGTACCGAATGAATCGTTTACTGAAAAAAATTTCCTAAATAGCTAATAAAGCACGGTTATATGAATCATTTTCTGAAGAATTTCTTAAAACGTCTTCACACCTGAATATTTTGAATTCATTACACAAATCTAATGCATTTGTAGGAACGTTCATACCACAAATAGGATATGGCAAATAACTCTCTTAACTGCTGAGAGGACTAACACTCTTTTACTTCTAATAAATATTCACGCCACTCTCCATAATTTCATGGGACACGTCGTGCATGTGCTGAAAATGTGCAGTAAATAATGTTCCCGACAGTACCCAAATCCTGATGGGACCTCGAACATGAAGCAAAATAGTCTCAAATGGAACATCTCAACATAAAACATAAAATAATGTAGCAATAGCTCTACTACTTCCTCTTTGAGGTTTTTCGATTTCTTTTCTTTATCTACCTAAATATAATGTATCGGCGTCTCTGTATATAGAAACTCGGAAGAACTAATTCGATTGATTTCATAGAATGCATTCAATTTTGTTCTTCTATGATTTGTAAGAGCTTGCTGAACATTTCCTTCCCTAAAGACTACATTTTGCCGGTGAGGCAAGTAACATTCAAGTTGAACTATAATATATTACGTGACTGGTAATGCATTGGATACTCATTCATGCGCCAATTAGCTTCCGTAGATCCAACATAGTGACCGGACAAACAGCTATTGATTTCATCTACATAAACTTTGCCCTCAACTCCACCTCAAACTCTTCCAAACTGTAATGAGGCACAGTCGTATCCCTTATTAACATATTTGTGCATATATGTTAGGCTCCTAACTGTGTCAAGAACTTCCACATTTAAGTAGGAATGAAATTTCGCTAAAAGATATGGATTTTAAGGAACAGCATTACGGCTGTCAACAGAGTGGCCACGAAAGTCAACTGTTATACCATTAACACGGCGCATCTAACATTGCCCTGAGATGTATTGTAAAAGTCCTTAGAAACGCTTTGCTGCATTTACCATCTCTGATACAGACGGGGATACGATTCAATAAACCACATGAACCGTGGATCATGTGGTTTTTAACTAAATTATGAAGTTGTGGGAAATACATTGTATATTATAAATAAAATCTATCTGGAATTTTCGTTCAAACGTACCAATCTTCATTTCCTACCTTTTCTTTTTTCTCTAAATTGAGATTTTAAGGGCGAGCAGACAAAAGTTTGGAAATATGATATAATTTCAGATTTTCAATTTTAAACAGTTTTTGGTTCGTAGCGGCTAAATCAAGCATTCTGGGGGGTATGACCAACCCCTATTATTTTTGCATTTCCCAACTTTTGGCCATATATTATATTTCTCTAAATAATGTTTTAAATGTGGGTCCATACAAAAGTTGGGAAACATGATAAAATTCAGACTTTCGTTCGCTTTCCATAAATATTCGTGAAAGATAACTTCGCGTTTTCTAGAAATAACTGTAAAATTGTGATTTTCCATATTTTTTGAAATAAAATTTGCATATATTTTTATCAAATTAGGAAAAAACAATGGTATAAGTAAACGATGGCTTTAAATTTGTCTGTGGTAATGCATCCATTTTATTGTCTGTGGTCACATGTTCATTGTTTTGGCTTTTGTCTGGAAGAATGCAATTTTATTAGCCAACGGTTGCCTTCTTCCAGGCAAAAAACAAAAGAATGAACATGTGAATATTGTCTGTGATATGGCTGCATTTGCCCCTCACATTATTATTGGCATAGATATTAGGTTTGAGTGAAAAAAATGCACGTATTTGGCATAAATGGTTGTTTATTCAGTCGAACGTATGATCTCTGCTAATGATAATGTTACATAAGTATGTTCTATATTTTAATTTTTTCGTAGAGGAATGCAATTATGTGTTAATTCTTTTGGTTTGTGTCTCCTGTAGAAGATTGATCCATTTGGTTTGATTTTCGACTAATTTAGTACTTGTTATGTATCGGGGACACAAACCAAAAATTCACATATGGTTGCATATTTCCAGGCAAAAAGTAAAAAATTCACACGCACACATACTTCCCAAAAGCATCATCTACGCTATACGTGTGCTCAATTCACACATACTATCCCATTGAATTTTTTAATTTCAATTTAAAATTAAACTAATTTATAATTAAATTTAAGAAAAAAAATTAGGTGATGCACATAGAGGAAAAACTAATCTTTCGAAAGGTATAATTTTTATGCTGGTAGTTCCACCTGGTTTCCTGTAAAAGGGATAACAAAAATACGTGTCGCCTATTTATATATAGATTATTCATAAGAAAAACCTAGAAATAAACACTTAAACTAGTTATCATAAATAGTAAACAAAATGTCTACATAAATAATAGAAATAAGACCGACAAGAACAAAGATGTTGTACAGAAAGAATTTTCTTTGAAAAACAAATAAAAACTTTTCTTCAAAAAGGGGGAGGATGTAGAATACCCATAAATAATATCTGCAAGAAAAACGAATCAATTTACTTAATTAAGATAAAAATAAAATAAGTTTACCTTGTTCCCATGACACCATTCCGATTCCCATTCCGATGACACCAATTTCGCAAAAAGAGTCAAATGCATCCAGCGAACTACTTTCCGAAAATTTTTCTCAAGGAAAACTATGTCTACTTTTTTGGCAAATAAAAGCCATTTGCGGGAAGTTCTCCTTCACTATTACCATCGCAAAAAAAATGCAGCTGAAGCACGCCGTTTATTAGAGGAGGCTTATGGTGAACACGCGCCATCGAAAACGACATGTGAATTTTGGTATAAGCGCTTTAAAAATGGCGATTTTGATGTCGAGGATAAGGAGCGTGCCGGAAGACCAAAGACCTTTGATGACGCTGAATTGCAGGCATTATTGGATGAGGATGATTCCCAAACACAAGAACAACTTGCAGTATATCCACTGAACGTTCCCACAGTCTAGGTGACTATTTAAGCTACGTTCATAATTTTATCCCGAAGTTTTCACGGAAAATGTACGGCGCGGACCTTGATTGGGCCTTTCGGTTTTGTTTTTGCCTTTTTCCAATACTTGACTGCGGCCTGATGGGGGTGGGGTTTGGAGTTTGGTTTCATCGTCTCCGCACTTCGCTCAAGGTTATGTTTTAACATTTGTCTAGAGGTGGGAAGCGGTTGTGATTCATAAGTTGTTGAGTATGTAAGGCAGTAAAGTTATTTTGGTGCTTTTCTAATTGTTTTTAAGTGAGGGGTAGTTTCTTTCCGGGTATTTGTTCTTACAAGCGGCACGCTTTTATATGATTTGAGGATGTTGAAGGGTAGTAGTCATCATACTCCATGGTCACTTGGTAGTCTGCCAGCCTTAAGATATATGTTTGTTTTTGGTTTAGATGCTTTGAATCAGGTAGTGTTTGTATTTTCGGTTATCGATTTCTTGTTGTCTGCTTTTTTGGATTCCAATGAGGCGAATCTGCCTCTTGCCGCATAATCAAGCATACATGTTTTGTTCGCGAAAATGTTATTCTTCTCGTTGAGTATGTACATTGGTAGCCAGTCAACATTATTGTATTACAAAATACCGTCATGTTTCAATCGCTAATAACTACTAAAAGCCTAAAATGAGACTAAAAATGCGATAACCACGATTGAGGCAACAACCCATGGGGCATATTTGTGCGAATTTATTGTGCAGCATTTGTTATTTTCGTGACGCGATCGGGTTGGATTAAGCACCTATGCGTGATTGTTGTTAATTAGTGTTGGGTTCAGATATTTAAGCGTCTAGCGTTAGAACACGATTAGCTAGGACGTTTATTTGGGCATCATTGTGAAAGACTTGAAAAGTATAACCAGGACCTAAAGAGAACCATTAAAAGTATTCTCCCAAATATGAGAAAAAATAGGTATTAACTTGAACATTGAAAAAAAATTAAAAAATTAATATCTCATACGTGCCGTAAATATGCACCGAATTGTAAAAAAACTTAAACCAGAGGAACCTCGCATCAAACCGAATTAAGAAAACTTAAAATTTTTAGGGCCCTGCAAATGTCAGAGCTACGGCAGCATCGAAGAAGGAATGAAAAAAAGGCGCAAAACAATAAACGTGTGTCTTATCTATTCTCTAACCGTACTACTCTATATAACTATTGTACTGAAGAGATTGATAATTAAAGGACATATAAGTTAAAAATTCTTGCTACAATTTTTTTAACGTGAAAACTTCTTTTCGTTCGTTAAGTACACTGATAGTCAGTCAAACATTTTTGCGTCAGATTTCAATCGCCAATAACTACGAGGTTAATAATGCGATAAAAACCGTTGAGGTCACAGCGAATAGACCCTATTTGTACGTAAAGGACTTGACAAGAACTACCAGAACCTTAAGTGGAAAAATTAAAATTTTCGTCGAAAAAAAGGCGCAAAACAATAAACTTGTGATTTATCTATTCTGTCACATTACTACTCTATATATACATTGTGGTGAACAGATTGATTTAAATACATACTAAGAAGACACAATTATTATAACTGTATCCCGACGTTTTCACGGAAAATCTACGCCGCGGACTTTGACTGCGCCTTTCGGTTTTTCCTTTTTTGCGATAATTTCCCACCAAAATCACGCGACAAATAAAAACTTTTAGTAAACTGAAATTTCTGCTACTTTCTTGTTATTTTCAAAAAAATTGAACTCAGTTTCCGACGTTTGCACGGCACTGGACATTTTAGGTTTTTTTATTTCGTTTTGAAGTGAGCTTTCTCTGGTTTGAATTTTTACAATTCGGTGCATATTTACCGTATGAGACATATTTTTCATTTTTTCAATGTTCAAATTAATACCGATTTTTATTCACATTTCGACGAAACTTTTTACTGGTTCACTTTAGGTCCTTGTTTTACTTTTCAAGCCCTTAGCAATGATACCGAAATAAGCGTTCTAACGCTAGACGTATAAATATCTTAACACAACGCTAGTTAACAACAATCACGCGAAGGTGTTTTCACCAGCCCGATCACGCAACGGATATAACAAACGCTGCACAATAAATTTGTACAGATATGCTCTATCGATTGTTACCTCAATCGTGGTTATCGTAATTTTAGTCTCGTAGTTATTAGCAATTGAAATATGACGGTGTTTTGAAGACTGGCTCCCAATGTACATATTCAACGAGAAGAAAGACGTTTTCACTTCAAAAGAAAATTTTTAAAAACAAAGGAGTCGAATTTTGACTTACTCAATAAATTGAATGTGCCGTGGTCAAACGGAGTCTCTGTTTTAGACGAAAAAAATCGCATGTGGAACCTATTTAGGTCACTTATGAAAAACCGAATTTTAAAGAACTACTGGAGAAATTAAGAGTGGAGTGATATTTTAAAATAATGAGCATCGACACTTAGGTTTTTTCAAATCCTGTTGATGAGAAAACACAAAACATCTAACATAAGAAAACAATGATGTTTTTTTCTCATCCCGAGAAAGAGGCGAAAACATTCAATGTGATTCTTACCGGCAAAACCTCCTAGATATGGTAGTAATACAAGCCATGAACCAGACTTTTCTACTACCACAACCTTAGAATCAAAGGGTCGGTTAAAGGGTCGGTTACAAAATATAAAACAATAAAACGAGAAATAAACAAAAAATAATAAAAAAGAAATAAAATTGCAAGGTATAAAAATAAAATGTGAAAAAATTTAATATAAAAACTCTTTTTAATATATTTCAAGTTTTGTTTATTATTACAAATTTAAATTTATATGTTGTGATACAAGAAATACCCCTTCTCTGCGAACACTCGCAAATGTCTCCAAACAACTCCAACACACTGAGTGTTCCTAAATGTCGCTGACCATTCCTGAATGGGTTTAAATACACCCCCATAGCCTTGACTAGGCCCAAAACACCCGAAGAACCCCGGAAATACGCCAGTATGGCCCAAAATGTCTCAAACCAATTGTAAACGACCTTGACCATCCTCAACAAACAAAGTCATCCAAGTCGACGTAAACAAACTTCGAAAACAATAATAAAACTGACCTACCCCAGCATGAAACCCGACCCTATTCGATCGTGATCAACAAATACACCATCACTCGCACCAAGTCAGCAAATTATGCTTACTCGGCAGAATGACCACAAAATAAAAAGCACACCAACACTTGTGCCCAGTCAGCATAAATGGCTGACTCCGCAGTTTGAACGGTCGGGCAACAACTGCAATCGGACCCGGGAACAAATGAACCGGTGAATCAAAGACACGTGCCTAGGTACATGTATGGAATGTATGGTACATGAAATATGCAATGGAATCGCAATTACAGGTGAATGACAAATTAATGAAATCAAGAATATGAACTTACAGGTGAATGACAAATCAATGAACTCAAGAATGTGACCTGACAATAGGTGGATGGTCAACCAGACGTTGAACTATGCAATATTTAGATCAATTTTCAGATCAATTTACAGGTGAATAACAACTAATGAAACAAAGGAATGGGACCTGACAATAGATGGATGGCCAACCAGACGTTGATCTAAGCAATATTGGTGGGTCATCGGCTGCTCATTCAGCAAAAAACTAACATAAAAACCGACCCAAGATAGGACCGAAGTCAGTTGATGATCCCGGTCTGACGAAGACGAACCTCTGAAGAAGGAAGACGCTTTCTGACGATCCCCGAATCCAGAAGCCGCTACAACCAAGTCAAAACATTGAAGGAAGACGCTGCCTGAGAAATCTCCAAAGTCGAGAAACCACTACCAGAACTAGAAGACGACCAAGCCAGAAGCTACCATCAGCCGTCCACGAGACTGAGATGATACCACCAGAAGACAACGTGAGCGAAGGCAGGTAGAGGCCACCTGTGTCTGACTGTGTATTTCAAGTCCAAACCGGCTTTTTTTGGCTGGGGGACAAGGACGTCGACAGGGTTTAGCACCCGAAGCCCAAACTGGCTCTTTGGCTGGGGGACTTTATACAAAGTACGTCATAAACTGAAGTAGCAGAGCAACTATCCAGTGACTTCAAACCATTACAACCGGAGAAATAATTAATAGAGGATGATAAGCCTAATAAGTAATATAAATAATAGAAATAAAGATACAAACACCTAATACCAATTCGAATATAAATATCTGATAAATGAAGACTAATATATATTAAAAAGAAAAAAAAATAAAACAGTAACCAAGTTTAATAAAAATAATTAATAAAAACTAATAAATACAATCCAGTAAAAGTAACCACCCCTAAGATATCGATAAATAAATAAGAACAGCTAATAAACTCAAATAAGAACTAACAATCCGAATATAAATAGTATAACTAATATCCATAAAAGGACGGGACTATCAACCCAGGATTTAATGAGTAAAGTTAGACTGAAAGAGGCATTAGAGGACCCCCGATCTGGACCTCGCCCCATTTCCATAGAAGAATACCGGCAGAGGAACTCGACGCCACGACAACCCAACAGGAGCCTTAAGTTAGCCGTGAAGTAAGAGAAGACTGGAGTAGAAGCTCGGTTCAGGCGCGACATAAGGGAGGTCAGCCGAGTCTGGGTCCTATCACAGGACAAGAAAGCGCGAGTCGCAGCCAGCATCAGGATAGACCGGCTAATGAAAGAAAGAAAGATCTACCGACAGCAGAAAGCGATGCAGGAGACAGGCCAGAAACAAAAAAAGTTAATTATGTATAGAAGCTAAGAGTTGAATAAATGTATTGAAATAAATAGAGAGAGTCTTATGAGATTTCCTCCAACTGGTTACTCACATATCCCACAAGAGAAAAATGTCATAACATATACAAATTATCTCTGTCAATTTACATTTACAAACATTTTATACAAATTGTTACATATTTTCACAATTTCAAAATAGAAACATACTTTCTCTTTAGCAATTTACATTTTGCTGTAATTTATTTAATCTCAAAAAGTTCACAATAAATTAATATTTTATTATTTACTATTATGTGATTTTTAATAATCATAATCGTTCACTGTTTTACAATCACAAGCACTAAATTTGATAAATTTTTACGTTTATTTACCGCCAAACGACAAACGTCAAAATTAATACCACAGACAAAATTCGATTTTATGCGCGGTAGGCGGATTCTGCGAAATAAAATTTACCCTACATCAATAAAAAACACTTTTGTGATGACACTTATTCTAAATTTCATATAAAATAAACATTTTTAAAACTTAAATTACATTAAATCCGCGGATAAAACATAAAACGCGATGAATTTCCCTTACTTCGCAACGAGATATATCGAGAAACGCGGGACTAAATTCACACATAGGAAAAATGTAGTTCATGGCTTGACAGACCACTACATCCAGGGGGTTTTGCCTCTGTAGTAGCACAAGCCATGATCTCGAATTTCTTACTGCCACGATTATAACGTCAAGCGAGGCTGATTGCCACATCGGAGAATATAAAATTTCATATGAAAAATGACATCTTCATCGCGGGAGTTTTGGAAAACTCAAATATTTTATAATAAAAATCACTTTTTTATTAATTTTATGAATTTTATTATGTACAAACATGAAAACATTTATTCAGAAATAAGTATAAATATATATTGACGTGTTGAAAAGTGGAATAAAGTTAAATTATATAGAAAAATGGATTCACATAGACAAAAATTTAACTACGAAATTACGTAATTGTTAATTTAACAACAAAGGGCAACCAAAATATACGAAATATGAAGCAATAAAACGAGAAATCAAAAAAAAAAACAATAAAAAAATTAAAATTCTAATACATACAGTCGCTGGCCAAATTATTAGGCGCACCGTCGTGTGTTAAGAAAACTGCGGTTTACGGATTAAAATTATGGCCTAAAGGCTAATAACTGTCGATTTTTTTCACCCGCAGTTACTTACACAATACATTGTTGGATTGACGGTAATAAGAGAGTGTTCCACATCCTACCGTATCCTTGTCTGCAAGGATTTTGATGTTTTTAAGCTTATTAAGAGGTAGATTGCAAAGGAAATAGTAACTACGAAATTCGCCTGACTGAAACGATTATCGAGGCGTGGACCCATCTCAAACGCTTACACGATACCGTGCAGGCCTGTATTATTTGCATCATCATCGAACCAAGGCTCTGCGTGTCGCCTAAAAGACATTGATTTTTGCTTCGCAGCTATGTACATGCACAGTGCTACAAATAAATTCCCAAACATAAGCTATATCAAATTAAGTAGTAGCGCCATCTCTGTACTCAGACCGTCGTTTAAAAACTATAACATTTCACGTTCCAGTCATACCAATTTGGCCCCAATCGATTGAGAAGTAAAAAAGTTATGACAGTTTTCCCAACACAACTCTTTTGCTGATGTTGGAATACTTAGTGAATTTCACGCAAAACTTGATAAAAATGAGTCGGAGACATTCCAGTTGATGCAGCAAGTTTGCTACGATGTTTGTTTGAGTAAAGCGAATGTTTTTTATGACATAATTTTTTTTGGAGGGCACAGAGAGGTTAGTAGATGATAATAGTGAAGGAAGGCCAGTCTCAACGCGAATACAAGCAACGATCGAAAAAGTGCATATACTTGTATATAATTTAATTTTTTCCCAAGTAATTACATTTCTTACATTCATGACTGTTGATTATTATTTACCCAAAATTGTAAAAGGAGAACCAATGATCAATTGTTAATGAAGCTTAAACATTGGTAACTTCAAGAAATTCAGACGCGCCTAATAATGTGGCCAGGGACTGTATATAAAAATAAAATTTGAACAAATCTTGTACCTGAAAATTTAATAAAAAAACGTTTTAATATTTTTCAAGTTTTCTCCATTATTACAAATTAATAATATTAATAATATTATATACATATTTTCATGATTTCAAATTACAAAAATAATTTTTTATTTGCAATTAACATATTGCTAGAATTTATTTAATCTCAAAAAAACCACAATAATTTATTATTTCATTATTTATTATTATTAAAAATAACATTATTCCACTCTTTTACAATCACAAACACTAAATGTAATGAATTGTCGCGTTTGTTTACCGCCAAACGACAAACGTCAAAATTCATTCCGCCGACAAAATTCGATTTTATGATCACATCCCTGCTGCACAGAGCTACCAACAACAACAATGTTGGGGTTGTTACGAAAATAATGGAAATGAAATGTTACGAGGAGTGCGTTTGGTTGAGATCACTCGTCCCCGTTGGATAAGGCAAATAATTCAAAAGTCCAGATTATTTATTTCATTTCCAACCGGATTTATTCTTCAATCATAGCAAAATTGTTTCACCTTGGAATTAACTAATTTCTTCGATTTTAATTTGATAATTTCAAGTTAAGTTCAGTTAGAAATTCACATTTACAGTCTGTTAGGTAAGATCGTATACGGCATAACTTGCAGGTGGTGAGTATTTCCGTTCTTAATTTTTCTTAATTAGTGAGAGGAAACTCCTCCTTATTGCACTAAAATAAGGAAATTTTAGTTCCGTTGAAACTTTTGTGACAGAAAGATATAAATGGAAATGAGTTCCGCATACGCCAAACGCTTTGAAACAGTGTTCCGTTGCATTCATCTGCAAGGACCAAAAATGTCATATGCAGCGGCAGCAAACTACATTAAAAGTCAAAAGCTTTTATCCAGTAATGCGTGCAACGTTTTAAAGAGTGTAAAAATGTCAAAGGCTTTCCAGAATGTGGCCTTAAAGGGAAAGTAACCAAAAGAGACTTGAAAATGATCTTGACCATATTTTCGAAGGATTCTACCTTATCCTTGCGTCAGGGACAGTCAAAGTTGCGGCTGCAAGGAGTAAATATGTTGTACGTAAAGTTCCGTGGGCACTTGCGTGCAAACAATTTGATATGGCTCAGGTCTTTAAAGAAACCACTTTTGTCGGAAAAGCACATCGCAAAACGACTTGGGCGGGCAACGGAACACATTGATCGCGATTGACGCAACTTGATATTCTCCGAAGAATCTTCTGTTTGGGGTTTTGGGATTACACTAAAGGCTTGGTGTTACTACCCAACCCAGTTCGTCCTACGCACCGTTAAACATCCTGTAAAAGTTCATCTTTGGGACTGCTTCTCAAAGAAAAGTTTTGGCGCGTTAAATCTTTTTACTGAGGTCCTGAATGCTCCCAGGATGGTGAAAATTTATTGAAAAGCCTTATTATTAACTGCCAAGTGTCAATTCATATGCAAAAACGAGGACCGTATCTTTCAGGAGGATAACGATCCTAAACATCGCAGCAAGGTCTGCACTGAATGGAAACGGGAAAATGAGATCGTTACACTGGATTGGCCTTTACAATCACCTGACGCCAATCCAGTTGAGAATGTTTGATCCTGCATGAAGTTTAGGATTACAGGAAAACTCGTCGTCACTTTGAAGCAGCTCATTCGACAAATTCGACGCATTTGGATAACGCTTTCTAGTAGATATGCTGAAAATTTAGTGTAAATTATGCATCGCAGATGTCGAGCGATTGTAGACGCTGGTGACGATTGAACCCACTACTAATATAATTGCACATTGCCTGGAAGCATGTTCACTCTATATATGCATTAAATTTGTTTTTTTAAATAAAATTAGTACCAATTTTACCGTATACGATCTTACTTAACAGACTGTATATTTTAAATTAATAATCTCGTTTGTAATTTCTTGTTTCAATTTGATAATTATAAGTTAAGTTCAATTTCAAAACTTCACTTTCTTATTTTAAGTTATATTTACCTTGGAATAATTTTTTTACTTCACTATTCCATCATAATAATCTCATTTGTAATTTACAGTTTCAATTCGGTAGTTTTAAGTTAAGTTTAATTTAAAATAATAATCTCATTTTTAATTTCTTGTTTCAATTGGATAATTCTAAGTGAAATTCGATTTAAAAATTCACACTTTTATTTTAAGTTAAATTGATCTTAGAATAATTTTTTGACTTCACTATTCTATCATAACAATCTCATTAGTAATTTATTGTTTCAATGTGGTAATTTTAATTAAGTTCAATTTTAAATTCGCATTTTTAATTTGAAATAGTAATCTGTTTGTAGTTTCTAGTTTCGATTTGATAATTTTAAGTTAAGTTCACTTTAAAATTTTTATTTTAAGTTAAATTCACTTTAGAATAATTTTTTCTTTAACCCAGCAGCAGGACCTCCTTCTTCAAAACTGACTGTCTGAGTCGACTGCCAACTCGGCCTCGGCACGACCTCCTGTTCCTGACTGCTGACTCGATCCAAAATCGCCCATTTATATTTGGGATTCTCTTTCCTAGGGCAGTGTCCCATACCGGTAATCACAATCCATGAAACATCAATTTTTCCATTTCATCTGCATTGTCTGCAATTGATCTTTCATGGATTTTTCGCGTGTATCACTGGGAACAATAAATGATAACTGGATTTCCAGAGAATCAATAGAAATTTTTAACAACGCACGAAAGACCAATTCCTTGGATTTCATTGATTGATCTCTCGTGCGTTTAGGGGGCGTTCTCGTCCCTCGTGATTGATCTCCCGTACCGCCACGCACAGATGATACAGAGTGGCCATGCCGGGCTTTAATTTTTATATTTTTGTTTTTTATGTCATATTTTTTTAATTTTTGTGTATGAAAACTTTATTTTCATAACAGGGTTCAAAATTCGTTTGAGCTTAAGGCAACCTACCATTATTCCATCTTTTCAATGATCGGTAAAATAGTCCAGCATGCCTACTCATCAACACTACTACACTCGCAATTCTGTGAAACGCAACTAACTTCTCCGCTCATAGGGAAGCAAAACTACTAATGCAAGAGGGGTAGCTGCCCCATGAAACAAAGGGCAATCAATAGGAAAATCAATAGGAAACAAGAAGACTGTTCAATAGAGCAAAGAACAGCACGGCGTACTACAAGATCCAACGAGAATCCAAAAGGAACTCATGGAAAAGCATGTATGAAGGGATTGAAACCCTACCGAGTACTGTAATCCAGAGGATCCTAGAAAGAGAATATTCTTGAAGCCTAGAATTGCTGCAAAAAGAAGATTAAGAGTACATTGAGGACCAGGAAGATACTCTATAGCTGCGCCTGAGAAGTTACTTTCTCGGTTGCAGCGAACCATCTACTAACGAAGGAAACTGGAACTATACGAGTTAAAAAGGTATCACAAGAGCAATCAAGCGCTCCAAGAAAATCTTCACAATGTACAAGTTAAGGTAGGCTATGAACAGGTTCCAACAATGCGAGGGAAGTACGGAATTATTACGATTGAAAAATATCTGTCTCATATAGAACACCAAGCCCTCTACACAAAAGTCACTATGCCTACCAAAAAGCCATATCGACAATTGACGCCCTGAGTGATCTCACGAGCAGAATAGAAAATGTCCTGGAATATAAGGACATTGCACCTTGTGCGTTTTTGGACATTCAAGGGGCATTCGATAACACCTCTTTTGAGGCAATTGATAGGGCGTCAAAACAGGAAGATATAGATCCCACAAATGTTAGGTGGATAAAATCCATGCTTCACATGAATCTTAAACCCATGCTTACAACGCGGAAATTGGTCCATGAATGCCTAAAAAACCTGGCTAGAGGGAACAAGGTATGACTTATCTAGTCATCCCAGGCAATGAAAAAGCCATTAAGATGGCTTAAATAGATTCGAAGAAACCACCGATAGCTCCAGAACCTTTCTGCGGATACTCGAAAAGGATTATGAAAGTAGAAAGTTGGCTACCTTATTTAATAAAAACCTGTAACCCTCTGACCGATCCCGTAAGAAGGAGGAGTCAGACGAGTCCAGCTGTAAAATGCACGGGCAACGGCCTGGGGTCGATGACCAGTCGACCTGGACCATCGAAAATGGATTGACGCGTACGAGATTGAAATTGGAGACTTTGTTTACATATTTTGGATTTGGATTTTGATTTTTGGAGTTTGATCGAGTAGTAAATTTTGAAGCTTATTTGTAATTTGTAAATAAAGTGATTAAAATGGAAAGTACAAACGGTGAAAATGGACTCGTTTCATTTGACGAGGTCCTGTCTCAGAGACCTTGTAACACTGGTGTCAGGTGCGAAACCGCACCCCCGTGCCTTCCAAACCTGGAAAACCAGATGACGTGCTTAATCACGCAAGTGAAGCGTATGCAAGGACAGATGGACAACTTTTCCAAGAGCATCGACCAACAAAACCACTACCTCTCCATTATCAAGAAGGAAGTCGATGTTTTGAAACTTCAAAACACAGCTCGAACGATCGCTAATGACCTCACGAGACCTCAACATGCGACATTTAGTCCAATATTTCCGCCAAAAAAGGCGAAAGGCCCAGTCAAGATCCGCGCCGTAGATTGTCCGTGAAAACTTGGGGATAAAATTATAAGAAGTGTTTCTTACTAGTATGTACATAAATCAATGTCTCTTATACAGTAGTTATATAGAGAAATACAGTGACAGAACAGATAAATCAAAAGTTTATTTTTCGCACCTATTTTCATTTCCTCTTTAATACTGCCCGGGCTCTGTCATTTACTCGACACTTAAGATTTTTTTAATTCGGTTTGATGTGAGCTGTCTTTGGTTTGCGTTTTATTCAATTCGGCCCATATATGCGACTCATATGAGCAGATGCTTTTAATTTTTTTTTTCACTTTTCAATATAATACCGGTTATTAGTTATACTTCAGCGATTCTTTGTATTGTCTTACTTTAAATCCTGATAGCTTTTTTCAAACTCCTTACAATGACATCCGAACGAACGTTCTACATGATCGCGTTCTCACGCTACTCTGATTTATAATTTTACGCAACGCTTATTAACAACAATCATGCGTAAGTGAACTAACCCGATGACGTCACGCGCAAAACCAATGCTACACGATAAATACTTACAGAAATTCTCTATCCATTGTGACCTCAACAGTTGTTATCGCATTATTAGCCTCGTAGCTATTGGCGATTGAAATCTGACGGTATATTGTACCGCAAGAAAGTTTGACTGGCTATCAGTGTACTTAACAAGCGACAAGACATTTTAACGGCAAAAAAATTACAGCATAATATTGGTACTAATATTTACATTAATTATCAAACTATTAATTACAATGGTTATGGAGAGTAGTACGGTTACAGAATGGATAAGTCACACGTTTATTTTCTTCTGCCGTTTTTTTACTTCTTCTTCCATGCCGCCGTAGCTTTCACACTTGCTAAGCACTGAACATTTTTGATTTTTAACATTCGGTTTGATGCGGGTTTTCTCCCATTTGAGTTTTTTACAATTCGGTGCGTATCTACGCCTCATGTGAGACGATATCTTCAATATTTTTTCGATTTTCAAATTCATACCGATATTTGCTTATATTTCGGTGAGTAATTTTATTGCTTCGCCTTAGGTACTGGTAGCTTTTTTTATACTTTTTACAATGATACCCCAATCAACGTCCTAGCTTAACGTGTTCTCACGCTACGCTTATAAATATCTTCACGCGACGCTAAAAACAAAAATCACGCGTAGGCGCTTACACTAGCACGATGACGTTCTGGCAAAACAAGCGACGGACAATAAATACGTACAAATATGCTCCATCTACTGTGACATGAACCGTTTTTATCGCATTATTAGTCTCGTAGTTATTAGCGATTGAAAAATGACGGTGTTTTGTAACACAAGAATGCAAGACTGGCTACCAATGTACAAACTCAACGAGAAAAAAGACATTTTCACGTCAAAAACCAGTTCAACCAGGAAGGAGCCATTCATGGCGAGCATAACTTTAACACTACAGGAGTATCATTAAATCCAGAACATTCCAGCGCCTACAAGACTTTTTCAAGTGCCCCTTATAGAATACGACGGTTCATTTCCTTAGGAGGACTACGAGCTCCACATGCAAAACGCCGTAGGTGCAAATTGGTGGACCGAGGAAGAGCAACAGGTCCAGCTGCTAAGCAAAATGCGATAAGATGCATTGCACTTTGTGAGACAGTGTCATTTATCACAACGGTACAATCTGCGAGGCATCCGACAATTACTGGGGACACGCTTCGGGGAAAGCGTAAATGCGTCATTCTAAGGGAACCTATTAATCAGAAGGAAGGTACGCAACGGTGAGTCCTTCAAACAATTCGCAAGTGACGTAGAAAGATTATCTAGAGCGTCATATCCTCACTGGCCATCACACGTTGTGGAAGAGGTCGCGCGTAAGCGTTTCGTCAACGGCATCAGCGAGGTAGATGTTCAAGTCACGGTCAGGGACCGTAATCCGCAAACGTTGGCTGTCGCCTGTAGGGTAGTAGAGGATTTACAGGAAAACAGAAGAAAAGCACGATACGCGACCAGGGTAATGCGTCCTGCAACTGCAAGACCAACCACTGTCAGAGATGCGGCCTCCAATGGAGTCAACGCATTATGCACCAACCAAAGATACGGAACCCCTGGTTCGTCAATCTGCGGCCCATGATCCGAGGATAGAACAAAGCCAACAATTCAAAGCTGATAGTACAGCAGCTGAGAGTCCAACAACGCAAAGATTTCGGGAAACGACAAAGGGCTAGCTAAAAGAAGTGTGAGCTAGCGTCCAAAAAGAACAAGACTTCAACTATCACCGGCACCGTAAAATGGTATTGCTATAATGTCCAAGGAGAAAACCGCTTTCAGCGGTGGTAACGGATGGAGGGAGTTCAACGTGATGCCGTTGGGATTGTGCAACGCACCAGCGACATTCAAACGTTTGATGGAAGAAGTTCTGACAGGAGTGCCGTACAAAGTATGCCTTGTGTATGTCTTATCGTTTATGCACGTAGTTTTTCTGATTTGGTACAGAACCTGGCGACGATATTCGAAAAACTTCAAAAAGCTTGACTAAAATTGTCACCGAAAAAGTGCGAACTATCCCAGCAGACGGTAAAGTATGTGATGATAAAATTTTGACAGTAACTGTCCACTTTTGTCTACTTCTTCTTTACACTTTAACTGACTCGCCGAAAATCGCTGAATCAGGAAAAATGCGTTTATGAAAAATTGAATTTGATTTTAATTCTTTGTCAACACTTTCCACTTAAAATAGCGAAATATGGCGACTCAGGTAGAATGCGTCAAAGCATTGACCGAAAGCCAGGTCAAGAGAGGTAGGTCAAGATTTCAAATGCATTCACGAAAGAAAAGGCAGGTCATGATTGCGATCATGCCTACCACAACAAACTTAAGTGAATAAAATTATGAGTAGGGAAAATTAGTTAGTAAGCTAGGTTTAAGTATGAAGTAAGGTTTAAGAATTGTAAAAAGGACAGTCTTAAATATACAACTGTTAGAGAACAACGTTGTCTTAGACTCACGGAGTGGATCGGCCCTAGGGCAATGCACCCCGTACGTCGTGATCTGGGCACGAGGCCGGTCAGGCAACATACGAGTATCAGAAGACTAAGATAAGAAGCTTTTAAAAGTAAAAGAAATTCTACATTTCGCCCGTCAAAATGTAGAATTTCATAACACCTAGGACACGTTATCACACTAGAGGGAAAATACAGTCAAATCCAGACATGGTGTCGGCAGATGCAGAGTGGTCCACACCGCAACACAATGTCGTTATTTATTGGGCTGTGCGGATACTATCGACGATTCATTGCTGACTTTGCCAAGGTGACTAAACCACTGCACGAACTCAGCCAGGCGGGGAAGAAATTCGAATGGTCGCCGGATTGTCAATCATCCTTCACGGAACTTATGACTCGGTTGATCACGTCACCGATCCTCTGCCAACCTGATTTTCAACGGCGTTTTATACTGGATACTGACACGAGCAATTACGCCACGGGCGCTGTGCTAGCACAGAGTATTGACGTACATGAACGAGTCATCGAATACTACAGTAAAACCTTCAGCCGTCTAAAAGTGAACTACTGTGTGACTTGAAAGGAACTCTTGGCTATCATCAAAGCGGTTAAACACTTTGCGCCGTACCTAGTGGGAAGACGCTTCATTTTCAGGACCGACCACGCGGCGTTGGGACAGGTAGCTAGGTGGAGTTTGCAACAACTGCAGGAGTTTGATTTTGAAATCTGCCATCGACCAGGTACTAAGAACAGCAATGCAGACGTTTTATCACGTCGCCCTTGTCTGCCAGAATGCCGACCATGCACGAAACTGAAGGAGTGCCGAAAGGTAATTGTTCGAGCTTCCGAAATCCGGGCTGAGATGGAAGAGGCACAGAAGGAAGATTCTGTGCTTGGAACCCTACACCAATGAAAGACAAACAACACCCGACCTCCCAAAAAAACCATTAGGGACCCATCTCCGGAACTGAAGGCCTACTAGACCATGTGGTCTAACGTCTTCCTGTGCGAGGGAAAACTGTGCCGGGACCGGTCACAAGTCGCAGACAACAACCATCAGATCCTGGTCCTCAAAGGTGTGGAGAAGACACTGAAAAAGGTCCAGCAGTATTATTATTGGATAGGTTGCGCACAAGACGTTGAAAAATACTGCCGGAACTGCACAACCTGTCAGGCGAGACACGGTCCACGAAACCGAATACGGTCCGGATTGCAGATCTAGAATGTTGGAGCTCCATTTGAAAGAGTGACCATAGACATCCTGGGCCCGTTATCAAAAACAACCAAAGGTAACCAATACGTCTTGGTGGTGAAAGACTATTTTATGAAATGGCCGGAAGCTATACCGATACCAGACCAGAATGCAGAAACCGTCACCGAAGCTTGCGCCCAGCACGTGTTCACACTTTTCTTCGGTGCTCCTATGCAATTACACTCTGATCAGGGACGCAACTTCGAGTCAGCGGTTTTCCAGAGAGTAAAGAAGATCTTCGGTGACCGGCCAGTTTGCATGGATTCCTACGCAGACGCGCGCCTGGAAAAGCTACCAGAAATCCATGAGTACACTCGGATAATATTGAAGGACACCTTCCGTCGCACTAAAGATCGTTACGACTTAAAAGTCAACACGAAGAGCCTTGAACCTGGCACGCGAGTATGGCTTTACATGCCCAAGAGAGTTGTGGAAAAGTGCCCCAAACTTCAATGCAACTGCGAAGGACCGTACGATGTCCTGGAACGAATCAACGAGGTAGTCTACCGAATTAAGCGCGAGGGGAAACAGAACTAACCGTCCACCGCAATCGACTGGCGCCATACATCTGCGAAGAATGAGGGAAGTTCAGACGGAACAGAATGTTTACTAGCTCGGTGGGAACTTCGAGCTTCCTAGGAGGAGGCAGTGTTACTCAGTGACCCTCTGACCGATCCCGTACGAAGGTCGAGTCAGACGAGTCCAGCGGTAAAATGTACGGGCAACGGCCTGGGGTCGATGACCAGTCGACCTGGACCATCGAAAAAGGATTAACGCGTACGTAATTGAGTTTGGAGATTTTGTTTACATTTTTTGGATTTGGATTTCGATTTTCAGAGTTTGATCGAGTAGTAAATTTTGAAGCTTATTTGTAATTAGGAAATAAAGTGGTTAAAATGGAAAGTACAAATGGTGAAAATGGATTCGCTTCATTCGACGAGGTCCTGTCTCAGAGGCCTTGTAACAATATTGTTGATTCCATGTCGTTCTTCCTTACTGAAGTTTGTGTTGAAGTTGATTCAGACCAGAGATCGTGCTAGCGAAGTTGTTTGGCGATTAGTTCAGTAATTTAATCAGCTTTCTAACTTTCCGTGCTTTCCATTTGAGGGATCTTATTAGTGATTCCGTTTTATTGGCATCAAAATATTGAATAATTAGATTAGGTGAGTGATATAGTTCGCTTAGCTGATAAAAGGTTTTTTTTTTTAACAAAGTGCCCGGGTGCACAGCTCAGAGACACTGAGTTTTCACCATTGTATCCCTATCCTCCCGGTTTTTAATCAGAAGTGTACGCGATAAACGTTACATCTTGTAAATAACTTTTAACTAGGATACGCTCAATATCGATGTTTCGCTGTTTCCGAAACTATCGATATCCTATCGATAATGGCGAATATTTCTCTCATTCAAAATAGTCAATATTTAATATTAAGAAAACGTTTTTTATTCGGTCTTATTGAAATAAGTCCACTATTTACTTGAATACAAATTTCAATATTTGGAATTACTTGCATTTCACTTATTTTATAGTACCACACTTATGCCCGGTTTCACGATAAATGGATAGATAAATTTAACCCAAAATCTGTGGATAAACTCTAGATAACTTATTTTCGCGTTTCACGAAAGTCGAGATAGATAAACTTGGATAAACTATATAATAATCTATCCACGCGATTTTCTCGAGATAAATATTGTTACCCTGTGCTCCATCTGACTCGATCCCGTAAGGAGGAGGAGTCAGACGACCCAGCGGTAAAACAGAGGAACAACGACCTGGGGTCGTTGACCAGTCTGTTTTTTGGCGTAAGCAAGGAGCGAGATTATTTTGGAAGTTTGGATTTGTTGTTATTTTTTTGAAGTTTGAATTCGATTTGGAAGGAGCGCGATTATTTTGGAAGTTTGGATTTGTTATTATTTTTGAAGTTTGAAGTTAATAAAAGTTAAATAAATTATGGAACGGGAAAATGGATTAATCTCCTTCGACGAGGTACCGGCGTCGGGACCTAGTAACACTGGTGTCAGGTGTGGGGTCCGCAACTCCGTGCCTTCCAAAACTGGAGGAGCAGATGTCGGTCCTGTTGACTCAACTGGAAAGAATGCAGGGTCAAATGGAACATTTTTCAACCAGCATAGACCAGCAAAACCACTACCTCTCCATTATCAAGGAGGAGGTCGATGTTCTGAAGCTACAGAACACAACCAGAACGATCTCTAGCAACCTATCGAGACCTCACCATGCGGCATCCAGCCCAATAGTTCCGTCAATGAACCAGAACAATCAGGAGAGGATAAATAATAACTTACAACATGCCAACAGTCCAAGATCAGAAGCGTTTGCCATAAATCCCGAACAATTCGGAGCCGCATCCACATACATCCAAACGCCGGCAAGACTAGTTCCAGTGCCACTAATGGAATACGACGGTTCGTTCTCCTGGGAGGACTACGAACTTCACTGGCAAAACGTCGTAAGTGCAAACCAATGGACCGAGGAAGAACAACGGATCCAGCTTCTCAGCAAAATGCGAGGAGACGCACTGCACTTCATAAGACAGTGTCATCCATCACAGCGTTGCAGTCTCTGGGACATCCGACATTTGCTGTCGACTCGCTTCGGGGAGAGGGTCAATGTGTCCACCTACGAAAACTTGCTCATCAGAAGAACGCAACGGAGTGGGGAATCGCTGACACAATTCGCAATGGAAATAGAGAGACTGTCGAGAGCGGCCTATCCACACTGGCCATCACACGTCGTGGAAGAAGTGGCTCGTAAGCGGTTCGTCAGTGGCATCAGCGAGCTAGATGTTCAAGTCGCCGTCAGGGACCGTAATCCGCAAACTTTGGCGGACGCCTGTAGAGTAGCAGAGGAGTTACAGGAAAACAGAAGAGAAGCACGATACGCGACCAGGGTAATGCGTCCGGTAACTGCAAGACCAACCACAGTCATCGCTCGGCCTCAGGTGGAGTCAACGCATTTACCACCAACCAATGTTACGGAACCTGCCTCTGATCCGAGGATATTTCGTCAATCTCCTGCCCCTGACCCCAGGTTAGATTCGCGACCACAATTGAGTGCTGACAGTACGGCTGCTGAAAGTCAAAAGAACGCAAAGAGTTCGGGAAACGGAAAAGGGCTAGCTTAAAGAAGTCGAAGTTAGCGTCCAAAAACAACAAGACTTCAAAGTTCACCGGCACGGTAAAATGATACTCCGAAAGAAAAAGACGTGGTGTGATAACAAGAGGTGATAATGGGAAGGAGATTCGGGTGCTAAGGAGGGACATTAAGGAATGGAACAAGGAACAACGATTCGCATCTCTGCGGCAAGGGGAGGTAGTGGAGTTCTTCGTCGACGATGATGGTCATAGACCACGAGCTATCGAGGTGACGGGACCTAAAGGAGAAGAAGTATTGGGTATTCCACACGCCCTACTAAGACGCTACAAGCCCAAGTCGACACAACCCACTGGGCCCACGTCCAACCACAAAGACCCATTGCCGACACCCAGGGCCAAACAGACCGGAAGAAACCAGTCGAGGGACAACACCACTCAAACGAGTGGCCATACTACCCGTCCCCTGCTTCTACACGAGCCAATGGGAACTGTTACCGCCAGCCACGATGTCATTCACCCGGGGCCTTCACCAGTCATTGGCCAAGATGTCATTACTCCCGAGCCTTCACCTAGTTGTCAAACAAACTGCCAACCGTTACCTCGGAGGGGCTGAAGGTAACGGACTCAATAAAGCCCCTTAGTATCCGCATCTCAAAGTCAACGAACAACGACATTTCGGTACTGGGACAAATTAATAGGACAGACTGCCTGATGCTGCTGGACACCGGAGCTACCCATTCCATCATCCATCCGCGTGTTCTACTAGCGACAAACGTGAGATCCCACATGCATCCGAGCTTCGCACACATTCGCAGCGTTACTGGAGAAACAATACCTGTGGAGGGAAGAATCGAAGTTCAACTCACTATTCCACCTCTCCAAATAAACCATCAGGTATATGTCGCGACAATGGATCACTCCTGCATCCTTGGGGTCGACTTTCTGCAACAACACCATTGCAGCATCGATTTCAGCAAGGGCGTGTTAAAAATTCGGGATGTGGAAATTGAGTTCGTCCGAGAGAGTGGAAAACAAGTGTGCCACCTAGCATCCGTGAATACCGTAGAGGGGGCTCCTGAAGTAACGCGCATGGAAGAGATGATCGAAAGGAGTTGCAAGGAATTACAGCCGATGCAGAAAGCGGATCTTCAATCTTTGGTACAACATCATCAAAACGCGTTCTCTGTTTCTTCGTCCGACCTAGGGAGGACGTCAGTTAGCAAGCACGTAATAGAGACTGATACATCACAACCCATAAAACAACCATTTCGCCGTCTGCCGTATGCCCGGAGAGAGGAAGCCCGAACCCTCATAGAAGAGATGTACCAGCACAAAGTTATAAGGCCATCGAACAGTCCCTGGTGCTCCCCAGTAGTCCTCGTTAAGAAAAAGGATGGCAGCACTCGTTTCTGTGTAGACTATCGGCGGTTGAACGAGATCACCCGTAAAGATTCGTACCCTTTACCACGAATGGAGTTGATCCTCGAGGCTTTGGTAGGATCACGTTGGTTTGCCACCCTTGACCTACAGTCCGGTTACTGGCAAGTGGAGCTCGACGAGAGGTCTAAGGAGAAAACAGCCTTCAGTTGCGGAGATGGACTGTGGGAGTTCAACGTCATGCCGTTCGGATTATGCAACGCGCCGGCCACTTTTCAGCGGCTGATGGAGGAAGTACTCAGAGGAGTGCCTTATCAGGTGTGCCTAGTGTACCTCGACGATGTGATCGTCCACGCCCCCACCTTTCCGGAGTTAATGACGAACCTCGCGACAATCTTTGGAAGGCTAGAGAAAGCTGGACTAAAACTGTCGCCGAAAAAGTGCGAGTTATGCCGGCAAACGGTGAAGTATTTAGGACATGTGATCACACCAGCAGGAGTTCATCCGGACCCAGACAAAGTATCGGCCGTTGCAGAATGGCCCACCCCAAGCAATGGTACCGAAGTTCAATCGTTCGTTGGTTTATGCGGTTATTACAGACGATTTATAGCCGATTTCGCGAAGGTGGCTAAGCCATTACATGAACTTAGTAAAGCAGGAACGAAGTTCGTGTGGTCATCGGATCGCCAAGCAGCTTTCTTGGAACTCAAAAATCGGCTGACTACAGCTCCGATCCTTTGCCAACCCGATTTCGAATTACCATTCGTACTGGACACCGATGCAAGCAGCTATGCCATGGGTGCGGTGTTGGCGCAGAGTGTCGACGGTCAGGAACGGGTCGTCGAATATTATAGCAAAACTTTCAGTCGCGCAGAAATTAACTATTGCGTAACGAGGAAAGAGCTCCTGGCGGTCATCAAAGCAGTCAAACGCTTCGCCCCGTACTTGCTTGGAAGACGTTTTCTCCTTAGGACCGATCACGCGTCGCTACGGTGGCTTATGAATTTTAAGGAACCAGAAGGACAAGTTGCCAGATGGATCCAGCGACTCCAGGAGTTTGACTTCGAAATCTGCCACCGACCAGGCGCTAAACATCTGAACGCGGACGCGCTATCACGTCGCCCATGTACCTCAGATTGTCGACCATGCATGAGATTGGAGGAGCGCCAGAAAATACACGTGCGGTTCACAGGAATCAGGGACGAAATGGTTGAATTACAGAAAACGGATTCGGTGCTAGGACTCCTATATCAATGGAAAGCCAGCAACGCCAAACCTGCCAAAGAAGACATCAGGGACCAATCACCAGACCTTAAGGCATACTGGACCATGTGGTCTAGCCTGTTCGTGTACGATGGGAAATTGTGCCGACACTTAACACAAGTACCGGACGATGGCCACCAGATTCTGGTCCCGAAAAGCCTGGTAAAAACAATACTCCAACTAGCTCACGATAGTCCCGTTGGTGGGCACTTCGGTACGGACAAGACACTAAAAAAGGTCCAACAGAACTACTACTGGATTGGTTGCGCGAAGGACGTCGACAAATTCTGCCGTAACTGTACCACATGCCAAGCGAGACACGGACCTCGAACACGGCAAAGATCTAGATTGCAGACCTACAACGTCGGAGCGCCGTTTGAAAGGATAGCCGTAGACATACTGGGACCGCTCCCGAAAACAGCGAAAGGAAACCAATACATCCTCGTGATAATGGACTATTTCACGAAGTGGCCCGAGGCTATACCAGTACCTGACCAAACCGCGGAAACGGTAGCAGAGGCATGTGTCCAGCACGTATTTACTCGCTTCGGAGCCCCCATGCAACTACACTCCGATCAGGGACGTAACTTCGAGGCAGCGGTTTTCCAGAAGGTTATGCAAATCTTCGGCATAGACAAGACCCGTACAACGGCTCTGCACCCGCAATCAGACGGAATGGTGGAACGATTCAACCGGACCATCTTGGATTATCTAGCGAAGTTCGTGGACAGCAAGCAAGGGAATTGGGACCTGTACGTGCCCCTTCTTCTGATGGCTTACCGTAGTGCGGTACATGAGACAACAAAACGTACCCCCGCGCTGTTGTTGTTTGGTAGGGAACTACGGTTACCAGCGGCTCTCTACTGCGGCGTACCAGAAGACCGACCGGTTTCCACAGAATCCTACGCCGACGCGTTGCAAGAAAGACTACCCGAAATCCACGAATACACACGACTGACCTTAAAGGATGCCTCTCGACGCGCAAAGGACCGATACGATTTGAAAGTCAACACCAAGGGCTTGGAACCGGATACTCGCGTATGGCTATACGCACCCAAGAGAGCTGTCGGAAAGTGCCCCAAACTCCAGTGTAACTGGGAAGGACCGTACGTCATCCTGGAACGAATCAACGAGGTCGTCTACCGGATTAAGCGTGAGGGGAAACAGAAACAACTTACCGTCCACCGCGATCGACTGGCGCCATACACCTGCGAAGAATAAGCAAAGTACAGACTGTTCGGAACGTTGACTAGCTCGGTCGGAACTTCGAGCTTCCAAGGAGGAGGCAGTGTTACCCTGTGCTCCATCTGACTCGATCCCGTAAGGAGGAGGAGTCAGACGACCCAGCGGTAAAACAGAGGAACAACGACCTGGGGTCGTTGACCAGTCTGTTTTTTGGCGTAAGCAAGGAGCGAGATTATTTTGGAAGTTTGGATTTGTTGTTATTTTTTTGAAGTTTGAATTCGATTTGGAAGGAGCGCGATTATTTTGGAAGTTTGGATTTGTTATTATTTTTGAAGTTTGAAGTTAATAAAAGTTAAATAAATTATGGAACGGGAAAATGGATTAATCTCCTTCGACGAGGTACCGGCGTCGGGACCTAGTAACAATATTTATCTATTGGGTAAGGTGACAGTTCAAAGTAATTTGGATTAATAGTATTATATCTTTGAAATTGTGTTAATTTTTGTATATATGTAAGAGTTAATTTCATTATAATAAATTAATTTTATATTTAAAAATGAGTAAAAAAACCTTTGATTAGATAATATGTCAACTGTCAATCGCTAACCCGTGGATAACTCGTAATGCTTCGTGAAACGCTCCAGAAATGTATTCGCTGGATAAATATTATCCATTGATAGATATCAATTGGATAACTTGTTCTTCGTGAAACCGGGCATTATTTATATAAAATCTAAAGTAAAAACGAAGAAAACGTACTTTATTTGTTTTGAATTTAGCTCCTTTATATGTAGAAATAACGGAAAGGTCCCACTTCACAGTACTAGCACTTTTCAAAACAAACTATTAACGGCTTGAAAGATCCAATACGACTAATGGCCGGTTTTACAAACGATGGTTATATAAATTTAACCCAAAATCCGTTAACAAACTCTGAATAACTCATTTTTGCGTTCTACGAAAGTCAAGATAGATAAACTGTGGAATAAACTATCGAATAATTTATCCACGCGATTTTTTTGGGATAAATATTTATCGATTGGATGGAGTGACAATTCTAAATAATTTGGAATTATGGTATTATGTCTTTGAAATAGTGTTTATTTTTGTAAATTAGTATTCATTTATATAAAATAAATTAATTTTATATTTTAAAATGAGTAAAAAACCCTGTAATTAGATTATATTCCAACTGTCAATTGTTAACCCGTGAATAACTCATATTGCTTCGTGAAACGCTCGAAAAATTTATTCGCTGGATATATGTTATCCATGGATAGATATTTATTGGATAACTTATTCTTCGTGAAACCGGGCATAACTAAACTATTTCTACTTCATACTAATATATATTTTTTCTATTTCCAATAATGTTCGACACCCTAAACCTTATCAGTTGCATTAATTTCAAATTACTTTCACATTAGTGCAACATCGTAGTTCTTTTTTTAAGTTCCTTGTCATTTCACAATTTTTGACTTCTTTCTTATCAGACTATTAACGGCGCACATTTTGAGTTTATGGTTGTCATGCGTATTCTTCAGTGAAGGGTGGCCACTGTAACACTATTCGATACAATCGATAGTTTTCACATATAATCGATGTTTTGGATAGTCTTAGAGGAAGTTTTTGATACTCTTGGATGTTTAGCGAACCCTACTTTTAACCCTTATACTGCAACCATGGGTCTATCAGGCCCAAGCAAATTTAGTTTCGCTAATAACTATATGACCTCAATTTTGGTTTTTTGTCTAATTTCGTCTAATTTTTGTCAACCTTTCTTGTTCGAAAAATTCACACAAGTTTTTATCCACTTTCAAAACTGATAAGGCGTACTTTCCGCTGCTGATTTCTGATAAGTGTCTCCCAGACCCACGGTTGCAGTACGTGTTACGAAAATTGTTTGAGTTTCCAGTTTTTGTAGTTTGTAAGAATATAAATATGTTTATACTGGGTGTCTTTTATGTGGTATAATATATTTTAGGGGGTGATTTCTTGAGCCAATACAAACAAAAATTTTTATGGTTTGGGGGGAGGGGGAGCTCTCAATTGCTACTGAGCTACATGCGATCAAAGATTTGTTTTTCATGTGGGTAGCCTACAGTGGTTTTTGGCGTTTATTTACAAATCAACAAATTGTATCTTAATATTTAGGGCGACGTATTGTAAATAAAGTCACACAGATAATTATTTGATCCACAAATATAATATTTGATAGTTTTGTTTCAAATAACATTGAGTGGAATAATAGTGATACGGTTATATTTTTAAATTTAATATACATATACTAAAAGCTTTTCACAAAAAGACTTTCTATGCCGGCAAAAGCGTATCGCACGGAAAGCAACATTTTATTGCCATGTATCACAATGATTGAACACTATAGTAGCGTTCTTTTGGGACTAGCAATCGAGCGCAAATTTGAAGTTGGAAAAAAGACATCTTTTATTTGCATTTGATAGCTCAACAATTTTACGAAGTTCACTTGACATTTGCGTGAATTTCTTTACAATAATTTTTACGGTTCCTGGTTTGGAAGGTGAATTATAATTGACCAGCTTAATACTATTGAAGAGGACGAAAACGAAGAATTATTAAAATCTTTAAATTTTTAATTAATTATAGATTATAATTTATTTTTCATTCATATTATAAAGTTTATATTGTAAACATTAATTTTCATATGGCATTCCTACTTCCAATTGTGAACTCTTCTTATAATCGACTTTATTCTAACTAAAACAAAGACCGAAGCGACGTGCTGATCAGAAAGCGTCACCTAATGTTCGCCAAGGAATAGTCACATGCCAGAGATGGATGGACTCCAGTGAGTGCTACACTGTTACATTACACTTTCATACCAAACGAATACAACTGTTGCAAAATGCCTACAGCTCGTCCATCCTGACTTACATTGTCCTCAATGTCCACAGCAATCCTCACATTAATAACAGTCTTCAGAAGATTCATCGTTATCTCCAGCTTCGAGACGTCATGTGGCATAAGCAGTAGTTTGTCGCGTTGCTTCACTATGCGGCTCAACTGGGCATTTATTTCGCTATCTTCGGTGGTGGTGATTACAACAGGTATATTGACGGAAGCATCATTGACAGCAGTGGACGTATTGGTAACAGCAGGCACTCCTAGGATAGCAAGTATATTGACAACCATGTACGTATTGGTAACAGCAGCCACTCCTGTGACAGCAGGTTCACTTAGCACTCTACCTTCACATCATCGGGTTAAGCACTGGCCTAAAGTGTTGACGGATGTTCGGTTGCGGCATCATGTAGCCCGTGAACATCATATAATGCCTTTATTTCCAGCAATGTGGCGTTCCCAGCCATGTTCATATTATTCTCCGGAAGGGCCGGAAACATGCCGTTTTTAGTTACACGACTCATTAATTCAGCACCGGGGAACATGAAACAGATTTCAGAAGGCAAAGTCAATTATTTCAAGATGGCAGCAAGCACGCAGAGGCAGATTCCGGAAAGCACACTAAATTTTTTAAAGATGGCAGCAAGCACAATTGGTGATCTTCAAATTCGAAAACTTCTTAGTAGCACAGTGGATGAATCTCTCTCGTTACTGAACTTTCAGCGCATCAGGTTGATTTAAAAAGTGGCAAATCCAAACGGTAAAAAAGGCAGGTTGAGCGTATCCCAAAATGATTGCGATGGCACGTTGAGCGAATTTCACTATTACTGAAACTTCCTCACGGGGCAGCAGATCCAGGACGGTAGCGTAGTCACGATTGGTTGAATCCCATTTCTGAATTGCCATATGAATTGTAGACATTAATTTTCATATGGCATTCCTACTTCCAATTGTGATCTCTTCTTATAATCGACTTTATTCTCATATATTGTACCAAATTTGACAGCAAAACAATTAACGTATTACTCGAACAGCAGCTAGTTTGAAACTAAAACAAAGACCGAAGCGACGTGCTGATCAGAAAGCGTCACCTAATGATCGCCAAGGAATAGTCACATGCCAGAGATGGATGGACTCCAGTAATAGCTACACTGTTACATTACACTTTCATATCAAACGAATACAACTGTTTCAAAATGCCTACAATTTAAAACCTTAAGATTGTTAAATAATACAAAATTTATATATTTTCATTAATCTATATTAAAGTTTATAATAAAGCAATCATTTGTTTTTTCTTCTTTTTTTTTTTTATTAACAAAGTGCCAGAGTGCACAGCTCAGGAGCACTGAGTTTCCACCATTGTATCCCTTTGCTTAGGCTTTTACTCAGAGGTGTACACGATCCCCAGTGCCTTGCAGAACGCAAGCAGGTTGTCCACGTGCACCTCTTTGAATAGCTCTGAATCGAGGATCCCTCTGCCCAACCATTCTTGACGATAGTTCATCAGGATCGGACATTCGCAGAGGAAGTGTCTAGGTGTTTCTTCCTCCTCACAACACCATCTGCACGGGTTGTCATGGCCCTGTGTCTAATGGGTATATTATGTGTATAACATCGTAGGCCACAGTGCCCTGTTAAAGTTCCCAGGAGTTCACGTGCTCTGCGCCTATCACGTTTAGTGATCGCTCTCGCCTAGCCGGTAAAATAGTTTCCCACCAGCTCTTTCGACCACCTGTATCCAGAGGATTTCTCCCAAGTCTCCCACCTTTCGCTATCGATGGTTTGTAAAATAGTGTTGCAACCTTCCTGGTATGGGACTCACACCTCCATTTTCGGTTGTTCATCCGACTCCGCTCCCCTTTTCGCGAGTTTGTCCACTCTTTCATTGCTCTTCTAGCCTGAGTGACTGGGTATCCAGGTAATGATGACTTTGTTCTTTCTGGCTAGTTCATTTAGAGTTTCTTTTGCCTCCTTAACTAGATTGGACTGGATGCTGGGGTTTTTCAGCGCCTTTATACAGGCCTGACTGTCGGTACAGATGCGTATGCTTCTTCCCCCAACATCGCGTCGTACCAGTACGCCAGCACATTTTATCACCGCAGCAATCTCTGCTTGGAGAACAGTGTTGTATCTCCTCAAACTAAACGAGCCATCGTCCACTCGCCTAGGTCCAGCTATTCCAAAACCTGTGCCCAGGTCATTCTTGCAGCCATCTGTAAACCAGATGTCGCCATGCCCGAGGCCTTGTTTGCTCGCCCAGTCCTCTCTGTTCAGTATGATTTCAGTATGATTTTTCGACTTAATTTTGGTAAAACCAAACACACTCGACATTCAATTCAAGTATTTACATAAACCTAATTAAATCAAGTAAAATGAGTTAATTCAAATTAAAATATTTCACTTCATTAGCTAAAAATGACCCTAACTAACAAGGTTAATCATTGAAAATTTTATGCAAATTAGATGCTGCTACTCGATAGAATATTTTTAATGAATTTTACACAAACTACATTAAACGATCATAAACTACAACAAATTAGGATGTTAATTATGATTATTATATTAATAATAATAATAATAATAATGAGTGTATATTTGATCTTTAACCGATTTACAAAACTAGAGTTAACTATTCTTAACTATACTTAACTATACGCGAGAGTCGAAAAAGTTTAACGCAACAAATTTTTCTTTTGCAAACATATAATACAAACCAATAATACATTTCTTCCTACTTTTCACCTACTGGCCAGAAGGGGGGTATTTAAAAAGTCATACTAAAACTATTTACACAAGACTTCATGTATTGCTGTTCAATAAATGAAGTCTCCTTTTATGCACCATGCAGAGCCGGTAATCTGTCCCTCACCCCTTTCCCTAAAACATCTTTCCACCTTATTCCCTTAGTTCCCGTAACCTTACAGACCTCGAAAACATGCCTTAGAGACTCTTTTTCCCTACCGCAAACTCTACACAATTGGTTTTCTTCCCACAGCCAATACTTGCACGCCCTAGACTCTTTTCCTAGTCTGAAGCCTGCCAGTATAGCCTCTCACCTTTTCTTTTATGTATACCTGTCCCTTCCTAAGTAAATAGGCTTCTCCTCTTCTAACTACAAAGATCCGATCTCTTCCGCGTATCTCGACTCCCTTATTTCCTCCTTCCTCTTCTGCCTTCCTAGATCCCTCCCCACCCTTTCTAACTCCCTCCAGGTCTCCCTACCTTCTCTTCTCCTACGCGCCCACTCTTCTTCTGACCACCCTCTTTCCCTGAGAAACTTGCTTCTGTCATGCACTAGTTCTGACCCTATCAGCTTTCCATCCAGGAGCCTGATATACTCCCTTCTTAAGTCCCATTCCTCCAAGTTCTTACCGCAAGTTTTTCCCTCTCTGTTTCCCCCAGCAGTATATGCGCTGGTGTGGACCTATCTAACTTGAGGCACCATCTAAGGTACCTCTCATGTACCCTTTCCACCCCCTGTCATTCTCTCCACCCCCAAATCTCCGAGGACAATGAACTTCCAATAAGAGCGTCAAAAAGCCTCATTTTCCCTTTCCAGTTTTCTCCTAACTTCCTTTCCCCCAAACTCCAAACTTTGCCCAGTAACCCCTTCGCCTTTTTCTCTAGGAATCGAATGTGTGCCTCATCCCGATTGTTCGTTTCCAGCATATACCCTAAGTAAGGTATTTTTTTCACTTTCTCTATTATTTCCCCTCTCCATTGGATGCTCATTTTCTTATATCTTCCCTTCCCTTTCCGGAACCTCATAACCTTAGACTTTTCCACGTTAACTTCCAACCCTTTCCCCTCCGCATACCTGCCAAATCCGTTTACAATTTCCTGCAGTCCCTTCCTTGTTGCTGACACCAAAGCTGCATCATCCGTGTATGATATTGACCATATCTTTTTTCTCCCTATAACTAGGCCAGCTTCTTGATGTCGCCCCATCTTTTGGTCTAGGTCGGCAAACGCTATATTGAATAGCAGAGGACTTAGAGGGCAGCCTTGCCTGACCCCTTTTTCAGACCAAAACTCTGACACCGTTCGCTCCCCGACCACCACTCTGTTTATCGTTTCTCGATAGATCTCCGCCACCACCTCCCTCAATCTTCTTCCTATCCCTAACTTATCCATCATCTCCAAAATCACCTTTCTACTGACATTATCAAATGCCGCTTTAAGATCCGCAAAATAGACGTATACCACCCCTTGTTCGTTCACCAACGATCTCTTCACCTTCTTTAGTTTTTTTTCGATGACTGCTTTCAGTAAATATACTGCGTCTATTGTGCTTCTTCCTTTTCTAAATTCCATTTGCGTCTCTCCCAACCTTCCCTCCACTTCCAGTATCCCTTCTATTCTTGCCCTCACAATTTCCGCAAAAAGCTTGTATCCTGAGTCCATGAGCGTAATCGGTCTGTAGTTTTCTGTCCTTCGTTTGCATCCCCTCTTGAATACCGGCTTCACTATTCCAATTCTCCATTCTTTCGGGAAATCTTTCTTCAAATAGATTCCATTTAGGATCCTCACTAATGCGTTCTCCAGATCTAGACCCCCATAAATCCACGCCTCATTTGGTATCCCGTCTGGCCCTGGTGGCTTTCTTTTCCTTAGCTTCCTTATCGCCCTTTGTACTTCTCCCAGCGTTATTGGGCTTTCTTCCTTCAACTCCTCCCCCTTCCCCTCCACCACCTCCAGGTCCACGTCCCAAACCTCTTGTTTGCCACCTAGTTGCCGCTCAAAATGTGCCTTCCACTCCGTATCTTTGATGGCTTCCTCAACCCCTTCCCTCCTTTTCCTGTTCTTATTTATTTCTTCCCAGAATGTTTTCCCGGTCCTATCCCTTATAATTCTTTCCATTCTTTTTTCGTCCTCCCCTTTCTTCTTCCTTTCCAGTAGTAACTAACTTTTGTGCGAAATAGACCTCCCTCCCCTCCCCAGATCTCACTAGTTTTCTGAGGCATCTCTGTAGACTCCTAAACATTCCTTATCCCACCAGGTCTTGTCCTTACTCTTCTTCCTCACCTCCACTCTCACCCATGCCCCTTTTATCCTTTCTGCCAATTCTCCCCAGCTACTTATCCCTTCCAGGTTTCCTAATCTAACCCTATATTCTCTGACTGAGTTCTCATCCCACTCTATTATCCATATCTTTTTTACTTCTCTTCCCTCCACTTTCTTCCAGTTCCTAAAACTAACCTTCATCGGAGAGTGATCAGAATCTATCTTATGAATTATATCTAATCTTTCAACAAACTCCATTCCCTTCTCGTTCGCGATAACGTTATCAATAACTGAGCTGCCCATCGGTCCTATAAATGTGAACTCTCCCTCTTCCTCCCCTGCTACCTCATTTATTATCTTCATGCCCATCTCTCCCAAAGTTTCTAGCATCTCCCGTCCTTCCTTATTAACGGTGCTATCCTTGGATTCCCTTACGCTTTCCTCTTCGTTCCATTCCCCTCCTTCCCTCCCTGTTCTTGCATTGAAATCCCCTACAATCGAACTCGGAACTTCCCCTACACCCATTAATTCCTCAATTGCTTCCCAGTACTCTCGCCTCTCTTCCCTCATATACGTTGTAACTATCCGCCATTTGCGGTCCCTAATGATCAGTGTTCCCCCTATGACTTCATTCCTTTCCCTATGATTGAACTCCTCTTCCCAACGTCCAACCCCTTTTTTCACCGCCATCACTAGCCCTCCCTTCCCTCTTCCCCTTATCCCTTCCCTAAGTGCTTCTTTTATAATATTTTCGTACTCCCTCAGCTCTGACTCTATCAGGTCCTTCCATTTACTTCCTTCCTCCGCCCAAGTTTCCATCAAACATACGATGTCGAACTCCCTAACATAATCATAGAAATTTCTCTCCTTCTTTCCCACCCCTGCACAGTTCCACACTAGCATCCTCCCCCCCTTGCCCACTATAAATTCCCGCCCACCCTCTTGTCGTGTTTGCTGTCCCCCTCTTTACTCCTCCTCGACACGATCTTCCCCCCTCCCTGTCTACTCCCATCACTCATCACTCTGATGCCACCTTTTTTAAAAACCCCATTTTCCTTTCATCCCACGTAAACTCTTCATCCCCAATCCTCACGCCTTCAACTTCCCTTTTCTGTTCAAGACCTTTTCTCTATCCCCTGTGCTTTTACACTCCACTATTATCTTGCTACTCATACCTCTTATGATTTGAATCTCCCCAATTTTTATTTCCAAACCTAGCTCTTCTTTAATCCAGTTCTCTAATTTGACTTCATCCCCCCTCCCTATTCCTTCATGCCCTGTGATCACAATGTTTTTCTTCCTTTCTCTTCTCCTTACTAACTCCAACTCCCACTCTAACCTATCCTCTCTCGTCTCCCTCTCTTTTTCCCTATCTTGGTTTTCTTTTACTTGTGCATAATTTTCTTCCTTCTTTCCCCCCTCCCCCGTATACCCCCCTTCTGTCATTTCCTTCAATCTTTTTAACTCCTGCATCGCCGGCCTCAGCTCATCCTTAACCTCTTCTACTTCTTCTCTTATCTTCCTATCCCCCTCTCTGGCCTCCTTCCTCGCCTCCTCTAGCGCCCTGCTTCGTTCTTTCCTCTCCTAGCCCTCTCTGTTCGGTATTAGCGTTTTAAAGCGCTGCCCAAACACCTGGATCCTGTTTATTCTCTCCTGTGGTTGGTTCATTGTCAGTATATTATGCCGGATATAATAGTCCACTACTCTCTCTAAGGTGTTTAGAATGAAAGATGTCAGACTTATAGGTATGAAATTCTTTACCGTGGTGTAACTTCTTCTCCCAGGTTTCGGTATGAATGAAACCCGTGTTCTTTTCAAACTACTTGGAACATGCCCTCTGGCGATGCAACCTCGGAAAATGCCCGTTATTGCATTTGTACACCTTCCAGCCTTCTGGGTTGCTCTTCTTCTTAGCCCGATTGAAAGCAATCCGAACTTTCTCCCTGAGCCCCTCCAGTGTCCTATTCCACCAGGGTGCATTGTAGGGTTTGGTTTCGAGTTTCAGTGAACGGTTATCTTCGTAAGCTCTGATCATGTCTGTTTGTAGCTGCTCAAGAGTCCAGTCTAGGCCATGTTCAGAGCAATACTTTCTCTTGAAGTGGGTCAAGCATTCCGCAAGATCACTCCTGTACGCTCCCCAATATGTGTCCTTGGCTATCCTCCTAGGTTCCATCCTCGGTTCCTTGAATTCTCCACCCTCTTATGTTATCTCTCATGCCCATAGTGACTAGGGTAAGATCTAGAACTTCCTTCTCCTAGCTGTAATGAAGGTGAGTTCGTTCCCCCTGTTCCCTATGTCCATTCGTGTACCTGTGATGTACGAGTACTCCAAGAACGCAGCGCCCCTCTCATGTATATCGGTACTGCCCCATGCCTCATGATGTGCATTGTCGTCGCAGCCCAATATCTGGTCCGTGTTGTTGCGTTTGCTGTATTCAATCACTCTCTACACCTCCGCAGTAGGTGCTTCCTCGTTCTGGGGTAGATAGGCAGATTAGATAATCATAGCTCTCTTGCGCCCTTCATTGTCCTCAACTTCCATCTTTATGGTTGTAAAGTCTCTAGAGCTTAGTTCCTGCAACAACAGTCCATTAATCCCCTTGACGTAGATACACGCCCGTGCATCTCCCTCACTGGATCCTACGAATAGTTGCCCGCTCACACCTCATTCCCTAAAACGCCTCTTGTGTAACCAAGGTTCTTGAAAAGCATCAGCGAGAGAGCCATTTTGAGAGCTCACCCGCGTTCTGCGTGTTCCCGCCAGCCTTCGCCTCAGCGTTGGCGCTACCCCGATCAAGCAGCTTACAAACCATTTGAACGACGCCCACTTTCAGTTTAGGCTCTTGAGTGTAGCGACCGATGGTTCATCTAGGCCAAGAATTAGACACCCTTCAGGTGTTTCATTCAAAACCGTTGGACCATTTGGTCGTATCCACCCCCTTGTTCTGCATGCGTACCTACTTCAAGAAGTCTGCAGCTTTCTCCACTCCCGTCGGAAGATGCACCACCACCTTCCTGGCCCTCATCTCCTCCGGTGGTACTACCCGAACTGCTTAGTCCCCTTGCCCAAGCTTCAGGTTCCCTGCCTTGCCTTCCAGCCATTTCCCGGACTCTTTATCCTCGCACATAAAGACAACGGTGCCTTTCCTGGGGAAGGATTCCAGAAATCGGGGAACAAAAGCCCCCTCCTCGATCGCAGTCACCTCGACCACGACGGCCTTTTTGATCGCCTTGCAAACCGCGGTCGGCATTTCCCCTCCCAAGTATTCCCCACAAGTGAGGAATACCCTCGGTGCGTTGGAAGCCACCGCCGCGTAGCTTGAATCCAATTTCGGTCTTTTCAGCATTTTGGCGTCCTGCTTGCTGACCGCTTGCTCTGGGCTTGCGGAAGAACTCCTCTTCCCGGCCAGACTTCCTTGAGCAGAGGTTGAGGGGGTGATGTCGGTTCAAGCCCTTCTCTCGTCCCTCTGCCTCTGCTTTCTGGCTTCGCCAAACTTGGAAAGTGGTTTGCCTTCTTCAATCACTTTTTGCTTAAGCAGTTTCCTCCTTTTTGCCCGCTCATGCCCCGGTGCGAGCCCGGTGCATTATCGGTTTGCATGGGTTCTAGCCCCGAATTGCTGACGTTAGAGGTCCCAGGGGTCGATTCGAAGCCCGACATTTTTGGTGCCTCCGTTGCTTGTGCCGAAGAGGTCCCAGGGGTCGGTTCAGAGCCCGAAATTTCTAGTACCTCTGTTGTTTTCGTGTTTGTTCGGTTAAAGACTCTTTCATGTTTGGTACGAGTAGTGCGGAAAAAAGGTTCACTCACCATTGGCCGCATCTAGCGAGTAAGGCTTGGTTACGACGGGATTTAGCCTGGTGTCCCGACGGAACCGTTAATGGCAGCACCCTCCGTGCCACGCATCTTTCAGCACGGTATCTCACACTTTAGATTGGGTGGACCACTTCTTAGTTCCATGACATTTGGCAGCTCTCGTGTAAGGTAGAGCTCGTTTATAGAGATCCCTACACTGGCGAGATCGCTCCCATAGGTAAGCTTCCACACCAACGACAAGGTCATGTAGTCCCTAGTGGAAGAATCATTTGTTGCATTGTACTTTTTGATTATTTCTTACAAGAAAAAAAGAGAAAACCATAAAAATATTTGAAATTAAATATATAGGATATAGGAAGGTTTTTTCAGATAGTATGCGGTTTTTCCGCAAAGTTGCGCTACTTTTGAGTTAACATTTGTGCTAACCCTGAGTTTTGTTTTTGACGTTGGATAAACGTAACGTGTTTCTGATTGTGCGGTATTTTAGAGCTAATATTATTGGTTTTTCGTGATACGTCCGGATAAAAAACGCTTTAAACTGTGTGATAATAGTGCTGTAGATAATGTGGTGCCATTTTTTGGCCAAAAAATAGCAAGTTATGACAATTTGAACGTTGAATATCAAGCCTTGTGTTATAAGATCTTGATATAGGAAGCCAATATGGCTAAGAACGCAAGGCAAAATAAAGAGAAGAGAAAGATGAATAATAGTGATGCAAATGATACTAAAAAACATGGAAAAAGGAGTAACAGTAGAAGCCCGTTATCCCGTGAAGATCCAGAGAAGAATTTGTGTTCGAGAATTTTCGGACGGAAACAGTGAAATGGAAGTAGAGAAGAACGAGATGCGCGAGAATGACAGCCGGCGTCAATCCTAATACAACTCCAAATGGAAACAATTCCAATGAAAAAAGTGGTGCGTTGGCAACAAGAAACTTTATTGAAAATTCAAAAACAGATGCAGAAAAAACCTTTTCAGTATGAAAAAACTGACAAAGGACCGTTTGTTTTGCAATTGAGAAGGCAAAATGGTGATAATACCGGTAAGCCCATTTTAGTTTTTGAAATAGCCAGGCTTTTGCACAAGGCTTTTATGAAATATGATGTGCTCAATCCTCTATCTAGAAGAGTTTGGGAAATTGTCTTCAACACTCGTGATGCTGCTAACAGAATGCTGTTAAGTAAAGTTTTGCAAGACTGGGACTACACTACATTCGTTCCCAACTGCATGATTTTTAGAAAAGGAATCATTAGAGGAATTCCTATCGATCTGAACCCGGAGTTGATCAGAACAGAACTGAATAATGATAACCCAGGATAAAACGTTACAGATGTTAGCCGTCTGAAGAGAAGGAAAGCTACAAATGGTATTATAGAATGGGTGAATACGAACTCAGTACAGATTACTATGAGTATCAAAACAATGCCACATACCATTTACATGTAGAAGACGAGAATGGGATTGAATCCTTTCATTCCAGCTATAAGGAAATGCTGCAAATGTGGCATGGTCGGACACACAATAAAATTTTGGAAAGAAGAGGAAAAGTGCTTCAGATGCGGTAACGATAAACATGGTGAAGAAACTCCTTGTTTATTGAAATGTATTGACTGTAAATGATCCCATGTTGCTTTGGATGTAAAATGTCCAAAAGTCCAGTAGCTTCACGATATAAATCGTATCGTTGCAGAGAAAAATGTCTCTTCTCCTGCAGCGAGAGGGATATATGACTAAAGACCACAAGGTTTCCGAGATATTAATTTCTCCCCAGTTCACACAGTGAACTTTCCAAAATTGACAAATAAACATAGTTCACCTGTACCTAATCATAGACGAGGTGCACCCTATAGCGATCTTGCTAACAGTCAAGTTAGGAACAAAAAGCAACTAATTTCCCGAACAAACCAATTCCCAAAGAACAGGGACTCCAACGCTTATTACCAGAGAGATATGCAGCTTTCTAAAAAGTTTCAAAGAGAAAGAGGTCGACAACTGTGATGATTTCCTTAAGCGATTGAAGGATTTTCTGGTGAAGATTCCAGACGTGGACAAGTCGATTTCTAGAGTTCTAACAACAGTCGGGCTGCATTATATGACAAGTAATGACGAATAAATTCAATTCTATTAAATTTTGTCAATGGAACTGCTGCAGTGTAAAGGGGAAATTACCAGAGTTGCAACACAGATGTACTAACTTTGAAGTGGTTTTGCTTTCGGAAACCTGGCTAATGAATGATGATATTATTTCGATAAAAGGTTTTGATGTCGTGCGGAAGGACCGGGAAGGACGTCCAGGTGAGAAAGTTGCCATTCTGGTCAGAAATAACCTTAAGTATAAACGGAAAAACGGCTTGTACTTGTATTAATAGTATTTGTGCTATTTGTGCTATTGAATTATTTATAAAGGAAGGAGTTTTTCTAATTGTATCTTGTTACAGACCACCAGAACGAGCTATTTCTAGGGACATGTGGGTGTGTTTTATAAATCAATCCCAGGTGAAATTTTTAGTTACAGGTGATTTCAATGCTCATCACCAATTATGCGGGAATGAAGCAAGCAACACAGAAGGTATTAAACTTTTTAAAGCCAATGGGACTGTTAAAAGCCTTTATTCGCGGCAGTATCGGTCTGAATCTGCTATCGATTTATCCTTCACTAATTGTAGTTTGGTGGCTTTGTTTGAATGGAAAGCTGGAAGAGATACATGGGGTAGTGATCACTTTCCAATATTCATTGATTTTGATAAGGAGGTAGATTAGAAAGTATGCAACCGCGTTCCAAAACGAGTATACAATAATTGTACCGATTGGGATATTGCTAATAATGAATTTAAGTTACGTTGCAATGAAATTGCTTCTGTTATTCATAATCCAGATATTGACATTCAGGTTACACATTAAACTTTTTTATCGATAGTAAAGCACTGTCTGAAGCAGAAGCAAAGTCTGGAATTAAAAAAGCTGAAAAACAATACTTTCACTCTTTCCTTAATAGCATGACGTTGTAAAATTGGTGATCTCCAGTTGATTTTGATGTCGTCAGTTATATTTAGAAATGCTATTTGGTTGTTAATTATCGGAGCACACTTTCATTGCACTATACGATCGTCCAAATTAATTCTCAACACACCAGTCCTGCCAATCTCAGTTTCATTCATTTAAAGATGTATGTCTGTGGTGAATCTATTGCAACTATTGCCAACTTAGTTTAGGATGATATCCATACAATGACAAGTGAAATCAATTCACCTCAACACTCTTCCTGAATTAATTCACTACGAAGATTTACAGGTAAGAATGTCAGCTCACTTCTGTTCACTTCGAATTGGTTTTGGACTTACAGTTTTGTCGATGTGCTGTTGGATATATTTACGAGGAATTTCAATGTGTTTCTTAAGCCTTTGTTGGTTTTGCCTTCGTGAGCGTTTTTAAGCATGTAGATTGCAGATCTGTTGTCCACGTATAGATCGGTGGGTTCATCAGTCTTCAAAATGTTAAGCTCACGAGCGATTCTTCTTATCCAGCAGACGTCATCAATAGCAGCTACTGCTGCCCGGTACTCGGCTTCGGCTGTGGAGGTTGCAGCTAGTCGCTGCTTTTGCGAGTACCACACCAGTGGTCCTCCTCGCATGAGTAGCACTCCAGTCGTCGATTGCATAGTCTCCCGATCTCCTCCGAAGTCCGAATCAGAGTAAGCATCAATTTTATCGTCTCCATTGAAGAAGATTCCTCTGTTCATCGTGCCTCTCAGATACTTGAACACTCGTTTCACGATGTTCCAGTGAGTGTCGTTTGGTTCTGCACAGAATCTGCTGAGAAGATTTACCGCAAAACTAATGTCTGGCCTAGAGATTGTTGCAAAGTACTGCAAGCTGCCAATTGCTTCTCGGTAGGGTGCTTTGGTGGCTGTTGTTTGAACGTTCGGTTTCTCCATGACTTCTTTCGCAGCTCCAATGTCGATGGGAGTTGAGACAGGGTTGCAGTCGGCATGTTGCATCTTCTCGAGCATCTTTATCGTGTACCTGGGTTGGCTCATAAATATCCCATCAGTCTTCACTTTCAGTTCCATCCCTAGATATGAAATTTTCTCCTGCACGGTCTCACTGTAGGTGCTTTCGAATACTTGACTGATTTTCTTCAATAATTTCAGTCACGACCTTTCCTGCGATAAGCCCATCGTCTACAAATAGTGTCATCAAGATGCTCCTGTCCTGATTATAGTAAACACATGGATCGTCGTCGGTCCTTTTCAGTCCAAATTCCTCGAATTTTCCCGACACTTCCTCGTTCCAGACTCTTGGAGCTTGTTTCAGACCGTAGATTGCTTTGAGTAGACGGCGTACTTTTTCACTTCCATCCTCGAATCCTTGGGGTTGAGTCATGTGTAGAACTTCAATCAACTTCCCATACAGAAAGGCAGTTTTGACATCAAATGCGACCAACTTCATCTTTTCTGTTGCAGCATGACTCAATCGTTCCTCAGGATATTCCTTCCTTTTGCTCAAAGCCTCTTGCGACAAGTCTGGCTTTCAATTTTCCGTTTGCTTTCTCTCGCAGTACCCATCTGCAAGGTAGTGGCTTGACATCCTTCGGCCATTCTTCCAGCTTCCAGGTTTTCATTCTCATCAACGAATCATACTCCTCCTGCATCGCCTTTCTCCAATTTGAGTCCTTCAGTGCATCTTCGACGGCGATTTCCACAACTTCCCCAATCAGTGCACACTGTGCAATGTTGCCTCTTCCCAGGAAGTCAGTGATGTAGTCAGCATATCTCTTTGGCGGTTTCACAGTGTTCCGGGGTCTCAGTTCTCGTCTTGGTGTCTGATTCGCTGGTGGTGTCTGGCTGCCCCTTTCTTTCGGTTTTTCAAGCTGCCCATCTTCGTCTGACTCGTTTTTTGCTTGCTCAGTTTCCTCCACCTCTTCCTTTTCTTCACCAGTTGTTTCTTGCTGGTTTGAGTAGCTCAGTTCTGTCCTTGGTCTTGCTTCATGTTTGGCTTCATGGAAAATTACGTTGTCTGAACTGACAATTTTTCCTGTGCTTGGAATGTAAATTCTGTAACACGGTGAGTCCCATTCGTAGGCTATCATTATTCCCTTTTCAGACTTGCGATCCATCTTTCCTCTCTTGTGGCTTGGCTTGAATACGTAGCACTCACATCCGAATGCACGTAACTTGCTGATGTCAACCTGTCGTCCAAACCAAAGTTGTGCGGGTGTCTTTCCTTCGACGGAGCTTGTACCAGTCTGGTTGATGGTGAAGACTGCGTAGTTTGCTGCCTCCGCCCATAGTCTCTTGTCTAGTCCGTTGGAGTGAATTGCTGTACGAGTGGCTTCTACAATGGTTCGCATCTCCCTCTCGATTCTTCCATTCTGCTCTGGTGTGTATGTGTTTGTGACTGTGTGGAAAATTCCTCTTTCTTCTACCATCTTTCTTGTGTGAGCGTTCCTTATGTCGGTTCCGTTCGTCCTTGCTCGCTGAGTTGCTGCTTAACAGTAGGTTTGTGTCGTGAGATGTGTTCAGAAGTGCCAAAGGTGGCTGGTTACTCTGCTCACTGGACCGTGATCTGCACTCATTTTTTATGTGTCCCTTCTTTCCGCACTCGTGCAAGCATAATTGCGTTTGCAGTATTCTAAGTACTTGGGTGTTGGCTTACCTCTGCATTCCTTCACAAAGTGCCCTTTCTTTTAACACTTGAAACAGATTTTCGATTTAGCCTCACTTCTGCTCGTTGATAGCTGTCCTTTCTTGTTGTGATGCTTAGTGAAAAATGCATTCTGGTTGCTTACTTCATGTCCATTTCCATTTTCTTTCAGCCTCTCGTCTTCAAGTCTGAGTCGTTCAACTAGCCTTTCCACTATCTGCTGTCCCACATCAACGTTGTCCCATGCTGTCCTGAAGTGCCAACACACCCAGAATCCTCGATATTACCCACCTTGGACGAATTGGATCAATATCGTTTTCTAGTTCCTCGGCAATGGCGATGATATCCATGCAGTTCTCAGCAGCTGACTTTGTTTCGTCGTAGACAAATGAGAAAAATTTCTGTCACAGTGTCTCTCTGGTCACTTCAGTCTTTGTTCTATACAAGTTGATGATTTTGTCCAACATCTGTTTCGAAGTCGCACAGTGTGCGAGTTTGCTGGCTTTCTGACTGCTCGCGTTGAGTGCGATGAGTGTTTGAGCCTCGAGATCTTGTGTGACCCATGCTTGCACAGCTCCATCAGTTGAGGCACCTGCTGGTTGACTTCTGTGCCAATTGCGACTTCATACACTTCTTTTGTTTTTAAAGCTTAATTTAATTTTAAGCGCCAGGACGCATAATTTACCATACCTAGTGAATCTTCACACAGTGTTTCAAACTTTGACTTGACTGTATCCATTTTTCAGACTGATTTTGCGACCTGATTCACAATTTTCAAGCTAATTTTACACTTAATTTAGCTTACTATCAATTTTCAGACTTGTTTTAAATTAAGCTTGACTGTTTTCGTTTGATTAAGACTTAAATTTGTTTAAACAATCTTTCGAACAATTTTTCTGACAGACTTGCGTGTTTGTTTGCGTCGACTCGCAGTTCGGTGACGCTGGCGACGGCTGCTCCGACGCTCGATTACAGTTGCCAGTGAATTTGGAGATTAGGTTGCTCCTGCGTGCTGTTTGACCTGCCGATTTTCTGCTTTCGTTGTCCTCAGCTGGAGATTCTGACTTGCGGCGACCCTGGGAACATAACCTGTTGTAAAATTGATGATCTTCTGTTGATTTTAATTTCGTCAGTTATATTTAGAAATGCTATTTGCTTGTTAATTATCGGAGCACACTTTCATTGCACCATACGATCGTCCAAATTAATTCTCAACACACCAGTCCTGCCAATCTCAGTTTCTTTCCTTTAAAGATGTATGTCTGTGGTGAATTTGTTGCAACTATTGCCAACTTAGTTTAGGATGATATCCATACAATGACAAATGAAAGTAATTCACCTCAACACATTAACAAATTCACCAGCCCATCTTATATATGGAAGAAGTTGAAAGCCATTAAAAAAGGATGGAATTCATCTCAATGTTCTAATGAATTCAATGAACAGGTTTTAGAAAAAGTCAATAATAGTATTAATACCCTCCGTCCTGCTTGGGTGGCTAAAGAGGCTCCGATACTAGATGATATAGAAGGTGAGTCATTCTTGGACTCACCTTTCACTTTTGAAGAATTAGAGGTTGCAATTAGCAACTCGAGAAGTAAATCTAGTCCGGGATTAGACGAAGTTAGGATGTTGCTATTGGACTTATATAATCAGATTCTGATTTTGGGTGTTTTTCCAGACGAGTGGAGTCGTTACTTCATCTTCTTCATATCTAAGAGTGAGAGTTATAAACTTCAACCTATTTCCTTATCGCCTTGGTTACTAAAAATAATGGAAAAAATGTTAAATTTTAGATTTTCATGATGGTTAGAATTTCATGGCAAATTGCCAGAAACTCAATTTGGATTTCGCAGGAATAAATCCTGTTTGGATACTTTAGCTATTTTGAACTCAGAAGTTTTGAGAGCTTTTGACAAAAACCAAAGGTGCCATTTTTCTAGACATTCGGAGAGCATAGCAGATAATGTGCTTCCTGCCATACTAGTCAGCAGACTCATAAATTTAGGATTGCCTAGACTAGTTTTAAAATTTGTTTACAATCTTGTCTCAGAGAGGACTCTGTCAATCATATACAATTCAATTGATTATTTTAGAAAAGTTTTCAGGGGTTTACCTCAGGGAAGCGTATCAAGCCCACTTTTGTATTCAGAAAACGTACTTCCATGGTTTGATAGATTTAATTAGATTAAGAAGCAATCATTCTAGTCTTAAGGATAGTTTAATTAGAATAAGTGTTGTTAACTCCACTGTTTGTGAATGTGGAGAAGCTGATCAAACAGCAAATCATGTATTTTTTCAAAGCAAATTGTATGAAAATAATCGATTTATACCAGTTAAAGATCTAATAAAACGAAAAAATGTCCACCCGTATTTTATAGTACCAATGCAATACACAATGGATCGAAATGTTATTTTAGCGATCTCTAACCTTTTAAGTAATATAGATTTAAGTATTTAAACATCTAGATTTCCTATTTAACAATTTAAGTTTCCTATTAGTTTTTTTAGAAAGAATTTATCTATCATACCTTAAACCATTTTGTCAATTTGAATTTCGCGCCATTAGAATTTAGTATAACAGTTATGATGCTTATATTAGCCGTGTTTTATTATGCACGAGATCCATATGGATCACGAACGTAATAGATCTTTTAAATGTATTCCAACAACAACACGTGATCTTGGTAGCTATCCGGATCACGTGTTGTTGTTGGAATGCATTCAAATAATCTACTACGTTCGTGATCCATATGGATCTCGTGCATAATAAAACACGGCTATTAGGTCTGTTCCCGTACTTTTGTAGTAAAAATCAGTATTCTCTCAAATTTTGCTACCAAGAGCGTAACTCTCACAGTGTGAGCACAAAATGGAAAATAATACGGGAACAGAGTTGCAGTAATTTTGTAGTAAAACTGTCAAATTTTGATATGGTCTATAAACTTAACATAAAAAACTTAAAAAAATGTTAAAAAATCACAAATTTATTGGTTACTGACCATTATTTACTTATAAATTTCCACAATACCTATATAAAACAAATTTTAAATCAAATTAACGATTGTCATATGTGAAATAATGCATGTGACAGTTTTTCAACTTTTTAATGGACCAAATTTTTGTAGTAAAAAGTAGTAAGGTGGGGAAGTGCTTATGCGAGTAAATCTGTTATACTTCTCCCTATTTTCTCTTATACTACAACGCAAAATACTCAAATGTAGTAAAAAAGTTTTATAAGTAATAAGATTTTCGAGTACGGGAACATTTCTCTTGTCGTACAATTAGAACTAAGCAGTTGCTATAAGTTTATAGTTAAGTAAGTTGGTTGGTTATATGGGCTGAGTTTAGACTCCAATTAGCCCCTCCCTTTGTATTACTTAATATTTTACTAATAACAAAAAAAAAATCTGCTAACCCTGTGTACACTTGAGAGGATGTGCGGTAACAGTAGTGAAATGCATGCGGTTGCAGTGAAATAAAAAAGAGAGCTTTGAACTGGCAATCGCTGTGATTTTATCTCGTAGGTTCCGATCTTAGATTATAGAGAACAGGATATGACATCTTATCGAAAACTCGTATACATATAGGGGCAGCAGCGACATGAGCGTGCTTGCAAGTTAATGGTGAATGAAAACCGTATGATTAGCCGCAAACCACCAGCTCAGACACAAATTTTGTTCCATGACGTCATAACATTAAAATTCTAATTTACAGATTTTTCAACTAGATTTTTATTTGTGATAGATGTAATAAATTCTAAAATTGTTATCTGCATATTTTTTTTTTTCATTTTAATTCCGAAAAACGAAAATAAATTTGCTTGCAAAACAAAAACACCCACCTTTTTAAAATTAGGTCACACCCATTTTTCATTTTCAACTAGCGTGGGAGCCAGCTGGTGTTCGGAAATTGTACTAAACTCTTCGGTTTATCACATAAAAATCTGTGGTGGGGGAAGTATATGTAAACAAAGTAAATACTAACTGTCAAAACGAAGCGAAATTCATTAAATTTTAGAGTGTTTTTCTGGAAAAAATTAATAATTTGTCCGAAATAAAATAAAATTAAGTTCAGTACAGTGATAGTCAAAATATTAGAAAGTGACAGTGTCATATTCACGAAATATATTCATAATGAAAATGTAAACATACAGTGGTTCGCAAAGAAATTTTTTAAGAAAGTGAAATTCAATGTTTTCTTTAATTATTTTTATTGTTTTCGAAGTGAAAAACATTGTGCTAGTAATTAAATTTAAAATTTGAAAATAAGGAAATGACGCATGAAATTCGTGTCAAATATGTTCAGTGGAGTAGTAGCAAAAAACTTTCGTAGAATTTTATACTCAAATTTTTCAATAGTTTATTTTATAATTAAGAACGTGTAGGTAAAAATTATTAATAAATGTTTCTAAAATAGATTTGTGTGTATTAATTATTTGTGTCCAATTCTACTTGTTTCATGGTCGTGTTCAAAAATTTTCCGACGTCAATATTTTTCGTTAAAGTGCGGTTGTAAATTTTCTTAGGTTGCGTTAAAACTGCACGCTCATCTGTTATCGTGTCATATCCTGTTCTCTATAATATAAGGTTCCGATTAAGGCATTACTGTGACATTTCGGAAGCCTAATGTGGTTTTCGACTGGTAATTACAGATTGATTTAAAAATTTATGTTTTTAACCAGTTTTGAACATGCTAACGTCAAACTGTTAGAACTTCTTTGTGTGAGTGAAGCGTCACTTTTATTCGAAAATTATTTATATTAATTTATTGAAAATTATTTGTTATTCACTTAATTTGATTTAATTAAAATTTCCTACTTGATATTATCATTAATACTTTCTGTAAAAAAGTTCTAATTCTTAAGCGCAAAACTGTTTTTGACAACACAATTTTGACAAATGTCAAATAACAGTTTTGTGCATGTATATGTAAATCTGAAAATAAATCCAGATCTCGAAAAATGGATCTAGATCAAAAAATAAATAAATTTTTCTGCCCAGTCGAACATTATTTTTTGATCTAGATCAAAAAACTTGATTTAAAAATTGATTTTTGTGCCCAGCCGAAAACGACATAAGTCACAATGATTAAATCACCTAAATTACAAACCGTACTAGTATAACGAATATATCTTTTATGCCCGGTTTCACGAAGAACAAGTTATCCAATAGATATCTATCTATGGATAATATTAATCCAGCGAAAAAATTTTTCGAACAATTCACGAAGCATTACGAGTTATCCACGGGTTAACGATTGACATATTAGGCGTGTTCTTTTGGGAATCGCTATCGAGTGCAAATTCAAAGTTCCAAAAAAGACAAATTTAACTTGCACTCGATAGCTGGCAAATTTGACTAACTTCACGTTATATTTATTGAAACTTTCATCGATGTTTTTACGTTTCTTCGGTTCTAAAATACGCAATTTGATTTTGTTTCGCTTTATTTTAATTTTATAAGCGTACACCACGCAAGAGTTTTGATTAGGTATTAATTTTTGCTGAATTTCCCAAAAATTTGAAACTCGCGGGAAGGGAAATTTAACGTGGCGCCATCTACATAATTCTAGATCTACATTCTATCGCGTGTTAAAATTTTAACCCAAGTATTATCAGGTGTTAAATTTGCACAGGAAAATTATATGGGATTTGACACTTCTACACCACTCGATGTCCCAAAAGAACGCGCCTATTATCTGATTAAAAGGTTTTTTACGCATTTTAAAATATAAAATTAATTTATTTTAATGAAATGAACTCTTATTTTACAAAAATAAACACAATTTCAAAGATGTAATACCATAAATCCAAATTACTTTGAACTGTCACTTTATCTAATAGATAAATATTTATCTCGAGAAAATCGCGTGGATAAATTATTCCATAGTTTATCCTACAGTTTATCTATCTCGACTTTCGTGAAACACGTGACTTTCGAGACTCATCTAGAGTTTATCCACAGATTTAGGGTTAAATTTATCTATCCATCGTTCGTGAAACCGGGCATTAGCTGGTTAAGTTTTCGTAAGTCATAACTGCCGCTTTTGTTGCCATCGACTGCTTTACATACAATTACAAAGAGATATTTGCGAACAATGTCTGTTTTATTTGCTTTTGACTTCGATTAGTCAAGAGAGGAAGGCGTTTAGGTTTACAATTTTCGAATAAAATTGAAAATTCGATTTGCGCTCTAAGTGACAATGAAGATGTATAAGCTTAAATTTTTTTCAGTACGGGAAATAGTACAGTTTTTGATGACTTTTTTTTGTAATTTTTAGGTGTGCCCACGAAATCTTAAGGCGTCGAGATAAAACAAGCACTTATACATGCCCAGCTTGCAATAAGATGATGAGTTCAAAGCTTCAGATTTCCGTCGATACAGCATCATTTTCCGTCAGTACAGCAGCTTTCGCCTTGAACAGCACAATGGGACCTGCGGCAGGTACTAGTAATGGAAATTGCAATACTATATCAAGATACGAAAACACCTTTCTTATGAACTCGTTGCCAAAAACATTACACAATAGTAGTTTATCATTAACTTCACTTAGTTTACGTGCGTCAAGCTTAACAATTGACAGTGAATGTCATGCGACTTCATCTGTTTGATATAATTGTAGAACACTGAAGTCTTATACGTAAGAGACAAGTTTAATTTTCGAGAAAGCGACATAAATAAATAGTTAATTGCTTGACACGAGCATAAGAACAAGGTTTTTATTTTAGAATTAAATCACATTCACTTTAATTTTCGCAATTCGAAATAAAAAAGACATTACGGAAACAATTCTTTTAATAGTGTAAATTCATTATACCTGACTTGCTCAAAGTCACCGAAGATTACAGCTTTTGACATTAAAATTAAATCATACGTGCTCTTGTAAAAATTTTTAGGTTCAATGACCATACATACTTTGTCAATGATAGTATCTTTGTGTATATATTATAGTATTATCTAACATAAGACCTCTTGTCTACCGTATAAATATGGATTCGTACCTGGTATTTTCGTATCGTTATTTGAGTCATATCTCCACGTGGGTTGTTCAATTCATTCAAACTACGAAAAGAGAGCGTAGCGAAGAGATTCAGAAGAACAACAGAACAACATGTGCAAAAAGTATTTACAGATTATGACAATATAAATGGAATAATATATGAAAAAGTTCCCAAAAAAGGAGCAAATTTACCATTAAAGGACAAAACTAATTGAAAGACGTACAATAACCATAGAATAATATTTTCAAAGGAAAAACTTAAAACTAATCAGAGCGTTACAGATATAAATAAATGAAAAAGAATAAAACAAACGCAGGAGCAAAAAAAGGGACAAATTTTTATTTCTTCTTTTTTCAAATGAAAATAATCGGAGCAATTTTGTGCGCATTTAACAGATTCCGTTAATTTGACAGCCCATGTAATTTGTTGTTGGAATGCGAAAAGTTCAGTTACGTTCGAAATTGGTATTCTGGGTGCCAAAAGTTAACAGGTTTTCTCTCAAAACCGTCACAGGCCCGAAATTCTTCAAATTAAACGTAACAGGTTTTTGACGTGAATACGTCTTTAAATTTGCTACCATACGGGGGCAATCCAAAAAAACTAATGATAAAATCGGGGGATACAGTTTGGCGTTGTAGCTTCGAATCTCTGCACTACATCCGAAATTAAATTATACCACTGGATAGATAAAGGATCAAAGAAATCACTAGGATAAACGAGATCAGTGGCGCATCGCGCGCGCCGGAGGGGGAAGCGCCGAAAAATGGGGTTATTTTGTACTAAATTTTGCCGATTTTGAATTTCAAAATCGAATTCAAACAGCCAGCCTGGCAGAATCGCCAGCAACACAAAAATTTCGCCAGTACATGTGATTCTGCAACCGAACGTCAACGATCGGGGTCACCCCACCGAGAGAGTGTGTGTGGCGCCCGCATGCGTTTGTTTCTCATCGAAACAAACACATGCGAGCGTCACACACGCTCCCTTTGTAGGGTGTCACCGTATGGTCAATGTTTTTTGCACAATTTTGTGCCGTGGCGAAATTTTTGTAATGCTGGCGTTTCTGCCAGCCTGGTTGATTCAATTCGATTTTGAAATTCAAAATCGGCAAAATTTGGTGAAAAATCCCAATTTTTCGGTGCCTGGCTTTGATTTGACTTCATATTGTAAAACCGCTAAGAACAGACAAATTGCTACTACTTTATCGGTAGCGGTATCATCATCATCAAGTCAAAGCCGATGGAGTCGCCAAATATCGCAACACCAATAGCTTTACTGATTGTAATAGAGTTGACATTGACATTTCGGAAATTTATTTGGAAATTAAAGACCCAAAAGCAGGTGATGTCTGTCTAGTAAACATAAAGGCCAATGGCATCTTCAAATTCATACTCGGGTGTGTGTATATCCACCCGGGCACAGCGTTAGCAGATATTAAACTCTTAGTGATACGATCGTTGTTAAAATATTCCAAAAACATCGCTAAAATTATACACTGTTACGAGCCTGATCTTACTACACCAGTTATGATAGTTGGAGACTTTAATGTTGATGTCTCACAAAACTGTTCATTGCCTGACTTCATGCTCAGCGAGTTCAATTTGTATTATATTGAAACTTCTCCAACAACGTTAGGTAATACCTGTATTGATTTAACATTTACCAGAAATCTGGATGTATCTTGTATGCCATTTGTATCGTACTTTTCGTATCAGACACCTATAATTAATAAAGTTATATTGTAACAAAATAATGATTTGTTTCCTTGCTTTTGTCCTAAATACATAAATAAAAATATTCTATTCAAGAAATATTACCCGTTACATAAACGTATTCACGTACAACACACGGCCGTGTCCATGACACAGCCACACCCCAGCTTTTTTGTTTAAAAGTTGACAGATTTGGAACAAAACCGGTTTCGTAGTACATTTGAACGTAAATTTTGGCCAGAATACCAACTTAAAGAATTCTGTTTGAAACCAAATTTATTAACATTCTTAACAGAAATCTGTTAACTTAGCGAAAGTGGCCAGAATCGCCCCTAATATTCATTTTGGCTTCAGGTTGCTCCTGCGTTCGTTAAAAATCAACACAGATTTGGAAATTACTCGTTCAGAAGATACTGTCGTTGCCATTAAACAAAGATATTTTTTACAATCCTGCTCATTTCCGTATACACCTCGGTTCTTTCTTTACACCAGCTCGATGGACATTCGCGTCTGGGTTGATATATTCTTTTCTTCTGTATATTGCTGAAATGCTGCTTGGTAAGTTGGATTTTGGACAAGAACAGGCCTTTCCGTCAAACTCTTTCCAAAACTCATCCCCCTCTTCCAATGTTGATTTATATGTGTTGATGTTGATTCTTTTCAAGCTCTTTTGAAAGGTGTTGTTTTCCTTTTCCATAATCTGTTTCGTTCTTAAAGGCGATTTTCTTAAGCCTTGGAACAAAAATAGTCGCTTTTGAGAGGAAAACATGCCTCGCACAAATTTTCAATTTAGCGTGAAATTCACTTACTATGCTAGTCAGGAAACTTTTCCCTATATCTATATATATTACTTCGCTTAGCGTTCTGACCGGTTTCGTACCTAATGTACCTAATATAATATACACGCAAGGGATATCTACGGATTCGTCAGAACCTCAGGGGTGCCCCACGCCTCATGATTTTGAATTTGCCTTAAAACGCCTTATATGCGTTATATCAAATAAAATTAAATTAAAACGCGAAAAATGAAATGAAAGCAACAGCATATATTTGACATTTGACAGTTTCTGTATACATTATTTCGAAACTTTCAAAAGCACCTGTACAAAACACGCACAAATTTAAAATCAAACCAACAACTGTCATATGTCAAATACTTGCTTTTGACAGTTTTCAGCGTTTGACCGAACTAAATTTGTTTTTTGTTTAGTAAAAATTAGTAAGAAGGGGAAGCGCGATGGTCAAATCGCCTGGCAAACTGCAAGAGTTTTTGTTCATGTTCCATCCATTCATTGAGTTTTGTTCAACCAAAGAACTACCCCTTCTTACTAATTTGTACTGAACAAATTTGGTTTTGTTAAACGTTTAAAACTGGCAAATGCATATATATAACAATTGACGGATGTTAATTTGATTTTGAATTTGCTTGTATGAAGGAAGGTATTTTGTTAAATTATTAGTGAAATATTTATTGGTAATTTGTACTGAACAAATTTGGTTTTTTTGTACGCTTAAAACTGACAAATGCATATATTTGACAAGTGTCGGTTGTTAATTTTATTTTGAATTTGTTTGTATGATGGTATTTTGTTAAATTATAAGTGAAATTATTATCAGTAACTATGTAATGAATTAATGATTTCTGTGTATTTATGTGAACACTTTTTTAAATTTTTTATGTTTAGTTCATTTTCCATATCAAATTTAACATTTTTACTGAAAGGTACTGGGTTTCCGTTCCCTTACTGTTTTAAGTTTACCATTCACAATGAAAGGATTACGCTCTCAGTATAAAAATTTGGGATAAAGCTGAATAAATAAAACTTCTCTTCCAAGGAAGCGAAGAAGGATTCAATTACGGGCCCATTGATCTTCATTGAGAATTGCAGCACAACCTCAAGCTGTCAACTCCTCACAAGTGCCAACTGTAGTACATGTTGATGGGCCCAACAGCTCGCCTGTGCCCGAAGAACACATTGGATTGATTATAAATCAAAGAAGGATCACAGGATATATACTAACAAGCTACTTCAGAGCAAGGTTACCGAACAGTGACATTGGTAATATGAACAGGGTTTGCAAGAACTGTGGGGCATTGCTATTTTAAACAGAGTACAAAGAAGAATCATCTCAGATTTGCTGCCATAAGGACAAAATATCTATGCCACCTATCTATGCCATAGATGAGCCTCCCACTTTGAAGAACTTGATACAAAACAATCATGCTCTAACTAAAGATTACTTCCTAAACATTAGGCAATACAACAGTGCATTAGATTTCGCTTCTGTAACTGCAGATGCAACTAACTTTCGGTCAAGGGGTCCTTACTACTTTAAGGATCATGGTCAGATATACCATTCTGTTGGGTCATTAACTGTTCCTTATAGAAATGTACCAATATACGCGTCCTTATTCATAATTGATTCCGAGCAAGCATAGATCATACGAATAGGGAATTCACCAAACAAAGAATGTTCATCAACGAAAATGGCCTCTTACAGGAAATGATACTGTCTGTAAATTATTTGGTACAATGGCACAAAACTCCCCTGACATTCAATTACAATTCACGTTGGGGAATGCTTCTGATAAAAGGAGGTATAATGCAACTACAGAGCAAGGTTAAATTGCAGCACTGTTCACATCAGTTGATGGCGCACCACCAGGTAAATTCGAATTTGTTGTATATCACAAAGCAACTGGGCACTTGGCTCGGATAAATAATCATAATCCTCATTGTGATCCAGTTTGCTATCCGCTTCTCTTTCCCTGTGGTGATTCTGGATGGAAACCAGGTGTGTCTCATGTCCAAATTCACCATACAGCTGCTCGAAACACAACAACTCAGTTTGCAATATTACTGCAACAGGTTAGCTGTCCGCATTGGCTTTGATTTAATCTATTATTCAGGAAAATTATATCAAGAATATGTTCTAGACTGCTATTGTAGAGCCGAAGGAGCCAGTATTGCTTTTATACGGTCCCATAAAAAAATATGACGTGTTGAAAGTTATAGAGGTCTTATGGATTACATGTTAAATGACAATCAGGAATTTTTACTTGATCATACTACCTTCAACATATATAGGCAGCCCATGAAATATGATACAAAATTTTCAGGATGCAATGGCAATTGTGAGTAGATTTGGGAAGCCCGATATCTTTGTCACTGCAACATGTAATCCAAACTGGGAAGAAACCACAAACCACCTGAGGCCACATGAACAAGTTTATAGCAGAGCTGACTTAGTGAGTATTCGACTTACGCGGTCATCGCTCAGTCCCACCTATCGCGTAAGTTCGGGGTTTTACTGTGTCACATATGCTTACACAAAGTAAAATGTAATAGTAAAACTTAACTATAAATCATAACCTCAAATGAATCCATCACCTTAGATGTCATGACAAACAAACTAGATTTGATGGTGACAACGAAAACAGGATAATATATGTATATTCGAATGTGGTAACTCTCTAACGCAATACACCCCAATTACTATTAACGACGATCTTTCTTGTTCAGTTCGTTGTAACAGAGACTATAGTTTCTGGGGTAGATGGAACTTGTGCTACTTCATCTGGATATGATACCAAAGGACATGTAGTGGTATAACTGACTTCATATTGTGTTTAAGGTGAGGACGATACAATACCGATGGTTATATTTTGTGGCCACTGCATTCGCAAGTGATTCCCCACAAGTAGGTATTGCAAATAAATAAACAAAACTTCCCGTTTGTTTGGTAGATAATTAATTTGTCTTATTGTTACTTCAGATTTTGAATTACGGTTTCCATGTGTTTGAAAGTCTCCATTGAACGATTTACTATGGTCTGTATACAAGTCGCAGAAATAAACACTAATAGAAATATAAATGAACATGTAACGCAAAAAACGAAGTGAAATTCTGTGAAAGGGTTGAAAATGAAAATATGGGGATACTAGCTCGCCATTGTCGATATTCAGTCTCAAAGGACAACGTCTCTATCCTACATAAATCGTTCGACGACACTGATATTAAACAATATAATGACTTGTCGCCAAAAGCTGAGTTAATGCAGCGAAGAACAGCAAGAGACCCCTGTCCGACTTTTTTCCTAGTTGCCACAGCTTTGTACGGGGCTCTGTTGTGGGTTGAAATCAATTATTGCATGAATGAACATATATTCGACAAAGTCTCTCTAATGGTCTTCGCAGTTTTTATCTCTTCAAATACAGTGCTAAGCCACAACTCTTCAGAAGACTTTCTTAAGAACCATGTATTGGGAGTTCTTGTGGAAAATGTACATGCAGTTGAATCTCAGAAGCGAGGACTACCTCATGTCCATATTTTGCTCATTTTACGAGAATCCGAAATAATTAGGGATCCCAGATGTGGATTCGATTGTTTACGCAGAAATATCAGATCCAAATGAAGACCCACTTCTGGATGCGGTTGTTTCTCAATGCGTGAATCATGGTCCATGTGGTGCACTGAATTTGCAAGCTCCATGCATGGAAGGCGACAAATGTACTAAAAATTTTACCTTTGAGAATATGCCTCTGAGACCATTATGAACCTTAGCGGTTACCCATCTATCGGAGAAGAAATGACGGCAGGACTATAAAAAAGAATGCAGTTTACCTAGACAACAGCTGGATAGGACCTCATAACAAGTGGTTATCTAAAAAGTACGAAGCTCACATTAGACATCTGTTAAACTGTAACTTTAGTAAAATATCTGTATAAGTACATTTACTGCCCTGCGCGTGTGTGCTCAGGAAAACCATCAACCGACGGACGAAGTCGAAAAATTAATTGACTGTCGTCATGTAAGTCCTCCGGAGGCAATGTAGAACGAACGCCTGTTGTACCAAAAAGCTCACACTATAGAGCAATTATCTGTAAACTTTCCACAAGAACAGATTTCTTACTTTCATGGCAATCTCCAAGGTGACTTTGCCCACGAACGAAACACATAATTGACCGGTTTTTTCAAACTGTGTGAAGACAATGTCGCTGCAACCGAATACTTATATTCAGAGATTCTGGAAATTTTGTTTGGGGAAAGGACAAGTGGAAACCGAGGAAAACATTCACGAAAAGTATCGATAGGATTAACACACTGCTACTACTACTACTACTACTGCTACTGCTGTATGTCAGATGACCCTCAAGATTTGACTTTTTAAAAACCTAAGGGACCTATTCGGAATTATTTGTGTTTTCTGCTCACCAAATGACGTGCCACAACTTTGGGAAACCTTGAAACGACACATCGAAGAAAATTACTTAAGGACGCACGAAGACGACGATGCATTCAATCTGGCTATGCTTGACATTCAGGAAATTTTCAAGATGCATGGACGTACCAGCGAAGATTTCAGTTTACCGACACCACATCACATGGAACATCACCGGCAAGTTTCTATTAGCAGCCACGAAGTAGCAGATATGGAACGTGCGTGCAGTACGGTGCACACCAATCCTTCTTCATCGACGGCCCCGGTGGAACAGGGAAAACATTTGTTTACCAAACTCTCATTCACCCACTACGTGGACAAGGAAAATCGGTTTTGTCAGTATCTTGGACGGGAATTGCTGCGAAACTTCTACAAGACGGCAGAACAGCTCACTCTGCATGTCCCTTTAACTGGAACTTCAGTCTCATCTATAAGGCTTAATTCGACCGAAGCGGAAGCAATTAAAAAGTCTTCGATTATTATATGGGATGAGGTATCTATGGTCAAAAAGTAGGCATTGACCGTTTTGCACAGGTGTTGACCGTTAACTAAAGGGAGAACACTTCACCATGGGAGAAGAAGTGGTAGAAGGAGGATATATTAATAAAGCTTTTGTCCTGACGCTTAAAGGGGCAGTTAAAATAAGCATAATGGATGTAAATAATTATGAGGTAGAGTTACCGGAACCGGAAATCAAATTGGAAAAACATAGCTCCGACGATATAGAACTATTAAGCAGGAAGACACAGGAAGTGAAAGAATGTTACGGAATACAAACGAACCCTACAGGGGAAAACGAACGACTGAATTAAATTATGAAAATCATCAATATTGAGGAAAATTTAAAAAAACCGAAAAGCCCAATCAAGGTCAGCGCCGTAGATTCTCCGTGAAAACTTGGGTATAAAATTATAATAAATGTTTCTTATTCGTATATACTTAAATCAATGTCTCTTATAGAATTGTTATATAGAGTAATACGGTGACACAAAACATAAATCACAAGATTATTTTTGCGCGCCTTTTTTATTTCTTCTTTAATGCTGCCGTAGCTCTGACATTTACTCGGCACTGGACAATTAAATTTCATTTCGATTTGATGCAAAATCTATATGATTTACATTCAATACAATTCGGCCCATATTGACGACTCATATGACCCGATATATTAAATTTTTTTTCACTTTCCATTTTAATTCCGATTTTTACATATACTTCAGCGAATTTTTTTATTGTTTCCATTTAGATCCTAGTAGCTCTTCTCAAACTCCTTAAAATGACACCCGAACGAACGTCCACCATGATCGCGTTCTCACGCTACACTGATTTATAATTTTACGCAACCCTAATTAATAACAATCATACGTAAGTGAACTAGCCCGATGACGTCACGTGCCAAAACAATGCTGCACGATAAACACGCACAGAAATTCTCTATCCATTGTGGCCTCAACAGTTGTTATCGTGTTATTAGCGTCGTAGCTATTGGCGATTGAAATCTGACGGTGTATTGTAGCGCTCGAAAGTTTGACTGGCTATCAGTGTACTTAACGAGCGAAAATACGTTTTAAGGTCAAAAAAATTACAACAAAATTTTCGTACTAATATGTACTTTAATTACCAAACTATTCATTACAATGGTTATGGAGAGTAGTATGGTTACAGAATTGATAAATCACAAGTTTATTTCTTCCGCTGTTTTTTATTTCTTTTTCGATACCGCCATAGATCTCACACTTGCTCGGCACAGAACATTTTTGGTTTATTATATTCGGGTTGATGCTGGTTTTCTCCGATTTGAGTTTGTACAATTCGGTACATATTTACCGCTCATATGAGACGATATCTTCCATATTTTTTCGATTTTCAAATTCATACCGATTTTTGCTTGAATTTCGGAAAACATTTTTATTGTTTCGCTTGAGGTCCTGGTAGTCCTTTTGATGCTTTTGACAACGATACCTCAGTCAACATCCTAGCCTTACGGTTTCTCACGCTACGCTCATAAATATCCACACCCAACGCTAAAAAACAACAATCACGCGTTGGCGCTTGCACAAGCCTGATGACGTCACGGGAAAATCAAGTGCCAAACAATAAACACGTACAAATAGGTTCTATCCACTGTGATGTCAGCCATTGTTATCGCGTTTTTAGTTTCGTAGTTATTAGTGATTGAAATATGACGGTGTTTTGTAAGACAAGAATGTTAGACTGGTTACAAATGTACATAATCAACGAGAAGAAAGACGTTTTCACGTCAATAAGGAAGAAAAACAATCAATTGAAGAAACAATTAGGGACTACCAAGACGTATTCTGTTTACAAGGAGAAAAATTAAGCCATACCGAAACTGTAGGACATGAGATCAGGACCAAGGAGGATCAAATATAAATAAAATGTGAGATGTATCGACTATCCGAAACACAGAAACAAGTAGTCACCGAGGAAATAGACAGGCTGTTGAAGGACGATATAGTCGAACCCAGCTGGAGTCAATCGAACGCGTCGTTGTTAGTAGTCCAAAAGAAACCGGGACTTGACGGCCAACCGCGATGGCGAATAGACGTCGCCTACAGAAAATTAAATGATATAACTGAGGGAGACGCGCATCCACTGCCACTGGAAATTCCCATTACTATTCTGTACTCGCTTTCGCTAGCGGTTACCACCAAATAGCAATGAAGGCTGAATATCGGGATAAAACAACTTTCAGCACACCTTATGGTCACTATTCGTTTAAAAGAATGCCTTTCGGACTTTTGTGTATTTAGGCGATATCCTTACGTGCGGGAAAAATCTCGTCGACCACCAGGAAAAATTATATTCCATTCTGCAAAGGCTAAGGAAGCACCAACTTAAGCTAAATCCAGAAAAATGCAACTTACTTAAGAGAGAAATAATATACCTCGGGCACAAATGCGGCATCAACGGAGTAACACCAAGTGCAGCTTTAGTCCAGTGCGCATAAGGCTACCCAACCCCTAGAAGCATTCGGCAAGTAGAATCTCTTCTAGGTTTGGCAAACTACTACCGTAAGTCCATAGAGGGATTCTCGAAAATAGCGGCACGTATAAATGAACTATTACGAAAAGATGAAACATTTATCTGGAGCGAGGAGTGTGCGAAAGCTTTCCAAACTCTCAAAGAAAAACCAGTCACACCGCCAGTGTTGCGATATTCTGACTTCGAACAACCCTTCGAACTGTATACAGATGCTAGCGCAGAAGCACTGGGTGCAGTACTAGCGCAAGGATCCGACGAAAAAATTAAACCAATCGCTTACACAACCCGAACACTGAATTCAGCAGAAAAGAACTACTCCACGATCGAAAGGGAATTATTAGCAATAGTGTGGGCAGTAAAAAACTACAGAAGTTACCTCTATGGAAGACGTTTCACTGTCTTCACAGACCACAAACCACTACGAGGAGCAATACGAATCAAGGATCCAACCAGTAGGATAATACGATTGTGGCACAAACTATCCGATTATACTTTTCACATTGAATATGAGGAAGGACGAAAAAACAACAATGCAGACGCATTGAGTAGAATCCGTTTTAATGTTCTGGCCAAAGCTCGTCAAGAAGCCAGGGAAATCGAAGGCAGGGAAGGAACTGAGAATCAAGAACCACTTAAGGAAATGTCCAAAAGAGATGAAAACAAAGCACCAATGAAAGAATCAACAAACGAACCTGACAAGGAAGACCCTAAAGAGGGTGAAGGCCAGAATCCGACGAGCTCTCACCATAAGCCATCTAGGAGAATTCTAACCTACCCCGAGGACATAAAAACTATACTAGCCGACTGCCACGATGCCCCATTAGGAGGACATCAGGGAGTATAAAAGACATATCACCGGGTCAAACGAGAACTCTATTGGAAAGGAATGTCTAAGGATGTAGCGAAGTATGTCAAGTAATGCAAAACATGCCAAAAAAATAAACAAACTAGAGAATACAAAGAACCAATGGCCTTAACAGATACTGCGGATTTGCCCTTTGATAAAGTATATATGGACATCGTTGGACCACTACCAGAAACAGCCAGGGGAAATAAATATATACTTAGCTTTGAGGATGACTGAACAAGGTTTATGGACGAAGTACCGTTGGAAAACGCAGAAGCCAAAACAGTAGCACGGGCATTCGTGGACAAAATAAATAATAGATATAGAATTCCAGAAAAATTAGTTACGGACCAGGGAACAAACTTTACATCGGGCATGTTCTGACAAGTATGTAAATTGTTTAAAATCCGGAAAATAGAAATGATGGAACCTTTGAAAGGCCTGACAGAACTCTAGCTTAAGAAATTAAGAAATTTCGTTGATGAGAACCAAACAAATTGAGACGATCACTTAAGAGTAGCAATGTTCGTAAGGAACAACAGCATCCACACCCCAACAAAATTTACTCCTATGGAGTACTTAAACGGATTCACTGGACCTCTTCCAAACAATTTAAAGGTAAGAACCTCAATTTGTATACGATCAGGAGAACTATTATCTCCATCTAAGGAATAAACTCCAAAGAGCAAGGCAAAACATACAGGAAAGCAAAGCTCACGCAAAGGTATATTATGACAGGAAAACACACCCAATTAGGATACCCGTCGACGATCAAGTACTCTTGCGAAACGCGGCTAGAAAAAATAAACTGACCCAACATTGGTTAGGACCTTTTAACGTAGTTCAAATTAACAGTCCCGTCAATGCTACTATACAGACAGGACATAAGAAAAGACGAGTTCATAAATATTGTCTGAAACTCTTTTATTAATGGCTATTATTAACTGTAGTCCAATCAGTTAATAATAATTTTTAGTTCAGTCTATTATTAACTGAAGCCTGCACCGTCCGTTTAATGAAAGCAGCTCGAAACATTTAAGCCCCTATGCAACAAGAAAATATCTAGCTGTATTGGGTCCAGCAACCAACAAATATAATAGTCCAGTGCCACAGCTACTACACACCCTACAAATCCAACAGCCAGTAGAAGCACACCCTGTACCAAAGATCGACTTCACACGGTACCAGACGAGACAACGTGAAATAAACGTCACATAAAAGGTCGAAATACTACAGCCAATGACATTCAATGATCAACTGAGGGAGGATAGCGTCTCCATAAGCAATTTGGAAGCCGAAATCATAAGGAAAGCAAAGGTAAATCACACCTACATACATCTAACCACCACCGCAGTCCAGGCATGCCTTGGAATCATAGCTATTATTTTCATAATGTTAAAAGTAGTGAAAATTGTAAAATCCCGTCGACCTCAAATCGAAACCCTTGACGAACCCAGGGTAAGCATCGTCGCTTTGCAAGTAACTTTACCTCGGCGAGAACAACTCGTAGGGCTGGCAAGGATCACAGAGCGAAGAAGATTCAAGCAGTTCAGACGCAGAAAGGCCATATTCACTCTCAAAGAACGGCGTACCAATTCTCTGGAACGCAACGTATTTTAAGTTTAATTATCCCGAAGACGAACCAAAATCCCCTAACCAAAAGAACGGAGAACTCAGTATGAAGGATCCGGCACAACTACTATTTCATTGGAATAAAATCCTGAACACAAAAAAGGCTAAAAACGCCAATATAAGCAAGTTGTCGGCAGTAACAAGCAAAGACAAAAAAATACCGGAGGATGATCTAGGAATTGAAGATGAAATCTTCCAGGCGGCAGCAGCACTATCCGAGCAGCTTACAATAAATAAGCCGGACACCCAATGGGAAAAAACGACGGAACAAATAGAGGATTTCTTTCATGCAGCAAACGAAATCATCGCGACATTGAGTGACTTCGAAGACAAGGAGTGGAATCCAAGGAAGAAACCCCAAACCAAACAAATGACGATCAAGAACAAAGCAAGCGTAGTACCTGCTAGTGCAGTGGAGGAAATTGAGGAGGATTCAGAGGACATTGAAAAAGTACTTGAGGCCGCCGCTAAATTTGCTTATGGACGGAAGTAAAACCGTCCGTTAACATACTAACTGCAAAACTTTCATATCTATGGAGAACATGAAAGGAGAAAAATGTGTAATGTGTAGTGACCGGGAATCGAACCTCGCACCTTCCGCTTGCCGGGTGGATGCTCTAGCCACTGAGCTATCCCGAGAAAATTTTCTGTTTCTTTCATGTTCCCATATATTGAGTCGCCACATATCCATAGTCATAAGGCATATTGTAAGAAGACAAGAAATTGTTATTGTTAAAAATTAATTCAAAAATAACACATACCACACAAAAATAAAAAATTAAAAAAACGATATTTAGAACTTAAGGATATCATGGATGAGTTGATTAAGGCACACCGAACACAAATTCACTTCCCTAATTGGCCTCCTAGAAAACCCAGCCATCCTCCATCCCTTTCAACACATCGCAATGAATCTGTATATGATTGAATATAAATGAATCCAGTGTTCTCCTTGTCATCAAAGAAGGGTCGATATGATTTATCTCCCAGACTTCCATCGTATCATTGTCATGCCCCGAAACTAAAACCAACCATAAGATTAGTGAGGTCAAAAAATTATGAATCCAGGAATTACCTGACAGTTCCCAAATAGGACTAGGCGACCATTTACATCAGGAAACCAATAACTTCATGGGAAACTGAAAAGAAACGCGATTAACAATGGCAATACTTACCTGAGGATGACACGTGGCACAATCTGACAGTAAACAATCTGACAGACAGCGACCACGAAATCTGAAACCCGCAGAGAACTGCACGACCGACACATGCAGTACACTAGTGCCCGGTAGATGGCCAGCACAAATGCACAAATGTTTGACATCGATGCATATTGCAATTCAGCGGATTGCATCGGCTAAACACCAACGGAAATGCAACGTACCGCAATTCGGACAAATGAGTGTGTGTGTTTTGTTCTGTCACTGTATTTCTCTATATAACCACTGTATAAGAGACATTGATTTAAGTACATACTAGTAAGAAACACTTCTTATAATTTTATTCCCAAGTTTTCACGGAAAATCTACGGCGCGAACCTTGACTGGGCCTTTCGGTTTTTTTTTTTAATATTCGGCTTGATGCGGGTTTTCTCCGATTTGAGTTTTTTACAATTCGGTGCATATTTACGCCTCATATGAAACGATATCCTCCACATTTTTTATATTTTCAAATTCATACCGATTTTTGCATATTTTTCGGAGAATATTATTAATGTTTCACTCTAGGTCCTGGTAGCTCTTTTCATGGTCATTACAATGATACCCTAATCAACGTCCTAGCTTAATGCGTTCTCATGCTACAATCATAAATATCCTCACACAACGCGGAAAAACAACAATCACGCGTGGGCGCTTGTACTAGCCCGATTACGTCATGGGAAAACCAGGTGCCTCACAATAAATACGTGCAGATATGTTCCATCCACTGTAATCTCAACCGTTGTTATCGCGTTATCAGCCTCGTAGTTATTAGCGATCGAAAAATGACGGTGTTTTGTAACACAAGAATGTGAGACTGGCTACTAATGAACATACTCAACGAGAAGAAAGACGTTTTCACGTCAAAAAATAAGTTATCATTTTAATTGTGTTACACATTTCAATTATTTATTTTCGATACACAAGTGTTATTTTTATGAGAACCGTTCAAAAATTCAGTTATTTCCTTTCGAGAAGAATCAGTTATTATTTTATCTGTGATAAAAATTTATTAGAACTGTATAAAATTCAGTTATTTGCTCTTTCTCCACACCTCGTTAAAAGTTTTTCAAAGGAAGAAAAAAAAACCCAGGTATCGTTTTAATTGTGTTACACATTTCTTATTTTTGTTACAACTTTTTAAAATTCAGTTTTTTCCATCCGATACACATTTCATATTTTTATTAAAACTCTTCAAAAATTCAATTATTTCCTTTCGAGAGTAATCAGTAATTATTTTATCTGTGATACAAATTCATTAGAACTGTTCAAAATTCACTTATTTTCTTCTTCTTCACGTTTCACGTCACCTCCCCCCCGTTTTTTTAACTATTCGGAGTTATTCGGAACGAACCGATGTTTGCCCAGTGACCGAGAAGTGACTCATTATTACGGGAGCGACCTTTTAGGTCACCGGCCAGAGCGCGACTGAAAATGCACGTCATTCTGTGGCCTTTAAGTACGGACCAAAATTGCTGATGCGTGTTTCAGCATGCGCGCAATCAGCGCTTGTTTATTTTTTGAGAACTTATGCGATCAGATTTCATGTTCACGACGGTGATGAAATCTGATAGCGACAGTTCGTCGCGGTGCTGAAATCACATTTTGCCGTGATCAAATTTTATCACTCCGATCGCTTACGTTAGGATCTGGGGTTGGGAACGAACGGGTTCCCATGTAAAGTGCTCATTTCAGGGGAGCGAGTTATGGGGAGAAGGAGGAAGAGTTTGTGTGACTGGGCCGAGACTCAGTCACAACAACCCAAAACAACTCCAGAACACCACAAACAACCCAAGAATATCCCAAAAACACACAAAACACTCCAAACGAACACCTAAAGAGCCTAAAGTTCCCAGAAAACCCCGAAATGCCCTAAAATACCCCATAATGGCCTTCAAACACAACAAAAGTCCTTGGAATCTGCTGGGTGGCATCTCGGCGTACATAACCGGGTGAAATCCTGGGAACCAACCGAGTCGAATCCATGGGAACCGTCAGGACAAGAATGCGCTGATTAGGTAAGAAACGGGTATAAAAACCGGAAGTTTAGCCATCAGAAGGTAATTGATAACCGACAGCCCACGAAGACGACGGATATTGAAGGAAGCCACTAGAAGCCCCAAGAATTCCGAGAAGACAAAGCTCATTGAAGACGGTGAAATTGAAGGAAGCAAGCCCCAAGAAACCCGAGAAAACGAAGCTCATTGAAGACGTTGAAATTGAAGGAAGCGACCAGAAACCCAAAGAAGCCCGAGAAGACGAAGTTCATTGGAGACGATTAAGTTCAAGGAAGTGACCAAGAGCCCCAAGAAGCCCAGAGAAGAAGAAGCCCTTGACTAGAAGACTTAGAAGCTGGCCAGACTCTCAAGAGCAGTATTAATAATGTAACCCAAGGTGGGCTAGTTGAATAGACTACCCATCAATTGAGTCCCAATCAGGCTTATTTCATTAGTCAGGTGAGCATTAATAAATTGACAATCCGGAACTCTCGCGAGCGCGGCAGATGACAGATAACCACGCCTTGTCTGAAGCATTGAAGGATCCCAGGGCTGGGCCTAGGCCGATATCGCTCAAGGATTGCCAACGCAGACATTACTACTAATTAAAACTAATATGAGAGCAGCAGGTGACGCAGACTTCTCGGATTGGTTTTTAAAACTTGGGAGTGGTACTCTGCCCACCTATGACCATCTCTACCCCAACAGCATTCAAATACCCAAGCATTGTTATTGTCCTTCAGAAGAGTTAATCAAACAGATTTTTGGTACTGAAATAATTAATGAAAGTTACATGGCAAACTTTTTGCGAATCGCTATTCTCTGTGCACAAAACGATTGTGGCAAAATTAATAATGATATTGTTCAAACTTTACTTGATGGAGATAGAAAGACCTACCTCAGTTTTGATTCTATTCAATCAGAAGATCAAAAAGATGCACAAATTTATCGGACTGAGTTTCTCAACAGCCTTAGTCCCTCCGGACCTCCTCCGCACAAACTAATTTTAATGATAAACACTGTTAATGTGCTTATCAGGAATCTTAAATCAAAGCAAGGCTTAGTCAACGGCTTACGATTAATCGTCAAACAATGAAACGCTTACAACATTGTTGCACAAACTATAGATTCGGGACAATCAGTTATCATACCTATGTTTTTTTTGACACCATCTGCCCTACTATAACTTTTAAAATGAGTAGAAAGCAATTCCCAATAAAAATTGCCCTTGCTATGACGATTAACAAAGCACAGGGCCAAACAATCGATAAGGCTGGCATTTAACTTCCCAAACCGGTATTCTCTCATGTTCAGTTATACGTCACTTTCTCAAGAGTTCAATCTTTCTCTAATATTAAAATTGCTCTCAATGAAACTTCCGAGCAATACTTGACTGAAGAATTCGTTATAATCTCGAATATTGTATACAAAGAAATACTGTAAAACATACAATGTGCGTTCTGTGCCAACTCTACATGCAAAGGGGTGTGAATAGCTTCTAATATACTTTACATTATATATTTCTCATATATTATATACTTATAATATACTATGTATAATATACTTCTTATATGTTATAAACAATTAGAAAATTCCATATGGAAACGTTGCCCATGATAAAAAAAAAAGCTAAGTTTTATATGGCTAGGTTAGTTAGGGAATGGAGTGTGGCGAAGTTGGATCGAGATGTGGAGCGTTAAGTTAGTTCGAAGTGTGGAATGTAAAGGAAGATTGGTGTTGAATAAATGAGAGGTTTTTAATTTATATATTCCTCTCAACCAAATATTCGCGTTTTTTTTTTGTTTGTGTTAGTTTTTCAATGGATGCCTCTGAACAGTACTTTTTCGAATATGTAACAAATGATTCTCCTCAATACGCTCATTTTATACAGTGCTCTTTTGCTTTCTCACATGCGCGAGAAGTTTCGTACGGGCCCCATAGTTGTATTTATTTTTGTTAAAAAGTTATCCAGCATTCTAGAAACATTTTCCGTTGCAGTTATTATTTGCTATTGCTACGTCATTTTCTTCTCAAAGAACATTTGCTCCATCAGCTTTTTAAATGGCTCGAAAATTTTTAAAATTTCAGGCAGGATTTTCCAGTCATTCCTTTCAATCATGTCGGTAGTGTTATTCCATCTTGAAACCACATCCATTTTTAATTTTAACGGTTTTCCAACTGGCTCTTATTGTTCCTGGACCGTAAACAGTTTCTTTGCAGCCATTGTACTTCGATGGAAATGTGCCACAATAGCTTGAACTTATTTTACAACAGCTCTAATCCACGGTTGTGGAGACTAGCGCGCACAACTAACTTGCATATCTTAACCATTCAAGGCAAATGTTCAATTTCTGTCAACTTGATGACCACGTTCATTTATTTATTTATTTATTTATTTCAAGTTAATACAAGTACAATATCAATAACATAGATGGGAGGATCAGTCTTTCGAAAATTAACGAATATATTGAATATTGAGAATTGCATTATAAGCAATAAAATCAGAAGAAGAGAATACATAAATTGTGAGAAACCCAGAAAAGTGGGGATGCATAAAACTTAGGCTAAAATAAGATTATAGTAAGACAACAGAGACATGGCACATACTATGTACGGTCGGATCAGGGAGAGAGAGAGCAGAAACTATCAATGCATTTGGCGCAAAAGTGTGCCAGCACAGTCACGAAAAGCCTCACGGGCGTTATTCTTGCCTTGCGCGTCCTGCCGGAGAGTGGCAGCCAAATTATATGCACGAAGCATGCCGGTGATAGGCTCCATTCTGCCAAATTCCGTGTGATGGAACCTAAGAATAAACTAGACACTCTATCTAAGGTTAAAATCATTGTGGCGATGAGCAACCTGGTCTCAGGTGAAAGGAGAAATTTTTACCAGGGAAGGTGGTAAATGGCATAACAGAGAAACAGTTTTCGGACAGCCTCAAAACGCTCAATATGAACTTTATGACAAGGGGACCAAATTTGGGAGACATATCCTAATATAGGACGAATCAGGGAGATGTACAGGGATTTTGGCGTATAAGGGTCCCCTGACTAAACTAAGAAAGGAGTCTGGGCAACCAGCCAATCTAAGTTTAAGAAGAATAAGAGAGTGAGGGATGTTATCGAAAGCTTTGCTCATGTCGTTTAAAGTAGCTTCAACAGCTTCGTCACGCTCCAGAGCATTGATGGAGAAGGACATGAGTGGAGACGATAGATCTACTTTTAAGGAACCCATGCTAGTGAGAACCGAGAGTCACAGATGGTGAGGGGAGGTTGATGATGGTCAGTGTTCCAGCGAACGTTGGTGGAGAGGGAGACGTTAAAATTGTTCGGGTTATTCGTAAAGACAAGAATAAGCAAACGGTGGTTCATGTTTCCGACTGAGCTCATTTGGAACAAATGGAGGGAAGAAGTGGAGCCAAAAAGTGTTATTTCAGCAGGAAAGATGAGATTAGTGAGAAATAAACTAATGGGGAAGATGAAATGAAATGGGCAATGGGAGAAAAGCAGGGTTGAGTGTGTTTTTGTTCTAAAACCTCTCACGTTCTGATAGTATATGGAGACGTTGTGAAGGTTTTTCTTGCCAAGGATGTTTCAGGGGAGGTGAGAGGGTTGGCATAAGACGCCATAGAGTTATCATAGAGACCGGATGTGGGAGCTCTTGGAATGAACTATTTGATAAACGCTCCTGGGGAGCAGTTGGGTTTACTCAGGATACGGTCAAAGAGAGAGGGATGGGTATGAGCATCTACCTTAAAGGATGAGCATCTACCTTCGGAAGGTTTAATAACCTTTATTTTATTGGCGGTAACATTCAGCCCGATGACGTCAGAAATATGTGTAAGAATGTCATCCATCAACGTAGATGGGACTAGTTCAGTCACAAAGACCGACCTCATCTTTGGAAGTGTCCTCAACAAACTTTGGGACAGCCGTGAAGTAGAAAGGAAAGCGTTGTGTGGCCTGGGTCGAATGTCATTAGAGGGATGGGAGTGGGTGATCACCGGAATATTAAGAGAATATTAAGGAATATTAAGGAATAAGCGTGGATCGAGAGGCCACATTTAACTTGAGAGTATCTGGTTGGACGGAGCGGTAGGGCTGCTCTTGGGGACCATTAACCTTGTTCGAGGAAGTATCTAGTAGGCTAACGTTGGCAGTAATGTGGTGCTCTGTACAAGAGTCGTTGGTAGTGGTTTGTGACGGTTCGGATATGCCAGTAACGCGCTTGTTAGAAAAAGGAGAGGGGTCTGGGGATGTTAGTTTAATGTGGTTGTCCTGTGGTAAGGGTGAGAAAGTCATGAGGGGGGACCATGAAGTAATGATGTAAAGGATTTATTAGATATAATTACCCTAGTGGAGGCAGTAGGATTCGATAATGTTGCAGGAGAGATGCAGAAGAGGAACATTGAGATTAAGGGAGGGCAAGGACCTCAAGACCTTTCGAGGTATCGATTGCCGACACGAGAAAGGCGTGTATTGAGGACGATTGACTTATGATCGATCCAAGTGCATGTAGGTTCGATTCTATTTCCGAGACGAGAGAAAAGGGCACACAAAGTGAATTTACGGCATTGCGAGCAATACCAATATACACCGGAGTCCTTAGATTCAATCCTGTCGGTAATAGATCCCGTAAGACCCACACGTTTAGGGTGGATTCCCCACAAAGGCCATGACAAGAAAGGAGCCAATCTGAGTTCCTGTCCTTACAGGTCGCGGCGGCGCAAATCAATGACATTGCGGAATTAGTGAGTACCCGATCCCAAAGTGCAAACAGTATTACAAATTGATTAGTTATAGACAGTACTAAGTTATACAGATATAAAAAATGTATAAAAAAGAGGACAAAAACTAGCAAAGTTAATGTTACATTCCTCAGATTTTGTGGCTGCTGTTAACGGTTTCATGTCCCGGTATTTGACAAGAGAGATTTCCGGCTGGAGTCACCTGCGGTAGGTTCCTTCGTTCGAACGGTGGTGAAGCAAGCAAAATCGTACCGGATTCACGATTGTTATACTACGTTTTCAAAATATAATTGAAAATTTTCATGTTCGGTTTCAAGTTATGATTTTTTTTGTTTGCATCAAGAAATTTTACTTTCTTAAAATACAAAAACAGTGATTTACACGTATTTAGTTTCTTTTTTCACCACAGTAGTGATGGGTTTAATTAAACTATTTCCTGATATTTATCAAATTACATTATATATAATTACCAATATTTCTAGATTAACCTTTCTTCAAATATAACCTTCATAACCTGTCTTTATATATAAAATAGTCACCCATTATGTTGCACTTTTACACTTTTCCTAAGCCCGTTTCCGTTTAGACAGTATGAAAAGTGATTAAATAAACGACTTTAATAATTCGCTATTATATCCTTTAGGGTTATGGGACACTTTAGATTAAACGAGAAACCGATTAAAATAACAACAGTTCAAAGTGAAATCACTTACTTACTTACTTACGCTTATAAAACTTATTTTGGAAGTAGTACATTTAGGAGACGTTGCCTCCGACTTGTTTGCTGGTGTTTTTCAGTTTCTTGCTCCTGTGGTTGAACGTCAGGTTTTTCTTCTTGTGGTGGAATGGCAGGTTCATTTTCATCACCAACAACATTGTCATTTTGTGTCGTGAATATGTTTTGCAAAATAAATGCACATGAAACTAGGTTCTTCACATGGTTAAGATGAACCTGCTCTGTGAAGTGAAGTGGTTTTCTGAACCTAGTTTTCATCATCCCGATAGCATATTCCACGACAATTTGGGTTGAAGAATGCTTATAAATGAACGCGTTCTGAGCATCCGACAGCGATCCGTTATCTCTGAAAGGAGGAACAAGCCATTCAAGCTAAGGATATGCCGAATCACCAAGTAACAACGTCTCATTTGGAAATGTGCTCGCCATGTTTTCATCAGCCCTTTTATAGAGTTGTGGCCTACGAAGAACCCTACTATCGTGAAGGGACCCTGGCTCTCCGCACGAGACGCTAATCAATCTCTTATACGTGTTGTAGTTTAATTTTTGCTATTAAACTTTAGTTTAACAACAAGTTGTTGAAATCAATACAGTTAAATGTCGAGGCTTGACAACTCATTTGATAAATCAAAGTCCTACTTTCTTTTTTGAAAGTTGTTATTTAATTGAACCTTATTCTAAGTTCTTTACATATGCCACTTAATTACAAAATCTCTATATAATCCTACTTCTTGATCGCTCCTATTAGTTACAAGATCTCTATATAAACCAAATCCTAAAACCCTACTACAATTCCTTTGCATACGCTAATTAATTGCAAAATCTCTATATAATCCAAATTCATGATAGTTCCTTTTAATTACAAGATCTCTATATAAACCAAATTCTTGATAATTCCTAAAACCTTATTACAATTCCTTTTCATACGCTAATTAATTGCAAAATCTCTATATAATCCAAATTCATGATCGCTCCTATTAATTTCTTTTCGTACGCTAATGAATTTAAACTCGTTTTACAGAATAATTCTTAAACCTAATCTTAGCCAAAATTGCCGGCTGTCGGGCGGATTTGAATTCGCGTTCTCCAGGGTATCTCTATATTTTCACTCTTATTTATTTATTTTTCTTTCATAATTTTCTTTTTTTCTCTTTTTATTCTTTTATAAGTCTCTCACTTCTTTTTTTTTCTTTATTTTTACCAACTCGCTTGTCCGTTCTATACTTAAGCCGCTCGTCGTGCAGCTTCTGCAACTCCCTACTGATTTGCAGTCGTTGTTCCTGCCCTACGGCCAACAGCAGGCGACGACCGACCTCCTCTATAGCCCGGCGAAAGTTAGCCTCCTTTCCGGTGCGGCATTTCGGGACACGAACGTTGGGCTGGGGGGATGGCCGTGCGGTCTCTCGTCTGGCTGAGTTCCAGGCGCGGTACTCCTCTAGAGTGCCGACGATTTTCTGGGCGATTCTGGCACTAAGGATGGACCAACTTATTAGTTTGGTTGACTAAGAACCTAGTTGATGGGTTTTATCAACCCCTTTCAACTTGGGGACTCCCCAGAAACCGATAGGTTCCAGGAACCGTGTTCGGTTGGTTGGTTTGGACGTTAAACGATGGGTTTATACAACCACTTTCGCTTAGACGCCCCCAAAAGACCGATAGGTTGCTGGAACCGTGTTCGGTAGAGGATTTTGAAATTGGAATGATGGGGTTTTCAACCTCTTTCAACCACAAATCCTTTTAACCGATGGGCTTTACGGACCACTTTCGGCGCTAGCTGTACTCACTTGTCCTTTCTTGGATATTCTCCTAGTCAGGTCTAGCTTTGACAACTGATGCTTTCCCTAGCTTTCGCCGGCTTTTTATATTTTGAAACCGGGAATTTCGTCCGTTATTGCGATGTTGTCATGTGTTGCTAAATTCCTTTTAGTGTACGGTGGCTCCATCATGTAGTGACCAGTTGAGTTTTTTTGAACTCACTTTTCCTCATGTGTTGGACTTCGACAAGTGACAGTGCGCAGTTGTTTATGTTTGTTTTATGTAGTTTTATGTGTTTTTATGCAGATTTATGTGGACGGCGATGTTCGGGTAAGTTTTATGGAACCAGCTGATGTCTGATGTTTGATTTCTTCTAGGGTTATTTTGTTTTGAAACACTTCGGTGACTGTTTGATGGTGAGCATGGTGACATGTGACATTATGCTTTCCTATGTTTATATGCTGAACTGTTGCGCATTACCATTGTCAACGTGAACATAAACATCAATTCTCTTGGTGAGTGAAATGGTGATTACGATTATATGTGTTTATTGTGTACTTTGTTTTTAGGTTATTGTTATGAAAACAAATGTTATGTTCATAACAAGGGATCGAGGAGTGCTTATGTGCAAGATCACTCGACCCTTCATTGAATAATAAGTCATCGTAGTTAATTCAGTTACTTTATTACTTTATTTATTTTTAAAGGTTTTTGGATCTACATATATTATGGTAAATCCTTAGAATTATTTTTTATTGTCTTCAAATTAAGTATCTTGTTTCTAATTTTTTATTAAACTAGGTCTTAGGTTTAACATTTTAATTCACATCACTTCAAAATTTTAATTCTGGTTCATAGTCTTAAGATTTATTAGTAATTCTTCATATCAATAATCTAGTTCTGATTTTTTTTGAATTAAGTTTTAGGTTTAACAATTTATTTTACATCACTTCAAAATTCTTTAATTTTGGTTTCATAGTTTTAAGATATATTTCTAATTTCTTCTTATTAACAATCTGGTTCTAATTTTTTAATTAAGTTTTATGTATAACAATTTATTTTACATCACTTCAAATTCTTTAATTTTGGTTTCATAGTTTTAAGGTATTTTTCTAATTTCTTCTTATTAACAATCTGGTTCTTATTTTTTAATTAAGTTTTATGTATAACAATTTATTTTACATCACTTCAAAATTCTTTAATTTTGGTTTCATAGTTTTAAGATTTATTTCTAATTTCTTCTTATTAACAATCTGGTTCTGATTTTTGGATTAAGTTTTATGTATAACAATTTATTTTACATCACTTCAAATTCTTTAATTTTGGTTTCATAGTTTTAAGGTATTTTTCTAATTTCTTCTTATTAACAATCTGGTTCTAATTTTTTAATTAAGTTTTATGTATAACAATTTATTTTACATCACTTCAAAATTCTTTAATTTTGGTTTCATAGTTTTAAGATTTATTTCTAATTTCTTCTTATTAACAATCTGGTTCTGATTTTTGGATTAAGTTTTATGTATAACAATTTATTTTACATCACTTCAAATTCTTTAATTTTGGTTTCATAGTTTTAAGATATTTTTCTAATTTCTTCTTATTAACAATCTGGTTCTAATTTTTTAATTAAGTTTTATGTATAACAATTTATTTTACATCACTTCAAAATTCTTTAATTTTGGTTTCATAGTTTTAAGATATTTTTCTAATTTCTTCTTATTAACAATCTGGTTTTAATTTTTGGATTAAGTTCTATGTATAACAATTTATTTTACATCACTTCAAATTTTTTTTATTTATGGTTTTATGTATAACAATTTATTTAACATCACTTCAAATTCTTTAATTTTGGTTTCATAGTTTTAAGATATTTTTCTAATTTCTTCTTATTAACAATCTGGTTCTAATTTTTGGATTAAGTTTTATGTATAACAATTTATTTTACATCACTTCAATTTTTTTTATTTTTGGTTTTATGTATAATTTATTTTACATCACTTCAAAATTTTCTTAATTCTTTTACCGGACAGCACGACGTCCCCTTCCAAAATCGACTGCCTTTGTCGGCTGCCCGCTCGGCAGCACGACGTTCTTCCAAAAAAATATCCACTCGACTGCCTGCCGAACCAAAATCCCGCAGTTTATATCTGCATTGGGATAATGGCCGGACAGCGGAACTCCAATCCATGAAAGACCAATTCTTTTCCTTTTGATTCTATTGATCTTTCATGGACTGGGAGATGTCCATTGTCCAACTCAACTGATTCCCACGGAATCAATTGAGTCCGGCTGCAATGCATAAAAGATCAATTCGACTATTGACGTTCAATAGTTGAATTGATCGTTTGTGCATGTTGGGGGCGGATATCCCTGGGAACAACAGATGGTTCGTTGATTCCCAGGGAATCAATAGGGAGTGCAGAACGGGATATGCAACAGTGAAAATTCTTTTGCATGCATTTTTCTTGATCCCGTTCTGCCACGCGCCGAAGTCACAGGGTGGTTATGGTGCTTCGGAGTTTTAGTTTTAATTCGTAGGTATGAAAATTAATTTTCATAACATTATCCGGTGTAATGGGTATGGTAGGTGCTTCGTGTTTGCATTATTATGGTGTTTTAACCTCTTCTGTTTTTAGGTGATGCGGTGTCTCACAACATACGCATCAACCACTACCTGCAAATTAATGCTATAAAATTGCTTTCTATTAAAGAAAGCTGTTTTATTTTCTCTGGGTGCCTTAACGCGGATATGGGTGCAGTCTATTGGACCTATTCTATTTGAAATTTAATCTTTCCTCTAGGATTTGGATTAAATAGCCTGAACCTCGGAAGAAGATAGTCAATTGATATAATCATGACCAATCCCAATCAGCCACACTCAATCACGTGTTACCACTCTCCACGCCGAAGATTTAGACACTCCAAATAAATTCGCCATTTCCATTTCCGGTACCATATAAATATTTACATTTCTTTCTCTACCGAAAGAAGAAGACGTCTTTACTTCGGCCCATTTGTCAGGTTCTCAAAGGATTATGGGAACTTGGTGTGGTTTTTAGGTTGTGCTCGGTTGGGGTACGTTATTGGAGGGAGATTGGTTTTGGGGTTGGTCCATCGACGGTGGCCTAGGGTTTGTTGGTGCTGCGTGTGGGTTGTTTGTGGTAGCGGTTGCTTGTGAGGTACTGTTGATTTTCGGTTTATGGGTGGGAAGGCGTAGGAAGGGAGGGGTGCTGTCCTCGTTGGGTAGTTGGGAGAGGGTTGGATCAATGTTGTGGATGGTTTCTTCTGAATCGGAGGTATTTGAAATTGTTTTTTGATTTTTTCGTATTGTTTTTAATGAGGTTTATCAAGTCTGCCACCTAGGCTGTTAGCTGCGAAATTCTCTCTTGCAATTTCGCGTTTTCTTTTCTGACTTTTTCTAGCACTGTCCTTTCTTTTTGTCGATTTGACCCTGAGGCCCTGTGGTCAGAGGAAACAGGGGGATGTTCGGAGCCATCTCGGACATGATGCTTGTGTTGCATTAATGTTGATGATGTGATTTGTATATACTTTACTTTTCAAATGTTTGATTTGACTGAGTAGGTGTCACGAATGGTGCAGTTATTTCTTTGTTTGTAATTAATTGTTCGCGGAACTTCTTCGGTCTAAATTTCACTGTCACTGTATTTTCCTAATTTTAAAGTTAATTTTCACTGGCACTTTTAAAGTTAATTTCCCTGTGATTGAATGAATGCGCAATTCAATGGGAAAAAATTAGAGCGGTGCTCAGTTTCTGTTACTTGGAATTGATTTCGAACCAGATAGGCGCTTTTGAACATATCATCATAGAGCAGACATCTCCCTACCACGGAAGTTTATTGGCAACTGATGAAGACGTGTTTCCTCTATGGAGGTTTGATCAGGACAGTACAGATGGGGGTGATTTAATGTAACATTGATATCGGCCTCCGGAATGTCAAGATGACTTTTGAATCGGCATTTACGTGACAAAATCACAGTGATTGTTTTTGTTAAAATTTTCGCAAACCGCATGCGCTTAACAACTGCTTACGCTCGGTCTCACGACTATAATGAACCGCACACACATGCCCTAAAAACAATGCCATTCTCCCAAAGTTTGTTCAAGTTCAAACGAACTCTTGCTCTCGCCTTAATCGATATTCCTTCGTCGTTTATTTTTATATTCTCTTCCCACATATGCATGGTGATTGAGAATCAGAACGATTCCGGTGTTCAAAACGATTCCGCTGATCGAAACGATTCCGGTGACTGAAAGGATTCCGGGGATCAAAACGATTCCGGCGACCGAAACGATTTCCATGATCGCATCGATTCCGATGACCGAAACGAATGATCGAATGATTCCGAAGATCAGTACGAATAGGTCTGTTCCCGTACTCGAAAATCTTACTATGTACTTTTTTTACTTCTTACTGCATTTGAGTACTTTGCGTTCTCGTATGAGAGAAAATAGGCAGAAGTACATGAGAATTGGCAGCGCAAGCACTTCCCTTCCGTACTAGCATTTACTGCAAAAATAAGATTTAGTAAAAAGTTGAAAATATGTCATATGCATGCATTTGACATACGATATTTGTTAATTTGTTTTTATATAGGTATTTTGTAAATTTGTTAGTAAATTAATTATAAGTAACTAATAAATTATAATTTTTTTTATATTTGTATAATAGTCTATAATAATCTGTATTTATTTACATTTACTTCTTTATTAAACGACTAGCTGTACAGCAGGTTGTATATAACTAACTGAACAACAAAAACCGAGGCGACGCTCTGATCGGCTGGGCTGTTCAAAGTAACAGCCGGAATGGTCGAACTGTCATACACACACTGTTAGAACTGCGGCACACTGTTCGAACCGCAATACACTGTTGAACTGCGCTACGCTATTAGAACCGCAGTGCACTGTTAGATTTTCTACAGTTCGTCCATCCTGACGTACATTGCCCTCAATATTTACAGCAGCTTTCTTACCGACTTATTACATAAGTGCTTACTAACTAATTACATAAGACGCTCTATTTCAAGCCCAATAAGTGTTGTCTTAGGTCCTTCATAAACATCGTCATTTTCAGTAGTATCGGAAGCAACATCGGTTGGAGGAGCAATCCATTTTCGACGTTTATTCGCTTCGAGTATACCGTTATATGGCATTTGGGTCATCTGACAACCGTCGATATCCCTAACAACATATCTATCGTTCGGCTCGTATCATATAAAACTTCTCTCGAACTAGTGGAGGCAGCGGGATACAACTTGACGAACTTAGTTAAAGCATCGATCACTACCAGAAGGTATTTCTTTCTTGACTGCAGCGACGGAAGGGGACCTAAGTGATCGACATGTATAGTATCGAATGGGACAGCGGCTTTGGGAATATTATGTAGATTACGTTGCGTATTCCTTGCTGGAGCGGAATAGATAATACACTTGAGGCAATTCTGAATAAAGTTCTGGACCCGATTTCTCATCTGAGGGAACCAATAATGTTTCTTTATTTGGCCGCAGGTTTTGTTTACACCCAAGTGTCCTATTTTCTCATGAATTGTGCGAACAACGTTATTAATCATTTCTCTAGGGACATACAATTGCAGCAGATCGGAAGGGGATCTTCGGAAAACCAATCCATCTTTCAGTTCAAAACCTTCAACTATTCCATTCTCTAAATAAGACTTACGTTCCGTTAATTCCGGATTCCGGGAGAGAGTGCTTCGAGTTGTCAACAGCTGTTTTGCGAGCTCCGTAATAAAAGTGAAATCTAAAAAATTTAAAGCAGTAATAATATCTGAAAAACATACATAGCAAGAAGAATAGTGCTGGAAATCAACGTATCGAATTATACATTGGGGAAACTAACAAATACTGGGCTGATCAACAAAAATCAAAAAAACAACAACAAGTGACAAACCAACATACAGTTAAATAGTGCAAAGTCAGAAAGAATTGTGAAATTCAGGAATTATCCAAAAAATACAAATCTAACACGAAGGGCAGCCCAAAGGAGGCCCAAAACAGGGGCGAAGTTGCAGAGAAAGTGCAAGTTTGGTGAAGGTTTAAGTCGATGCAAACATAACCCAACTTTAAAAATAGCTAGTCATCAACAATTGCAAAAGTCAGCGCCACCTAGGCACGAGTAGCAGTAAACACCTTAGCCAAAACCATCAACAAACTTGAAACCCAACTAAAACGAGTGACATCTACCAGCGAGCACTATGGAAGGCTTAGAGAAAATATTAAAATCAATACAAAGCGATATAGCTGAACAAAAGAAAGAAAGGAAAGAAATGGACACAAACATCACGGACAGTATAAACACGATGAACAAAAACATGAGCGAAAATTTCAAAAAAATGGATCAGAATTAAAGCAAACTGCACGAACAAGTACAAAATCAAGAAATTATGTGGGAGCATATGGAGAGATTTATTAGGAAGAAAAACTTGGTATTTTTTGGAATCGAGGAAGGTGAAAAATCATATCAAGACCTAGAGAATAATATTCTAACATTTATCAATGGAATCAATATATCGTGCGAGCGAAATGAATTAGAATCAGTGACTAGAATAGGTAAAAAAAGGGAACAGGTGAGACCGGTGGTAGTCACCTTCGCAACTATGGGGAAAAAAATAACCTTGCTACAAAACAAGAAGAATCTTCAAAATACAAGTACATATTATAAAGAGGACTACCCACAAAAAGTGCTAGAGAAGAGGAAACAATTACAAACGGAATTATCAAAGTGTAAAGCAGAAGGTAAAAAAGCAATAATTAAGTATGACAAAATAATAATCTTAAACGATCGTGAACCCAACAAAAACCACATCAGTCAACAAAAATCAAAGAAACGAAATCTAGACTTTTCCCCAAAGCAAGATGGTACAAACCACGAAAACCAAGCCCTGAAAAGGAATAAAATCACAGCCTTTATAAGGAGTAAAGACGATTCCGAGCATCTCAAAAATAATACAACTCCTACATCCAGCTCTTAGCAAATAACCGAGGCCCCTCTACCATTCAAAAACCCAACACGGCTGGTCCCCGCGGGGGAGAAGAAGGTAATCGGTTCTTCTCTTGACTGCAACCCTCCAACACAAAAACAACAAAAAGCCACTCATAACATTAATAAAAACAATAACATCCTCTACATCGGCACATACAACGTAAGAACCCTGGCAAGCCCGGCCAAACTTATAGAACTTACGAACGCGCTTAAAAATGTTAATTACGACATCATCGGTTTGTCAGAAATGAGAAGGATCGGATACGGGGTAGAAGAGCACGACGATTTTATATTATGCTACAACGGGCAGAAAAAAGGAAGATATGGAGTGGGCTTCATAGGTTGGTCCGACCGTGTAGCACTTTTAGATATAAATATAAACAATACACCATTCACTATAATCCAAGTACACGCACCTACTGAAGAGTGTGAAGAAGCAGAAATCGATACATTCTATGAAACACTACGCAGAGCTCACAAAAAATCAAGCAAAAGCACTATAGTCATGGGCGACTTCAACGCGAAAGTAGGACGAAAGAAACCTGAAGAAAACAAACTTCTAGGAAATTTTGGGTTCGGCAAAAGAAGCCCTAGAGGCCAATTGCTAATACAGTACGCTCAAGAATACAATCTATCCATTATGAACACTTTTTTCAAGAAAAAGTTTAGTCACAAATGGACATGGAAGTCACCGGATCAGGCAACTATGAATGAAATTGATTATATTCTCACTAACTTTCCAAAAAGATTCGAAGATGTGCAGGTTCTGAACAACATCAAGTTTCCATCAGACCACCGAATGGTCAGATCAAAAATATCTCTAAAAAAAATGAAAAGAAGCCGCCTAAAGTACAACCGCTCAACCGCTAAAGTACTCTCACCCTAAAAACCCCAAGCGAAGCGAGTCTTTACCTTGGAAAACGAGAGCAAACCATAAAATCGATACAATTAGATGATTCGTATACAGGGCAGTCCTTATATAAAAGACTGGAAGAAAGTATACTGAACAGTATGAAAATAGAAAAGCAAATAGATAAACCCAAATCGAACAAAATTCTCACCGAGGAAACCTTAAGTCTAATCAAACGACGCCACAAACTACAAAATCTCAAACCAAAAAGTCACGAAGAAAAGATGGAATTAAGCTCTATTTATAAAACAACCAACAAAAGCATCAGAAAAGATAACAAGAATTACAGATCAAAAATAATAGAAAAGCACATGATGACAAGTGGTAGCTGTAAACGTGCATACAAAGAACTCCGCACACATAAATCCTGGATACCAAGCCTATTAGTAAACTCTACTCCCTCATTCAATAGAGAAAATATCTTAAAAACAGCAACCAACTTCTATGCAAACCCTTACGACCAAAAAGACAATGGAAACTCCGAAATCATGACTTTCTACCCACAAAATAAAACGAACATTAAATGGAACGAAGTAGAGATAGATCGAGAAGTGAACAGGCTCAAATCAGATAAGAGTCCACGACCTGACGGTATTCCGAATGAGGCATTAAAATTGGGACGAACTCTACTAACACCTATACTAACTCTTTTGTTCAATACTATAATCAAAGAGGAGAGAGTGCCCGAGCAATGGACCAAATCAAACATCATACTACTATATAAAAAAGGTGACCCAAACGACATTGGAAATTACCGTCCCATCAGCCTACTACCGAGTCCCTACAAACTTTTCTCACAAGGCATTTTAAGCCAAATATCTACAAAAATCGATGATAACCAGCCTGTGGAGCAAGCAGGTTTTCGCAGAGGATTCTCCACCGTCGACCATATTCAAACCTTAGAGAGCGTAATAGAGAAATACAAAGAATTCTAGAGACCTCTATACTTAGCCTTCATAGACTATCAGAAGGCATTCGACTCTATTTCACACAATTCAATATGGGAGGCTTTGAAGGATAACAACATAGATGGCACCTACTGCAATATAATAAAAAACATTTACGAGAGAAGTACAAGCAGAATTAGCCTGGAAACAAGCGGTCCAGAAATAAAAATCAAAAGAGGTGTTAAGCAAGGCGATCCATTATCTCCAAAGTTCTTTATTGCCGTGGTAGAGATGTCATTTAAGAAACTTGACTGGCAAAACCTTGGTATTTTAATAAATAATAAAAATGTTAGCCATCTGCGTTTCGCTGACGACATAATCTTATTTTCGGAATCCTTTTCTCAATTAGGAAATATGATACAACAGCTACATACAGGAAGCGCACGCGTAGGATTAGTGATGAACCTGCAAAAAACTAAGCTGATGACCAACTCCCTAAAATCACCAATAAAGCTAGGAATCGACATCATAGAATATGTAGATACCTATATAAGTTAACATAACAGAAAATAATGTAAACGTAACGAAACACCATCACGATCATCGCAACGTGCCAGCCGTGGAACCGTTTTTCTTTCCCAGGAAAAACGCCAACACAGCAGCTCCCGATTCTTAGGAAAATGCCAGCCCAGCAGCGTTCCCATTCCCAGGAAAAACGCCAACACAGCAGCTCCCGATTCTTAGGAAAATGCCAGCCCAGCAGCGTTCCCATTCCCAGGAAAATGCAAGTAAGTACTAATCAACAAAACAACCGCCCAACGGAGGACTGGAAAGGAGAAGAACACCGAAGACCAGATCAGTGGAGATAACTACGCCGCCAGGAACGGTACGAGCCGGTCGGAAGCTCTTAATTATTTTTGTAATCTCTATGTTTTTGTAATAATTTTTGTAATAATTAAATAACAGATAATTTGTGTTTCATTTTGCGAATAATAAAAAGATTAACTTTGTAATAATTAAATAACAAATAATTTGTGTTTCGTTTTGCGAATAATAAAAAAATTTAACTGGCGCCCGAGCAGGGACCAGGCTTGTGAAATAAAAAGGCCCGCAAGTAGTGCAACAAACAAAAAAAAAACTTCACGCAAAAAGTTCCTGAATCCACGTCCTCAAGAGGCACACGAGTTTCGGAACCCGCCTGGTCTTCAAAATCAAACCAATCCATTGCGAGAGGAAATAAGGCCCCTGAGTAGCTACAAGACGTAGAGGAAAAGGTGTTAAAATTTTTTAACAGCCACTCATCGCAAGATGTTGCTTGTGACTTTAATGTAAGTTATTTAATATTTTTTCTTTTGTCCAAAATAATAAATAATAATCAATGGGGAGAAACAAACAATGATAAATAGTAATAAATAGTTTTACGAAGTGAGTTGTGAAAAAGTGAGAAATGATTATTTTAAAGCAAGGTCTTTTTATCAAAAATTCTCGTGAATCAAATTAAATAAAATTACGTGCAAATTTTTTTTTCCTTTCTTCAAATTCATAACACACGCGACATTTCTTTTTTTTTTGGAGTGTCAATGAATAATTTCTTCTCACTTTAGAGAAATTACTTTAAGCTAAGAATTTGCAAGCTATTCAAATTTTCTAATTGTGCCTTTGTGTTAAGCCATAATAATTAATTGTATTGAAAAACTTCCAAGAAATATTAAGAAACAAAGTACTAGACAGAAAATATCTGAAAGGAAATCCACTGAACGGTAACATTCGAACTCGCACAAAACAAAATGAATCAAAATAATATTATTCGTCCCCCTGTGATAAATCCTCCTGCTCCACCGACTCAAAACCCTTCCGCGGCATCTCCACAAAATTCGAATGATTTGGAAAATCTAGTTACAACTATAGTACGTCGCGTAATCGATGCACAAGGACGTAACATAATAAATGGCATTCTAAATCCAAATTCTGATTTGTCAACTGCTATTGATCAGCCTATTAGTCCCGAACACACTAATAATTTAGCCGACTTAGAAAGAACGCCAGACGTCGTTAAATGTCTTAAGGAATTCTCTGGCAATCCCGGTGAATTCAGCTCTTGGAAAAAGAGTGTAAAACGGATTCTCAAAATTTACGAACCTACGAAGGGAACCCCCAAGTATTACGGTATTTTAAGCGTAATTAGAAACAAAATTGTGGGAAACGCAGATATTGCCTTAGAGTCCTATAGCACACCATTAGACTGGAAAGCCATTTCTCGATGCCTCACACTTCACTATGCCGACAAACGCGATATAACTACCCTGGAATACCAAATGACTTCTTTAATTCAAGGGAACAAAACGGTGGAGGAATTCTATCAAAAGGTTTACTCACATTTGTCATTAATTCTAAACAAAGTCTCATGTCTGGATGTAGGTCCAGAATCCCTACGCGTTCTTACCCAGACGTACCGAGAAAAAGCTCTCGACACATTTGTTAGAGGATTACGAGGGGATCTACCCCGCCTCCTTGGCATACGCGAACCAGCGGACTTGCCACAAGCTCTCCACTTATGTTTGAAGCTCGAAAATCAAAATTACAGAGCAAACTACGCCAATCAGAGTCAATACATTGGAAAGAAGTTCTATACTGAAAATCGACCTCCACCTCTCCCGCCCAAAAGAAATACATTTCCACAACGATCTAATCCCCGAACAATGCCTTTCTACCCACAACTTGCCCATCTACCACAAACAAATCAACAATCAAATCCACGTTATTTCCAACGGACTCCCATAGAATACAACAAACCCATAGGCCATCATCCAACGGCTCCACCTCGACCATTCACACCGAAACCACCTGAACCAATGGAAGTGGACGAAAGTTTCTAAACGCGCAAAATAAACTACATGAATAGACCTCGGCCAAATGGATTTACAGGGAAAAGACCTCTTCCAGCATCGCAACAATCACACATGCCTTACAAGGCTCAAAGAAATTACCATATCGACACCAAAGAAATCGAAATCGAGTCTCTTAAACCACGTAACCTACTAGGATGATAGTATCAATTGGGAAGAACCCACTGACATTCATTTTGTAAGATTAGGCGACTCTTCATTGCCATACTTCGAATGCAAGATGAAGAGCGGCAAAATACTAAAACTCTTGATCGACACAGGTTCAAATAAAAATTATATTCAACCCTCCCTGGTAACTAACCCTTCTCCGAATGATCAACCTTTCTATGCAAACTCCGTTCCTGGAAATATCAAAATTAACTTTCACACCATTGTAAACTTATTTGGAATCAGAAACGTTCCCATTAAATTCTTCCTGTTGCCAACATTAACATCATTCGATGGAATCTTGGGAAACGTTTTCCTTAAACAATTGTCTGCTGTCATTTACACAGATAAAAATTACATGACTATTAAAAATAAAATTAGAGTTCCAATCAAACAGCAGGAATCCCAAGACATAAATTCTATAAATATCCGTACAGATCACATGACCCCACAACAAAAAACCTTTCTTGCTGCCTCAATAAAAAAATTTCCGAATCTTTTTTCTGAACCCAACGAAAAGCTGACTTACATCACCAAAGTCGAAGGTGAAATACGCACCACGTCAGAATCACCCATCTACACTAAGTGTTATCCCTATCCAATGTCCCTTAAAGATGAAGTCAAAAAAAAAGCACAAAAACTGCTCGAGGATGGCATCATAAGACCATCTCGGTCCCCTTATAATTCTCCAGTCTGGATAGTCCCGAAAAAATCGGACTCAAGCGGCGAAAGAAAGTATAGAATGGTAATTGACTATCGCAAACTTAATAAGGTCACCATTGCAGATCGTTACCCTATCCCTGAAATTAACGAAGTTCTTTCTCAGTTGGGACAGAATAAGTGGTTCGCAGTCCTCGATCTTAAAAGCGGATTCCACCAGATTCCGCTAAAGGAATCTGACATTGAAAAAACAGCATTCTCTGTCAATAATGGGAAATACGAATTCACAAGACTACCATTGGGACTTAAAAACGCGCCTTCCATATTCCAAAGAGCACTCGACGAAATCCTAAGAGGACTTATTGGAAAAGTCTGCTATGTTTACATAGACGACATTATTATTTTCGGCAAAGATGAAGAACACCTCACGAAAAACATCGAAAAAGTCTTCGAAACACTCCAAGATGCTAACATGAAGGTGCAACTCGATAAATGCGAGTTTTTCAAAGATAAAGTAAAATTTCTAGGATTTGTTGTCTCTTCAGAAGGAATCCAAACAAACCCAGCCAAAGTAGAAGCAATTCTCAAATTTCCTGAACCAAAAACGCTCAAGGACCTTCGGTAATTTTGAGGCTTATCAGGATATTACCGTAGATTTGTAAAAGACTACGCGAAGCTGGCAAAACCTCTCACGAACCTTTAAAGAGGAGAAAATGGGCGATTATCCAAAAAGAAATCAAGCCAGAGAAAAATTACCTTGACGGAAGAAACTACTGAAGCACTCAACAAAATTAAGAACGCACTAGTCTCCCAAGATACTTTACTGATTTACCCTGACTTTGACAAAGAACTCAAACTCACAACCGATGCATCTGACTACGCAATAGGCGCAGTTTTAAGCCAAAATGACAAGCCTATAACATTCATATCAAGAACACTAAGTAGAACCGAAGAATCATACGCAGCAAATGAAAAAGAAATGCTCGCCATCATTTGGGCCCTGAACTCCCTGAGAAACTACCTATATGGCTCCAGAAAGGTAAAAATATTCACAGACCATCAACCTCTAACCTTTGCTCTTAGCAACAAAAATAATAATTGTAAAATGAAGAGATGGAAGTCAATATTAGAGGAGTATAATTATGAACTCCAGTATCAACCCGGCAAATCCAATGTCGTAGCTGATGCTTTGTCGAGACCACCAAGAACAACTCCAGTAAACTCTATGAGCGTCACTGCCCATAGCAGCGAAGGTTCTTCACACAATCTAATACCATCCCTAGAAACCCCCATAAATGCCTTTAGAAACCAGATAATGCTTCTCGTAGGGGATAAAAAAAACTACCAATTTAAAATCCCATTTCCAACCTACTATAGGCACATATTTGTACAACCATCCTACACAGAAGAACAAATAGTTAAAATATTCAAAAGATATCTCAATCCAGCTGTCATAAACGGTCTATTTACTCCTGAATCGGTATTAGGAAAGATACAGCAAATTTATCCACTATACTTCAGTCAATACAAGGTTCGTCATACACAGATCAAAGTGGAAGATCTAACAGACGAAAATCAACAAGACGAAGAAATACTGAAGGAGCATAATAGAGCACACCGGAACGTACAAGAAAACAAAATACAATTACTTGAAAAATTTTACTTCCCAAGAATGAACGCGAAAATTTATAATCTAGTTAAGCAATGCAAAGTTTGCAAGGAACAAAAATATGATAGACATCCTAATAAGCCGGAACTCTGTGAAACGCCTATCCCCAACTATCCGGGAGAAATTCTTCACATAGATATCTATTCTACGGAAAACAAACGTATCCTTACAGCTCTAGACAAGTTTTCGAAATACGCTCAGGTAAGGATCCTGAAATCAAAATCTATAGAGGACATTCGGCAACCACTCAGGGAACTATTATTCGCTTTTGGCGTTCCCAAGGCCATTGTTCTCGACAATGAAGCATCCCTTAATTCACTCTCTATTAGTTTTATGCTGAAAGATCAGCTATGATAAAGGTGTTCACGACCCCACCGTACGCAAGTACAGTCAATGGTCAGGTAGAAAGATTTCATTCTACATTAACGGAAATTATGCGATGTCTAAAAACCGATCAAATACACAGAACGTTTTCCGAGCTATTGGACCGTTCCGTCTATGAATATAACTACTCGATACATTCAACAACAAAAAAAAAGACCGATCGAAGTATTCTTCGGAAGAAACGTCAGCACTGATCCTGAACAATTCGACCAGGCAAGGCGCGAAGTTGTGCAAAGGCTAAAGGACAAACAAATTGCAGATCTAAATTATCACAACAAGAAAACTAAGCCCATAAAAAATTACGCCATTGGAGAATCTGTGTACGTGAAAATCAATAAAAGATTGGGTTCCAAACTATCCCCAAATTATAAAAGAGAAATTGTAGCGAAAAACAATCATTCCACAATTACCACGAATGACGGAAAGACAGTTCACAAAGGTAACATAAAAAATTGATCTCTTTTTAGGTCATACCTGACGCTATGTGCGGCTAGCACCCAAATATTGGACTATTCAAATTCACAACTTATAACGCTGAACATTGGCGAAGGAAGAATCCAAACGGGTTCGTTCAAACTCATTCACACGATCAACCTGCATAAATATGCGGAAACAGTTACTCAAATTGAAATTGCCATAAACCAACACCTCGATAACAAGCATATGCTTTACCCACATTTATAATTGACAAAATAAAAATCTCCCTTCATAGATTGAGTCCAATAACCTGGATTTCATTGGAAGCGCGTGGAAATGGATCGCGGGAAATCCAGACCATCGCGACTTTGAAATAATAAAAGAAAAAATAAATAAAGTATTAGTAAACAACAACAATCAAGTAATAATTAATAATTTAGAAGAAGAAAAAATTAACAATGTAACCAAACTTGCAAATAGCATATTGAAAATTGTCCAAACTGATGGAAAATTCAAAGATGAAGAATTGATAAATATTAAATACAAGTTAGATTTAATTAAGGAAGAAATTGTTAACATAGAATACGCAATTCATTGGGCTAAGGCCAATATTGTAAACTCATTTAATTTGTCAAACGTAGAAATAAGCATAATAACCGATGTATTAAGAAAAGAGAACTTGCCTTACCTTAACGTAGAACAAGCATTAGAATTTGCAGATATCAAAATAGCTACAAGTAGGGAAGGAATAATTTACATAATAAGTTTACCAACCACTGATGTTGAACCATGTCAGACTTTGCTTATTAAAGCCATAAAAAAGAAGAACATTATAAATAAAATCCCCTTTAATTCAATATTGAAATGTAATGAAAAAATTTATGGAATTGAAAATAATTGTAAAGCATACAATGCATTTAGAATATGTCCTAATAATAGCATAATAGATATAAGTAAAACAACTTGTATTCCAAACTTACTGAAGAGCCTCATACCTACTTGTACCATAATCAATAACCAGCATGTGCCAGAACTTGAAGAGATCTTACCAGGAGCCATTTTCCTCAACCAATTCAAAGGGAATGTCGAAATCAACAACGAGACAGTAGAATTAAACGGCGCTTTTCTCATTATATATCAAAATTCAACCGTTAGAGTCAACAACAGGTTTTTCACTTCAAGAGAAGTCGTTACCTACAAACCTCTACCACCAATCCTCCAACACGCATCGACGAAAAACAAAATGGAGGAAGTCTTATCCTTAGAAATGATGAAGGAATTGCATCTCAACAACAGCCAATACATCGAATTGCTACACACAAAAAACAACATCAGCACAGCAATAAACTTCAGCTTCACGTTACTGCTACTGGTCATAATAATAATGGCTTTAATCATCCGAAGGAATCGGAAAAAAACTCAAAGCCTACGACTTGAGACAATCATTAGCGACGCAAGAAATTTACGTTATCCGGAGGTAAACCATCATGAGGCATTGCCCAGGAACGACAATTTACAACGCCACCACCATGAGGCATCGCCAAGGAACGACAATTTGCAACGCCCATTGTCCATTAACAGCATCCCGTTTTTCTAAAACGAGCGAGGACGCTCGAATCTAAAGGCGGAGGAGTTGACATAACAGAAAATAACATAACATAAAATAATGTAAACGTAACGGAACACCATCACGATCATCGCAACGTGCCAGCCGTGGAACCGTTTTTCTTTCCCAGGAAAAACGCCAACACAGCAGCTCCCGATTCTTAGGAAAATGCCAGCCCAGCAGCGTTCCCATTCCCAGGAAAAACGCCAACACAGCAGCTCCCGATTCTTAGGAAAATGCCAGCCCAGCAGCGTTCCCATTCCCAGGAAAATGCAAGTAAGTACTAATCAACAAAACAACCGCCCAACGGAGGACTGGAAAGGAGAAGAACACCGAAGACCAGATCAGTGGAGATAACTACGCCGCCAGGAACGGTACGAGCCGGTCGGAACCTCTTAATTATTTTTGTAATCTCTAAGTTCTTGTAATAATTTTTGTAATAATTAAATAACAGATAATTTGTGTTTCGTTTTGCAAATAATAAAAAGATTAACTTTGTAATAATTAAATAACAAATAATTTGTGTTTCGTTTTGCGAATAATAAAAAAATTTTACTTATATGCTTAGGTAAAAAAGTCTCGTTTCATCGGGACAACAACATAGAAGAAACAACCAGAAGAATAAACATAGCATGGCAAAAATACTGGGCTCACAGAGAAATAATGAAAGGAGACATGCCGCTTTCAGTGAAAAAGAAGATAATGGACAGTGGCATCCTCCCCTGTCTAACATATGGCTCATAAACCTGGACATACACGAAACAGACGAAAGAAAAAATTAGAGTTTGCCAAGCCGCCATGGAACGATCCATATTAGGGATACAAAAGAGAGATAGAGTACACCTCTCCAAGATAAGGGAGAGGACAAAACAAAGAGACTTCTTACTTCACGCTATGAGACTTAAATGGAGATGGACAGGTCATGTAGCTAGAATGGAGGACGATCGGTGGACGAAGCGTGTAGTCGCCCTATGGAAAGGACCCAAGGGAAAAAGAAAAAAAGGCAGACCATGTAGAAGATGGAGCGACGACATCAAAGAAACAGCAGGAGACGAGTGGAAATCGAAGGCGAAAGACAGACAACAGTGGTCCAAAATGGAGGAAGCCTTTACCCTGAAGAGGGGTTCTCATTTAACTAGTTAATTTCAAAGAATAAAAATAATAATAATAACAATATAAATTACTCGAAAGAGAATAATTATTCTAGTTCACATATTATTAGATAAAAATCTATATAAGTATACTATAATTCGTAAAAAAAGCATGAAATGAGAAATAATAAAAGGCTCATTCATTCATTCATTCAATTCCGGATCTCGACATTGCGTCAGTTGGAGTTGAAAATCTAAATCGGATTCCTCATAAGTAGCAGCCACTTCTACTCTGCGCCAGTGCGATGTTGAATTGCATAGTCATAATTTTCCAAAAATAAGGCCCACCGACTTATTTCAGCAGAATGTGTACGATTTTTCAGGGTTTCTGCCAATGAATTGCAATCAGTGATAATCTTGATTGGGATACCTTCAAGATAAGTATGAAATCGCTTCAGGGCATAAATAATGGACAGGACCTCAAGTTCATAACTGTGTAATCTGGATTCGCTGGGAGAAGCAGTTTTTGAGAAATAAGCGACAGGATGTAGTTTTTTGTCATCTTGTCTTTGAAGTAGGACGGCACCAAAACCAGTTGCACTAGCGTCACAGTGCAGTTCTGTTTCTACATCAGGTTTATATATCGAAAGTATGGGTGATTCTAAGAGTTTTTGCCGCAAGGTTTGAAAAACCTCAATACACGGTACGTTAAAATCATAGGGGGTATCTTTTTGCAGCAGTTGGGTCATCGGTTGAGCTAATATTGAAAAGGATTTAACAAATCGTCTGAAACATGAAAAGAGTCCTAAACAGCGTTCCAATTGTTTCCTATCTTTAGGCATAGGGTAGGCTTTAATAGCCAGCAGATGGGTATCACTAGGCCGAATTCCTTTATGATTAGCACGATACCCCAAATAGTCAAGTTTATCGTAAGCAAATTTACACGTCTTCAGTTGTAATTCTAATCCATGTTTCTTCAGAAGTCCTAAGACATTAGCTACAGTTTTCATATGATTGTCAAAATTTTCGGAAGCAATTAATATATCATCCAAATACACTACCAAATTTTTACTCTTTATTAATTCCCCAAACATATTGCTAATATATCGCTGAAATTCGGAGGGTGCATTCTTAAGACCGAAGGGCATCCTCAGGTACTCATATTGGCCATCAGGTGAGACAAAAGAAGTATACTTGATCGAATCTTCATGCATTTTTATTTGGTGAAATCCACTCTTAAGGTCTAGCAGGGTAAGAAACTTCTTTCCTCCTAAATGCTCAAGACAATCGTCAATTAACGGCAGAGGGAAATTATCCCGAACGGTAATTTTATTCAGTGGACGATAATCCACACACTTGCGGATTTCTCCATTTTTTTTTACGCACCAGTACAAGAGCCGAAGCATAAGGAGAATTGCTCGGACGGATAATTCTTTTTTTTAGTAAATCATCGACTATTTTTTGAACCTCTCTACGCTCAAACGGCAGTAAATAGGGGTGTTATGCATAAGGTTGATCCTCATTCTGAAATTATCATCAGTAAAATCACTAACAGAGGCCTCAACATAATTTCTAACAATCATTTCTCTGAAAGCTTCAGTCTGGGTTTGCTTCAGCTGGGGGTTTATGTCAATGACCAAATCTTCAGATACCTCAATAGCACACATTTCTTTAAAAATCTTCTCACAGTCTGGATTATCAATTTCCTCTATTTGTGGATCGCAGGTTGTCAGTAGCCGCTCACTCTCAACAACATTACCTCCAACACCACCCCTGGCAATGCCAAATTTATTTATAACAGCGGACACATGTGGTTTTAAGTTCAATTTATTTGAATTCAAAGTTAACAATTCATTTTTACTGTATTTATAAAATACATAACATAAGTGTATATTTAGTTTTGGTAATAAATCTCTTCCTATGATTATTGAATAGGAAGAGGAATCATCAGGTACAATTACAAATTGATGATCAACTTCGGTATTTTTGTATTTAATTCTGCAGTTTACTTTTCCAGCAGACATAATCGTTTGGTTCCCCAGACCGCGGTATCCCGAAGGTTTTGATTTTTTTATATTTTCCGAAGGTGCCTCTGCTTCAACGATGAAGCTCTTAGGACTACCGGAATCGAAAAGAGAAACCACATGTGAATGCTTATCAAAATGCAACACTTACCAGGTCTAAAGTCCTTATTTTCCTACAGATATATGATTCATCAGAGTCGTCATCATCAGTTTTGGGGTGTCTCTTGGCATTTGGGATGAGACTAATATATTAGTATTCGCTAAGATATTAGTAATATTTGACATATTCACATATTAGTAATACGGCTAACTCTGATATCCTAATATTTCATATTCACTAATATCGTAATATGCTTTATTCACGAGAGGTGCGAGAATCCAAACTAATACGCGTATTAGTTTGTACTCACGAATCTCTGGTGAATATTGCTAATACGCGTATTAGTTTGTACTCACGAATCTCTGGTGAATATTGCTAATACGCGTATTAGTTTGTATTGTACTCACGAATCTAATCTCCAATGATAGGGTATGCTAGCATAAATATGAATATGGTAAGAGTGAACTTCTCTCTGCCTGCTGGAGAATGAGTTTCGCTCCCAAAAAGCAGAGAAAATTGCACTCTTTGCTTCATCTGTATGTATTGTTCATTAATGTTCTTGACCTTTTAAATCTCGTTGTGCGTTTAAAGGCGTTGTGCGTTGTGTGTGTTTAAAGGTTGTGCGGTCGGTCGTCTCTATGGAGTTTTCCGTATTTTTCAGTTTTTCTTCTATTTGCAACCTCTCCCATCGTTCTTTTAGGTAGCATCTATTCTCCGGGTGGTCTTCAGCGAGACAAAAATTGCATTTAGGTGTGTTTCCCCTTGTCGTGGTTTGATTAACCTGACGTCTCTGGTATTCACCTCTATTTTGTTGGTTGTGTTGGTTGTGTGGCTTATTTGACCGACAGTTTTGGTTTGTATGGCCATAGGCCCTGCATGTAGAACAGAACGGCGTCATTTGTCGGGTTCGACATTCGGCCATTACGTGACCCATACGGTTACAAAAATCACAGCGCACTTGTCGCCTTTCAAATCCTCCCCGTGTTGGATTATCATTATAATTTGTTGTATTTAAGTGTGTTTGGTAATTACGCGGGGGAAAGTGGTTCGGTTGGTACGTCTGGCACTGGTTGCTCCTCGTGATTCCTCTGAACGGGAATCTTGACCGATCCCATTGATTCTGCCAGTGGTTCCCCGTTTGATTCCTGCCATGGTTCTGGCGCGGTTCCTGTTGTCCCGTTGATAGCATTGGTTCGTTCGAACTGTGTTTACTCGGTTTTAACTGCATACACTGTTCTGTTTGTTCTAATTTCAGTATCTTTGTTCCCAATGCCTCGATTGTGTTATCTGTCTCTTGTAACAGGTAGAATTTGTAGTTGGAATTGGTAATTCCAGTTTTAAAGCAGTGTATACCTACTTCTTCAATATCGGCTTTAAGCCCTTCTCCGCCATTAGCATACTGAGTTTCTGCGGCCTTCTTACATGCATTGATTAACGTTCTCACGCGGTTGAAATAGCTAAATAGCTATGTTTTCCAGTGAATCTTTCCTTCCCGCCTGTACTACTTCCAACGCTCGTCCCCTTTATCTTGTGGGGAGGAGTTTTACAAACAAAATTTGATCATGTGCTTCTACCAGTGTATCATATGCTAATCGTGCACAATTCACAAATTCATTGATTTCGTTTTCTCTCTTTGGACTGTCCTCTCCAGTTAGGATTGGAACGTTGTTGGACAGTACATTATTAACTAACGTTATATTCGCCATCTTTTCCGTGTTTACCTCGTTGTGCGTTTTGACGTTTCTATCCTTGGGCGTTCTTTTTGACCCTGTTGGATCTGAATCAACTCTATAGTATCCTCTACCGTGTCTGAGCTCGACTGCTTCGCGTCTTTCTGGGTTTGAGTAGGATGTCTCTCCACTAATCCCGTTTCCTTCTGTTTGCATGGGGGTTTGGGGTATTTGCTCGTTTCCGGACTTGTCTCCTTCGTTTGCGTTTGCTTTATCTTCAGTACTCTCTTCTTCAGCTGTGTTAGGGAACTCAGGACTTGGGTTTTCAAACGTAAAAAAATCTATTTTGTCTGCCAATTCACTTAATCTCGCATTTAATGGTACCTTTGGCGTCAACTGTTCCATATAACCCCCTGCTGTGAGCAATTGTCTTATTTCTTCAATGTTTATATATTTTTCCTTTCTCCAGTCTATATCTTTCTTTTTCTTTCCCTCTGAAATCTTTAATTTGTGGCTTTTAGTAGGTCGTAAGTTCGTAGATGCGGCTGCGCCAATTTTATGTTGGGATTTTTGGTAGAAGTACGAGTGAGAACGCTTTTAGACGGTTATGTGTTGGACCTTTTTATTTACTCTATCTTACTTTATTCATACACCTTGTTACATTTGTACATATTAATAGTCCTATTGACCTAACTCTTACTTTTTCGGTGCTGCTTTGTTGTACTTCTTTGTCTGCCTGTAGTTCCTGCGCTCCATCTTCAAACCGTTGATTTTTTGACTGGCAAGGCGTCTTTCTTCTTTGGCTGATGCCGGGACCAGTTCTCTCTGGGCTTCCTGTAGTCGGCGTTTGAAATATTCTTCCACTCCCGATCTCGGTTTCTTCTCCTTGTGCTGTCGTGAAGAATGGTTTAGCTCGGATTGTTTGAAAATGAAACGAGGTGAGTATTACTGCCTGTCGTCTACTTGGACGGTTCAGGACTTGACTGGTAGCCGATTACTTGATCGGGTTACCGTGTTACGTTGTTAGTTTCTTCAGGAAACCATCTTGGCTTCGTCTTGGAGTTGTCTTCTTCAGGAACTTCGTAGAACGTCTTGGCTTCGTCTTGGAGTTGTCTTCTACGGGAACTTTGGAACGTCTTGGCTTCGTCTTGGAGTTGTCTTCTACGGGAACTTTGGAACGTCTTGGTTTCGTCTTCGAGTTGTCTTCTACGGGAACTTTGGAACGCCTTGGGATTGGGCTTCGACTCGGCAGCGGCTGAGACCTGGCTTCCTCTCGGGCTTGCCTTCGACTGCCTGCCTGATACATTTCTTCTCTATTTATCCGTAATTTTCTTGCTGATCTTCGAGTTTATCCCACCTGTTACTCTGGATTTGCCAATTCGTGAGTTCCCATCATTGGTTCCATAATTGACCAATAATTCCCTGTATTTGCTGTCACAGAGGTTAATGAACGTGTTCCTGCTCGAGTAGCATAATCTGTGGCCATTAATGTTCCCACAAGAGATAAGAATATCCGAGGTAAATGACCGAGATGTTTCCAGGGAAAGTAATTGACCGAAAGTGATATTGCACTTTATGAAACTAGGTCACTGGGTAAGTCATTTCTGGAATTTTCTATTGCAGCTACTGATCGGTGATGGGTAAGTGTCGGGTCAATAGATGGTGCTGCTTGGCATTTGGTGTTGGTCCGTACCTTTGCTAGACCATAGATTTTAATCTAGATGTTTGTCGACTTGTGAAGTTTATTCACAACACCAGCTAACGAAGCTCCCAGTCGCAAGCACGTGTCAAATGTTCTGTTGAATGCAGATTTTCGAACATGTTCAAATGAGATCAGCAAAAATATTACTAATGCCGAATCTGTTTGCCTTACAATTGACTGTTTGACATCTAAGGCACAAGAGGGCTATTTAGCAGTCACAGCCCATTATTTGGAGAATTTTTCACCACAAACAATTCTAATGCAGTGCCGTGTTTTAACTGGACCACATACAGCAGCTAATTTAAGTGTCGAGTTGGATGAAGTGATTAGAACTTGGAAGCTTGACAAAAAAGTTCAACTTGTAGTATCTGATAACGCCACTAATATCCAAAATTCGATTCAGGACCTAAATTTAAAAAGTTTCGGATACTTCGCACACACAATAAATTTAATTGCCAAAGACAGCCTAAAAATTCCCGATGTGCAAAACGTTCTATGTAAAATAAGAGCCATCGCCAGCCATTTTAGGCGGAGCACCAACGCAACAGAAAAACTTCTAAAGTACCAGGTGAACAACCAGGTTAGTAGACCCAAAAAAATGATTATTGATGTGGCAACCAGATGGAATTCCACATTTCACATGCTGGAGAGAGCACTGCTGTTAAAGGAAGCCATAAGCAGTACGATGGGAATCCTAGAGTCTGCAAGCAGAGCCGCGCTCGAAAACTTAAATGCAGAGGAATGGAAACTGTGCACAGATATGTGCACTGTGTTAAAACCATTGGAGCAGGTCACAGTAGAAATAAGTGGCGACAAGTATATGACTGGTAGTTTGGTCATTATATTTAACAGACTTTTGTACAAGGCATATGGATTTAAGCTAGCACAGGATCAGGATTTACACACGAGTGCTAAAGTTCTCTGTGATAAAATTTTATGTGGATTAGTTGCTAGGCTTAAAAATATAGAGCAGAGCATGACTTTTGCCGTCGCAACCTTCTTAGATCCTAGATTTAAGATGGCATATTTTCTAGATAGAGATAAAGGACGTGCTGCAAAACAAAAGGTGATAGATCTGGCAAGAAGTGAAATAAATCGTCAGTGGGCTAGAGACAACGCTCAAAATCGAGAGGTCATCCATACTCTGGAAGTGGAAGCTGTTGATGAAAATCGTAGCAAGCCATATAAGGTCGTTGATATTTGGGCCGACCTGGACGTAGAGGAAACTCACACTTTGGAGTCTCCAACAGCCATAGCAATAGCTGAAGTGCAGCGTTACCTGAGTACTCAAATGTTGGACAGAAATGCGAGCCCTAACGATTGGTGGAGGATTAATTATTATTTATATCCAAATTTAAGCAAGGTTTACACTGGCCATTGTTGTGTGCTTACAACTTCAGTGCCTTGCGAGAGAATTTTTTCCAAATCTGGAGAACTTATTTCTGACCGTCGTACTTGCCTGTCGCCAGAAAAAGTTCAAAAAATAATGTTCCTAAACGTCAATAAAAAATGAATTTTATGAAAATATATAAAAAATTTTGTTATTCCACTATAACTTGCCAAACACTAAATTATTAACTATACTAGTTAATAATAAGCACGAACGTAAATAATATTTTGTATCGCTAATATCTGGTAACACAGAATATCACGCTTACATTTGTTTAGTCTCATCAGGTTGAGTATTAGCAGAGAGAACAAGACCACTGATATAGGGCTGAGACTGATTGTTTGAAGTATACACTAATATCATACGAGAGAAGCGAGAATCCAAACGAATACGCATATTCGGTTGGATTCACGAATCTCTGGTGAATATCACATATTAGTATATTAGTTTGGATTCATGAATCTCTGGTGAATATCACTTATTAGTATATTAGTTTGGATTCATGAATCTCTGGTGAATATCACATATTAGTATATTAGTTTGGCTTCACGAATCTGTCGTGAATTTTGGATATTATGATATTAGTCTCGTATTAGTTTCGGATTCTCGTAGCTCGTGAATGTGGCTTTTTTTGATATTAGCCGTATTACTTTCGGATTCTAGTATTTTAGTATTTGTAATGAATATTGCATGGTATTTATGATATTTGTCTTATTAATAAAATGAATTATATAATAAATTAAGTAGTACCTACGAATAAAGTAAAAGTGGTTAGATATTTATTTTATTCGTTTAAAAAATGTTTAAAAAAAACAAAAAAAAAAAAAAGGTCCCCTTTTGATTACAACAATTCCTTGTAAAGAAATATGTGATATCACTGATATTCGTATATTAGTTAAGATATCCTAATATCCGCTGACTAATATATTAATATTACCTAATATCAAAAAATATCGGTATAAACCCAGCCCTACTTGGCATAAGCAGCAGTTGTCGATGGTCGACTTGGACAGTTTTTGTAAACATGCCCCATCAGGCCGCAGCGGAAGCAGGATCCATCTGGCCTCTTTGGTTTCGGACATTCTGATCAGGTGTACGTCGGGTTGGTAATGGGAGATAAACCGGTTTCAATATTGTGGTAGCAGAAGTTTTGATAGTTGTACCACGCAGCATTGAACAGCAACACTTCATCAGTGGTGTGTTGGTGACCAAATTCGCTTACTAACTTAGCCTTCAGCTCATCATAAGTTTATACGGTGATGGTACGCGCGTATAACTGGGCTGTTCATTTTAACAGTCTCCTTGTCCCCACGAATGTAGCTCTTTCATCAAAACACAAAATACTAAAAGTGTCTTCGAAGTCGCTGATCCACTTTCTCACATCGTATGTGTCATCTCTCGTGAACGGTAGTACCATAGCCTCCACGGTACTAATGTCAAGGTGCGTCGGGGCAGCAGCTGATTGATTTCGCTTCAGACCAGCGAACTCCTGCTGCAACAGCAGAATCTCCTTCTGTTTACGAAGCCTGCTTAATTGAGCGTCCATTTCGGCATCAGTGACGGCAGTGTTTACACACATAACAGCGGCTTCATCAAGTGAAGGGGCAGAAGGCATCTCTGGTTGTATATTAACCGTAGTAGTTGTTGCGCAGTCATCATCAGCATCATGTAACACATCAGTCACATCGGTTGTTGGATTATATTCGTTGTCGTTAGGTTGCACATGGCCCTCGTACAACACTTTTAGCTGAACTAAAGTTGCATTGTCTGGTACATCTACCCCATGTGCCTACAGGGCCGCAAGCATGTCATTTTTCGTTGCACGAATCATCATGCGTTTTATATTCACCAGCTGTCTCAGGAATCACTACTTAAAATGGCGGCAACACGTTATATTTTCTGGATTTTACAGCAGAGTTCAACAAATTTTAAAATTTTCTACCGCACGGCACGTTGGAATAATCCCACTTCTGAATTTATAATAGTCTATAATAATCTGTATTTATTTACATTTACTTCTTTATAACACGACTAGCTGTACTCTATTCGGCAGGTTGAATATAACTAACTGAACAACAAAGACCAGAGCGACGCTCTGATAACAGAACATCCCTTCGATCATACGATCGGCAGGGCTGTTCAAAGTAACAGCCGGAATGGTCGAACTGTCATATACACACTGTTAGAACTGCGGTACACTGTTAGAACCGCAATACACTGTTGAACTGCGGTACACTGTTAGAACCGCAGTGCAATGTTAGATTTAATACATTTGTTTTAAAATTTTGTATGTTAAGTATTTTTTCTGCAAGTGACGGCCATTCCGTTCCAGTACTATTTTCCGTTTATCGTTCACACAGTTAGAGAAAAATTAGGGTGCTTCATGATCCTTTGGAGTGGCGAAGAACCTTCGAGCACAGCTTGCTCAACTTAGGGTGTCTTGTAAAGGAACACTTCGGGTTCGTCGCAACTTCTGTGCCTTGCGAAAGGCTTTTTTCTAAGGGAGGGTACCTCGTTATTGATAGAGGAACCAGATTAGCTGTAAGAAAAGTTCAACAAATTTTGTTTTTGAATTCAAATTTGATATACTTGTAAATGTAAATAGTAAGGAAATGTTTAAATAAATATATTAAAAATAACTTCACATTTAAATTATTTACCACAAAAGAACAACGTTTTAAAATCAAGGTGATTTATCACTGTGAATTTCGAATGACAGTCAACTCTCCGGCTGTAATTGGGAATTCGCGCTTTTCCCCAACCTTAGTCTTGAGACAGCTTGGATTATATTTGTATCCCTCGTGTAATTCTGGCGACAGTTATATGACCAACATACTATTGATATAATAACTAAGGAAGGGAAAATAACCAGAAAACATGAAGTAAAATGAGCGAATCTTCTTAGAAATATAAGTGCGCTATCATTTGTAGTAGTATGGAATTTTTCACTAGAAGAACACTTGATTCCTTAAAAATCCCATTCACCAACCAATAATGACATTCAGATGCGTAACAAACCGTTTTGAGATATTGAGGAACATGTTTATACAATCTCGCAGATTTTGTAGTGATGTACGGGAAATTCATCGCCTATTATATTTTGTCCGCGAATTTAATGTACTTTAAGTGTTTAAAATGCTTATTTGATATGTCAATTTATAGTGAGCGTTATTATTAGAGTATTTTTTTATTAATATAATATAAATTCTATGCCGAAAATCCCACCAAACGCGCATAAAATCGAATTATGTCGCCAGTATGAATTTTGACGTTGGTCGTTTGGCGGTCAACAAACGTAGAAATTTATTAAATTTATTGTTTTTGATTGTAAAACTTGAATACTTCAAAAATGGCGACATTCGAAGAAGAGCTTGCCAGTGCTGACAGGGAAGACAAGAAACTGCAGATGGCTGAAGCGATTCCCTCACAGGCCTTAAAACCCGAAATCAGAAAGAAACCTTTCCATTGGGAATGCATCTTCAAAAGGTCGGTCTCAGGAGGTATTGGAGAAATTCGCCGAAAAAGCCCAAACTTACCAATAGTTACGAGCCGCCACAAGAGTTTCAAAATACCATCATAGATCGCTCTGATTTCGTTGTCAAGATGTCAACCGAAAGGTGGTTCATAGTTGAGAGGATGCTTTGCGATTGCCGACCATGATAGTTTTGACAGTGGCGAGTAAATATCTAACGACAGCGCTGGCGGACAGAAAAGGGTCAAAATTTTGGGGTGTACTGGCAGGAAATTTTTGGATTTTCTAGAAAGAGTAGTCACTGACCGCGGCGAACTCTGGGAAACTGTCAAACTATAGGGAATGGCAAGGTTGTCACTACCATTGAGCTAAATAACCCCTTTGTGGTACCGCCCCCAATTCTGGAGGGTGATATTACGCTGAAGGTTATTGAACAGATGAATAAAAGCCCTTATAAAAAAGACTGAAGAATAATATTCTCGGTCCAAAGTGAGAAGCCAAAACGGGAAGGGCATCGTCCTCTCTATACACGGGCAGTCCTTACAAGAGTTGCAGAAGATGCAGGGCGGTGTCGACATTCGTCTGAGAATCCTCAAATTCAGGATCTACAATGAATCGAAAACAAAAACCGGACACCCTTCATCACTGTGAACTCGCAACGGAGGATCTGATGCTGTTTCTGTTTCTGTACCTACGAAATCATTATATTTCGCTCTACTCTTACATTATAGCTACAACGACTTGACGGTGCATTTAGACTCGGTATGTATGTTCGTCTATTATAACCTCACAGTTGAGGTTTTTGTTTACATTTTCTGACGTAAAATCAGCTGAATCTGGTTTTGATAGTGTACATATGACGCGCCATCTACATGTCACTTTTCAAGCAAACAACGAACTAACGTTTGTGGTTACTTATGAATCATTTGTAAAGTTGCCGCGCAACTTGAATACGTAATTTACAAAATAAGATAATTTTAGCTTTATCTCGTGCCGTTGTATACAGCTACTGTCACACCCAAAGTAACCTAAGGGGCTGTAGAAAAGGAGACAGTGTGGACAAGCTCACGGAAGTACAAAGGCTAGCACCTGTAGGTACTACCGGAGCTTCAAGGGGTACACCCCAAGGATCGCTATATATTCACCTTATCTCAAAAACGGCTGTAGTGCAGTGTAAGCGGAACTCCTAGCTATAGAAAAAACGATAAGACGACAAATCGTGAGGCAGAGATAAATAATGCACATCACCATATAAAGGGATAGGTAAGCAGTGTTAAAAACACTAAAATCGAGAGTTGAAATGAGCTGTTACGAAGCCCTTTCATGGATCCACAATAAAAGGGTTCAGATCTGCTGCGTTCCCGGACACAAGGATGTGAAAGGGAACTAAAAAGCAGACACGCTAGATAAGCTAGGAGCAGGAAGAGATACAAGCACAGTGATGGACATACCAAAACCTAGGATAACATATTTGAAGGTCATAATGGAAAAATAGTTAAGGCAGAGAATAACAATAAACGAGTGACTCCACCACTTTGCACTACATGTGGCAGAAGCAGCGTGGCCAGATTTTGATTCAACATTCTGCTAGATGTTTGGGTAAATTCTGCTGAATTCTGCTTAACATTTTGAACGTTATTTTGATACTGGCTGACAGTAGTTTTCAAACCTTTTCTAAATTTTAAGCTTATTTTAAGCATCATCTTCATCTGGTGTGTCGATATTTTTATATATAAGTGCTGATTCTTTTTCCGTAGATTCATTTTTTAGGGTTCCTTACGTAGAATACGGAACCCTATTAATATGACTTCTTTGTCCGTCCGTCTGTCACAGACCTGTATCTCCTTAACTATTATAGCTAGACACTTCAAATTTTCACAAAGTGTGTATCACTGTGGCTGCTATAACAACAAATCATAAAAAAAATTGAAAATAAACAAAAACAAGTCTAAAAAAAATCAAAAAAAAAATTAAAAAAAAAAATTAAAAAAAAAAATTTAAAAATATATAAAAAAAATTTTGAAACAAAATCATACACGCGCTGATACGAAAAGCGCTTCCAACAACGAAGAGGAACATACGCATTACGATCTAATGCGCATTGAGGTTCAAAAACGAAGACGGCGATAAGGAAGGCTGTTACGATGCGACAGTATTCCTTATCGCCGCTTTATATTTTTCAATGACGAAACGGAACCCTTCGTGTGCGAGTCAGACTCGCACTTACCAATTTTATATATTATTCATTTGAGAGAATATTTGTTCACAAATCGTATTGGACATAGGCCAAATCATCATGGCCTTTGTAAAATTAACCAAAAGTTGAAGCTTTCTAGTTCCATCTGTCTTGTAATTTGGGAAATGTAGCTCCAGAAGGTTTCGGTGTCCATTGCAATGCTATCAGAATTTCCTCGCGATAGTGAAATTTTCTCTAGATCGCTCACTGCTCTGTCCAATTTAAGCTCCCTGTATTCGGTTTCAATTGTTTGTATGTCAGGCACAAGTACCAAATTGGGAATTTTCAAACTATTTAAAACATTAAACAACATTTTACGGATCAAGAAATTGCATTAGTTCAAATAATTTACTAACAGGTAAACGTTATTTTCAAAATAAAATCCAGAGCGATCCCTCGGTGCAAACTCGTTGATATTTAAGGCGGAGGAAGCACAGGAAGCACCATGCCTACCTTTTGCACAAGATCCGGAAGGAGTAACATTCGTTCGTAGATGTTTCTTTCCCCGTTCGTTACTGAAAGGGAGGTGATCTGCCTCCTCATTAAGGTGGTGTTCGAAATTAGCCTGCCTAGTCACTATCTCCTCTACCTGCTTTGCTGTTTTCTCAGTGTGCGCGTTGAAATCATCCCTAACTTTACACACTTCGGACTCTACTGCCTCTACACGGGTATCTGTATTCCGCATGCAAGTATGATTTTCGTCTGCCTGTTGCTCGATGATTGTTAAACGGCTGCCAATGGAATTGACCGTTGTAGCAATGCCGTCTACCTTTGACTCAATGCATTCTAGCTTGTCCAGTTTATCAATCTTAGACATGAGAGAAATTATTTTGCTGAAAGAAGGATTCAGAGGAGTTGCACGTGGTGATGATTCCGGTGTTGTAGGACGTGATGCAGAACCACCAGAGCTGACCAAGATTGACCTGCTGTGTCCTGATAAATGGTTCGCATCAGCTCAAATGATCATTGCATGTCATTGGCAGTAGTATTTCGATCTTCTCTGTGACATTTTTTTCACGTAGTCACTGGTACTGTTCTGGTACTGTTTGAAGTAGATTTTTGGTACCGGGTGTGCTTCCTCTGCTTGTTTGATTTGTAGTGTATGCAGTTAATCTCAATTGTACGGGAGTATGTAGCCACCATAGATGCATTTTGATTTTAGTGCTAAGACAGTGGAACCATGATTATCCGTGAGAATGGGGTGGGGAAGGGTGTGCACGGATAATCGATTTCTATATATATACAGAATATTAATTAAATTATACAGAATAATAATGAAATTATATTAAATGAAAACTTTAATAGAACAACGAATTTACAAATATGTATGTTATTGAAACTTATTTTTAAGTAGGACAAAGATAATTCAAAATTTAATTTGCTTTTTATCATTTTATATATGACCTCACATCTCGTTTCTCGTAAATGAAAAGAGAAAAAAAAACCAGGTTGATCGAAGTCCCGGATAATCGAGGCTCTACTGTATACCAAGTTTATGGAGCTTAGTAGTATGTTCTGAGCTGTCGCACTGGGCAACTATATTTGTGGGTTGTTGTAACCAATATAGCCAGACATCCTTGTTGCATTGGGAGTATAATGTTTCCAGCTGTTTTTATTAAACGGACGGTGACGGTTCCAGTGTGAACGTTTGTTTTCTGAATAATTTAATATCGTTAATCGTGGAATTCGCATTCGGACAAGAAGTCCACGTTCGTAAAATTCGCAATCCACTTTAGGTATTTTCTGCAAAGCTGGAAAGTCCATGATGGTTTCCTTTCCAAAGTGTGTTCAGGTAATGTTTGAATACAGCTCCTGGAACTGATGTGAGGATAAAAGTAGTAGGCTTAATTCCCATTTGTTGATTGCTTCCATTATAATGAGTATCTCCGTAGTTTCAAAGAACATTTGCTGCAGTTCCTTTAGTATTATTATCATTATTTCATTGATATCCGCCTTGCAATATATCTGCTTAAACAAAAACAACAGTAAGTGCGAACTTTCGAAAGGAGCAATGGTGTGCTAAGTGCTGCCTAAATTTTTAAAATTTTTAACTTAAAAATTTTAAAATTCTGCAAGACCAACTAAACTGTATTAACTCCTCCTGACTTTTTGCTTAAGTGTTTGAGTGTTGTTCGTTCATATGCACAGTCACTACTTAATTGATACCTGTATTGACTATAATTTATACATAGTTTTTGCAAATAATACAGTGTTTACCTTAAAAACAAGAAACTGTAACATGAGTTATTGATATTGATCACTTCTAAATTTTAAAAATGATTACTAATCCCTGTAGTCTGAAGTATAGACTGATCAAACTTTGAAGAGTGATAGTTAATCCTAAAATTCTGAAATTTGAATCGATCACTTAGAATTTCGTTAATTTTTTGACTTTGTGCAGTGGTTTTTTGAATCCAACCTCGCATTGTCTTTTCTCACATTTGTGTAGTGGCCTGTTTGTCTTTATTCAAATCGCCGAACTAACAGAGGACTAGCGATGGGCTAGTCGAGTGAATCTACTCGAGTTATATTGGCAGCGAATTTACTCGAGTTGCTTCTTTGATGAAATCGGTTAACTCGAGCTACGCGAAACCGATTCCGCGCCACTCGCGACCCTAGTGGTCTTATTGAATCGAGGCGAGCCTAAACTCCAAACGGTTTCATATATGAATTGATTTGAAAAATGAACTCGAGTTAGAGCTTTAATCGAGTCGTGTCGTTCTTCAACCCAAATTTATTGATAACAACATACGACCCGAGTGGCCTGGTGGAATTGAGTTGAGTTTAGATTTCAAACATACAACTCGGATCCACAAAATGATTCGAGTTGTGTGTTCTTATCAATCAATTTTGGTTGCAGAGCAACGCGGCACGATTTAAACTCCAAATCGAGTTGACTCGAAAGCAATATAAACTTGAGTTGTAACTCAAGTTAAGGACCATTTCAACTTGAGTTACTTGAGTTGGAAAATATTCAACTCAGCCCATCACTACAGAGGACTGACCAGCTTACTGTCACCGTTAACTGACCTGGGATATATAACAGCATTCAGTCTCCGTAAACGGACGTCCTCTGTACGCTCATGTAGGATTGCAAGCTCACGGAACTGACCACTACCGACTTTTCAAACTGCTGCGTATTACCAGGCTTCCTTTTTCTTTTTATATATTCTCATGAACTTAATTAACTTTTTCGCTTTTTTGAAGTGGAACTTCTTAGGCGGCTGTACGAGAATTAGAATTGGGAGTGAAATTGTACGAAAGCGTCACGTTTTGTAACGTTTCGTTACATTTCGTTACATGAGGGAGAATGAACATGTAACGTAGACGCAAGGAAAAGAGACAGATATAAATTGTATACTAAATGTAAAATTTAGTCTATTCACGATGTTTTCAAGCACTCCCCCCTCTAAGTACTAACCGCAATCGACACAGATTAACTTCGGTGATCGAACTATCCAGTTCATTTGTTTTTATTATGAATTATTATTCGATTTGCTTAAATTATTTTACTTTTATGTTAAAATTTTTTTTAGTATTATTTAATTATTTTACATATAAAAACTGTACGATGTTCTCATGCTGGCCTGATCGACGCTGCTTCACTTCAGTAATCGAATGAGAACTCTAAGTGCGTAAAGCTCTGTGCTTAAAACACTCTTTAGAGCATGCAGTTTGAATGACATTATGACTCAGAACGTAGCGTACGTGCTTAAGGTTGTGCGTTCGATGCTCAGTTAAAAACATTTTTTGAAACTAAAAGCATTTTTTGTTATAAATATGTTGGAATACAACAATTTAAAATTGGCGCTATATCAGTATACGCATCACGCAACCACTTTGATATCAATTGTGCGTCGAACCCAACTTCACTTATTTTGTGTAAAGTGTCACGTCAGTAGTATAACTAAAGTTGAACTGACTATTTATGTTTCAATTACCAAAAATAAGTCGACTGTAACTATATACATTTTGGTTTGCTTAAATAAATCCACTGTAACAACAGGTTATGGGCCCAGGATATAGCTCAGTTTGACACATTTTAAGGCAAACCACGAATTTATTATTAACATGTTCCAGCCTCGTGGTAAATTTTAGAGGTGAAACATGGCGGATGTGGCTAAGGTTAGCGTCACTAAGCTAAACAACGAGAATTACCAGATTTGGAAGTACAAAATGGAACTATTGTTGATTCGTGAGGATTTATGGACAGTAATTTCCACTGATAAACCTAAAGATCCAGCTGAAGCAACTGAATGGGCAGAGAAGGATGACAAAGCACGTCTACGTTAGGTCTATTCGTCGAAGATTCCCAAATTATACATATTCGTTAGCAGAAAACTGCAAAAGAGGTTTGGACAGCTTTAAAAAATTACCACGAAAAATCTACCTTAACGTCTAAAGTTTATTTATTGAGACAAATTTACGGCTTGAAACTTTCAGAAGGTGGAGATACGGAAGAACATATAATTACCATGTCTAATCTCGTAGACAAGTTAACTGCACTGGGAGAGGAATTAAAGGACCATTTAGTCGTGGCAATGATTTTAAGCAGTCTTCCAGAATCGAACGGAACGCTTATAACGGCACTCGAGACTCGTCCCGAACAAAAATTGACAATCAATTTGGTGGCAGGAAAGCTGATTGATGAATTCAAAAGAAGAAAAGGAAGCAATAGTAATAATGACACAGCATTAAAGATTGTACAACGTCAAAAACAATCACAAGGTAATCAAAATAAGGTTGTAAATTGTTTCTTTTGCAAGAAAAGTGGATATTTTATGCAACAGTATGGAAAATATCAAGCGTGGAAGACTAAAAGAAATAAGAATTCTAGTAAACAAAAGGCCAATCAAGTAGTAAGTGAAGAAAATACAGTCGATTTATGTTTCAAAATGGGGCACCACACTGGCAAAAGTGTGTGGTATATAGATTCTGGTGCAACATGTCATATGACAAATGACAAAAACTTTTTCACAGAATATACAGAAAACCCGATGCCAGATGTGATATTAGCAAGTGGGATTGGTGCAAAAGTCATCGGATACGGTTCGGGCAAATTAATATATCAAGATACAAATAATCAGGAAGTAAGCTTACTACTCACAAACGTACTTCATGTACCAAGGTTAGGTTAGGTTAGGTTAGCAGGGTGGAGTGTTCACACCGATTGTGCGATCCACTCCCACTCGGTGGCCAGATGGCCCATTGTGATACCCCTTGTATTTCGCTATCCCCCCCTCTCCTATTTCTTGATCCTTTTTTCCTCTGTCCTGAGGCATTTCCACCCCTTGGCAAAGTTCCTCAATAGTTGAACATCCATGACCCCTATTTCCTCCAACCCTGTGAAGGATTCGCTCCCCAGTATTTGCCTCCGACTATCGGCCAATGCTGGGCAGGAGCACAAAAGATGTTCCACTGTCTCCTCTTCCTCGTCACACTCTTTACAGAGACCGTCGCTTGCGAGCCCCCACCTTTGGAGGTTTCTCCCGACGGGACAGTGTCCTGTAATGACCATTGTGATGGTCCGGACTGAGGCCTTTTTTGCTCTTAACAAGCCCGCCGTTCTTGTTTCCTCAATTCTGGGCCACAAATGCCTTGAGTTGAAGCAGTCATCTCTGCTGCTCCATCTATTGCCATGTTGTTCCCGAATTACTCTGTCGATGGTATCTTTCAACAACCTCATCGGTGGCTTTGTAGAGTTGGCTTCTTCATCATGTACCAAACTTAAAGGAAAATCTAATTTCGGTAAAGAGAATAACAGATAAAGGATTCACAATGTTATTCAATACCAGCGAATGCAAAATTCTCAAAGACAACAACGAATTCATAGTGGGTAAAGTACTGAAGAATTAATATGTTTTGAGGGACCCAGATATGGCTATGATGACATCAGTCCAGAAACATACAAAAGATTGCCAACACACTTGGCACAAACGCTTTGGTCATCATCACATCAGAGGAATCGAAAAGCTTGCAAAGGATTTTCTGGCTACAGGCATAACTTTTAAAGATTGTGGTCAAGATGCAACAATGAGCTCACAAAATGGAACAAAGTCGAAGAAAGTTCATATAAATGTGAGTTGGTAAAAGTTTGTAATCTATCCAGAACAAGTCCGGTGGGTTCTTTTGCTACTCTAGTTTTGTACTCGATAGCGATGACTAAAAGAACACGGCTTATATCTCCACCGCTCAGCTAAATTTTGTGTGCAACTTCGCGAACGCCACCTAGTTATTTTTCTTCAGTTATCGTCGTTTGTATTGTAGGTATGTATGTTCAGATGTTACAAAAAGCTATCTTAACTAAATAACTATTAGGGTAGCTTTTTTGTAAAATTTGAATACCATACAATATGGTAGGCAGGTATTTCACGTCATCTCGAACATGTCGAATCACGGATATATATATACAGTGAAAGCCCTCTTGAGCGGACATCGACGGTCGCCGCGATTTTGTCCGTATAAAAGGAATGTCCGCCGAAGAAGGCTTTTTTCTTGGGACAACTAAGAATAGTTCTATAAGAAAATGTTAATAATTGAACAACATTCTATCTTCAAAGTATGTATTTAATGCACTTGAGTCCGCGTCGCGCCATGAATCGCCTCATGACACTTATAAAATTCAAATGCAAAGAGCTTGTCACTTCTGTAAGGTTTTGAATTTATAAGTTTCGCGGAACGATTAGTCCCTAAATCAATTTCGAGATCAACTGCTAGTAGAATGATACCCCATTCGACCCCAAGACCTCCCATGCAATTAATCGGTATGGATATGTAATTGATATTTAATGGCCATAACGTTTATCACATCACCCTATTCTTGATCATGGAACAACCTTGTTAGCGTAAAAATCGTTGCCAGGAGTGCCCTTTTCGAGTTTAGTTCTGACACTTTCGAACACTACGGAAAGGAATATTTTCAGTCTGCCTAACAGTAATTTTTCATCTTTTTTTTCATACAAAACTCTCGTTTCGTGTCCGTACATGAAGGCATTTTAATAAAATACAGAAGCGAGATTCTGTCCGCGTCCGGTTAAGAGGGCGTCCGCCTAAGAGAGCCTACCTCCTTAACAAAATAGTAAGAAATGTTTGGTACCCAAAAATATGTCCGTTGAATAGAGATGTCCGTTTATAAGAGATGTCCGTTAAGAGGGCTTTCACTGTAATTGATATTTGAATTATCAAAAACCAATGATATCAGTATTCGTATAACCAAAGGAAGCACCAACCAATAAGAGTGTAAATATTGAATGAACTGAATATTCTTGAAGCAAATTTTGTATTGTTGTTGTAGTGTCTCTTGGCATTTGGGATGAGACTAATATATTAGTATTCGCTAAGATATTAGTAATATTTGACATATTCACATATTAGTAATACGGCTAACTCTGATATCCTAATATTTCATATTCACTAATATCGTAATATGCTTTATTCACGAGAGGTGCGAGAATCCAAACTAATACGCGTATTAGTTTGTACTCACGAATCTCTGGTGAATATTGCTAATACGCGTATTAGTTTGTACTCACGAATCTCTGGTGAATATTGCTAATACGCGTATTAGTTTGTATTGTACTCACGAATCTAATCTCCAATGATAGGGTATGCTAGCATAAATATGAATATGGTAAGAGTGAACTTCTCTCTGCCTGCTGGAGAATGAGTTTCGCTCCCAAAAAGCAGAGAAAATTGCACTCTTTGCTTCATCTGTATGTATTGTTCATTAATGTTCTTGACCTTTTAAACACTTACGCTACAAAACAAGTGTTGACACTCAATCTTTTCATTTATTAAAAAGTTTCCGCCTTATGCTTACGTTTCGTACCATAATTTTTAATTGATTTTCAAATTTGAATGCAGTGTTTCTTTCATATAAAATAGTTTCAGCTTTTGATATTTATATTTGATAGTTTTAGCTTTTGATATTTATATTTGATAGTTTTAGCTTTTGATATTTATATTTGATAGATTTAGATTTTGATATTTATATTTGATAGTTTTAGATTTTGATAATTATATTTGATAGTTTTAGATTTTGATATTTATATTTGATAGTTTAAGATTTTGATATTTATATTTAATTGATTTGAAAATGAAGCGCTCTAGAGTAAGCGAATTATGGAATTTTTTTACAAGTGGACCAATCCCACAGGCAACCAAGCTTTGCAAGTCAACAATACAACAGCCAATAACAATGTTTTCAAATATAAAAAAGTTGTCGGCGAAACAAAGAAAAGAAGTAGATGAGGCATTAATGTTACTATTCTATAAAAATTGTTTTCCCTTCTCAATGGTGGAAGACAAATATTTCAAAAACTTCATCTCAAAGCTGAACCCAGTGTTGGGATTTTTGGTAGAAGTACGAGTGAGAACGCTTTAAGACGGTTATGTGTTGGGCCTTTTTATTTACTCTATCTTACTTTATTCATACACCTTGTTACATTTGTACATATTAATAGTCCTATTGACCTAACTCTTACTTTTTCGGTGCTGCTTTGTTGTACTTCTTTGTCTGCCTGTAGTTCCTGCGCTCCATCTTCAAACCGTTGATTTTTTGACTGGCAAGGCGTCTTTCTTCTTTGGTTGATGCCAGGACCAGTTCTCTCTGGGCTTCCTGTAGTCGGCGTTTGAAATATTCTTCCACTCCCGATCTCGGTTTCTTCTCCTTGTGCTGTCGTAAAGAATGGTTTAGCTCGGATTGTTTGATAGCCTGACGCCGGCGATATTCCTGCAACGAGATTGGTCGGGGTCCCGCAGTGGGATCTTTCAAAGCTTCTGCCAACGAGGTTTTGGTTGCGGGGTTCATATATGAGTATTACTGCCTGTCGTCTACTTGGACGGTTCAGGACTTGACTGGTAGCCGATTACTTGATCGGGTTACCGTGTTACGTTGTTAGTTTCTTCAGGAAACCATCTTGGCTTCGTCTTGGAGTTGTCTTCTTCAGGAACTTCGTAGAACGTCTTGGCTTCGTCTTGGAGTTGTCTTCTACGGGAACTTTGGAACGTCTTGGCTTCGTCTTGGAGTTGTCTTCTACGGGAACTTTGGAACGTCTTGGTTTCGTCTTCGAGTTGTCTTCTACGGGAACTTTGGAACGCCTTGGGATTGGGCTTCGACTCGGCAGCGGCTGAGACCTGGCTTCCTCTCGGGCTTGCCTTCGACTGCCTGCCTGATACATTTCTTCTCTATTTATCCGTAATTTTCTTGCTGATCTTCGAGTTTATCCCACCTGTTACTCTGGATTTGCCAATTCGTGAGTTCCCATCATTGGTTCCATAATTGACCAATAATTCCCTGTATTTGCTGTCACAGAAGTTAATGAACGTGTTCCTGCTCGAGTAGCATAATCTGTGGCCATTAATGTTCCCACAAGAGATAAGAATATCCGAGGTAAATGACCGAGATGTTTCCAGGGAAAGTAATTGACCGAAAGTGATATTGCACTTTATGAAACTAGGTCACTGGGTAAGTCATTTCTTGAATTTTCTATTGCAGCTACTGATCGGTGATGGGTAAGTGTCTAAGGTCTAGCTCTAATTCTTGGTTTAGTTCCCAGCTACAATGTCAAAGGTGAGTGCGTCTAGGCTAGACGGTGAGTTGGGTCTGGGGCTAGAGTGTGTCTGGAACTACGATCGTGGGTTTAGATTTGGGGACGTTTAGCATGGACATAACCATGGGTGAGGGATAGAAAGGTTTGTTGTGGGTTGGGTCAATAGATGGTGCTGCTTGGCATTTGGTGTTGGTCCGTACCTTTGCTAGACCATAGATTTTAATCTAGATGCTTGTCGACATGTGAATTTTATTTCCTCCCCTTTTAGAAGAGACCCCCTTTTTTTTTTGTTATTATTTTTTTTTTTTTGTAACGAAGTCTTTAGTGTTGAAGTGTACATCCTTGTCTGTTACAATTGGTACTAAGTGTTGAACATAGCATGAATTAAGATTTTCATAGGTTTACACTTTTGTTTGAATTACTTTAGGACGAACAAGTTTTGCACTACGTTATGATTCTAAGCATGTTATGTATATAATATGTTACTACATTAACTCTTAATTTTAATTGAACATATAAGCATCTGCAAGATTTCTCATATTTCGTAACTTAATTTTTTGTATGAATAATTTGGATTCGTGAGTTCCCATCATTGGTTCCATAATTGACCAATAATTCCCTGTATTTGCTGTCACAGAGGTTAATGAACGTGTTCCTGCTCGAGTAGCATAATCTGTGGCCATTAATGTTCCCACAAGAGATAAGAATATCCGAGGTAAATGACCGAGATGTTTCCAGGGAAAGTAATTGACCGAAAGTGATATTGCACTTTATGAAACTAGGTCACTGGGTAAGTCATTTCTTGAATTTTCTGTTGCAGCTACTGATCGGTGATGGGTAAGTGTCTAAGGTCTAGTTCTAATTCTTGGTTTAGTTCCCAGGTACAATGTCAAAGGTGAGTGCGTCTAGGCTAGACGGTGAGTTAGGTCTGGGGCTAGAGTGTGTCTGGAACTACGATCGTGGGTTTAGATTTGGGGACGTTTAGCATGGACATAACCATGGGTGAGGGATAGAAAGGTTTGTTGTGGGTTGGGTCAATAGATGGTGCTGCTTGGCATTTGGTGTTGGTCCGTACCTTTGCTAGACCATAGATTTTAATCTAGATGCTTGTCGACATGTGAATTTTATTTCCTCCCCTTTTAGAAGAGATCCCCTTTTTTTTTTTGTTATTATTTTTTTTTTTTTTGTAACGAAGTCTTTAGTGTTGAAGTGTACATCCTTGTCTGTTACAATTGGTACTAAGTGTTGAACATAGCATGAATTAAGATTTTCATAGGTTTACACTTTTGTTTGAATTACTTTAGGACGAACAAGTTTTGCACTACGTTATGATTCTAAGCATGTTATGTATATAATATGTTACTACATTAACTCTTAATTTTAATTGAACATATAAGCATCTGCAAGATTTCTCATATTTCGTAACTTAATTTTTTGTATGAATAATTTGGATTGTATGAATTTCCTACTAAACAATGATGATCTTACAAAAACAAAGCTTCTACTATGCTACGATATTATTTATAGAAAGCAACGACGTTTTTCTATTATTCTGAATTTTATGGTTATACAAAGCAATTTTATGGTTATACAAAGCAATTTAAATATCTACGGCTATTGGTATTTTATATATATTTTTATATATATTTTATAATTTTTTTTTTTTTTTGAATATAACTCATTAACTGCTTCCTGACCTCTTTTCCTTTTTAGTGTTAAGTATTCTGTTATATCTTTTGTCATGGTGAAAGTTGTCGCATACGTTGTCTACTCTTGGTGTTGGGTGCGTCTCTTCTTCCCGATTTTCTGTAAATTTGAAATACGTGGCATCCAAAAGAGTTCTGTTTTCGGGCCTAATGTGTGGTTGTTGTTCCACCGACCGCCTTTCATGAGTTCTTTCTTGTTGCTCGTTATACCATATTTCAGACTGTCGGATCATTTCCCTGATTTCAAATGATATTCTGCCATCTATTGGTTCCGCTGGTACATCCTCTTCTGGTTCGTTCGTACATTCATCTGCTTCCACCAGTGCTTCCATGAGGATATCATCTTCACTCGTGTCGAAGGTGTCTTGACGTCTTAACCAGGACGTTTTTTTTTTTTTTTTTGTTTTTTTTTTTTTTAAAGTGTGCTGATCCGCGTAATTTGGTTGTTTGATGCCATAATTTGTTCCTTCCGAATATCAAAATTTGCTGGTATGATCTCGACTTTAGGGTCCCTCACTTCCTTGGTGCTAGGAGTACCTCTTAATCTCCACTTCTTCATTAGTTTTAAGCATAACAGGATTATGCCGATGATTGCCAGACATCCGGTTATTATGGTCGTGGTGTTAAGTTGAATGTGCGTATGTTGTTTGCGTGCGTTTTCAGTGATCTCGCGTTCCAGGTTGTTTATAGCGTAGCTTTCATCTCTCAGCTTGTCGGTGAACATCATGGGGTGGAGTAGTTGAATATCACTATGGTTTTTCCCTCCCGGTATTTGACTTTGATATCGTGCGAGGTCGATCTTTGGTCGAGAATCCTGTGCTGGTTGGTGTATGTGTATCGGACGCGTTTCAGTCGTTTGGTACGGAAGTAGGTAATTAGCCAAATGATAGCTACGTGGTGACTTCAATATTATTATTCCAAGTCCTCGGAGTGTTTCGGTATGTTCAGTGTTATCGCATAAGATTACAAACGTTGTGTCTTGTTGCAACCAATATAACCACGCATTGTCTTGGTGCATGGGGACGATTAAGTTTCTGGTTTGTTTTATTACTCGAATTGGACAGTCTTCAATTTTACTGTTGGTTTGTTTTAGTAGCTCCGCTAGACAGTCCCGGTTTTTTGGGTCTAGTTTAACTGGGTGCTTCCAGTGGCAAATAAGGTATGTCTCGTTCATATTGGTGCACTCGGAGTGGTACTCTAACTCCGTCATACCGAAGTTAAGCTGGGATCGAGTAGTATTCAAGAAATACGAGTCTTCCAGGTCATGGTCTTCCAATGTATGGTGGGTTCTGGTTTATCAACATTGGTGTGGTATATACTCGATTGATGGTGTACTTCACGGGATTTATTAAAGGGACTCTTATCTGTATGAGTATTTTATCTTCTATAAGTTCGCAATCGACTTTGGCTAACCTTTGTAAAGTGGGGAAATCTATGTCTAACTCTTTCCCGTAATAAAGTTTAAAGATGTTGGCATACAATTCTCGAAATTGATGAGCTGGTAACAATAAAGGACTCAGTTCCCGTTTATATATTGTTTCTGTCATTACGAATATAACGGTGATTTCGAGGTAAATATGTTGTAGTTCCCCAATAATTAGAAGCATAACTTCGTTAATATCAGTTCTTATGTGCAGGTTTCTTAAGTCCTCAGTATATCTTCGGGTCTCGTTTTGTCTTTTACGATTTATCTCGTTGAGTTTTTGAATCAACTGGTTATATCGTTGGGTCATTTCTTTATTCGTTGCGTTGAAGGTGTTGATCGTGTTACGCATAATGGTGACCTGTTGTTTGGTTAATACGAGGCTCTGACGATTACTTTCCTCCAGCTCGTCCAGTTTTTGCTAGATGTGCGTTGAGTCGTTATCGTCCATTGTACCGAATACTTTTTTCATAATTCGTCCTCCCAGATTTATAAGACCTCGTTTGATTCTTGGTTTGCTATTCATGGTTAACTCCACCTTGTTGATAAGTTCGTTTATTTGTGCCATCCTTCTGTGTGACACCTGGTTCCATTGACTGCACATTTCCTTTCCTACGGCGTTTTCCTGTGTGTTGCATAGTTGGCCCAACGCTTTTTTACTTTCCTCCAGGTAGCTTTATGCTGACTCCCATACTGGCTTATTGACTCGGGTGACTATTGTCCAGTAATCTTGATATATTTGAGCCTCTCCAATTGTTTCGAACACCACCCCGCGTTGCTTGAGAGTATGTATATCGACGGGTGATTGCGTTGCATAGATTGTCGTCAATAGGCAAGCGAAAATTAACCGTTTCAGCCTGGGAACGTGAGAAGAAAGGAAGAGGGATTACTAAACTACTAACAAAAATTACTAATTGAAAATTTTGAGTCGGTTATTATGTACACGTCGTTTTTTACAGCCAATTTGTATCGTTGTATTTACGGGGCTGTTAATTGATACTACTCTGAAGGGTCCCAACCAGTATTGCGCTAATTTATTTTTTCTTGCCGCGTTTTTTAGTAACACTTGGTCGCCGACGTGTATTTTTATCGGGTTCACCTTTCCTTTGATTGAACATTGTTCTCCTCTATATTTTGTTTGGCTATCTGATATGCCCTCTGTAGTTTGTTTCTTAATTTTAGATAATAATTTTCATGGTCGTAGACCGGTTGGGGCTCTCTTTTGAGATTGTTTGGTAATGTTGCCGAAAATCCGTAGAGGCAGTCCATTGGAGTTAGTTACGTTGCTGTGTGAATGCTGTTGTTTCGCACAAACATTGCCGCGCGTAGGTGATCATCCCAGTCGGTTTGATTTGCATCCACAAAACTCCTCAAATAGTCTACCAAAGGTCTATGCGACCTTTCCAACGCTGCGTTTGATTGCGGGTGGTATGCGGTGGTCTCTAACTTATGGATTTTAAATAATTTGCATACCTGACGAAACATGTCGGAGGTGAAGTTGGTTCCACGATCCGTTATAAGTTTCTTTGGTACCCTATACCTACTGATGATCTCGTCCACAAATGCTTTTGCTACCGTTTTTGACTCTGTGTTTGTCAAGGGGACCACGTCCATGAATCGGGTGAGGTCATCCTCAAAGCTCAAGATATATTTGTTTCCGCACTTTGTTTCTGGCAACGGCCCTACAATATCCATATACACCTTATCAAAAGGTAGTTTAGCGGTATCCGTGATAACCATAGGTTCTTTGTGTTCTTTACTTTGTTTATTTAACTGGCATTTCTTACAACGTTTCACGTGGTTAACTACATCTTTCAGCATCCCTTTCCAATAGTATTCGCGTCTTAATCGTTGATAAGTCTTGTGGATACCTTGGTTTCCCCCGAGGGGTGAGTCGTGACAGTCCGATAATATTGTTTTTATGTCATTCGGATCCGTCAGTATTCTCACTGCCGTATCGGAAGCTTCCTGCTTCTCAGGGTTTGTCGGGACCTCTATCCTGTGTGTTGGATCCGCGACTATGGTGCGGTTTTGATCATTTCTACTAGAGTCCATTTCTTTGGCTTGCCTTCTCGTAATTGCTCAAACTTCATATGGAATTCTGCTCCAGGCATCAGCGTTGGTGTTCTTCTTCCCTTCTTTATATTGAATGTCAAATGTGTAGTCTGACAATTTATGCCATAAACGCAATATTCGACTAGTGGGGTCTTTAATCCGTATCCGTACTACGGGGGGCAGTGGTTTATGATCAGTGTACACCGTGAATGGTCTGCCGTATAAGTAACTCCTATAATTTTTTACGGCCCATACTATGGCGAGCAATTCCCTTTCGATGGTAGAATAATTTCTCTCGGCACTGTTCAACGTTCGACTGGCGTAAGCTATTGGTTTTTCCGCGTTGTCATGTCCTTGAGCAAGAACTGCACCTAACGCCTCTCCACTGGCGTCTGTGTACAATTTAAATGGTTCGTCAAAGTCTGGATACCGTAATACTGGTGGCGTGGTCAATTTCTCTTTCAAATTATTGAATGCCTGCATACACTGTTCATCCCAGTTAAATTTGGCATCTTTCCTCAATAATTTGTTGATTGGTGCAGCAATCTTGGAGAACCCTTTAATGAATTTCCCATAATAGTTCGCCAATCCTAGAAATGATTGCACCTGTCTGACGGTTTTTGGTACTGGAAATTCTCGCACACTTTTTAGTAAATTTGGGTCGGGTGCTACCCCTTCAATTCCGCATTTGTGCCCAAGGTATATAATTTCTCTCTTGAGAAAGTTACACTTCTCCGGATTAATCTTTAGTTGATGTTCTCTTAATCTTTGTAATACCTCACGTAATTTATCTTGATGATCAGCGAGGTTTTTACCATAGATGACTATGTCATCCAGATAGACAAAACACTGTAATCTCTGTAACCCAGCTAGTACGTGATTCATTAGGCGCTGGAAGGTGGCTGGTGCCCCTTTTAATCCGAACGGCATCCTTTTGAAGGCGTAGTGGCCATAAGGAGTACTGAAGGCCGTTTTATCGCGATCTTCAGCTTTCATTGTTATTTGATGATAACCGCTGGCGAGATCTATCACCGAGAAGTAACGGGAGTTTCCTAACTGATCTAGGATATCGTCTATCCTAGGCAGCGGATAGGCATCCCCCTCCGTTACTTCATTAAGCTTTCTATAGTCGACGACTATTCTCCATCGTTTCGCGCCATCGGGTCCAGGTTTCTTAGGTACTACCAGTTGTGGAGCATTCCACTGGCTCCAACTGGGTTCGACGATATCTTCTTTTAGGAGCCTCGCTATCTCGTCGTTATTTATCTGTTTCTGGGTTTCGGGCAGTCTGTACATTTTACACTTAATAGGTACCTGGTCTGCTTTCATTTTTATTTCATGTTTTATGGTTGTGGTATGTCCCAATTGCTCCCCTGGCAAATGGAAAACATCTTCGAATTGCCCTATGAGTTGGTTTATTGATTGCTTTTCTTCTTCGTTTAGGTTTTCCCCGATATTTATTATCTTCATTAATTTCGTTAGTCTGCTCTCATTAGTTTCTTTAGTGACTCCTGGGTCCGTTTTACTTATGTTATAATTCTCTTTGCTTGGGATTTCATATTCCTCTAATAGTTTAGTAGGTTCATTCTTGATTTTCTCTAGCTTGATATTTAACTCATTTATGATTACTTTGTTATTGTTTACGTTAAGTATACTAAATTTTATTTTCCCTTCTGTTTGTAGTACCAGGGCGTTACTAACATATACCCCTTTTCCGATCTCTTCTCCAATGATTACGTATTCTCCTTGAATGTCTGTTATTATTTCGATAAACTTCACCGTTCTGGGGGGGATTTGGATTGTCCTTCGTTCCGCCAATATGAGACTTTCTTCGATAGTTTTTTGTAGTGGGTCCAATTCTCCGCCAATTCCTTGTTCTGATGCCGAAATACTTTCACCTCCCGTAACGTGCGAGTTTGGGGTGACTAGGTGATCGCCATACGTGCGAGTATGTCGTGTACAAGTGGTGCCAATCTGTTCTGGTTGCACAGTAGGGATTTCTGTATTCACAGGCTGTGTACCGGGTTTGAAGAGTGCTCCTATATCCTGCAGTATTTCGTCAGGTATTGTGGGTGTTAATAAGGCTTCCTTTCGTTCCTTGAATTCTACCGAGGATGAAATACACTCCGTAGTTTTCGAGCTGCGGTTGTTGATGTGTCCCTCAGTAGTATTTTCACGCTGGGTACTTGTCTTGCCCGTTGCTATTACATCCACAAATCGGGTTCCGTTTTCCTTTAGAACCTGGTGGTCCCCAAATGGAATAGTTACGACTTTATTTCCATTTAGTGACGGGAATACTAATCTCTGGGCTGGACCCTCTACGTTACAGAATTTCGCAACGAAGTCGTTTCCAATTATCCCTGCTATGTATGCTGGATTCCTGGATTTTATTACATGGAATTTACATGGGTATGATTGCGCTGCTTCTAGTTGTCCTGTTATTGTGCCCTCAGATATTATCTCTCCGGAAATTGTATTTAACGTAACTTTCTCCCAAGGATTTATTTGTTTTAGTGTTCGTGTCTTTAATTCATCTTCTTTTATTAGACTTATTTCGGACCCCGTGTCTATTATGAATTTGGGGTCTTCTTGCTTGGTTATGTTTGTGGGTATTGTTATTATGGGTAATTTGGGTATGTTGTCGCACCTGTTATTGCTTTCCTTTATTGACGACTCGCGGTGCGGTCGGTCGTCTCTATGGAGTTTTCCGTATTTTTCAGTTTTTCTTCTATTTGCAACCTCTCCCATCGTTCTTTTAGGTAGCATCTATTCTCCGGGTGGTCTTCAGCGAGACAAAAATTGCATTTAGGTGTGTTTCCCCTTGTCGTGGTTTGATTAACCTGACGTCTCTGGTATTCACCTCTATTTTGTTGGTTGTGTTGGTTGTGTGGCTTATTTGACCGACAGTTTTGGTTTGTATGGCCATAGGCCCTGCATGTAGAACAGAACGGCGTCATTTGTCGGGTTCGACATTCGGCCATTACGTGACCCATACGGTTACAAAAATCACAGCGCACTTGTCGCCTTTCAAATCCTCCCCGTGTTGGATTATCATTATAATTTGTTGTATTTAAGTGTGTTTGGTAATTACGCGGGGGAAAGTGGTTCGGTTGGTACGTCTGGCACTGGTTGCTCCTCGTGATTCCTCTGAACGGGAATCTTGACCGATCCCATTGATTCTGCCAGTGGTTCCCCGTTTGATTCCTGCCATGGTTCTGGCGCGGTTCCTGTTGTCCCGTTGATAGCATTGGTTCGTTCGAACTGTGTATACTCGGTTTTAACTGCATACACTGTTCTGTTTGTTCTAATTTCAGTATCTTTGTTCCCAATGCCTCGATTGTGTTATCTGTCTCTTGTAACAGGTAGAATTTGTAGTTGGAATTGGTAATTCCAGTTTTAAAGCAGTGTATACCTACTTCTTCAATATCGGCTTTAAGCCCTTCTCCGCCATTAGCATACTGAGTTTCTGCGGCCTTCTTACATGCATTGATTAACGTTCTCACGCGGTTGAAATAGCTAAATAGCTATGTTTTCCAGTGAATCTTTCCTTCCCGCCTGTACTACTTCCAACGCTCGTCCCCTTTATCTTGTGGGGAGGAGTTTTACAAACAAAATTTGATCATGTGCTTCTACCAGTGTATCATATCGTGCACAATTCACAAATTCATTGATTTCGTTTTCTCTCTTTGGACTGTCCTCTCCAGTTAGGATTGGAACGTTGTTGGACAGTACATTATTAACTAACGTTATATTCGCCATCTTTTCCGTGTTTACCTCGTTGTGCGTTTTGACGTTTCTATCCTTGGGCGTTCTTTTTGACCCTGTTGGATCTGAATCAACTCTATAGTATCCTCTACCGTGTCTGAGCTCGACTGCTTCGCGTCTTTCTGGGTTTGAGTAGGATGTCTCTCCACTAATCCCGTTTCCTTCTGTTTGCATGGGGGTTTGGGGTATTTGCTCGTTTCCGGACTTGTCTCCTTCGTTTGCGTTTGCTTTATCTTCAGTACTCTCTTCTTCAGCTGTGTTAGGGAACTCAGGACTTGGGTTTTCAAACGTAAAAAAATCTATTTTGTCTGCCAATTCACTTAATCTCGCATTTAATGGTACCTTTGGCGTCAACTGTTCCATATAACCCCCTGCTGTGAGCAATTGTCTTATTTCTTCAATGTTTATATATTTTTCCTTTCTCCAGTCTATATCTTTCTTTTTCTTTCCCTCTGAAATCTTTAATTTGTGGCTTTTAGTAGGTCGTAAGTTCGTAGATGCGGCTGCGCCAATTTTATGTTGGGATTTTTGGTAGAAGTACGAGTGAGAACGCTTTTAGACGGTTATGTGTTGGACCTTTTTATTTACTCTATCTTACTTTATTCATACACCTTGTTACATTTGTACATATTAATAGTCCTATTGACCTAACTCTTACTTTTTCGGTGCTGCTTTGTTGTACTTCTTTGTCTGCCTGTAGTTCCTGCGCTCCATCTTCAAACCGTTGATTTTTTGACTGGCAAGGCGTCTTTCTTCTTTGGCTGATGCCGGGACCAGTTCTCTCTGGGCTTCCTGTAGTCGGCGTTTGAAATATTCTTCCACTCCCGATCTCGGTTTCTTCTCCTTGTGCTGTCGTGAAGAATGGTTTAGCTCGGATTGTTTGAAAATGAAACGAGGTGAGTATTACTGCCTGTCGTCTACTTGGATGGTTCAGGACTTGACTGGTAGCCGATTACTTGATCGGGTTACCGTGTTACGTTGTTAGTTTCTTCAGGAAACCATCTTGGCTTCGTCTTGGAGTTGTCTTCTTCAGGAACTTCGTAGAACGTCTTGGCTTCGTCTTGGAGTTGTCTTCTACGGGAACTTTGGAACGTCTTGGCTTCGTCTTGGAGTTGTCTTCTACGGGAACTTTGGAACGTCTTGGTTTCGTCTTCGAGTTGTCTTCTACGGGAACTTTGGAACGCCTTGGGATTGGGCTTCGACTCGGCAGCGGCTGAGACCTGGCTTCCTCTCGGGCTTGCCTTCGACTGCCTGCCTGATACATTTCTTCTCTATTTATCCGTAATTTTCTTGCTGATCTTCGAGTTTATCCCACCTGTTACTCTGGATTTGCCAATTCGTGAGTTCCCATCATTGGTTCCATAATTGACCAATAATTCCCTGTATTTGCTGTCACAGAGGTTAATGAACGTGTTCCTGCTCGAGTAGCATAATCTGTGGCCATTAATGTTCCCACAAGAGATAAGAATATCCGAGGTAAATGACCGAGATGTTTCCAGGGAAAGTAATTGACCGAAAGTGATATTGCACTTTATGAAACTAGGTCACTGGGTAAGTCATTTCTGGAATTTTCTATTGCAGCTACTGATCGGTGATGGGTAAGTGTCGGGTCAATAGATGGTGCTGCTTGGCATTTGGTGTTGGTCCGTACCTTTGCTAGACCATAGATTTTAATCTAGATGTTTGTCGACTTGTGAAGTTTATTCACAACACCAGCTAACGAAGCTCCCAGTCGCAAGCACGTGTCAAATGTTCTGTTGAATGCAGATTTTCGAACATGTTCAAATGAGATCAGCAAAAATATTACTAATGCCGAATCTGTTTGCCTTACAATTGACTGTTTGACATCTAAGGCACAAGAGGGCTATTTAGCAGTCACAGCCCATTATTTGGAGAATTTTTCACCACAAACAATTCTAATGCAGTGCCGTGTTTTAACTGGACCACATACAGCAGCTAATTTAAGTGTCGAGTTGGATGAAGTGATTAGAACTTGGAAGCTTGACAAAAAAGTTCAACTTGTAGTATCTGATAACGCCACTAATATCCAAAATTCGATTCAGGACCTAAATTTAAAAAGTTTCGGATGCTTCGCACACACAATAAATTTAATTGCCAAAGACAGCCTAAAAATTCCCGATGTGCAAAACGTTCTATGTAAAATAAGAGCCATCGCCAGCCATTTTAGGCGGAGCACCAACGCAACAGAAAAACTTCTAAAGTACCAGGTGAACAACCAGGTTAGTAGACCCAAAAAAATGATTATTGATGTGGCAACCAGATGGAATTCCACATTTCACATGCTGGAGAGAGCACTGCTGTTAAAGGAAGCCATAAGCAGTACGATGGGAATCCTAGAGTCTGCAAGCAGAGTCGCGCTCGAAAACTTAAATGCAGAGGAATGGAAACTGTGCACAGATATGTGCACTGTGTTAAAACCATTGGAGCAGGTCACAGTAGAAATAAGTGGCGACAAGTATATGACTGGTAGTTTGGTCATTATATTTAACAGACTTTTGTACAAGGCATATGGATTTAAGCTAGCACAGGATCAGGATTTACACACGAGTGCTAAAGTTCTCTGTGATAAAATTTTATGTGGATTAGTTGCTAGGCTTAAAAATATAGAGCAGAGCATGACTTTTGCCGTCGCAACCTTCTTAGATCCTAGATTTAAGATGGCATATTTTCTAGATAGAGATAAAGGACGTGCTGCAAAACAAAAGGTGATAGATCTGGCAAGAAGTGAAATAAATCGTCAGTGGGCTAGAGACAACGCTCAAAATCGAGAGGTCATCCATACTCTGGAAGTGGAAGCTGTTGATGAAAATCGTAGCAAGCCATATAAGGTCGTTGATATTTGGGCCGACCTGGACGTAGAGGAAACTCACACTTTGGAGTCTCCAACAGCCATAGCAATAGCTGAAGTGCAGCGTTACCTGAGTACTCAAATGTTGGACAGAAATGCGAGCCCTAACGATTGGTGGAGGATTAATTATTATTTATATCCAAATTTAAGCAAGGTTTACACTGGCCATTGTTGTGTGCTTACAACTTCAGTGCCTTGCGAGAGAATTTTTTCCAAATCTGGAGAACTTATTTCTGACCGTCGTACTTGCCTGTCGCCAGAAAAAGTTCAAAAAATAATGTTCCTAAACGTCAATAAAAAATGAATTTTATGAAAATATATAAAAAAATTTGTTATTCCACTATAACTTGCCAAACACTAAATTATTAACTATACTAGTTAATAATAAGCACGAACGTAAATAATATTTTGTATCGCTAATATCTGGTAACACAGAATATCACGCTTACATTTGTTTAGTCTCATCAGGTTGAGTATTAGCAGAGAGAACAAGACCACTGATATAGGGCTGAGACTGATTGTTTGAAGTATACACTAATATCATACGAGAGAAGCGAGAATCCAAACGAATACGCATATTCGGTTGGATTCACGAATCTCTGGTGAATATCACATATTAGTATATTAGTTTGGATTCATGAATCTCTGGTGAATATCACATATTAGTATATTAGTTTGGATTCATGAATCTCTGGTGAATATCACATATTAGTATATTAGTTTGGCTTCACGAATCTGTCGTGAATTTTGGATATTATGATATTAGTCTCGTATTAGTTTCGGATTCTCGTAGCTCGTGAATGTGGCTTTTTTTGATATTAGCCGTATTACTTTCGGATTCTAGTATTTTAGTATTTGTAATGAATATTGCATGGTATTTATGATATTTGTCTTATTAATAAAATGAATTATATAATAAATTAAGTAGTACCTACGAATAAAGTAAAAGTGGTTAGATATTTATTTTATTCGTTTAAAAAATGTTTAAAAAAACAAAAAAAAAAAAAAAGGTCCCCTTTTGATTACAACAATTCCTTGTAAAGAAATATGTGATATCACTGATATTCGTATATTAGTTAAGATATCCTAATATCCGCTGACTAATATATTAATATTACCTAATATCAAAAAATATCGGTATAAACCCAGCCCTACTTGGCATAAGCAGCAGTTGTCGATGGTCGACTTGGACAGTTTTTGTAAACATGCCCCATCAGGCCGCAGCGGAAGCAGGATCCATCTGGCCTCTTTGGTTTTGGACATTCTGATCAGGTGTACGTCGGGTTGGTAATGGGAGATAAACCGGTTTCAATATTGTGGTAGCAGAAGTTTTGATAGTTGTACCACGCAGCATTGAACAGCAACACTTCATCAGTGGTGTGTTGGTGACCAAATTCGCTTACTAACTTAGCCTTCAGCTCATCATAAGTTTATACGGTGATGGTACGCGCGTATAACTGGGCTGTTCATTTTAACAGTCTCCTTGTCCCCACGAATGTAGCTCTTTCATCAAAACACAAAATACTAAAAGTGTCTTCGAAGTCGCTGATCCACTTTCTCACATCGTATGTGTCATCTCTCGTGAACGGTAGTACCATAGCCTCCACGGTACTAATGTCAAGGTGCGTCGGGGCAGCAGCTGATTGATTTCGCTTCAGACCAGCGAACTCCTGCTGCAACAGCAGAATCTCCTTCTGTTTACGAAGCCTGCTTAATTGAGCGTCCATTTCGGCATCAGTGACGGCAGTGTTTACACACATAACAGCGGCTTCATCAAGTGAAGGGGCAGAAGGCATCTCTGGTTGTATATTAACCGTAGTAGTTGTTGCGCAGTCATCATCAGCATCATGTAACACATCAGTCACATCGGTTGTTGGATTATATTCGTTGTCGTTAGGTTGCACATGGCCCTCGTACAACACTTTTAGCTGAACTAAAGTTGCATTGTCTGGTACATCTACCCCATGTGCCTACAGGGCCGCAAGCATGTCATTTTTCGTTGCACGAATCATCATGCGTTTTATATTCACCAGCTGTCTCAGGAATCACTACTTAAAATGGCGGCAACACGTTATATTTTCTGGATTTTACAGCAGAGTTCAACAAATTTTAAAATTTTCTACCGCACGGCACGTTGGAATAATCCCACTTCTGAATTTATAATAGTCTATAATAATCTGTATTTATTTACATTTACTTCTTTATAACACGACTAGCTGTACTCTATTCGGCAGGTTGAATATAACTAACTGAACAACAAAGACCAGAGCGACGCTCTGATAACAGAACATCCCTTCGATCATACGATCGGCAGGGCTGTTCAAAGTAACAGCCGGAATGGTCGAACTGTCATATACACACTGTTAGAACTGCGGTACACTGTTAGAACCGCAATACACTGTTGAACTGCGGTACACTGTTAGAACCGCAGTGCAATGTTAGATTTAATACATTTGTTTTAAAATTTTGTATGTTAAGTATTTTTTCTGCAAGTGACGGCCATTCCGTTCCAGTACTATTTTTAAGAAAAGTTCAACAAATTTTGTTTTTGAATTCAAATTTGATATACTTGTAAATGTAAATAGTAAGGAAATGTTTAAATAAATATATTAAAAATAACTTCACATTTAAATTATTTACCACAAAAGAACAACGTTTTAAAATCAATGTGATTTATCACTGTGAATTTCGAATGACAGTCAACTCTCCGGCTGTAATTGGGAATTCGCGCTTTTCCCCAACCTTAGTCTTGAGACAGCTTGGATTATATTTGTATCCCTCGTGTAATTCTGGCGACAGTTATATGACCAACATACTATTGATATAATAACTAAGGAAGGGAAAATAACCAGAAAACATGAAGTAAAATGAGCGAATCTTCTTAGAAATATAAGTGCGCTATCATTTGTAGTAGTATGGAATTTTTCACTAGAAGAACACTTGATTCCTTAAAAATCCCATTCACCAACCAATAATGACATTCAGATGCGTAACAAACCGTTTTGAGATATTGAGGAACATGTTTATACAATCTCGCAGATTTTGTAGTGATGTACGGGAAATTCATCGCCTATTATATTTTGTCCGCGAATTTAATGTACTTTAAGTGTTTAAAATGCTTATTTGATATGTCAATTTATAGTGAGCGTTATTATTAGAGTATTTTTTTATTAATATAATATAAATTCTATGCCGAAAATCCCACCAAACGCGCATAAAATCGAATTATGTCGCCAGTATGAATTTTGACGTTGGTCGTTTGGCGGTCAACAAACGTAGAAATTTATTAAATTTATTGTTTTTGATTGTAAAACTTGAATACTTCAAAAATGGCGACATTCGAAGAAGAGCTTGCCAGTGCTGACAGGGAAGACAAGAAACTGCAGATGGCTGAAGCGATTCCCTCACAGGCCTTAAAACCCGAAATCAGAAAGAAACCTTTCCATTGGGAATGCATCTTCAAAAGGTCGGTCTCAGGAGGTATTGGAGAAATTCGCCGAAAAAGCCCAAACTTACCAATAGTTACGAGCCGCCACAAGAGTTTCAAAATACCATCATAGATCGCTCTGATTTCGTTGTCAAGATGTCAACCGAAAGGTGGTTCATAGTTGAGAGGATGCTTTGCGATTGCCGACCATGATAGTTTTGACAGTGGCGAGTAAATATCTAACGACAGCGCTGGCGGACAGAAAAGGGTCAAAATTTTGGGGTGTACTGGCAGGAAATTTTTGGATTTTCTAGAAAGAGTAGTCACTGACCGCGGCGAACTCTGGGAAACTGTCAAACTATAGGGAATGGCAAGGTTGTCACTACCATTGAGCTAAATAACCCCTTTGTGGTACCGCCCCCAATTCTGGAGGGTGATATTACGCTGAAGGTTTTTGAACAGATGAATAAAAGCCCTTATAAAAAAGACTGAAGAATAATATTCTCGGTCCAAAGTGAGAAGCCAAAACGGGAAGGGCATCGTCCTCTCTATACACGGGCAGTCCTTACAAGAGTTGCAGAAGATGCAGGGCGGTGTCGACATTCGTCTGAGAATCCTCAAATTCAGGATCTACAATGAATCGAAAACAAAAACCGGACACCCTTCATCACTGTGAACTCGCAACGGAGGATCTGATGCTGTTTCTGTTTCTGTACCTACGAAATCATTATATTTCGCTCTACTCTTACATTATAGCTACAACGACTTGACGGTGCATTTAGACTCGGTATGTATGTTCGTCTATTATAACCTCACAGTTGAGGTTTTTGTTTACATTTTCTGACGTAAAATCAGCTGAATCTGGTTTTGATAGTGTACATATGACGCGCCATCTACATGTCACTTTTCAAGCAAACAACGAACTAACTTTTGTGGTTACTTATGAATCATTTGTAAAGTTGCCGCGCAACTTGAATACGTAATTTACAAAATAAGATAATTTTAGCTTTATCTCGTGCCGTTGTATACAGCTACTGTCACACCCAAAGTAACCTAAGGGGCTGTAGAAAAGGAGACAGTGTGGACAAGCTCACGGAAGTACAAAGGCTAGCACCTGTAGGTACTACCGGAGCTTCAAGGGGTACACCCCAAGGATCGCTATATATTCACCTTATCTCAAAAACGGCTGTAGTGCAGTGTAAGCGGAACTCCTAGCTATAGAAAAAACGATAAGACGACAAATCGTGAGGCAGAGATAAATAATGCACATCACCATATAAAGGGATAGGTAAGCAGTGTTAAAAACACTAAAATCGAGAGTTGAAATGAGCTGTTACGAAGCCCTTTCATGGATCCACAATAAAAGGGTTCAGATCTGCTGCGTTCCCGGACACAAGGATGTGAAAGGGAACTAAAAAGCAGACACGCTAGATAAGCTAGGAGCAGGAAGAGATACAAGCACAGTGATGGACATACCAAAACCTAGGATAACATATTTGAAGGTCATAATGGAAAAATAGTTAAGGCAGAGAATAACAATAAACGAGTGACTCCACCACTTTGCACTACATGTGGCAGAAGCAGCGTGGCCAGATTTTGATTCAACATTCTGCTAGATGTTTGGGTAAATTCTGCTGAATTCTGCTTAACATTTTGAACGTTATTTTGATACTGGCTGACAGTAGTTTTCAAACCTTTTCTAAATTTTAAGCTTATTTTAAGCATCATCTTCATCTGGTGTGTCGATATTTTTATATATAAGTGCTGATTCTTTTTCCGTAGATTCATTTTTTAGGGTTCCTTACGTAGAATACGGAACCCTATTAATATGACTTCTTTGTCCGTCCGTCTGTCACAGACCTGTATCTCCTTAACTATTATAGCTAGACACTTCAAATTTTCACAAAGTGTGTATCACTGTGGCTGCTATAACAACAAATCATAAAAAAAATTGAAAATAAACAAAAACAAGTCTAAAAAAAATCAAAAAAAAAATTTAAAAAAAAAATTAAAAAAAAAATTTAAAAATATATAAAAAAAATTTTGAAACAAAATCATACACGCGCTGATACGAAAAGCGCTACCAACAACGAAGAGGAACATACGCATTACGATCTAATGCGCATTGAGGTTCAAAAACGAAGACGGCGATAAGGAAGGCTGTTACGATGCGACAGTATTCCTTATCGCCGCTTTATATTTTTCAATGACGAAACGGAACCCTTCGTGTGCGAGTCAGACTCGCACTTACCAATTTTATATATTATTCATTTGAGAGAATATTTGTTTACAAATCGTATTGGACATAGGCCAAATCATCATGGCCTTTGTAAAATTAACCAAAAGTTGAAGCTTTCTAGTTCCATCTGTCTTGTAATTTGGGAAATGTAGCTCCAGAAGGTTTCGGTGTCCATTGCAATGCTATCAGAATTTCCTCGCGATAGTGAAATTTTCTCTAGATCGCTCACTGCTCTGTCCAATTTAAGCTCCCTGTATTCGGTTTCAATTGTTTGTATGTCAGGCACAAGTACCAAATTGGGAATTTTCAAACTATTTAAAACATTAAACAACATTTTACGGATCAAGAAATTGCATTAGTTCAAATAATTTACTAACAGGTAAACGTTATTTTCAAAATAAAATCCAGAGCGATCCCTCGGTGCAAACTCGTTGATATTTAAGGCGGAGGAAGCACAGGAAGCACCATGCCTACCTTTTGCACAAGATCCGGAAGGAGTAACATTCGTTCGTAGATGTTTCTTTCCCCGTTCGTTACTGAAAGGGAGGTGATCTGCCTCCTCATTAAGGTGGTGTTCGAAATTAGCCTGCCTAGTCACTATCTCCTCTACCTGCTTTGCTGTTTTCTCAGTGTGCGCGTTGAAATCATCCCTAACTTTACACACTTCGGACTCTACTGCCTCTACACGGGTATCTGTATTCCGCATGCAAGTATGATTTTCGTCTGCCTGTTGCTCGATGATTGTTAAACGGCTGCCAATGGAATTGACCGTTGTAGCAATGCCGTCTACCTTTGACTCAATGCATTCTAGCTTGTCCAGTTTATCAATCTTAGACATGAGAGAAATTATTTTGCTGAAAGAAGGATTCAGAGGAGTTGCACGTGGTGATGATTCCGGTGTTGTAGGACGTGATGCAGAACCACCAGAGCTGACCAAGATTGACCTGCTGTGTCCTGATAAATGGTTCGCATCAGCTCAAATGATCATTGCATGTCATTGGCAGTAGTATTTCGATCTTCTCTGTGACATTTTTTTCACGTAGTCACTGGTACTGTTCTGGTACTGTTTGAAGTAGATTTTTGGTACCGGGTGTGCTTCCTCTGCTTGTTTGATTTGTAGTGTATGCAGTTAATCTCAATTGTACGGGAGTATGTAGCCACCATAGATGCATTTTGATTTTAGTGCTAAGACAGTGGAACCATGATTATCCGTGAGAATGGGGTGGGGAAGGGTGTGCACGGATAATCGATTTCTATATATATACAGAATATTAATTAAATTATACAGAATAATAATGAAATTATATTAAATGAAAACTTTAATAGAACAACGAATTTACAAATATGTATGTTATTGAAACTTATTTTTAAGTAGGACAAAGATAATTCAAAATTTAATTTGCTTTTTATCATTTTATATATGACCTCACATCTCGTTTCTCGTAAATGAAAAGAGAAAAAAAAACCAGGTTGATCGAAGTCCCGGATAATCGAGGCTCTACTGTATACCAAGTTTATGGAGCTTAGTAGTATGTTCTGAGCTGTCGCACTGGGCAACTATATTTGTGGGTTGTTGTAACCAATATAGCCAGACATCCTTGTTGCATTGGGAGTATAATGTTTCCAGCTGTTTTTATTAAACGGACGGTGACGGTTCCAGTGTGAACGTTTGTTTTCTGAATAATTTAATATCGTTAATCGTGGAATTCGCATTCGGACAAGAAGTCCACGTTCGTAAAATTCGCAATCCACTTTAGGTATTTTCTGCAAAGCTGGAAAGTCCATGATGGTTTCCTTTCCAAAGTGTGTTCAGGTAATGTTTGAATACAGCTCCTGGAACTGATGTGAGGATAAAAGTAGTAGGCTTAATTCCCATTTGTTGATTGCTTCCATTATAATGAGTATCTCCGTAGTTTCAAAGAACATTTGCTGCAGTTCCTTTAGTATTATTATCATTATTTCATTGATATCCGCCTTGCAATATATCTGCTTAAACAAAAACAACAGTAAGTGCGAACTTTCGAAAGGAGCAATGGTGTGCTAAGTGCTGCCTAAATTTTTAAAATTTTTAACTTAAAAATTTTAAAATTCTGCAAGACCAACTAAACTGTATTAACTCCTCCTGACTTTTTGCTTAAGTGTTTGAGTGTTGTTCGTTCATATGCACAGTCACTACTTAATTGATACCTGTATTGACTATAATTTATACATAGTTTTTGCAAATAATACAGTGTTTACCTTAAAAACAAGAAACTGTACCATGAGTTATTGATATTGATCACTTCTAAATTTTAAAAATGATTACTAATCCCTGTAGTCTGAAGTATAGACTGATCAAACTTTTAAGAGTGATAGTTAATCCTAAAATTCTGAAATTTGAATCGATCACTTAGAATTTCGTTAATTTTTTGACTTTGTGCAGTGGTTTTTTGAATCCAACCTCGCATTGTCTTTTCTCACATTTGTGTGGTGGCCTGTTTGTCTTTATTCAAATCGCCGAACTAACAGAGGACTAGCGATGGGCTAGTCGAGTGAATCTACTCGAGTTATATTGGCAGCGAATTTACTCGAGTTGCTTCTTTGATGAAATCGGTTAACTCGAGCTACGCGAAACCGATTCCGCGCCACTCGCGACCCTAGTGGTCTTATTGAATCGAGGCGAGCCTAAACTCCAAACGGTTTCATATATGAATTGATTTGAAAAATGAACTCGAGTTAGAGCTTTAATCGAGTCGTGTCGTTCTTCAACCCAAATTTATTGATAACAACATACGACCCGAGTGGCCTGGTGGAATTGAGTTGAGTTTAGATTTCAAACATACAACTCGGATCCACAAAATGATTCGAGTTGTGTGTTCTTATCAATCAATTTTGGTTGCAGAGCAACGCGGCACGATTTAAACTCCAAATCGAGTTGACTCGAGAGCAATATAAACTTGAGTTGTAACTCAAGTTAAGGACCATTTCAACTTGAGTTACTTGAGTTGGAAAATATTCAACTCAGCCCATCACTACAGAGGACTGACCAGCTTACTGTCACCGTTAACTGACCTGGGATATATAACAGCATTCAGTCTCCGTAAACGGACGTCCTCTGTACGCTCATGTAGGATTGCAAGCTCACGGAACTGACCACTACCGACTTTTCAAACTGCTGCGTATTACCAGGCTTCCTTTTTCTTTTTATATATTCTCATGAACTTAATTAACTTTTTCGCTTTTTTGAAGTGGAACTTCTTAGGCGGCTGTACGAGAATTAGAATTGGGAGTGAAATTGTACGAAAGCGTCACGTTTTGTAACGTTTCGTTACATTTCGTTACATGAGGGAGAATGAACATGTAACGTAGACGCAAGGAAAAGAGACAGATATAAATTGTATACTAAATGTAAAATTTAGTCTATTCACGATGTTTTCAAGCACTCCCCCCTCTAAGTACTAACCGCAATCGACACAGATTAACTTCGGTGATCGAACTATCCAGTTCATTTGTTTTTATTATGAATTATTATTCGATTTGCTTAAATTATTTTACTTTTATGTTAAAATTTTTTTTAGTATTATTTAATTATTTTACATATAAAAACTGTACGATGTTCTCAAGCTGGCCTGATCGACGCTGCTTCACTTCAGTAATCGAATGAGAACTCTAAGTGCGTAAAGCTCTGTGCTTAAAACACTCTTTAGAGCATGCAGTTTGAATGACATTATGACTCAGAACGTAGCGTACGTGCTTAAGGTTGTGCGTTCGATGCTCAGTTAAAAACATTTTTTGAAACTAAAAGCATTTTTTGTTATAAATATGTTGGAATACAACAATTTAAAATTGGCGCTATATCAGTATACGCATCACGCAACCACTTTGATATCAATTGTGCGTCGAACCCAACTTCACTTATTTTGTGTAAAGTGTCACGTCAGTAGTATAACTAAAGTTGAACTGACTATTTATGTTTCAATTACCAAAAATAAGTCGACTGTAACTATATACATTTTGGTTTGCTTAAATAAATCCACTGTAACAACAGGTTATGGGCCCAGGATATAGCTCAGTTTGACACATTTTAAGGCAAACCACGAATTTATTATTAACATGTTCCAGCCACGTGGTAAATTTTAGAGGTGAAACATGGCGGATGTGGCTAAGGTTAGCGTCACTAAGCTAAACAACGAGAATTACCAGATTTGGAAGTACAAAATGGAACTATTGTTGATTCGTGAGGATTTATGGACAGTAATTTCCACTGATAAACCTAAAGATCCAGCTGAAGCAACTGAATGGGCAGAGAAGGATGACAAAGCACGTCTACGTTAGGTCTATTCGTCGAAGATTCCCAAATTATACATATTCGTTAGCAGAAAACTGCAAAAGAGGTTTGGACAGCTTTAAAAAATTACCACGAAAAATCTACCTTAACGTCTAAAGTTTATTTATTGAGACAAATTTACGGCTTGAAACTTTCAGAAGGTGGAGATACGGAAGAACATATAATTACCATGTCTAATCTCGTAGACAAGTTAACTGCACTGGGAGAGGAATTAAAGGACCATTTAGTCGTGGCAATGATTTTAAGCAGTCTTCCAGAATCGAACGGAACGCTTATAACGGCACTCGAGACTCGTCCCGAACAAAAATTGACAATCAATTTGGTGGCAGGAAAGCTGATTGATGAATTCAAAAGAAGAAAAGGAAGCAATAGTAATAATGACACAGCATTAAAGATTGTACAACGTCAAAAACAATCACAAGGTAATCAAAATAAGGTTGTAAATTGTTTCTTTTGCAAGAAAAGTGGATATTTTATGCAACAGTATGGAAAATATCAAGCGTGGAAGACTAAAAGAAATAAGAATTCTAGTAAACAAAAGGCCAATCAAGTAGTAAGTGAAGAAAATACAGTCGATTTATGTTTCAAAATGGGGCACCACACTGGCAAAAGTGTGTGGTATATAGATTCTGGTGCAACATGTCATATGACAAATGACAAAAACTTTTTCACAGAATATACAGAAAACCCGATGCCAGATGTGATATTAGCAAGTGGGATTGGTGCAAAAGTCATCGGATACGGTTCGGGCAAATTAATATATCAAGATACAAATAATCAGGAAGTAAGCTTACTACTCACAAACGTACTTCATGTACCAAACTTAAAGGAAAATCTAATTTCGGTAAAGAGAATAACAGATAAAGGATTCACAATGTTATTCAATACCAGCGAATGCAAAATTCTCAAAGACAACAACGAATTCATAGTGGGTAAAGTACTGAAGAATTAATATGTTTTGAGGGACCCAGATATGGCTATGATGACATCAGTCCAGAAACATACAAAAGATTGCCAACACACTTGGCACAAACGCTTTGGTCATCATCACATCAGAGGAATCGAAAAGCTTGCAAAGGATTTTCTGGCTACAGGCATAACTTTTAAAGATTGTGGAATTAAAGAAAAATGTGAGAGCTGCTTAAAAGGAAAATCATCGAGAAAGCCATTCCCACAAGAGTCAGTCACTAAGTCTAACAAAGTCCTGGACCTAGTGCATACAGATTTATGCGGACCAATGAAGTATACGACGCCCAGTGGAGAAGGACACTTCATGAATGTGATTGATGATTAAAGTAGATACACAGTTGTTTATTTTCTAAATAATAAATCAGAAGTGATAAGTTTTATGAAGGAATATATATGTATGGTGCATAATAAATTTGGCACAAAACCAAAGGTAATCAGATCAGATAATGGAAAAGAGTGCCTCAATAAGGAATTAAAACAGATGTATAAAAATGAAGGCATAAAATCTCAGTACACAGTCCCATACACACCGGAACAGAACGGTACAGCCGAACGTAAGAACAGGACACTCGTTGAAGCAGCATTAACGGTGCTTATTGATGCCAAGTTAGATAAGAAATACTGGGCAGAGGCTCTTAACACAGCAAATTATCTAGAGAACATTATATCTACAAGAGCAAGAAACCAAAGTGCCTATGAACTAATGGCAAAAAGGCGAATGTCAGTAACGTACAGGTGTTTGGAGTGACAGGCTATGTGCATATCCCAAAAGAACAGCGTCAGAAATTCGATGTAAAGGCTATTCCAGTCAAAAGATCAGAAGATGTATCATTTCGAGTCAGAAGATATATCATTTTATGATGTAGATGAAACTGATGAATTCGAAGGGGATCCAGAACACCTGAGAAATCTTCAATCCAGAATATCTGAAAGAAAAACCAAGGGTAAAGCACCTGACAGGTATCAACCATCAGCAAAAATCGCAAAAGGGGGTCTAGAACCAAAAAGTAGGGAAGAGGCACTATCTGGAGCAGATAAAAATTTATGGATCAAGGCCATGGATGATGAGATAAGGTCATTAATCGACAATCATACATGTATGTATACTAGATGAAATTCCAAAAGACAAGACAATTGTAGGGTGCAAGTGGATTTTCAAACGGAAGCAAATTTCAGGTAGTAATGAGGTAAAGTACAAAGCACGACTCGTCGCGCAAGGGTTCAGCCAACGGTTTGGATCTGATTATAATGAAGTGTTTGCACCAGTGGTATGACCAGTCACTTTTCGTACGCTTTTAGCAATAGCAGGAGAAAGAAAAATGCATATACAACATTATGATGCAAAAACAGCATTTTTGAATAGAAATCTAGAAGAAACTATTTATATGAAACAACCCGAAGGTTATGAAAGAGCAGATCACAGAAATGTAGCTTGCAAGCTACTTAAGAGTATTTACGGATTGAAACAAGCAGCAAGGACTTGGAATAAACAGCTAAATTGCACACTCAAAAATTATGGATTCAAAGTCAGCACTGCCGACAGATGCTTGTACATCAAGAAGACCAGTGAAGGTACAATGTACATTATAGTACACGTTGATGAAATGTTGTTGGCAAGCACGAAGATGAATTAAGTCACAGATACTGCTAAAAAACTCCAAACGGAATTCGATTTGACTAATTTAGGAGAACTATCCAATTACGTGGAAATTACAGTGGAGAAAGATGTCGATGGAATATTTTGTATTCATCAAAAACCATATATAGAAGAAATATTAAACAAATTTGGGTTAGAAGATGCAAAAATCTCAAGTACCCCCATTGATATTGGATATATAAAAAGACAACAGGATAGTGAAGCCATCCCCGTGGATAACCTACAATATCAAAGACTGATTGGACTTTTATTATACCTATCAGTAAACACTAGACCTGATATAAGTAGCAATGTGGCAATTTCAAGTCAGAAGAACAAAAATCCATCAAAGAACGACTGGATAGAATTAAAAAGAGTGGTACAGTATTTATAATAATAATAATAATAATAAGCCTTTTGTTCAGACGGAAGATAATATTTACAGAAGATAATTTTAAATTACCGACTCTGCTGAGTCGGCGCCGCCGCCAATTCCGTCTGTTTGCCCAAATTTGGCAAAGGCCTCCTCCAATTTCTTCCACTCTTCCCGATTTAGGGCTTTTCTAACCCATAGTTTTCCAGCTGTTGCCTTTATTTCATCCTTCCACCTTCGAATTTGTCTACCTCTTTTCCTTTTTCTGTTTCTCGGATACCAGAACATTATGTTTTTGTTCCACTTATCGATGCCTCTTAAGGTATGGCCTGTCCATTGCCACTTGAGTTTTCTTATTCTGACTGAGACGTTTTCTATCTTCGTACGTCTCCTGATGGTTTTGTTGCGTATTCTGTCAGACTTCCTTATGCCCAGCATGCTTCTCTCCATTGCTGACTGACAAGTTTCCAGTTTTTTACTTTGCGCTTTGGTGAGAGCCCAGGTTTGGCATCCATAAGTTAGAACTGGTAGCACGCAGGTGTTATACAGCTTTGATTTGATGGAAACCTTGATTTCTTTGTTTTTCATCACTTCTTTTAGACGCCAGTAACATTTCCAAGCGCTCCCAATTCTGGTATCTATTTCCTTTGACATTACATCTGTCATTGAAATTTGTTGGCCTAAATAGTTGTACTCTCTCACATAGTCGATTGGCTCGCCATTTATGATGATGGGATCTTCAGACGCATTCGTTAACGCTTTGGTTTTGGCGATGTTCATTGTTAGACCTACCTTGCCGCTTTCTCTTTCTAGGTCTATGAGCATGCTTTGTAGATGATCTCTTGTTTCGGCGAATAATATAATGTCGTCAGCGAACCGTAAGTGAGATAGTTTTTCCCCGTTTATATTCAGTCCAAACTGATCCCAATTTAGTTTTCGGAAGATTTCTTCTAGGACGGCTGTGAATAGTTTAGGCGATAACGGGTCTCCTTGTCTTACACCCCTGTTTATTTTTATTTCGTTTCCTTCTTTTTCTAACTTTATTTTAGCCGTGCTGTTAGTGTATACGTTTTTTATAATTCTGATGTACTTTTGTTCGATTCCTTGGTTCTTTAGACAGTGCCAGATACTTTCGTGCTCAACTGAGTCGAATGCCTTATTGTAGTCGATGAAACAGCAGTAGAATGGTACGTTGAACTCCTTGTTCTTCTCGAAAATTTGTCTCACAGTATGTATATGGTCTAGTGTTGAGTAGCCTGCTCTAAAGCCGGCCTGCTCCTTAGGCTGGTTTTCGTCCAGAGTTCCTGTTATTCGGCCTAGCACTATTTTGGCAAAGATTTTGTAGATGTTTGACATTAGACTGATGGGTCTATAGTTGTTTATTTCTGCCTTGTCGCCTTTTTTGTGAAGCAGGATGATCGTTGATGTTGTCCACTGTGTCGGAACTATTTCGGTGTTTAATATGTCGTTGAAAATATACTTTAATAGTGGTGCAATGTAGTTCCTGCAGCTTTGAAGTAATTCGTTGCTGATCTCGTCTGGACCAGGAGCTTTATCTTTTTTCTGTGTTTTGATTGCCGTGTGTATTTCATCTTCTAGTATAGGTGGTACACTGTCGCTATTGTTTAGGTCGGTACTTTCTATTTGATTCTTGCTGGAATATAGGTTTTTATAGAAGTTTGTTGCTATTGATGATATGTCTGACCTTTTTGTCCTTGTCCTGCATTGTCGGTCTTTCATATTAGGTATCCAGTTGGTTTTGTCTGATAAAGCTTTGAGGGCCTTTTTTATGCCACCGGTCTTGTTGATGTATTTTTCAAAAGTATTGATTCTCAGGCGTTCTCTATATTTTCTTATTTCCATCTTAATTTTTTTGCTCAGTTTTCCTATTTGTTCTCTGATAGTTTTCGTTTTATTTGATATGCTGATTAATTTTGATCTTTCATCTAGGAGATCGTTAGTTTTTTCTGATATGAGTCTCTTATTCTTTGATTTGCCTTCAGTGCTGGTTTCAGCTCTTGCTGTCAGTATTTCATGTAATACGTTGTATTTCTGTTGGGTACTTAGATGTTCGAGACGTGATTCTGTCACAGATTTGAGATGCTCTTTGATGGTGCCTACACTTGCGTTGATGTGTGATGTTGTTGCTCTCTCTTTGAAAGGTCGGCTTGATTTCGTAGCAGATGATGTGTTCAGACATGCTCTTAGCATTCTATGGTTGCTATTGAAGTTGAGGTTTGCGATGGTACCACAGTCGTCAAATGATCTGGGTCTGTTCGTTAGAAAGTAGTCTATTTCGTTTCTATACCGGCCGTCTGGCGATATCCATGTCCATCTGCTAGAAGCTCTCTTCTTGAACTGACTGTTTAGTATTTTCATGTTGTTTTCGAACGCCATTTCGATTAGTTTCTGTCCGTTTCTTGTTCTTTTTCCGCTACTGTAGGGACCCAGTACGATGTCTTCTCCATTTCTCGGTGTTCCGACTTGTGCATTAAAGCCCCCATTACAATGCAATTATTTTGTGCATGTTTTTTTATGGCAGCATTAAGAGACGCGTAGAATGACTCAATTTCTAAGGTAGTAGATTGCTCGGTTGGCGAGTAGACTTGCACTACAGACCATATTTTTTTACCAGGGGGTAGCTTAATGTTCAATATAGCAATTCTTTTTGATATGCCGATTATTTCTGAAATGAAGGGTTTGAGTGTTTTCCTTATCAGGAATCCCACTCCATGCCTTCCTGGTGTTTCGCCTTTGAAGTATAATATGTATTGGCCATGCTCCTCAATAGCTTCACCATACCTTCTCACTTCGCTCAAGCCTATAATATCCCATTTTATGTCTTTCATAGAGTGCAAAAGTTCCTCTAGGCTTTCTTCCGTCCTCAGAGAGAGTGTGTTGTATGTTGCTATGTGTATGTATTTAGTGATTTGCTGTTTCGTCGTTCTAAAGGCATTCGTTTGGGATAGAGGGGTAGTATTTGGAGGGTAGTGGTCATCTTTCCCCGCGGTGGCCAGCCGTCTTGGGGTGAGTGTGCTGGTTTCATTGGATAAATAAGTTTCAATGGTTGGTTTCGGTTTCTTGTTGTCGGTGTCTATTCGTCGTTTTTTGAAGTTGTGGGTAATGACGGTGATGCGGGTCTGCCGCGTGCCATGTAGTTTAACATACTTGTTTTGCTGATCTTTTTTGGGGCCGACGTGGGTCGATTGTTGGGTGATTTGTTTGGAGAGTTGCTGTAGTCTCTTTTCCGCTTGTCTCTTTTGTCTTCTTTCGACTCCTTTATTACAAATTTATCTTTCACAAAATAACAGATTTTGCCCCTTGCCCTTTCTTCCTTTAACTGAGGTTGAAGTTCCTTCCTTTTCTCCAGAGTTTCCTTGCAGAGATCCTCCTTGATGTAGATTTCTTCAGCTAGTTTCTTTTTGTTCCTTAGTACTTCGTTTCTTCTCCAGTTTGTTGTAAAGGTTACCAGGATGGGGCGTGGTGTGTTATCTTTCTTTACTCCTAGTCGATAGGCGTTATTTATTTCTTGTGGACTGATATGAATGTTCATGTTTTTTCCAAGGAGTTTTGTGATGGATTCGATGTGGGGGTCATTGTCTGATCCTTCTTTTATGCCAAAGAAAATGATATTATTTTTTCTTTTCTGATCGTCCAATGCCTTGATTTTGTCTTGTAATGTCTTGACTTCAGTTTTCAAGTTCTTGTTTTCCTCCACAAGTGCAGTTAATCTTTCGTTGATACTCTCTGATACCTTTTTAGTGACGGCGTCAGTTATTTCTCGTGTTTGCGCTGACATTTCCTCCTTCATTTTTTGCCAAAAAGCATCCATTTGTTTTTCCATGTTTATGTGATTTTGTATGGTACACTAAATCAGTTTTTGCAATGCTGGTTCGTTGTTGTCGACCCTGTGTTATTTTGGCAGTTCTGTTATCCAGCTAGCAGCACTTGCTTGAGAATGGCAGTACGGCAGCTACTTCAAGTATATCCGATGTAAACTATGGTTGTGTTGTGCTCTGTGTGTTGGTGTCTCTGTTTGGTAGTGTAGATGAGTAAGTAAATAGTTTCCTCTCTCAATCCGTTGCCTACTGTTTGGTTCACAGCGTATAATCTCCACTACTCACTTCGTCGATGGTGGCTTTCGTTATTTGTTGGTATTGACAAACAAAGTTATTTAGTGAGGAGTAGGATTTACTGTTATTGTTCCTTCGTTGCCTCGTGCATATGCGTCTTTGTTTGAAGAAAACCGTTGCAAATGTTTCTTGTACGCTATTTATTTCAAATGTGAGTTGAATGGTAAGTTCATTTGTTAATGTTAGTCAGCGTTTCACGATAAATTACAAATAAATTTTCACTTTTTGCAATGCAGTAGATTTTGTTCGATCACGATCATTCTATTTCAGAATAATTGAGAATGAATAATTGTTATTCTCTACAAAATTAGAGGTTCCTTTTAGCGCAGAGAAAGCTTAGTGCAACTTATGTTGCAGTTGACACTGAATGCTCAGACAAGCCCTTTATACACTATAGATACCACTCCAACTTTATGTAAATAGTCCGTTATGTAATTTGTTAGATTTTATATCATAAATCGGCCACTCGTTAGTATATACACGCTACTGCTCGTTTAACATACACTGTTAATCAAGTACAGCAATCAACGGTTTCACAACCGGTACAATTTTCCTATATTCAAGTTAAGTTAAACCTTTCGACACTCGCGCACACGTCTGACTCCGTTGACGGACAAACTCAAACTCCCCGGTACAGTATTTAAAAGGAACCAAAGAGCTGAAATTAAAACTAGGAGGATTATCACAAACCAAAGGAAAATTAATTGGGTATGCTGACGCAGATTGGGCAGAAAATCGTCTTGACAGGAAATCCAATAGTGCATTTATATTCTTGCTCAATGGTGGTGCAATATCGTGGGCATGCGGAAAACAAACATGTGTGTCATTATCCAGTACTGAAGCAGAATGCGTTGCCTTTTCTGAAGCAAGCCAGGAGGTCGTATGAATTAAAAGATTAATGGAAGACTTTGGCGAAAAATTAGTGGAACCAATCGTAATCTTCGAAGACAACCAGAGCTGTATTAAACTGGTGGTCAACGATCAATACAGCAACAGAACCAAACATATTGCTACAAAATACAAAGGTCTTCTAGAGAAAGGAGTGATAGAGCTGAGACAATGGTAGCTGACATGATGACAAAACCTATCGGGCCGAAGAAATTAGAGACATTCAGAAAAAGTGCCAATCTATTCAATTGTTGAGAGGAAGTGTTCGAATACAACAATTTAAAATTGGCACTATATCAGTATACGCAGTACGCAACCACTTTGATTTCAATTGTTCGTCGAACCCAACTTCACTTATTTTGTTTAAGTGTCACGTCAGTAGTATAACTAAAGTTGAACTGATTATTTATATTTTAATTACCAAAAATAAATCGACTGTAACTATATACATTTGGGTTTGCTAAAATAAATCCATTGTAACAACAAAATATTATATTATTATTCTTATGCGCCGATGAAATATGAAACGTTTGTAACCAAACTCCTCCTAGACCGTTTGATCAATCGATCTGAAATTTTACATACTAATAGTATTTTCGACGGTGAGTGCTAACATCTATTTTTTGTGACTTAATTCGCAAAAAAAAATTCACTGGGGGTAGGCTTCTTGGTTAACAATTTTTCTGATGAACAAACCAAAATTAGTACGAAGGTTTGAGTCATGGAAATCTAAATTTAGATTTCATATATTGAGAACGATCACTGCGCTTTTTCCAAGAATTCCAAAATAAACGGCAAACAAAATACAATTTTGACAAAAAGTCGATGTCTTTTTAACAATAAGCGTTAGTTCACTTGTATAAATGAAGTTATGGTATTGATCTTAGGTTTTCGCTTGCTTGAACCAGAATTAGTATTTGCGTGAAGATCCTAGCACCGGCACCTGATTTTGAAAGCTGTTTTCAGGAGCTTTCGCCAATTCGTCGTCGAGAAACTCTATTTTGGTTTATTTAATTCATAGCAACTGGATTTTTATATGTTCATTAAAAATAGTAAGCATTAGTGTAGATCATATGACATCAAAAAATCCGGAAATCAGAAATTAAACATTTTTCTTCCGGTTTAAGGGGTACTTTCCCGGTGAAAATTTGAATTTACAAGGGTTTTTTGCCGGTAGCGGCTAAACGAAGCGTCCTAGAGGGTTCATATGTATGACCGACCCCCAATTTTTTGTCATTTCCTACAGTTCTTTCATACATTATTTTTCTCTGCATTGAGTTTTCAAAGATATGCATACATAAGATGGGAAAATTGATAAAATTCAGATTTTGCATTTAACGGTTTTTTGCCCGTAGCGGCTTAACGAAGATTCTTAGAGGGATCGCACATGTGACCGCACCCCATTATTTTGTCATTTCTTATCTTTTTTTCATAGATCATTTTTCTCTCAATTGAGTTCTCAAGATGTGCATACAAAAGATTGGAAAATTGGTAAATTTCAGATTTTGAATTTTTATCGGTTTTTTGCTCGTAGCGGCTAAACGAAGCGTTTTAGGGGTTTCATGTGTATCCGACTTCATGTGTGTCTACTTTGACATTTTCTTACATTTTTTCATACATTACTTTTCTCTATCGTGAGTTTTTAAAAATGAGTCCACATAAAAGTTACAAAATATGACAAAATTTAGATTCTTGGTCATAATTTTACAAATCAATAAAATCTAATAGTAGAGTTGAATTAATCGAATGAATAGCTGAGGACTGTTTCATCACTTCAATATATATACTTTTAATCATCATAAATAAACACATAGATTCACAAATATATATATAAATATGCCAAAGTTTTTTGTATGTATATAGATTTGCATAAGGTTCTATGAAATTAGTTCACAAATGGTATCCATTAGCCGCCAAATTTTACACTACCACAGTAACTATAAAGAAGAGTGTCTATAGCCGTGTTCTTTTGGTCACTTTAACAGAACAGAACTGTCAGATCCCATACATTTAACAGAACAAGTTTAGGTCTCGATAATAACTGGAACTAATTTGCTGTTCTGAAAAGAATAGTTGAGGTAGAAATATCCAGATGGCGACAGGCTCATTTTCCTTGACGCGAACCTAAATTTTTCTTTAATATCCACAAAATTACAATTTCTTCAAAACTTTCAGTTAATTTCATCTGAAAATTTAAATTCAAGTAATATGTGAGGAATTCATGCAACCATGAGCTCACAAAATGGAACAAAGTCGAAGAAAGTTCATATAAATGTGAGTTGGTAAAAGTTTGTAATCTATCCAGAACAAGTCCGGTGGGTTCTTTTGCTACTCTAGTTTTGTACTCGATAGCGATGACTAAAAGAACACGGCTTATATCTCCACCGCTCAGCTAAATTTTGTGTGCAACTTCGCGAACGCCACCTAGTTATTTTTCTTCAGTTATCGTCGTTTGTATTGTAGGTATGTATGTTCAGATGTTACAAAAAGCTATCTTAACTAAATAACTATTAGGGTAGCTTTTTTGTAAAATTTGAATACCATACAATATGGTAGGCAGGTATTTCACGTCATCTCGAACATGTCGAATCACGGATATATATATACAGTGAAAGCCCTCTTGAGCGGACATCGACGGTCGCCGCGATTTTGTCCGTATAAAAGGAATGTCCGCCGAAGAAGGCTTTTTTCTTGGGACAACTAAGAATAGTTCTATAAGAAAATGTTAATAATTGAACAACATTCTATCTTCAAAGTATGTATTTAATGCACTTGAGTCCGCGTCGCGCCATGAATCGCCTCATGACACTTATAAAATTCAAATGCAAAGAGCTTGTCACTTCTGTAAGGTTTTGAATTTATAAGTTTCGCGGAACGATTAGTCCCTAAATCAATTTCGAGATCAACTGCTAGTAGAATGATACCCCATTCGACCCCAAGACGTCCCATGCAATTAATCGGTATGGATATGTAATTGATATTTAATGGCCATAACGTTTATCACATCACCCTATTCTTGATCATGGAACAACCTTGTTAGCGTAAAAATCGTTGCCAGGAGTGCCCTTTTCGAGTTTAGTTCTGACACTTTCGAACACTACGGAAAGGAATATTTTCAGTCTGCCTAACAGTAATTTTTCATCTTTTTTTTCATACAAAACTCTCGTTTCGTGTCCGTACATGAAGGCATTTTAATAAAATACAGAAGCGAGATTCTGTCCGCGTCCGGTTAAGAGGGCGTCCGCCTAAGAGAGCCTACCTCCTTAACAAAATAGTAAGAAATGTTTGGTACCCAAAAATATGTCCGTTGAATAGAGATGTCCGTTTATAAGAGATGTCCGTTAAGAGGGCTTTCACTGTAATTGATATTTGAATTATCAAAAACCAATGATATCAGTATTCGTATAACCAAAGGAAGCACCAACCAATAAGAGTGTAAATATTGAATGAACTGAATATTCTTGAAGCAAATTTTGTATTGTTGGATTTATTTTCAGATGCTCTATCTCTCTGTCTCTCACACTAAGTCTCTCTAATTACTTATGTTTTAAGAAGTTTCACTTGTGTCACACGTACGGTGTTACACACGCAATTTTTCTTTCGTTTTTATCTCTATTTTTTTAATACTTTTTACTACGTCGGATAAGGGATTTTCGCATGTTGTGTATGACCCTAGTTTTTGGATAGGAGCTCCGATAGTCTATTATCCTGCCACATATTCTGTGGTGGGTGTATTCACCCGAAATGCGTGGGTCTAACAGGTGGGATACAACGAACCCCACCTCTCCTCCGGAAGTTTTATTTACTCACTACTTCTCCTCTCAGTCTCTATTTCAAGAAAGCCAATCACACCACCCGCTCTCACGCTAAATCTATATGTAGTCTATATTCACATACCAAAGTCAAAACTAAGTGGACGAAGAACTCGGTGAAATGCCAGATGATTGGATATCGCGACGAAAGCAAGGCATATAGAATATACAAACCGGCTGGGAGAAAAGTACTGAGTAGGTGTGACGTGGTTTTCAACAAAGACCGTGATTCAATTCATACAATAACTGAGGCAAAGGAAGACTACACACATCAACCTGAGGAATCGCTGATCCTGCCTGAAGAAGAAATGAACAAGTAAAAGCAGAATAATTCAAGACTACCAATCTGACGCAGTCCGTATAACACTAGAATCAGATCAACGACGTCAAATTGTGATGAAAGTGACTAAGATATGACAATGACTGACATATGCATGGTGCAAACATAGCCAATTTGCCTGGAAAAAGCCCTGGAAAGTAATGAATCAAGAGAATGGTTGGGAGCCATTCAGGAAGAACTGAATTCACTCAAGAAGAATAATATCTGGCATTTAGTACCGAGAACCGAACATATTTGACACGAATTTCACGTCCGATGCGTCATTTACCAAGTTCCTTATTTTCAAACTTAAAATTTAACTACTAACACAATGTTTTTCACTTCCAAAACAATAAAAATAATTAAAGAATACATTGAAATTATTTTTCTTAAAAAATGAAAAGTTTTCGTCCTGTTGAAAATAATAATTAAACCATTTCTTTGCAAACCACTTTATGTTTACATATTTATAATGAAAATATTTCGTGAATATGACAGTGTCACTTTCTAATATTTTGGCCATCACTGCACTGAACTTAATTTAATTTTAATTCGGACTAATTATTAATTTCTTCCAGAAAACACTGTAAGAATTAATGAATTTCGCTTCGTTTTGACAGTTCTTATATACTTTGTTTACAAAGACTACCCCCAACACAGACTTTTATTTGATAAACCCAAGAGTTTAGTGCAATTTTCGAATACCAGCTGGCACCCACGCCAGCTGAAAATGAAAAATTGGTGTGACCAAAGTTTAAAAAGGTGGGTGTTTTTGGTTTGCAAGCAAATTTATTTTTGTTTTTCTGAATTAAAATCAAAAGGAATTCAAAAAAAAAAATTTGCAGATTAGAAAATTTTAGAATTTATTACATCTATCACAAATAAGACTCTAGTTGAAATACCTGTACATTAGAATTTTAATTTTATGACGTCATGAAACGAAATTTTGTGTGGTCTTAGTTCACCATTAACTCGCAAGCACGCTCATGTCGCTGCTGTACCCCTATATGTATACGAGTTTTCGATAAGATGTCATATCCTGTTCTCTATGATCTAAGGTTATGATTCAGTACGAATTCTGTTGTCAATTGCTGCAGCTAATAATTTCACACTGTTTCAATTTGATGTGAAGACAGCCTTTCTCCACGGTGACCTAGAAGAGGTTATATATATGGAACAACCATATGGTTTCCATGAAGATGTGCAAGTCTGCTGGTTTAAGAAAAGTTTGTACGGGTTGAAACAGGCATCCAGACAATGGACCAAGAAAATTGTTCAGTGCCTTGTAAATTATGGATTTCAACAATCAAAATCAAAATCAGTGCTTTTGTTTTAAAGTTAAAGGGATCTGCGATATACTTATCCGTGTATGTCAACGATGGTTTGATCTGTGGCAACAACAAATCGCTAATACAAAAGCTGTTAAAAGAGTTGACCCAGGAATTTGACATAACAAGTGGAGCTGCTGAGTCCTTCGTTGGGTTACAAATTAAGCGAGATGAAGATAATAAGAAATTAGTAATACATCAAGGTGCTTGCACTTGGAAGGTGCTGGAGCGTTTTAATCATGCCAAATGCTACAATCAAGACTACAATCAACGTCATCCTACATCAATAAGGTGTAATAATCAAAGGGCTATCACTTTAGTTCTCAACCGTGAATCGTCAAAAAGGACCCAACACGTTGATACTCAATATTTCTTTACTAGTGACATGCAGCAGATAAAATTTATTGATAACTAATTAAAAATTTAAACTTATTTCCTTGATAATTTATTAGTAATTTTCTCTTTTCACTTTGGCGGGTTTTTATTTCAAAATTTAAACTTATTTTCTTTCTGAATTTATTTATGAAGAAGGCCTTTTTTTAGTTGGCACATGGTACACATGCGTACATGTGTGACTGGGTCGTGGGTTAGTTACAACATTCCACCCCCTTGGGAAAACAAAAATTGTTTTTTGTAAGGGAGAAGGAAAAAAAAATTTGCTCTTACAACTTTAACAATTTTAAAAATTTAGGTTAATTTCCTTAACAAAACTATGTCTAACTATTCGAGACTTATCCAACACAATATATGTGTTTTAGAATTTAAAAACAAAAATATGTCTAACTTATCTAACACAACACATGTGTTTTACAAATTCAAAAAAAATATGTTTTAACTTATCTAACACAATATGTGTGTTTTACAATTTAAAAAGGAATGTGTTAACTTATTTGTTTGTTTTACAATTTCTTTTATAAAGGATAATTACACTTTGTGATTTGAGTTAGAAACGGGGAGTGCTTTGAAGAGAAGTTCACCCACTCCTGTTCAATTTCAACAATGACACAATATAGCAAAAGGTTATTCGAACACAACATTTGTGTTTAATTTGGTACTTCGAGTTAGGGGCGGGGAGTGCTTTTAAGAGAAGTTCACCCGCACCTGTTATTCAGTCTCGCTAGAGCATTCATGGTGCGTGGACACAGTCTCACTTTCGTTGCGAAATATAGGAATAAATTTTTCTGTTTTCTACACGATTCGCAAACAAATTTCAATTCAGAGTGATCTTTACTAAATCCTGGAAGGAAATTTAGGAAAGTTTATCTTGAAAACACCTCAAATAAGACAGCTGTTATTTTAAAAGATCAAAATAAAAATCTCCAGTGAACGTGAAGAAATTGGTGCATCGAAAATAGGAATTACTGTGTATGTGCAGACAAACTCGGCGTGCGCTACGGGACTCGCAACTGTAAAAAAAAAAGGGAGCGTGGACTGGTGAGTGTGCGACGGGCGGATATCTTGCTTGCCAAGTGGGACCAACTTAGGACAGTAACGGTCGGAATTTTCCATCAATTACTTTCTGAACTAATATAAGCTCGTGAACTAACTCGCTTGGATAGATTTCGTACTTTGCTGCTGCATGGTAGGGTTTAGTTGAATTAATAGAATTATATTGTTTGAATTAATCGTTTTCTTAAGTTCCTGATTTAATTATACGTTTTTTAATTAACCACCTTTAAGTTCTCAATTTTATCTTCTGTTCTTTCTTGTACATCTCCGCATTTTGCTTTTTTAATAATTTGCTTTTTTTTAATAATTTGTTTGTATACCTTCCTTTCTTCAGCTAATTTATTCTTGTTGCTAGTTATTTACGTATATCTTTTACGTAGTTTTTTTCCTTTTCTTCTCTTTTCTTTTTTCTTAATGTATTGACATTTTAACTGCCTACCAGGCATGAGCATAAGATGACCAAGAAAAAAGGCAAGAACAAAAGCGAAACTCCGAATCAGGATCCTACGAGCAGGAGTTCATCTCCTTGTGCTGAAGCCTGCTCCCTTTCCCGACCCCCATCTCCATCCTCAGACATCCCACATCATCCCATGACACAACGAATAACTCGACAGAACGCGAAAGATCACCTACAAGCCCCGGACAACAAACCACAGGACAATACAGAATCGCAGAACGATGACCCTCAAAATACGACAAGCTCTTCGTCAAAACAATCGAGCCAGGACTCATATTCCTCTCCTAACCAAACTCATCTCACTGTACATGGAGCTAGCAATGAAAGCTACCATGAAACGGTAAGAACAGAGCAGCAAAGGGAGTTACTAGAGCTCCACGAGTCAATTACGGCTGGTTCAACCAGTCACCATAGTACCCCGCAGGCTATTACCCAACCCAAAGCTCGCAACATTCCCCAACACAATCTCTATACGCCACTTCCTTCACACTTTGTCGACCCAAGGCACCCAAGATATCATGCATCATAATCGCTTTGCCCCTTTGGACAAATATCCTAACATCACGTTGGGCGAAGTCCAAAGACCCCGACCTCGGCTTTCTACAGTACCACCGATGGCTGCACCCCCACACCCGAAGGTAAGTGCGCCCAGGAAAGCCAAAATCCCCCCCATTGTCTCTTACGGAGTATCCATAAATGAACTCACTACTGCGCTTAGAGCTTTGCTAGGGCATAACAATTCCAAATTCAAAAAACTCAATAACAACTGTACACACATCCTAACAGAGACACTCTCGGACTACCAAAAAATTAAGGACCTTTTGACCTCGAAAAACTTAAAGTACTTCACATACACGCCTAAGGAGTTAAAACCAGTCTCCCTAATACTCAGAGGAATCGACTCTGAGTTCTCCGATGAGGAAGTCAAGGAAGCGCTCCTTGTCGAACAACCTTACTTACCAATCCTTAAAGTTTCGAGATACAACACACCGTCTTCTTCCAGAATGGGTAAACAACTCGATCTCTTTTTAGTACAGCTGAACCAATCTGGTAACGTCAAAGAGCTCACCAAGATCAAGTACCTGCTGAACCAACGAGTTCAGTGGGAAAATATTTTAAATAGACCAATTACCCAATGTAAACGATGTCAGAGATTCGGGCATATATCAGTTAATTGCAACCTTGCCTTCAGATGCGTTAAATGCCCCCAATCCCATATTCCCGGACAATGCAACAGGACGGATAGAAACGATGGACAACCGTACTGTGTCAACTGTGCAAACTATAGACATCCAGCTAACTATAGGCAATGTCCTAAATACACAGAATTCATTCAAGGACTGGAAGCCAAAAATGAAGCTTCAAAACAAACTCCTAAAGTCAAACAACACACAGCAAACAAATACAGAGTGGAAGACATCTCTTACGCCACAGCGCTGACAGACCCTGCTGGACATAGACTAACCACTGCACAGAATCCTTCTATCAGCAAATCAGTCTCTTTTCCGGCAATCCCCTCAATTACTACACACAACGGTACGGACCACCTAACAACGCCCGTCCCATCGACTGATGACATGAATAACAATTTAGACTTCCTAAATGCTCAATTTAGGAAGTACTTCAATTCAGATCTTATTACTTTTGCGACCAAAATCAACCAGGTGATAAACTATCTCAAAAGCAATCCGGATCCCACACATGCAAAACAAACTCTCTTCAACTTTGCCTACGAGCTAGCCCCATTCGTTGAGCACCTAAAATAAGCGACCTTAGAAAAAAGCTACAAATATTAACACTTAACTGTAATTCGGTTAGGACGCTTAGCAGACAACATGAACTTAAACTCTTGCTAGAGAAACATAGTATTGACATTGCACTGTTAACGGAAACGAAACTGGACGACAGAACTAAAATTAAAAACAGACTCGCAAATGATGAGGTCATTATGCAGAACAGACAGGATCGTGGTGGTGGTGGACTAGCTATTTTGTTGCCACTCAACTCCATCTTTGATGTGCTAAAGATGCCCAACTTCACCTCCATTGAAGCACTAGCAGTTAAACTGACGCTAACAGACAATACAAAAGTGACCATCGTAGCTATGTATCATACGCAATCAATCGGAAATTCCAATATCATTAGACAGGACTTGGACAACTTGAAACAAACAATTGGTCTAGACCCCTATATCATCGGGGGTGACTTTAACGCGCACAATACCTTTTGGTTTTGCACTCAAACGGACGCTAACGGTAGAACACTTTTAGACTGGGCACTTGACCTGGAATATGGTCTGATTCTACCAACCAATCGCCCAACGTTCCCTTCGACTGGATCCTATCTGGACCTTTTCATTTTACATCAAAACATTGTACTAGACACGACATGTACAGGACAAGATATTCTCGATACCGTTGAGAGTTTCTCAGACCACCGTGGAGTTCTTCTTACGGTAGGCACTAAAATAGTTAGCTCTTCCACTCGGCCCGATAACAAACTCACCTATAGGGAACCGGTGCGACATTGGAACTTTCGGGCTATGAACAGGAAAAAATTCGTGAAACTAACCGAAAGAGCCAACGCAGAACAGTTGAAACACATCAAAAAGGACTGTAATTTAACAAGACAGGAAATTGACGAGATAATCAATACATTCGAGGACAACATAGCCTCCTCTATGCAGCACACTATTCCGAAAGTCTTTTTCAAAAACAATCAGGGTGTTGAGCTATCCAGAACGCTTCTAAAAATGATAACAACCAAGAACAAGCTTAGGAGGCAACGCTTCAGGAACTTAGCCCAAAAGAACTTCATTAGAGACCAGACATTTGCCATCATGGGGCACCACATCCAGCTCCTTTGTAATAGAATACAGGCAATAATCAGAACACTTTATCAAAACACCCTTCGCTCTAAATTGTGCAAATTAACACCAGGCACAGATGTCTTTAGGGAACTGAGTAGGTTTCGCGCGCATAAGAGCTTTTCAGTTAACGCATTACTAGATCCTACTTCAGGTAACGTATTGCATAACACTGACGATATTAACAATTTGTTGATAACCACAATAGCTGACACTCATTCGCAAACCCAATCGCAAAGCACGGTCCACTCTGCCCATATGATCAATAGAGATGTGCTAGAGTTCAGAGCCAACAAGGAGCACCGGTCTGTAGTTTCCTTTAATTCTATCCACCAAAGCTTCTCAAATACTCTCAATCCGTCTATCCTCTGCACTCCTCATCAAGTGCAGGAAGTAGCCCTCGCCCTAAAACCTAAGAAATCCTTTGGTCACGATGGTATCCCAAACTTCATCGTAAAGAACCTCCCCGCTGACTCCTTTACTATATTGGCTGTGATCTTCAACAACTGCCTGAATATCGGGTATTACCCGAAAGCATGGAAGGTTGCGAAGATCATACCGATCAGGAAACCAAATAAAAACCCCAATGATCCCAAAAGCTACCGACCGATCTCACTGTTGAACTGTCTCAGCAAACTATTCGAAAAAATCATATTGCAACAGCTTAAAAACGTTATAGACAAGGAAAATATCCTTCCAGATTTCCAATTTGGCTTCCGAAACGGGCACTCCACTTTAGACGCAGTTACCTTACTACACAACAACCTAGCACACAATGCACTTCACAAGAAAGTTACGTTTGCTGCTACAGTAGACCTACGGAACGCCTTTGACACAGTCTGGATTGAGGGGCTGGTCTGGAAACTGTTATATCTTTATCAGCTCCCGGACCACCTTACCGCAATCCTAGACTCGTATCTCACCGACAGACGAGCTTACGTACGCAACAAAAACGCTAACTCTAGAGAAATATGCCTATTGGCAGGGGTCCCTCAAGGCTCAGTCCTCTCGCCCACACTTTTTTCTCTGTTTTTGTCTGACATCCCATTACAACACCAACCTCTGTACATCGACCAACGATACCACCCGCCTAAGCCCCCAGTAGTGCTACCGAGAACTAACACAAAGTCGAAAACTATATGCTACGCCGATGACATTATTGTCTTCTCATCTTCTCTTTCCCCTCGTTGGGGAATTAAGGATTTGGACGTGTCCCTCAATAGCCTTTCTCACTATTTTAAATTCTGGCGCCTTGATATCAATGAGAACAAGTGCGAGGCAATACACTTTTACGGTATTGGCTCGCACTATGGGCAAAAAATGAATGGCTATCATGGACCTCAAATCCAGATCAATGGTAAAGACCTTAAGCGGGTAAGTAACATTAAATACTTGGGCTTTAGGATTACCCACAACTCAAACCCAAACCCTCATGTGAAAGAGAAGATCAGAAGTGCAAAAACTGTAAAACTATCGTTAAACCACCTAATCAACAAAAATATTAACCTACATCAGGACATTAGGGTACTCTTATACAAACAAATAATAAGACCGACTTTAACATACGGGGCTGCCTTATGGCACGGACGACTTAACAAAACAACAAAGGACCACTGTACCATCTTAGAGCGCCTTTGTCTTAGGGCTGCTATTGGCAAGACCCATAAACGCCAAGCACGTCACGTACGATACGAAAATACTATTACGAACGAAGAGTTGTACGCGACGGGAATATGCCCAAAACTAGATTTATACCTTCACAAGATACAGTGTAAGTACCTTGCATGGCTCGACACGCATGGTAATGCACTACTCACTAACGCGACATCCAAGAACGCAGACCTCGGACAACAATACGCGCTTCAAGCTATCAAACCAATTCAGCTTCTTGTAATGCCCCCCTAACCTCACGATAATCCTTCTCCAAACGCTAATTCCTTCCTCAACCCTTAGCCTGGAATAAAGAACAGCATCCGGGCTCAAATAGAGTTAACTTATTAATTAAATAGAAATTACTTAATTACTAAGGTAGGATTAGAAAAACAACTCTTTAATGTCTTTAAGCTTAGGTTTTTATATGACGTTTTTACCTAAGGCCCAATTTCACTTACTGAGAATTAAGCTTTCTTTTCATTGTTATTCAACTGTTAAAACACCTAGGTACTAAGATATAGTTAGTTTTAGCTAGCTGCTAAGTACGATTGTCAGTTAGTTAGTTAATAACACGTTATTCATGTTAGATATAAGTTTTTTTGTAAATCGTCAATGAATAAAACCATAAAATCGAATCCGCACCTGTTATTACTATTGGCTATTTTAGACTCAAGCTTCTTTATTCTTCTTTAAACATTTTGATTTTTCTTTTCATCATTTGTATTTTAACATTTTCCTTATTACAAAATATATGGATAATTATCTAACACCACATTGGTGTTTTACAATTTCTTTTATAAAAATTTTTATTTTCTTACTTCTAACCACTTAAGGTATCTTAACCTGGTACAAAATTGTCCCTATTTTTGGGTGATTCTCTTTTATTTTTTCTTATTTAACTTTCAAAGAAGTTATTTTATTGATTTAATATACATTGATTTCATTGGTTCTGGGTCTAACATGATAGAGGGGCATGAGAAAGCTTGAACAGCAATCAGTGGAGGTAAAGTTATAGGGTGAATATCAGAGATTTACTTTAGGTAGTGTCTTTCATGAATGAATTACACTCCTTCTATCTTATTTTCTAATTAAAGAATTTGGATGTATGTTGGATTTTTATGCATTTTGAAACCGTTCTTCATGCAGAGACATAAAAATATTTAATGTATTCGAAGATAAGCATAAAAAAATAGAAGATTAGAAATGAGGAAGGAAATTATTTTTCCAAAGATACGGAGAAGGACAAAATCAATAATAACTTACAAAGTAGTGAATTGCCGCTGGTATTGCCGAGTGCATGTGATATTTGCCTATAATAAAAGGAACAGTGTAAAAGGATTAAAGAGACTAACATTAAAACAGTTTAGCGTAGCTGAAAGGAAAGTTTTGGTTAGAGCAGTTTTACGTCGTGCCAAGGACGATAATCAATAGTCCCCGAATTAAAAGGTTAGTGGCATTCGAAAATTGTAATGTTTGGAAGACTCTGTAAATCGGCAGCAACTGGGGAAAGAAAAAAAGACCAAACGGATGTAGTTTAACGTCTTACGCAGAACGGTAGAAGATATTAAGACAGATATTGCAGATCAATTACTACACGTTTAATTAAGTTCAAAATTGTTAGCAAAAGATTTGGGGAATATCAATAGGAGTGAAAGATCGACATAATGAATATAAGCGAGCTCAAGAACAACCAAAAATAGAAAACATGGCAAAATGAACAACGGGACTTTGCTAAGCCTAGCAAGGATAGACGTGATTTGAAACGGAAGCATTCTCAATCGAGACAGAGCCGTCACAAGCTAATATTACAGTATTGACTACTTAGATTAGGTGCTATATAATCACGAGAACTCAAAGAACCACGATACCTATCGTAAGGACTCCATTCAACTTGAGAATCCAAAATCAAAACACTTTAAAATCCATCCTTCGGTCAGTGAATTTGTGAATGCAGTTTAAAAATGTGAAAAACCCAGAACTTTGACATCAACCCATGGGAACACAAACCGGATTCGGTCGAATATATTAAGAAGAGATGGAAGAAAAACAACTCTTAGTAATGTAAAACAATATTTCCACAGTCAATTCTCTCTTTATTCCTCTAATCGGACTCGTACAAGTGTTATTGATGATGGCATCAGTAAGACTGACGCGCTAAAACACAGAACTAAGGAATCAGGTTTCTTATCAGCGCGCCAATCTCACCCACGCTACCAATACATCGATATACACACATACATAAGTTCTTACTTACTAATACTAATCTAAAGCTTATACTTAAATCCGGCAGAGGGCCACAGTACATTAAGTTGACATAAGGCAGAAGGCCAATATACATGGTTATACCATATTTGACAGACCAGTACACAAGACTACAGTAAGGATGTAGTTTAACGTCCTACCCAGGACGATAGACTTTCTTGTAATATGGTTTAAGACCGTTGTTGCCCGTTTTTCTCTATTTTTGTACATTATTGTGGAATTTTCGGTTAGAATTTATTTTTGTCATAGTGTAAGGTCCATGCCACAGTGGTGAAAATTTGTTATCCTTGGTTTTTGCCGCGAGTAGGACTTATAGTTATCACTATATTTATTATCATTAAAAAATCAAATTTATTTATTATTTAGATTTATATAATTTTATTACATTTTATTTTATTTTATTTAATTTTATTTTAATTTATATTTAAATTTATTTAATAAATTTCTAACTCCCTTATTATAAATTATTGAACTGACAAACAAATAAAAAAATTTTTAAAACATATTATAATATCCTACTTAGATCTTAACTAAAAATAATATTAACCTACTTAGTTTTTATATATTACAAGTATTTATAATTAGCAAGTACCTACAGGCTTTATACCATATTTTCAAAAATTTTTCTTTGGTTCCCTTATCGTAGTATGTTTTCGACTTAAGCTTTCGCTTCAACATAGTTTCTCTCGCCATTTTATGACTAAACTGCAATCGCGCCTGTTGAAAACTAGACTGCTCTGCAGCTCTGGCAACCCTCAGCCTTTCTCGTGGTTCTCAGGACGAACCAATCGGGACGCAACAACTCACTGTGCAACGGTACCAAGCGTTTTAACCAGCAAGCGTGTTTACCATGCGTTTTCCTGTTTGGAGTTGGGTTTTGTCTACCAGTGTGCTCGTATGCAGAAGAATTAACGCAATAATAATTGAAAATGTTGAAGACTCTTGATAATTCCAATATTTGGTTTAAATTTTTGGACTATAAATAAAGATTGAATACTAAAAGTAATACCTACTTATGAAATTTATGCTTAGAACACAAAGTTAACATTGTACAATTATAAAAAGACATAAGGTGTAAATATTGAATAATAACAATGAAAGGTTCTAAATCGACAAAATCACTCTCGCTCTTATTACATATACTAGGGGGGCGACCCCTGCTCGCTACGCTCGCCAACCCCCGCCGTTCGCCACGCTTACTCTAATAGCACGCCCATGGCGCTATATATACAGTAGCATGGTATGTAAAAAGGTTTTTTGGTTCAGACTGTAGTAGCAATCATTTCAGCTCATTTTGCACGTCAAAGTACATCTATATTGAATGAGGCCCTATCTATAATTATCGAAAACCTTGCGGGTGCGGTTGCGGATCTAAAAAGATCTGAAAATTTTCTCATACAAAATATTTTTTGTAAGAATTCTTTCATCTTCTGCCAAATGACCTTGGCCTTGTGTTTCAAAAATACATATACACACGCAATCGATCAAACGATCTTACACTGCTGGCTACAATATACAATTAACGGTGAAAAAATATAAGTAGTTTGAGTAAGATTCCTTCTTTTTGAAACGTTTGGGATTTATGGGATTTATTAATTGTCATCGCAAAAGCCAGAATAACGAGAAATAGAGTTTTTTGAGAGGAAAAAGACAGAAGTGTACTTGTATAATTAAGGTTTTTTTGTGGTGTCAAAATACGTGTGTTTCGGAAAACTCCTGCTAAAATCTCACAATCCAAACAATTTTCTTTTGCATTTGAACTAAACGAATAGGTGTACCATCGACCAAGCAAGTCATGTCCTGTACTCAAATTACGAATAAGTAAAAGTATGCAATTTGTGGAATCGGGAGCCCACTTACATCAACTGAGTTTAAAAATTCTACTGCAAAATTATTTTGCTCTCTATAATCATTACTCAAGATGTAATCGGAACTCAAATATATTCGTTCCTCTCCGAACAGACTGTTGAAGATTTCTGCATCGATGAAAGTGCAGTTTTCATATTTGGGTGCTAATATAACCGAATTGAGAATATCGTTAGACTTTATGGTTTCAGATACATTGCCATAAGTATCTGCAATCACGAAGTTGCTAGCTAAATGGGAAGGAATTTCAATAACATCTTGGCTGTAATCTGGAAATGTGGGTAAAGTACCATTACCAAGAGATTTAAGAAATTCAACGAATTCAATCTCAGGAGGTGAAGCTCTGATGTTTCGGGTAAAAGTTATTTTGTGGAATTTTGAAAATTCGGACCATGAAGTAAGGCAATGCTCAATAAGTGGTACACGTGTACCGTGAGATATAGCTGGCAATATTCTACAAAAATCTCCGCAGAGTAAAAAAGTTTTTCCTCCGAAAAGTTTAGTTGAAGTACCGAAGGAATCGTTTACTGAAACAAATTTCCTAAATAGCTAATAAAGCACGGTTATATGAATCATTTTCTGAAGAATTTCTTAAAAGTCTTCACACATGAATATTTTGAATTCATTCCGCAAATCTAAAGCATTTGTAGGAAAGTTCATACCACAAATAGGATATGGCAAATAACTCTCTTAACTGCGGAGAGGACTTACACCCTGTTACTTCTTATAAATATTCACGCAACTCTCCATCATTTCATGCGATACGTCTTGCATGTGCTGAAAATGTGCAGTAAATAATGTTTCCGACAGTACCCAAATCCTGATGGGACCTCGAACATGAAGCAAAATAGTCTCCAATGGAACAACTCAACATAAAACATAAAATAATCTAGCAATAGCTCTACTACTTCCTCTTTGAGGTTTCTTTCATTTCTTTTCCCTATCTACCTAAATATAATGCATCGGCGTCTCTCTATATAAAAATTCGGACGAACTAATTCGATTGATTTCATAGAATGCAGTCAATTTTGTTGTTCTGTGATTTTCAAGAGCTTGCTGAACATTTCCTTTCCTAAAGACTACATTTTGCCGGTAAGGCAAGTCACATTCAAGTCGAACTATAATATATTACGTGACTGGTAATGCATTGGATACTCATTTATGCGCCAACTATCTTCCGTAGATCCAACATAGTAACCGGACAAAAAGCTATCGATTTCATCTATATAAACCTTTCCATCAACTCCACCTCAAACTCCTCCAAACTGTAATGAGGCACAGTCGTATCCCTTAAAAACATATTTGTACATATATTTTAGGCTCTTAACTGTGCCAAGAACTTCCATATTTGAGTAGCAATCAAATTTCGTTAAAAGATATGGATTTTAAGGAACAGCATAACGGTTGCCAACAGAGTGGCCACGAAAGTCAAATGTTATACCACTTACACGACGCATCTAACATTGGCTTGAGTTGTATCGTAAAAGTCCTTAGAAAATTTTTTGCTGCATTGATCATCTCTCATACAGACGGGGATACGATTCACTAAACCACATGGACCGTGGATCATATGGTTTTTAACTAAATTATGAAGTTGTGGGAATTACATATATATTGTAAATAAAATTTTCCGAAATTTCCGTACAAACGAACCAACTTTCATTTCCTACCTTTTCATTTTTCTCTAAATTAAGGTTTTAAAGATGTGCAGACAAATGTTTGGAAATATGATATAATTTCAGATTTTGAATTTTTAACAGTTTTTTCCTCGTAGCGGCTAAATCAAGCATTCAACGGGGTATGTCCAACCTCCATTATTTTTTCATTTCCCAACTTTCGGCCATATATCATATTTCTCTATAGTATGTTTTTAAATGTGGGTCCATACAAAAGTTGGGAAATATGTTAAAATTCAGACTTTCGCTCGCTTTCCTTAAATATTCCTGAAAGTTAACCTCGCGTTTTCTAGAAATAACTGTAAAATTGTTATTTTCTATATTTTTGAAAATAAAATTTGCATTTATTTTTATCAAATTAGCAAAAAACGATCTTTTCACATCGATGGTTATAAATCGACCCGACCTTCGGCCTGTTAATAAGCTTCACTATCTTAAAACGCATCCGACAGGGCCACCAGCACAACTGCTAATGAACATCAGCATGGTAGACAACTCATTCGACCCAGCTTCGAAATTATTGATAGAAAGGTATAATGACGACGAGGAGATGATCTTCTCTCACATCTCCAACATCGCTAAAATCAGCATAACCTCCTCAAAGTCTCCAGACCAACTCGGCAATCTAGTGGCAACGGTCAAACAAAACCTAGACGCATTGCGGTCATTCAATGTGGGTATAGACGACTCGAACTACATCCTAAGCTACTTGATCTTAGAGAAATTAGATTCCTCACTACGCGAAGCATGGGAGAGCATAAGAAGGAGTTCCAAACAAGCAACGACGGTCAACTCTCTGCTTAACTTTGTTGAAACTCGAGCTCGAGCTCTGGAAGCTGCACAGTCAGCAACTCAAAAAAAACCCACCTTGGACTACCAGAAACTGCACTCACCAACGATCTCACCAGAGGTCTCACCAGAACTCTCACCAGACTTCTCAGCACACCCCAAGGAAGGCAGATTATCCTTGTGATTATTGCAAAGAGCCACAGTATTTAGTAGAATGCCCACTATTCTAGGACCTATCAGAAAAGTATAGGTACAAAGTCATATTAACTGCAAGAGTTGATCATTATGTAAATATTAATTTATTGCCTTTGCATATCTGCAAATTGGCATACTCACTCGTGCAGTGCTGCTCGCTTGTGAGATAAATATAAACAATTTGTTTAAGGTTTAATGGTCTTGATAAGACTGATTTATTCGGTACAATCATATAGTTTTTATACAAAATTTGACCCTTTGTTTATGATCCCCACCAAGTGCATTTAAAGAATTTTCTTTGTTATTAATCAATCATAACTGAGGAATGTATGATTGACCTAATTCTAACTAATTATGCTAACTTATCCAAAATTAATACAAATACCCTAAAAGTTGGCAACTTACTAGCTGCAATTAACTTCAGGTGTTTTTCTTACTAACAGCATTCTAACAATTATTCCATATAACAATTTATTCTTTTTAGTTCCTAACAATATGCAATTTATAATATCCTTACATCCCTTTCCTTTTAATAAAAACTTTTTTATATTTATATAAAAAATTTTTTTTTTTGTATAATATGCTTTCTTATTCTATTACAATGATCTATATTATGAAAGCTTGACATTATTTTTGTGGAATGTTTTGATTTTGTTATTAATTTTAACACTTATGTTTACTCCTTTTATATCTGTAACCTTAAATGGACCTTTGTAAGGGCTATCTAATTTTCTCGTATTTTCATTTTTTAAAAAGACATAATCTCCAATTTTTATTTTTAACGGATTAGTGACTTTATCATATTCTTCCTTTCTTTTATTCTTCGATATTTCCAATAAGACCTTCGCTTGTTCATGTGCATGTTTTAATCTTAATGTTAGTGCTTTAGCATAATCTGCAATGTTATATACGGGTGAATTGTTTTTTACTATGTTCGTTGGTAAATTTGCTAATTTCCCAAATATTAGTTCATATGGTGTGAAACCTGTGTCTACATGTGGTGTTGTATTATAACAAAATGTGTAGTAAGGTATCCATTTATCCCATTCATGGACAGTGGCAAAGGATAATAGATATTGCTTTAATACCCAATGATTTCTTTCTAATGATCCTAAAGATTCATGGTGATACGGGGTTGAAGTTTTGTGTTTAATATTTAGCAATTTTGTTACATTTTTAAAAATTTCATTAATAAACTCTGTTCCCATATCGGTTTTGACAGTCTTAAAGAATCCATATTTTAGAATGAATTTTTCTGTTAAGGTCTTTGCTATAGTCAGAGCTTCTTTATTGGCAATAGGAATTGCTTCTACGTATTTGGTTAGTTCACACTGAATAGTTAAGATGTATCTGTAGTCGTTGACTAATGGTAAGGGTCCTACCGTATCTATCGCTACAATTTCGAAACTGTTTGTTGGTGTTTCTGTGAGTACCATTTCTTCTTTAACATGTCTTGTTATTTTATTGCGTGTGCAAATCTTGCAATTATTAATATGAGCTTTTACCATTTTGTTCAAGTTTTTCCAAATATATCTTTGTTTTATTCTATTAATAGTTCTTTTAACTCCTCAGTGGCCACCTTATGGAGAATCATGAAATTCTTGGATTATCTCTTTTTGTTTCTTATAATCATATATTCTTTGTGGAGGGTTATACAATAATACTTTTAAATTCAGTTTTCCTTGTTTAGATTGCAATCTATTAAATTCATTCTTAAATTTTTCTATTGTATAAAGTTTAAGTAATTCACTATCAGTTGCTAGCGCTAGTTCTTTTATATTAGAATCTTCAGTTTCTTGAATGAGCTTCTCCAAGAATTGACCTAAGTCATTATTCGGATTATCACTTATTCTCCATATTACTTCATTATTTTTCAGTATAACCTTCGGCATGCCATTAATTTCTTTAAGCTCAATTTTCAACTCTTGGACATTTCGCGTTTCTGAGATGGAAGGGCATTCCCAAGAATGGAGTTGATCAGGCTTCTTCCTTTGAGAATGTTTACTTTCCACGATATAATCATCATTTTTCTTCGACATGTTTCGCGTAACTACATTAATTTCTCTTGGAATCATTGCTTTAAGCATATCTGAGTTTATATTTATGCGTGATAAAGCATCTGCATTCGTGTTTATTTTTCCCTGTTTATAGACGATATCGAAATCATAGTCTATTAAATCTAACCCTATGCGCATTAGTTTGGAAGACGGATTTTTGTGTGTAAATAAGCTTACTAAAGGTCTATGGTCAGTTACCACAGTGAATTTTCTTCCGTAAATGTATGGCCTGAAGTAATTTATGGCCCAGTGTATAGCTAAAAGTTCTTTTTCAATTATTGGTTTATTAACTTCATGTTTGTCAAACTACGGCTTGCGCAAGAAATGGGAGGTCCTCACCAATATCACCTTGCGAAAGAATTGCTCCTAGAGCATATTGCGAAGCATCAGTTGTTAAAATAAATTTTTGATCAAAATTGGGATATTGCAAAATAGGAGATGAGATAAGTTTAGTTTTTAAAAGGTTGAATGCTTCTTCACACTCTTTGGTCCAAGAAAACGTGACATTTTTTTTGACAAATTATTCAGCGGTTTTGCTATTTTGGCAAAATTTGGTATGAAGCGTCGGTAATAATTGCAGAAGGCAACAAATCTTCGAATTTCATCAGAATTTTTAGGAACCGGGTAATTCAGAACTGTGTCACATATTTTTGGATCTGCGTGTATACCATCGTTGGTTATAAGATGTCCTAGGTATGTCACTTCCGATTGTAAAAAATTACATTTCTTCGGGTTTAATTTAAAATTATATTCCCGAAATTTTTCAAATGTTTTAATTAAATTGCTGTTATGATGTTTCAAGCTACATCCAAATATTATGAGATCATCGGCATATAAAAATGCCTCTGAGTCTAATCCGGCTAACGCAATTGAAAGCATTCTTTGGAAACTGTTCGTTGAAATTTTTAAGCCAAAAGGTAATCTTTTAAATTGGAAGTGTCCTTTGTCAGTGGAAAAAGCTGTGTATGGCCTTGAATTCTTGTTAAGAGGAATTTGATGAAAAGAATCTGACAGGTCAAGGGTTGTAAAGTATCTTGCTCTGCCTAACTTACCTAGTACATCTTCTAGTCGTGTCAATGGAAATCTATCATCAATAATCTATTTATTCAATTGTCTAAAGTCCACGACTAGTCGCCATTTCTTATTAGCATCGTCAGACTTTTTAAGAACAATGAGAAGTGGTGAGTTGTATGCACTGATGGATGGTTCTATTATATCATTGTCTAGAAGTTTTTGTACTTGATTTTGAATTTCAGATTTCTGTGCTTGAGGTAACCTGTAGTTTTTGATATAGACCGGAGTTTTATCATGTACTGGTATATTCTGTTCATAAAAGTTATTGCAGGTTAATATGTCACCAGGAAGGTGAAATATATCTGCGAAATTTTTACAGATTTCTAATACGTGAGCTTTCGCATGCTTATCATCAATATTGATGTTAAGTTCTTCCAACAGTTTTGTAGTACGACTTTTGTTTTCTTTTGCTTGATTCATGGTACATATATGATATTCATTTAGCGGTTCTACCTCTATTGTTAGCTTCTTAATCACTTTATCCTCTTCCAAAGTATTTAGTATTTGTACATGAGGTATTCCTTTTGCTGGAATTATCGTATTTGCTAGAAAAATACCTTCATCTATTTCCTGACTGAGTACAATACTATCTGTATCTACTTCTATATTTAACGGGTGAATTATTTTTGATCTAGCAGGAACCCTTATATCTTGGTACTGTAGTAATTTCGTTTGAATTGGTATCATCGTTTCGGTATTATTAATGTATAAGGAAATCATAAATGTTTCATAATTTATAAAACTTTTTGTCTGTATCAGGAAATCTCGACCTATTATTCCGTCAGTCAATATTGGGAAGTCATCGTCAACTACATGTAACTCTTGAACAAATTTTTCATTGTTGATATGGAATGTTGAAATGATGGTGCCTAATGAGTTCATGTTTGTGTTCGTGATGCCTGTAATGGCGCATCTTTTATTTATTTGTATACTTTCTTTATTGGCTACACATTCATGTTTAATAATTGAAATATCTGCTCCTGTATCGATTAAGAACGAGTTATGTGTCTGAAATAAAGTTTGTTAATTTTGTGTCGAAATTATATATTTTAGCTTTATCTGTTGTTCCCCTGACTCCTCGGGGACTACTTCGTTTCCCGAGTTTATTACATTGACCCTTCTTCCCCTGTCATTTGAATTATTTCCCGAGTTGTTATTATGAGAGAAGCGGTTAAACCCGTTACTATTATTTCGGTTTTGATTGGCATTATTGTTTCGATTATTGTTCCTATAATTATTGTTGTTTCTAGAGCGATTTCGGAAGTTATTGTTACGAAAATTTGAATTTCTGAATGGTTTATTTTGATAATTATTCCCAACACCATAGTTTTGATTTTGTTTTGGACGGAAACCTGAATTCCTATCATTTCTGCTATTATAGCTTAACACTTGAGGTCTATTTGGAACCTCTGCTTCACTGGCTATTCTAATAGCTTCTTGAAGATTTTTTGGCATTGCTGCGAAGACCGTGGATTTAATTGGTTCTTGCAAACCATGTTTGAATGAGTTCAACCCTACCTGATCATTCAATTTTGAAATTATCTGCCTATGTTCTTCCCCTTGCTCAGCTATTTGTAGTCCATTTAGTTGGGCTACCAAATTTTCAACTAGCAAAGTCCCTAACAGTTTTATGCCCCTGTATAGATTTTGATAGTTCTGTTTGTATTTTTAATGGGGTTTTATTAGTTCTATATAATTCTTGAAGCTTTTCGCACAAAGTTGCTAAATCTGTGGGTGCTTGTAAAATACTAAGTTTATTTTTAACTGTTTCTGAAAGTCTAGTTTTAAGAACAAATTTTTTTAATTTTTCTTTTTCTATATTGTCTTTCAAATCATTGTACAAAAATTCTATCAAATTTAGGAAATTATTCAAATTTTTTGTTTCACCCTGAAATTCAGGTATTACTTTTAAACTAAGCGAAATATCGAAGGAAGTCATATTGGTCTTATCGTTCTCTAAAGTCTTTTTAATATTATTATCTAAAATATTTTCTAAAGTATTATACGCCTTACTAAATCTTTCTTTCACCTTGATGGCTAGTTCTTTATCAACATTTAAGATTTCTAGATATTTTGTGTTGAATTTAAGTTTGATGCTTCTTAGCTCTGTTAACTTTATTAATAAATGAGAAGAGGAGTATACTCTTTTTGGGTTTTTAGTGAAATTTATCGTTATCTTATTAATATTTTCTATTACAGTTTCTATGTCATTCATTCTTTACACATGCTGAACAGATATTTGCCTTTTTACAGTATTGTTTAAATATTCTTTCAATTTTTTTGTCAATAAAAATCCTCCAATTAAAATTCCTAAAACTACTTAAATCAATTCTATATCCCCCAAAAATTTACTTTGTAGCGTATTTCCGACATTCGATGTAGAAGTCCCAGCATTGTTATTTATTATTAATTCTTCTTTTATTTTTGAACCCGATTTGCCCATTTTAAGGAATAAGTGTTACAATGTTGTATTTTAGTGTGTTCTTGCTTTATTTTTGTTTTTCATATATAATTTCCTCTCAGATTTTATTTGTTTTTCTTTTTGAACAAAAACATCTTTTTCTTGTCCCTTGCTTATACTGGCTAAAAAATATAGATTTGCCAGCTCCTTTCTAATTTTATTTAATTTTCCTCCTCTGGTCCTCTGTCTTTTTATAGATGAGGATGTTGCTTTCACCGTTGATTTCTTATTCTGCGGCTGTTGAATTTGCCTCTTCCTATATTCCTCGAACGTTTTTGTTTTCCTTTTCTTCTGGGCATTGACGTCCTCTTCAAACTCGTTTTTGTTTTGCTGCTTGCGGTATTTGGAAATCGGGATTGGCCTTGGTCCAGCAGTCACATCCTTCAAAGCTTGGTGTAATCTTTCCTTCAGTGTTGACACTGAATTTGCAGGATCGCCATGTAATGTTTGGATATCATTATTTAAATATTAATTTATTGCCTTTGCGTATCTGCAAATTGGCATACTCACTCGTGCAGTGCTGCTCGCTTGTGAGATAAATATAAACAATTTGTTTAAGGTTTAATGGTCTTGATAAGACTGATTTATTCGGTACAATCATATAGTTTTTACACAAAATTTGACCCTTTGTTTATGATCCCCACCAAGTGCATTTAAAGAATTTTCTTTGTTATTAATCAATCATAACTAAGGAATGTATGATTGACCTAATTCTAACTAATTATGCTAACTTATCCAAAATTAATACAAATACCCTGAAAGTAGGCAACTTACTAGCTGCAATTAACTTCAGGTGTTTTTCTTACTAACAGCATTCTAACAATTATTCCATATAACAATTTATTCTTTTTAGTTCCTAACAATATGCAATTTATAATATCCTTACACTCTGTTTCAACTGTTTTGGTCATCACTCGATTAAAGTCTGCAAGACAAGAAAAACCTGCGCTAAGTGTGGTCAAAGGCACCATATAATGATCCATAGACCAAGGTCAACTCATCAAGAGAGAAGAGGTACATCAGCTCAGTCTCCTGCAGCTCAACCAGTCAACTCATCCCAACCAAGTCATCCAGCAACTTCTCGTCAATGACGCTCATTTCTTCCATGTTGTTCAACAATTCGAACCGAGCAGGCAACTCATCTGCATCACTTGAAGCCAGACAATTTTTCTGAAGATTCTCCAGATTGTTCAAGAATAACTAAGTCAACTCAAAGGAAGGCAGACAACTCAGCAATGTCAGTTGGAAAGTTATTAGAACATATCCAGCCTCCAGATGCTTCAAAAGAAGAGCCTACGATTCACCAAGCTATACACAAGGTACACTCAACCTCAGAGTTGGCAGGCAACCCACGCACACGATCAGCAATGACAATTCCAGCCGCCTCCTCAACATTCAACACGTGTGCGACCAACTCACCGTCAACTCAAGCACCAACATTTGTTTTGTTGGCCACTGCAAAGGCTGTACTTATCACGGACTACTCAACAATACCAGTACGACTCTTCATAGACTCAGGCTCTGAGCTAACATTTATGTCAAACACCATAGCAACAGCTTGTCAACTGAAGCGCCGTAAATCCACAATTCCAATCCTAGGTATTGGAAATATCAACACAATGAAGACAAAGGGCATTACAACAGTTTTACTCAAATCAATGCACTCAGAAGCTCACATTCTCCAATGCGTGACAGGCACTTTACCTACGAGACAAGTTCAAGAAGATGATTGGCCAATCCTTCACACACTGAAACTTGCTGATCCAGGCTACTCAATTCCCAAAAACATAGATATACTGTTTGGAGCTGACTCATATGGCTTAATAGTTAAACCATCAATCATACCGTCACCTCAGTCAGCACTTATAGCACAGGATACAATATTTGGCTGGATTCTTCTTGGCCCTACATCCGAGAAATCCAGAACAACTCGCCAAGCATACCACATGACACCAGACCAGTCATATCAGCACATCAGGGATCTAGTAACCAAGTTCTGGTTACAAGAAGAAGTACCAGACAACACAGTCAGTCAACTGTCTCCAGATGATCAAGCCTGCGATGATCATTACATGAAAACTCACTCAAGAGATCCTGATGGAAAATATGTGGTCAGAATTCCACTAAAATCAAGTCCAACTCTCCTAGGCAACTCATCGTTCAGAGCTCAGCAGTGCTTAAGTGCAGCATGGTGTTTTAAAAGAAGACAGTACCACTACCAAGCTCAGGGTCGTATTCAACGGGTCAAGCCTATCCAGCAGTGGGGTTTCAGTTAATGACTTGCAGCACGTTGGTGCAAAGGTCCAACGTGACATAGCAGACGTTCTCTTGTGGATCAGACAACACAAATTTGTGTTTACATCAGATATCACAAAAATGTATAGACAGATCAGAGTACACAAAGATGGCTGGGATCTCCAGCGTATATTTTGGATCGACAGCCAACTCAATATCATCCCATATCAACTTACCACAGTCACATATGGAACCAGGTCTTCTCCATTTCTTGCTATAATAATACAACTTGTGACTGATGAGGGTCACAAATTCCCTCTAGCAATAGATCCATTGATGAAAGGCAGATATGTGGATGAAATCTTTAGAGGAGCCGACTCAATAGACCAACTCATTGACACGTCAAACTAAGTCAGTCAACTCTGTATGGCAGGTGGTTTCCCCTTGGCAAAATGGCACAGCAACAATCGACTTCTTGAAGTCCAGATCAGCCAACTAAAAAACAGCAGAACTAATTCACTCATTTGAAGACAGCTCAGCCAAATGACTAGGTCTGTCATGGATACCATACACAGACACATTCAAGTCCAACTCAAGGGTATCAAAAGATCATTCCAAGATTACTAAAAGACAAATATTATCAGAAACAGCATAACTTTATGACCCCCTTGGATTTCTTGCACCATTCATCATAAGAGCCAAAGTCTTACTCCAAGAAATGTGGCTAGACCAACTCACCTGGGATGAAACAGTACCAACTCACATTGAAACCAAGTGGGTCAATATCAAAACTGAACTCAAGCATGTATCAGAGATCTCAATTCCACGGTGGTTAAGAATCACTAAAGATTGCTCAGTGGAGCTACATGGATTTTAAGACGCCTCACAAACAGCTTTGTCAGCTGTAGTATATTTAAAGTCAATTCACCAAGGCAAGTCAAGTCATTCAACAATAGTCTGCTCAAAAACTAAGGTTGCTCCACTCAAGAAAATGTCAATTCCTCGACTTGAGGTCAGTGCTGCTCTTCTATTAGCCAAGTTGATTATTCATGTAAAGCGCAACCTAGAAGTCCAGCCAACTCAAATTTATTGTTGGACCGACTCATCAGTTACTTTGACTTGGATCCAGTCTCACTCATCTCGCTGGAAAGAATTCGTCAGAAATAGACTGTCTACGATACAAGATCTTACTCCAATCAGCGTTTGGAGATTCGTACCTGGCAAAGAAAACCCAGCGGATTGTGCTTCCCGAGGAATAAAGCTCTCCCAGCTGCAGAAGCATGCCTTGTGGTTGACAGGACCACAGTGGCTCACCATGGACAACTCTCAATGGCCAACTCAATCACCAATGTATGATTCAACCGCTCATCAGGAAGAGCGACCCGGGATCACTTTAAAAGCATCAGCACAGAAACCTGAACATCATTGGGAGTTGATCTACAGATACTCTCGTCTGAGCAAACTCTTCAGAGTGACCGCAATATGTTTCAGAGTCAGTCAACTCCTCAGACGTGTGCCACAGTCAACTCTTCAGTACCCTTTAACGCCACAAGAAATAGAAAGGGTCGAGTTATTTTGAATACGGGCATCTCAAGAATCATACTTCTCACCAGAAATAAAACTGATCAACTCAGGGCAACTCCCCGTTTCACATCCTTTTTCACGTTTAACAGCATTCATTGACACTCGTGGCATTATTCGTGTAGGAGGTAGATAAGCCAACTCAAACTTGGACGAAGAGGCCAAACATCCAGCGATCCTACCTCGGACTTCTCACCTGTCGAAACTCATTATCGCTGATGCGCATGAACGAACTATGCATGGTGGAACGCAGGCAACTCTGAACCTCATACGATGTTCTTACTGGATCATTGGTGGACGACTCACAGTAAGATCTCACATTTACCATTTTATGAAATGTGCTCGTCATCGTGGCGAACGAGCACAGCAATTAATGGGCCAATTGCCTAGATCAAGAGTCACTCCATCCCGTCCGTTTACCGTTTGTGGTGTGGATTACGCTGGTCCAATCACCCTGAAATCTTGGAAGGGCAGAGGCGCCAAGATGACCAAAGGATGGATGTGTATTTTTGAGTGCTTTGTCACCTCTGCAATTCACATTGAAGTTGTCAGTGATTGCTCATCTGACTCATTCATTGCAGCGTTCAGAAGGTTCACAGGACGGAGAGGAGTCTGCAGAACTCTATATAGTGATTGCGGCACAACATTCCAAGGAGCAGGCACTCTCATCAGACAACTCTTCAAACAAGGGACAAGACAGTTCAAGGAAATAGCCTACTCACTAGTTAATGATGGTACAGAATCGAGATTTAATCCACCAGCAGCACCTCATATGGGAGGAAAATGGGAAGCAGCTGTGAAGTCAGTGAAGCACCATTTAGTGCGAACGATGGGCGACTCAACATTCATGTTCGAAGAACTCAACACGCTACTGGTACAAATAGAAGCAATACTCAACTTCAGACCACTTGAACCGCTCAAAGAGGATCCTGAAGATCTAGCAGTACTCATACCTGCTCATTTTTTGATTGGTGAACAATTGACAACTTTGCCTGAACCATCCTTAGAAGAACTTCCCCTCACCAGGTTATCCAGATGGCAATTCATCCAGCAACGACTCCAGTCATTTTGGACCACATGGTCAAAGCAGTAATTGCAAAGACAACTCTCAATATCAAAGTGGAAACATTCGTCACACAAGATCAAGGTTGGATCTCTGGTCTTATTCACTGACGAAAGGTTCCCTCCTACAAAGTGGCTTCCCGGCAGAGTGACTGAACTTCTGCCAGGAAGAGATGGACTCATCAGGGTAGTGAGAATCAAGACTTCTACAGCAGAACTAGTCAGACCTATCGTGAAGCTGGCTCTCCTACCATACTCACCACCAGAGACAACTCCAGAAGATCAGCAAAGCATTGCTGATGGGGGGGAGAATGTTGAAAACTAGACTGCTCTGCAGCTCTGGCAACCCTCAGCCCTTCTCGTGGTTCTCAGGACGAACCAATCGGGACACAACAACTCACTGTGCAACGGGACCAAGCGTTTTTACCAGCAAGCGTGTTTGTCATGCGTTTTCCTGTTTGGAGTTGGGTTTTGTCTACCAGTGTGCTCGTGTGCAGAAGAATTAACGCAATAATAATTGAAAATGTTGAAGACTCTTGATAATTCCAATAGTTGGTTTCAATTTTTGGACTATAAATAAAGATTGAATACTAAAAGTAATACCTACTTATGAAATTTATGCTTAGAACACAAAGTTAACATTGTACAATTATAATAAGACATAAGGTGTAAATATTGAATAATAACAATAAAAAGTTCTAAATCGACAAAACCACTCTCGCTCTTATTACATATATGTGTATGGCTTTTACAGTCCACAGTGTTACAGGCAACATTACAAACAGTGCCCTTTGTTCGATCGCGTAGTTCTCGTAGTTATAACAGAGTGTTGGCTTTTTTTTGAGATTATTTGGTATCTCCCGGAAAATCATAAACGAGCTCGTGAGGGGCGAAGTTGGTGCTATAATGAAGTGTAGTGTTATATACAAACTTGGCATAGGGAATCCACGTGTCCCATGTTTGTATATCTTTCTCTACGTAGAATCATAGGTACTCGACCAACGTGCTGTGGCTACGCTCTAGGGCTCCGTTTGTTTGGGGGTGGTAGGATGTAGTTGTTAACTTTTCAATCTTTAGGAGTTAAGAAACCTCGATCTCTGCAATGAGGTTCGCTCCTTAGTCGGTAAGTCCTTAGTCGGTAAGTATACTTTCCGGAATTCAATGTCTGCATAGGATATTTGTTGCAAAGGCCCCAGCTAGTGTGCTGGAATCGGTAGTACTAATAGCAATAGCTTCTGAGAATTTAGTCAAATCATCTTGCAGTGTAAGTATGTATTTATTACCGGTGTAAGAAACTGGGAGAGGTACTACTTCGTCTAGGTAAATTCTCACAAACGGTTTAGAACAAGGGTTGGGTATTTTCATCGGAATCTTGGGATTCCTTGATGCTTTGTTTTGCTGACAGTATTCGCCAGGCTTGATATATTTGGAGGTGTCAGTAGCTAGACGCTTCTAATAATATTGTTTCTTTATTCTTTCTGACTATTCTTTTTATAGTCCTAGAAACCCCTTGGTGTCCACCGGTAGGAATTATATGGAAGCCCTTTTATACCTGGTTTATATTGGACTTGGAGTCCTGAACTTGAACTGAGTCTAAATAGCGATTTACTAATATATTTGCCTGGGGGAAAATTCGTCTTATGCCCGTTTTTAGAGGTCTCAGGCTCTGTAGGGTAGTCGGAGGAACAGGTATGTTGAGTTTCTTCAATTTAGTACGTGAGACGAGGTCGAGAATTTGCCTAAGGGCGTCTTTTAATCTTTATTGGTACTGAGGGGGTTGAATAGGGAAATTGATTCTAAATATGTGGTGCTCGATATTTTTGTTACACAAGAAGGTATTATTGGCGTTGGGAACGAGGTCATCTTCTTTAATGTTAACTTTTTCCTATAACCTTTTTCCCAGGATACTTTCTTGGAGGGGTAGTAACAAAATTTTTGGGGTTCTATTTTGCAGAAGGAGAGAGTCATTCTTATCTGCGATAATTGTCTCGCGTACGGTTGAAAATTTTTTTTTGGGTAGCACCTTGGTTTCGGGTGGTTTATCGTGCGGGAGACCTTGGTTCTTGGGTTGACTTTTGGTGACGACGTTTACATTACGTTTGGTACTGTCGCGGTCTACTTCTTCTAGACTGTCTGGTATAGCACGTTTGCATTGGTGTTTAACTTGCCGACTTTGTATATCACCTGGTAGTCAAATTATTCCAGTCGGATGCGCCATCTCATTAGCCTGGACGAAGAATTTTTCAGGTTCATCAACCATATCAAAGGTTTATGGTCTGTAACCACTATGAACTTTCGACCAGAGACATAAAGTCTGAACTGTTCGACGGCGCAGACAATGGCTAATAGCTTCTTTTCGATAGTAGAGTAACGTGTTTCATTGTCGTTCAATGCTCTACTAGCAAAAGCTATTGTTTGGTCTCCGAGATCGGTATCTGGATGGCCAGATTACTAGCATCTACACTGACGTAGAACTCTGAATTCAGTATATGCCAGAATAGGGGCTTGATTAAACAATCCTCGAGTTCACAGAATGCGTCGTCGCAAATTGCATCGAATTCGAACGGTATGTCCTTCCTTAAAAGTCTGGTTAACGGTTTAGTTAATTTAGCAAAATTCGGGATGAATCGTTTGTAGTATCCAACGAAACCTAAGAAGCCTCGAAAGTCCTTTGTTCTCTTAGGCCTGGGAAAAGTTTTCACACTTTTAATTTTAGAAGGATCGGGCTAAACTCCCCGTTCAGTTATCAAGTGTCTTAAATACATTATTTCCTTTTGCAGAAAGTGGCATTTCTCTGCTTGTAGTTTTAAATAATACGCTTTTAATCTCTCGCATACCACCCTTAATATTATTTTATGTTCATCAAGATTGTATCCATGGACCACTATATCGTCCATATAGATGAAGCAGTGTATGACCTGTAGTCCAGAGAGCACGTTATTCATTGGTCTTTGGAAGGTGGCGGGAGCGCATTTTAATCCGAAAAGGATCAGTATTTTCCCTATCCCTTGGGTCTATTTCAATTTGGTGGAACCCGTTGGCCAAGTCCAGAGTAGTAAAGTATTTGGACTTTCCTAGTTGATCCAGTATCTCAGTGATGTGTGGGGGTAGGCATCTCCTACTGTGGCCTCATTTAATTTACGAAAATCTACCACCACACGCCACTTCTTATTACCGTTCTCATCAGGCTTTTTCGGAACTAACAGGAGTGGAGAGTTCCAAGGACTGCATGATGGTCTGAGAAGAGAGCGCAAAAGGATCTCGTCCCTAGTATATGCCCTGGTGGCCTCGTTCAAGAGAGAAAGGTTAGAGACAACTCTCTGCACAAAGTCCTTAACAGTTTCCCCTTGATCTGATGTCTGATGGTCTGATGATATCATTCCCTAACATTTCTTGGATCTGTCTAACCATTTCCCTTTTATTAGCCTCGTAAATGGGAGGTTGGTTATTCCTTACTTCAATATTGTGAGTTACCGCGTTAGTATAGGTTAGATAATACCCTTCGAGGAAAAACAGTTCGCTAAATTCCTTGCAAATCTCTTGAATACTCATTGCTCCCTCTGAGTTACAGTGATCCAACCTGACGAGATTATGCAGCCTTTTTATTCTGCCTCTGGAGGGATCCTTACCATAATCAGTAGCTACTTTGTCGAAGTCCTCTAGATTCTGATAAGCTAGGTGAATGTCATTTCTCCGAAGAGTTATGTCATTTTCATCATTGTTCAAAAGGATTACCTTAACCGAACCATTGATTGGTTTTCACAGTCAGATCTTAGGGAATTGGCCTTGATTAAACTTATTTCCGCGCCGGTATCAATTATGAATTCAATGTTTGCGTCTTTGCATAAGTTTAGGGGTAAGACAACACTGAGTGTCCTTGACTTGACATTGAGGGGTAAGGTCACTGGTTGTTGCTGGGATAACGAAACGTCTGTTTACGATTTGTGTCGGCTCGAGAGATCATCCGCGAAGGATTGCTGACTGCTAGTCTCCGCTCTCGATAGTTTACCGTATGTCAATTGTGGGGCTGATTACCATTTGGGGTCCGGTTTTGAGGATTAGAACGGGGTTCGGAAAAAGTTGTTTGACGAGTGTTGGAAATGTGAGAGGATTGAGGTGGATGAGGAGAGTTTTTAGTATTGCGGACCCTACAATCGGAAATTTCATGTCCTGTCCGTTTGCAGTATCTGCAATAGGGAGCAGGTTGTTCTCTCCCGCTAAATGTCATGTAATTGTTCGATGGTTTGTGAGAGAAGTTAGGAAATGACATCGGTTGAGTTTTCTGGGGGCATTGGGGAGCTAAGAGTCCTAACGTACCGTATTTGTAACAAGTGGGTTGTTGTCTCCTCATTACCGGTATATTCGGGGGAGCAGATGTTCTTGGAAACGCGTACCTTTGGGCTGCGTTCGGAGGTGCTCTCACCTCTATTCTGATGGCGTGTTCCAATATGTAACTAGTGATGGAACTAAGCCTCTTGTCTTGATAGACTTTGGCCACCATTTGAAGTTGATTGTTGGATAATCCATCCTCAAATGCTCATATCGCTTGGTTTTCGTTATCAGCGAGAGGAGAGCAGCAAAACGATCTCGTCCCTAGTATATGCCCTGGTGGCCTCGTTCAAGAGAGAAAGGTTAGAGACAACTCTCTGCACAAAGTCCTTTACAGTTTCCCCAGTCTTCTGTCGTGTATGGTTTAGGTGGGTTTGAAGATTAAAACGTAAAAGCTTTAGTTCAAATTTGGTACGAATGGCACTTCTCAAGTCGGACCAGGAAAGCATCGGATTATACTAAAGGACGTCATAGGCAGTGCCCGACAATTTATTCTTAATGACTCCTAAGAATAACTTGTGTTCGTCTTCACTGCGGATGTTATCGAAAAAATCATCGGCGCAGGCCAGAAACTTGTGTAATTCCTTGGAATTGCTGTGAAACTCAGGGATCAAGTATTGGAGAGGGAAAGCGTATGAAGATAATTAGCATCTATTTTATTTTCTGGGATGGACCTCTTTGAAATTGTGGGCCACCGAAATCTTCCTCTATATGCTATATTAGAAGATCTATAGCGGTTAAATATCTGGTTTCAGTATGTTTATAAAGTTGAGACGAGATATATTCGGAGTCTTCGCTGCCCGAACTATAGTTTTTAATAATCCCGAAGTGGGTTTCCTTGAATGGTTCCCAATATTGGTCGAGGTTAAAAATTTGTCGATGAAGGGCAGATTTCCTAACACCCGTAAGGTCCTGGTTTTCTACTTCATCAGCCAGGCTCAACAGCAACTTGCTCCTTTCCTTTTGGACTATTACTAACTTCTCGTGGGTCACTAACTATCGTATGATTGCTCGCGGGGGACAGGTGGAGTTTTCTTAGGTCCCATATTGATTTCAGGGGCTTTGACGTTTTAACAATCAAGAGTTTGGGGTAATGATGATGGTAAAGTTAAAGGAGCTTCGGGGCCCGCAACGACGACCTGTTCAAGTACGTCGCCCTTTTCTGGATTAGAGGAACCTGACTCTAATATATCTAACTGCAGCAGTTTATTTGAATAGACCCTTGAGTGGCATCGACCCACTCCTTTGCAGTGTCAAAACACCTTTGTACAACTTTGTACGACTTTTCATCTTCTCGTCCGTGTCACGAAAATATTCACATGAAAGGATTTTTAATTTGCTACTCAAAACTCTAGTAGATTTTGCATCCCTTACTGAGTCGTGTATTTTCCTAATAACTTCGATCAATGATAATTGAGAGGCATATTCCTTTTCGGTCATCCTAAAATTTTTCGGACGACTTCAAAGGCTTGTAATAGTCTCTGAACGCGGTGCGGATACAAGTATAAATGGTAAATATGAAATCCTAAATTGTAAATATGAATGTTTAGGGCATTAAAGGGGGTAAGAGAAGGTGAAAAGGGGTTTCTTCCAGCGAAGATAGAAAATATGTGCGGAATGGTGTCACTTGTGGAGACGATCAATTGTCACCGTAAGTTTAGCGAATACTCTATACTATAAATATATATATAAACAGTACTGGTGAAAGGATAATTCAAAACTCAACAAAAAAAGTTTCAAATGGGTTTGATTGATGTGAGCAAGGCCAATGGATATATGCTCATATACTTGGTATAAAAAAAGGGATTGAGCGGAACAATGGGGGAGACAAACAAAGGAAACCGACTTCTGGGACTTAAGATCGACACCAAACGTCCCGGACAATATTTGGTACTTGAGACGGTACACGAATTTAATGTAACTAATAGATTATCTATGAATACATATTATTTTGATTTTTTTTTTTTTTTAAATCGAGTTCTGTTATTGATAGGGAAGATACTGATATACCTTATTCGGCAATCACCTGATGTTTGAGAGTTGCTTCCTTCCCCTCCCCCTAATTTTTGGACTCGCTTCACGCCAAGATGGTTGATATCTATCAGTCGCACCGAATAAAATAAGTTAATTTTCACCCATTTACGACTCGGGAGTTTTACGTGCGACTTTGAAGTTTGGGAGAAAAAATTCAGTTTCGTGGGAGACGCATCATCCAGGGTCTTTAAGCTTAGAGGGCGAAAAACAATGAACAAATTAAGAGTAGAGTTCAACTTGATAGAGCAAAATTTGATAGAGTAAAACTTGATAGAGCAAGTCATGACAGAGTAAAACTTGATAGAGCAAATCTGCACACGATCGATCACATCGAACTCCAACACTCAACTGCCCATGTGCAGAGTTGCCACCTTCCCTTGAAGATCTTCGGTAGCTACGGCGTTACCAACGCAACTACACTTTACCCGACTTAGATATGGGGTATTGCCAGCTCAATACCAAATGTTAGACCATTATTCTCTAACACGGCCAATCTGTTCGGCCATCGTTTTCGATGAACCTCAGTTTTTATTTCATGAAAAGTAATTTCATAACATTTGAAAATTTGTCATGTGAAACTCCCAAATGAGAATGAAAACTCTTTTCTTCTTCGGTTTTAGGCACTTTATTCTAATTCTTACGATCTATGTACAAAACTTTTTAACAGACTAACTGCTGCCTAATTTCCAACTGCCTGACTTCGATACCTTCGAAGGTTTTTATTCATAGATCACGGAAGTAAAGGTGGTGCCAATATTGCAACTTACTTTACTTCCGCGATGACCTAAGACGTAATAATTTCAACAATTCAACTTACTTTAATAATTAAACCACATGAATTACATAACTGCAAATGAACTGAAATGAATTTCAACTTACCTAACTTCCGATTAAACCGTGAGCGCTGACACCACAGTTCAAGCGCGTGCCCCGAAAATCGGAATGGCGTGATAATTTCTTCTGCTGACTTGATAAATCAATGTGAGTCATTTATTCATGTAGGTCATGAAAGAAATTATTACGTAACATATCCTCCCCCTTTTAGGGGAGTCGTTCCTTAATCTGACATCTTTATAGACTAAATCTTTATATTATAGCTATTACACGTTTGCCTTATAATATTAAATTAGTCAATTAACAATTTTTCGTCAAGTTATTCTACAAATAATCATGTTTTGAATAAGTTAATTACAATTTTTTTTTCTCGTACATTAATTTTACATTATTTTTATGTCGTATACATTAATTTTACATTATGTTTTTTTCATACATTAGTTTTACATTATTTTTATGTCGTATACAACTATTTTATTTCCACTACATTCAATTACCTTAAGATGACGTAGCGTGGAGAATACTAAACTATTTGAGCTATCTCTAACGGTTCTACAGATTTTTCGGGTTCTGGATTGCCTAGCGGAGGGTTTTGTTCGGTTTAACCATTGGTCGTTATCGGTTGATTTAAACCCCGGGGAAGTCGGGTTGTAATTGGTATAATGGCTGACTTTCGCAGTTGTTTTATCTGCGGATTGACCACCGTGGTTGAAGGTTGATTAATTGTTTTACGGTATCTAAGGACTGTGTATCGAATTAACATGAATAGACCTGTGACGGTCAATATTGCGGAAATGGAGATGTTGATGGCTGGGTGTTGTAAGTAGGATACAGGGGATTCTGTCCTTGCAATTTCTTGTTTCATTTGTTGGGAAATGGTTTGGATGTCCCTTTGGCCTTTAGATATTTGATTACGGAAATGCTGATAGGAAACTACCTTAATTGGTATGGATTGTTTAGGTTTAATTTGTGGGGGTAGCAGCGGTACGGGAAATAGTTCGGGGATCCGTGGCTGAAAAAATTCTAACTCTTTGTCGTTCGCTTTTTCGTAATGCATTTTTAAATCATCCAACTCGGCGTCGCATTGTGAAAATAGTTGAATGATTCCGAAGCCTTGGATCTTCTGGGTGAGGGTTTCTTCTGGACAAACGATGTGCAATGGATGTGGCTGTTTTGTAAGGGAAAGCCAAGTGTTCCTTTGCTTCTAACTTCACCAGATAATCATTCTGATAAGAAATGACGCTTTGCTGGCAATTTGCTGCAGTTTGGAAGGGGTTGAAGAAAAGATTTATTATAAATTTTTTTGAAATGGTCCCTTTTATTTGTGGATTTCTTTGTCTGCAGACAGCGACTTGCGTACTCAATTCGGTGTGTATGTTGGTGCAATAAGTTAGGTCCGCTTCATCTAGTTGGTAAAATAATTGCTTATTAACGCTTGACGCCAGATATGGTTTTTCAATGTCAATGATGGTGGTTTGTCCTGACTCCGTGGCTATTGGTAGCGAGTGGACTTTCTGTAACGTGTGTAATTCCTTTTCAGGAAGGGGTAAAACGATTCTAACGAGTAACTCGTTATCCCCACTCATAAAATATGTGCTTGCTAGTAATTCTAGTTGAGAGAAACTGTTCAATTCCAGACTTCAATTTTTCCTAACTGTGTCGCTGCTTGAGTGTAAATGTTTGATAATTCCTGAGGTGATATTAGTAAAGGGTGAATTTTTCCCTGCAGCAAGGCTGCTGTGATATCCATCATGTCTCGTAGGTAACTATTTATTGTGTTTAATTGAAAAATAATGCGCCCAAGCATTTGGGCTGATTTCATCTCCTGTTCTGTATTCATCTCGTTTTCTGTGATATCCCTCAGTTTTTCAGCTAATACTTTCTGGTTTTCCAGGATGTCCGTCACTGGTTTCTGGAGCATGTCAATTGAGGAATTTAGCACGGTAGTCTGGTGCTGTAGGAGTTCTAGTGACTTATGGTTGTTGTTACTTAATTCTTGGAGATTCGTGTAAATTTGATTACCGTCGTCGGCGTCTAGTCTTTCCCTATACCATCGAATAGTGATCGTCTACTTCGAATCTTGTGGAATATTCTTCGCAATATTTGGTTATGCCGTCTACTCGTCTCGGTTAACTCCTTCATTTCTTCCATAAGAAGAGAACAGGAGTTATCTCCGGTTTTACTTAGTTGTTGCCGACAAGAAGTTTGTGCTAGTTCTTCCGCTTTTAACAACGTTGCCAAATGAACTGATTCGTCTTGGAACCTAACCTTTGTTAAAATTTGCCATTCGTCGTGGTAAATATATATTGGGTTGCGTTTCTCAAAAAATATTCCGATATTATTTAATGGAGTTATCTTAAAAAGTTAATCTGCTATTGATGGCTGTATCAGGCCAAGCATGAAAAATATGGTCCATATTTTTATCACGGTACTCATTTTGTTAAATATGGATGTCTGCGAGTAGAAACAAAGTATAAATGAATAAAGGCAGAAGAAGAGTTTTTATTGTTGGTACTGGAACTGATAGGAAAAAATTACTAAAAGATGTTTATTCCGTATATTTTATTAACCGATTGTTATGAACACGCTGTTTCTTTTTGCCCTTTTGAATGATGGTATTTACTTCGTTTACGACTTCAGCTACTTCGAATGGTCCTAACCAAGAAGCACTGAATTTGTTGGTTTTACTTTCATTTTTTAAAAGTACCTTATCTCCAACGTGGAATATAATGGGATTTGATCTTTTGTCATAATACTCTTTCGACTTGTTTTTACTTTGATGAAGATGTTTCCGCGCAGTCTCATATGTTTTTTGTAATTTGTTTCTTAGCTCGTAAAAGTAATTTTCATGGTTGTAGATTGGCATAGCTTTCTGTTTTAACGGAGATGGTAACTTTTCCGTGAAACCGAACAACCAATCGCTAGGGGTTAACCTCGTACCCAGATGTGGTGTGTTGTTATGGACACAAGAAGCTTGTCGTAACCAATTGTCCCATTCACTTGGACTATTGTCACAGAATATCTTTAAATATTCTACCAACGGACCATGGCTGCGCTCAAGCGATCCATTCGATTGTGGGTGAAATGCAGTGGTTTGAATTTTCTTCACTCTAAGTAATTTACAAACCTGCTTGAAAAGTTCGCTTGTGAAGTTCGCACCTCTGTCCGTTATGAGTCGCTTCGGAATTCTATATCGACTGATGATCTCATCGAAAAAGATTCTAGCAACTATGGATGCCTCACAATTTGGTAGTGGGTAACAGTCCATGAATTTACTCAGGTCATCTTCGAAAGTTAGTATATACTTATTCCCTCTGTGAGTAACTGTTAGGGGACCCACAATGTCCAGATAAACCTTTCCAAAAGGCTGGAAGGTCGTATCAGTTATGACCATTGGCATAGGCGTTGCTTTTCTCCTTTTTGTCACCTGACATTTTGGGCATTTCTTAATGTACTGTTTTATGTCCTGGAACATATTCTTCCACTGGTAGAATTTGCGAAGTCTTTGATATGTTTTTAGTACACCCCGATGGCCACCTAAAGGTGAATCGTGATACGCTCTTATGACCTTTTGCTTATCGCTTCCTTCGCTGACAGTTTGTTTTGTTACTTCAAGCTGAGATTGGACCTCCTCGGGCAGGTCGCGGTCTTCTTCCTCTGCGTTGTCTCTTTCTTGGTTTCTGTTGTCTGTGTCGGCATGGGTTACCGCTTGTTGCTCATCATTCTTTTTCGCTTGAGCTCTTGTCATGGCGAATATCTTGTTAGTGGGTATACGACTAAGTGCGTCGGCGTTTGTATTGCCCTTACCTGGTACATATTCAATAGTATAGTCGTATTCCGGTAACTTTTGATGGAATCGCGCAAGTCTTGAGGAGATATCTTGCATATTAAACATACCCTTAAGAGGTTTGTGGTCTGTGTAGACGGTGAAATGTCTCCCGTAGAGGTAACATCTAAAATTCTTCACCGCCCACACTATGGCCAACATTTCTCTCTCAATAGTAGAGTAATTCCTTTCCGCTTTGTTTAACGTGCGACTTGCGTAGGCTATTGGTCTATCCTTTCCTTTTTCCCCTTGCGATAGGACGGCTTCTACGGCATCCATGCTCGCGTCTGTAGTGATAAGGAAAGGTTTGGAAAAATCGGGATAAACCAATAGCGGAGGTGATAGAGGCGATTCTTTGAGTTGTTTAAAAGCCTGGTGACAAACGTCGCTCCAATGGAAGTCGAGTTGGGAATAAATTCGAGAGAAGTTGGGAATAAATTTCCTATAATAGTTGAGTAGACCAAGAAATGATTGCAACTGTTTTTCATTCTCCGGAACTTGAATCTCTTGAACACAGCTGGTTTTCTGTGGGTCTGGTAGAGCTCCGTCCTGAGTACATTTGTGTCCTAAATAAATTATCTCTCGCCTGAGGAATTGACATTTCGCTGGTTGGAGTTTAAGTCGATATTCTCTTAGTCTATCAAAAACCTTTTTCAACTTTAAGTTGTGGTCTAGCAAATTTTTTCCGTGGACTACTATGTCATCCAGATAGACAAAGCAATCAATCCCATTTAAGCCCGTTAGAATGTGCTTCATGGCTCTCTGGAATGTTGCTGGGGCTCCTGTTAATCCAAATGGCATTCTTTTAAATCCAAAATGTCCTTATGGAGTACTGAAAGCCGTTTTAGCTTGATCTTTGGGATCGACGAGCAATTGATGGTAGCCACTTGCTAAATCTATCGAGCATGACCTAGTTGATCCAGGATGTCCTCTATTCGTGGCAGTGGAAAAGCGTCGCCTGTCGTAATTTTGTTAAATTTACGGTAATCTATTACTAATCTCCATTTCTTGGAGCCATCTGGTGCTAATTTTTCGGTACTAGAAGGATTGTGGCGTCCCAGGGGCTTTAACTTGGAACCACTATGACTTTTGTAAGCATGTCGTTTACTTGATCTTTTATTATCTCCTTATGGGCATGCGGAAGCCTGTACATTCCTTGGAGTATGGGGGCGTTTTCAGGCTTTACAGGAATTTCATGTTTTATGACGTTTGAGAAAGTCAGTGGATCCCCGTCCAAATAAAAAATGTCATTATAATCTCGGTAGAGATTGGTTACGCTTTGCCTTTCTTCATTATTAAGTGAGGGATCTAGTAAAATTTCTTTGTCTAGTAGCTCTAAGCGATTATTAATTGAAGGTACTGAAAATATTTTATTTGTGGTTGTGTTAAAACTTTTCCCTGAAATTGAATTATTGTTTATGTGGTAGAATTCTTCGAAGGGGGCGACCCTTGGCGTAAAATGTTTAAGTGTCACATCTCTTTTCGTTGAGTTAATTATACTTGTTTTGATATACTTATTTTCTACTGAGCATATTGGGTTAGCGAGGTATACTCCAGGGCTTATTTCTTGCGAGAAACAGACTACATCCTGAGCAGGCGTATCAACAAACAACTTGACTATTACCTCCGTGCGAGCAGCTACTAGTATTTCGTTTTGAATATTGTCTTCATGAGGTGTTGTCTCGCGTGGAGCTTCTGTGCGAAGAAGCCCTATGCTGGACAATGAAGTACTCTTTTCCTCCTTTGTTGAGGTAGTTTGACCACATACTTGACGTTGTTGTTTTTGTTGAGGCCTTTCTTCTGTTGACGAAACTTCGTTATTTATGGCATATTTGTTATTATCTGTGCGAAGATTTTTCCCCACGCCATCTGACAATGGGGATCGCTTGTTAGTTTTTTCATTTGATTTATCTTTAAGAGTTACTTTGTTTTGGTCTTGTTCAGTGTTATTTTGGGTAGGGAGATTTACTTCATTTTCGAAATGAACCAGCTGTCGGGGGCCATCTATAATTACATGTTTTGACAGAGCGTCTTGTCCTAATAGACCGTCTGCTTCGAAATTTAGGGAAGAATCTATAACTTGGAATTGTAAGGGAATTGGAGTTGGAAACTGAATTTTCGCAGTAGTCGAACCTTCCGATTCTTTTTGCTGATATAATCCACATAAAACATGTTTATTTTCCTTTTCTATTTTTATGGATGGTTTTAAAACATTTTGTTTTAAGAGGCTTACATCAGCTCCTGTATCGAGCAAGAACGTTGTGTGGGGTTTCGTGGTTATGTTAATCGGGAGCTTAACATGGCCATTAGTCATTTTTAGAGTGTGAATTTGCATTTGTTCCTGTTTATAGTTACACCGTTCTTCCTTCTGGTCTCTAGTACGGTGTTTTATAGAGCCCGAAGCTAGTTTTCCAATGGGGTCTGTTGGTTTTTACTTTCCCATCTTCGTTCCGTATAGCAATCTTTTATGTCATGTCCTACTCGTAGACAGAAATCACATTTTACTTGGTTCTTTTTATTTCGAAAAGGTGGGTGATTGCTTTCGTTATTCCTTTCAGTTTTATGGTGTATGTATCGTACGTTGTGTACTGGAGTTCTGTTAGTGTAATCATTATTTTGTCTGCAAGTGTTATACTCGTGGCCATAGATTTTACATTTGGTGCCGAAAGGGGTGTTTTTCCTCGTTAGACAGATATCGTAGGTGTGATTTGGTTTGTTGCAGAAACTGCAGACAACTTTTCTTCTGAAAGGTACTGGGGCCGAATATATTGGTTGGCCGGTATGGTTTTGTGATGGCAGTGTCATAGTATCTTGTGGATGTGGATAGGGTATTGGGGAGATGTGTGTGTGTGTAGCAGGTTTCAAAGAACTAATCGATTCAATCACTGATGCTGATGGTGTGGGGGACTGACAATTGGCATATGTTTCCATAACCTCGTATTTTACCGCACTTTTTATCATTTCATTTAGTGATTTTTCATCACTACTGAGTAATACTTGACGAAAATGTGGATAAGCAACCCCTGTTCTAAATAAAAATAAGGCTGCATTTTCTAAATCTTTTACGATTTCCGTACACCCTGTTGGATATTCGTTTTTAGCAAAAACCTTACATGTGTTAAGAAGTTACTGGATTCTTACCCCGAATTCCCCTAGAGTTTCGCCGGGCCTTTGCTTGGCCTGACGCAACTCGTTGGTTTGTTGAATATATGTTTTTCGCGGCAGGTAATTATATTTCAAAATTGTTTTAAGCTCTTCGAAATTCGAAATATTATGTGAGCTGACTAAAGTGTATGCGTCCCCTCGGAAACGCGTCATAACTAATCTATTAAACACGCTCTGTTCATCTTCCGATAAACAATCAAGTACACGTTCACAACAACGCAAGAAATTTTGAACCTCCTGGGTCACATTTCCACCTGATGTACCCGAAAAAGTCGGAATTAGGCTTGCCACCAAATTTGTTAATTTTGTTATATCCATCGCTACGTCAGTCTTAATAATCCTACTTTTTAAATCTATTATACTATCCCTAATTGTATCCTCCGTGTAATAGTTTTGGAGGAATTGCTCAAAATCGTCTAATGTCCTATGTAGGCTATTATTAAAGCTTACCGTTCTTCTTGGTGTTGATGATGGTTGTTCTTGTCCTGATGGTGCTTCTGGTATCGATGGTTCTTCTATTTTCTGGTTTACCGGTGAGGGGATTTGTTGCTGTTCTGTTGTTTGTGCTGCTGGTGATGATGTTGACGCTGCTGCTGCTGACGTTGTTGGTTGGTTTGGTGGTACTACCGCTGCTGATAATGCTTCTGCTGCTGGGAATTGTGCTGTGTTGGATCTCAAGCGACCTCTCCAATACATTTGCGAACGACTTGCTTGACACTGTCACTTTTTTTTTTTTTTTTCGTTTATTCTTTATGCGCCTGTTTTATTATTTTTTTTTCACTGTTCTGATTTTTCAATTTCGTTGTAATTTCTTTGTTATTTTTCCTTTCTCAAATTTTCACTTTGATCCACTTACTTCTTACCTTTCTTACACTAATGCGAGTCACTTAGCTATTCATAACAGTTATTACCCACTTTGATTATTTCAATTTTCAATTTTTTCCTCCTAATTTATGTTAAGCAGGTTTTTACTTGCATCTTGTTACTTTCATGTCACTTTTATGTTACTTTTTCACTTCACTTTCCAGATTTTTATTTTAGTTTATGTCACTTTTATGTCACAAAACGATTTTTCACTACTTCGCGTATTACTGTTCTTAAACCGGCTGCGCCACTTTTATGTCATGTGAAACTCCCAAATGAGAATGAAAACTCTTTTCCTCTTCGCTTTTAGGCACTTTATTCTAATTCTTACGATCTATGTACAAAACTTCTTATCGGACTAACTGCTGCCTAATTTCCAACTGCCTGACTTCGATACCTTCGAAGGTTTTTATTCATAGATCACGGAAGTAAAGGTGGTGCCAATATTGCAACTTACTTTACTTCCGCGATGACCTAAGACGTCATAATTTCAACAATTAAACTTACTTTAATAATCAAACCGCATGAATTACATAACTGCAAATGAACTGAAATGAATTTCAACTTACCTAACTTCCGATTAAACCGTGAGCGCTGACAAGTCAATGTGGGTCATTTATTCATGTAGGTCATGAAAGAAATTATTACGTAACAAATTCATTTATTTATTATTTATAAGTTTCAGCAAGCAGCAGTAGCTCTGCGCAAGTAAGTAATTCCTTTTCTCTTTATTCACATGGATCATGTGATTCAACACCAACAGATTCTAAAACAAAGAAGTTTAAAAATTTCTTATTTACTTCAAACAATTTTATTACAACTCAGAGGCAATCTTAAGCTTGTTTGTAATTACAAATTTTATTTTTAGCTTGTATCAATTTGTACCATTACAACTCAGAGGGGTTCTTACGCTTGTTTGTAATTACAAATTTTATCTTTAGCTTGTATCTATTTGTACCATTACAACTCAGAGGCGATCCTAAGCTTGTTTATAATGACAAATTTAACTTGTCACAATTAATATTGTTACTGCACAACCTTAGCATCCTATGTACTTAAGTTTGCCTACAAGTGAAAATTAATAATAATATACCTGTTAGCACATCATCTTTGTCAGCGACATTATTATTGTAGTTCTGATTTATCGGTCGAATGACCTCCCTAGCTGCTACAACAATGGTGTTAAGATGTCCCTTTTTTAATTTATACCTATCATTAGGGAGAATACGATCTCGTAGGGTCCATTCTAGTAGGCTTGCAGCTTGGATTTTCTTATTTGATTACTGCAATAAACAACTTTTTCGCAGATTTTCAATTGTAGGTTTGCACTTGTTTGCATTAAAGTGCACTTTCATGCGTTTGGCATTCTCTTCTGTTCTTTCACTTATAAGACTACGAATTGCCTCCAGGTCATCAGATTGTGGTTTGATTTCTCAATCCTTTAAGACAGCTCCTGCATCCGGCGTACGACCTGTTATTCCTGTAAGAATGTTATGTTGTACTTTTTTTTACCTGTCGTAGGGCAAAACCTTACAACATCTCCCAAGTATATTTCTTCGTCTCCGTAATTAATTTTATTATACATTTCGGTTTTACATCCTTTTTCCTTAATTTAATTATACATTTCGTTTTTACAACCTTTTTTCTTAACCTAATACATCGATACTCAAATTTTCTTCAATTACTACTATTGAAACAATAGATGATCTTTCCTAAGTTATACTTTCGGTCCCCTTTTTGCACGTCGCTTCTCTGCCCGGTAACGTAGCCGCTCGTTGTGGAGTCTCTGCAGCTCCCTGCTTAACGCTGCTCTTTGTTGGCTACCTACAGCCAACATGAGGTCCCTCCTAGCCTCTTCTATTTCTCGACGAAACCTCGCCTCAATCCCCGGTATTTTCTTTTTCGTTGGTGCCTCTATTCTGTCCGGGAGCTTCACTTCCGTTTTCGTGTGGTGGCCCGTCTGTCTAGCCCGGTATTCCTCTATGGTAAAAGGCCGCGGTCCCGCCTTTGGGTCTCGTTTCACCGCTTCGTGAGGTTGACAATCACCCATTCCTTGACGGTCTTACTATAATTATTTTAATGCCCATTGGGTTCTTTCGAACCGTGTTTAGGACCTCAACGGTGAATAGTTAATTCATCCGCTTTTGCATGGATTAAGTTTTTATTTCCTCACCTATGGTGTTTCTTCAAAAGGATGTCAGTAGTTCTCCACGATATTGATCTGCTCCGGCTGCTTCTAGTTCTCCACGTTATTGAGCTGCTCCAGCTACTTCTAGTTCTCCATGTCTCCTAGTTTGATGATGCTTCTCCAGTCCAATTCCCTTAGCGATGATTGATGCTGCTAGTCGTTCGTCTCCTTCACCTGAGTGCACGAATTCCTCTGCTGCTTAGTGCATTTTTCCCCGTCTATTTGTGTCCAAATTTTGTTAGTGTTCAGCTTATTTTTGGCTTGATGGAGGTTTCCGGTCCCATGAGGTAATTGGTCGTCATTTTGCAATATTTCAATATTTGCAATTTTTTCCAATTGCAATATTCCAATATTTGCAATATTGATCAATTGCAATATTCCCAGATTGCATTTTTCTTTTGGGTCATTGGCTGCTCCCAATTCAGTTTTCCGAATTTGCGGTACGTTGCATTTCTGTTGGTGTTTAGCCGATGCAATCCGCTGAATTGCAATATGCATCGATGTCAGACATTTGTGCATTTGGGCTGGCCATCTACCGGGCACTAGTGTACTGCATGTGTCGGTCGTGCAGTTCTCTGTGGGTTGCAGATTTCGTAATCGCTGTCTGTCAGATTGTTTACTGTCAGATTGTGCCGCGTGTTATCCTCAGGTAAGTATTGTCATTGTTAATCGCGTTTCTTTTTAGTTTCCCATGAAGTTATTAGTTTCCTGATCTAAATGGTTGCCTACTCCTACTTGGGCACTGTCAATTAATTCACTAATTATATGGTCTCACTAATCTTATGGTTGGTTTTACTTTCGGGGCATGAAAATGGTACGATGGAAGTCTGGGAGGTCAATCATATCGAGATGAATCATGTCATATCATATCGACCCTTCTTTGATGGAGAACACTGGATTCCTTGATATTAATAATCATATTCAGATTGCGATGCGTTGAAAGGGATGGAGGATGGCTGGGTTTTCTAGGAGGCCAATCAGAGCAGTGAATTTGTGTTTGGTGTGTCCTAATCAACTCATCCATGACAAGAACTTTAAGTGGTGAATATCCGGTTCACCGTTGTATTAAGGGCCAATTGTATCCGGCTGACGTAATGGATCCAGTCAGTATTTGTTTCCAGATTAGTTCTTAATAAATTTGCCACAGTATCGACATATCGTTCGACCTGACCATTAGCTCTACTGGTTCCAGCAGCAATCAAATGATGTTCTACGCCGAAGGACATACACAAACTTTTAAACTCATATTTCGTGAAATTTGTGCCTCGGTCAGTCACAAGTTTCCTTGGAGCACCGAATAACATCACATAGTTGTAAAACATATCAACAGTTTCTGTGGCCCTTAAAGTTTTACATGGTAACAACATTACAAATTTGCTGAAAGCGTCAATTATAATCAGGATATATTGGTATTCCTTTCCATCAAAAGGTCCCATAAAATCAGATAATTGATATGCCTTCTTTTCAATCGGATGTAACTCACTCTGTTTCTTACCGGATGGTTTCTTTGCTATGAGACAAATGATACAAGATTCCTCAAATTTTCGTACGTTCCGGGTCATATGTGGCATCCAGAAATTTTGCTTCATTTTTAACAAAGTTTTCTCCCATCCAATGTGACATATGTCCTCGTTAATGCGACGCATCAAATTTAACCGACAATGCTGTGGTATATAAATTTTGTATGTGTTTTCCACTCTTTTATATAATACGGGGGGGGCGCCGCTTGCTCGCTACGCTCGCCAACCCCCACCGTTCGCTACGCTCAATCTAATAGCTCGCGCATGGCGCTATATATACAGTAGCATTATAAGTAAAAATGTGATTTATTTCAGAGTTTAGTAGCAATCATTTAAGCTCATTTTGCATGTCAAAGTACATCTATATTGAATGAGGCCCTACCTATAATTATCGAAAACCTTGCGGGTGCGTGTGCGGATCTTAAAAGATCTTAAAATTTTCTCATACAAAATACTTTTTGTAAAAATTCTTTCATCTTCTGCCAAGTGACCTTGGCCTTGTGTTTCAGAAATACGCAATAGAATACGCAAGACATAGAAATAATATAGACGCGCAATCGATCAAACGATCTAACTTTTAACTGGCTACGACATACAATTGACGGTGAGAAAATACAGGTTGTTTGAGTAAGATTCCTGATTTTTGAAACGTATGCCCCTGGAACTTATTAATTGTCATCGCAGAAGCCAGAATGACGGGAAATTGAGTTTTTTGAAAGGAAGAAGACAAACATACGTCACACGTGTCAAAATACGTGTATTTCGGAAAACTGCTGCTAAAATCTCACAATCCAAAAATTTTTTTTCGCATTTGAACTAAACGACTAGGTGTACCTTTGACCAAGCAAGTCATGTCCTGTGCTCAAATTACGAATAAGTAAAAGTATGCAATTTGGTTTTTAAAATAAATTTGTGGGATTGGGAGCCTACTTACATCAACTGAGTTTAAAAATTCTACTGGAAAATTATTTTGCTCTCTATAGTCATCACTCAAGATGTAATCGGAACTCAAATATATTCGTTCCTCTCCGGACAGACTGTAAAAGATTTCTGCATCGAAGTAAGTGCAGTCTTTATATTTGGGTGCTAATATAACCGAATTGAGAATATCGTTAGACTTTATGGTTTCAGATACATTGCCATAAGTATCTGCAATCATGAAGTTGCAGCTAACTATATGGGAAGGAATTATTGTACAATAACATCGTGGCTGTTATCTGGAAATGTGGGTAACGTTCCATTACCAAGAGATTTAAGAAATTCAACGAATTCAATCTCATGAGGTAAAGCTCTCATGTTTTGAGTAAAAGTTATTTTGTGGAATTTTGAAAATTTGGACCATGAAGTAAGGCAACTCTCAATAAGTGGTACACGTGTACCGTGAGATGTAGGTGGCAATATTCGTCGAAAACCTCCACAGAGTAAAATAGTCTTATATCCGAAAAGTTTAGTTGAAGTACGGAATGAATCGTTTACTGAACAAAATTTCCTCAATAGCTAATAAAGCACGGTTATATGAATCATTTTCTGAAGAATTTCTTAAAAAGTCTTCACACATGAACATTTTCAATTAATTCCACAAATCTAATGCATTTGTAGGAAACTTCATATCACAAATAGGATATGGCAAATAACTCTCTTAACTGCTGAGAGGACTTACACTCTTTTACTTCTAATAAATATTCACGCCACTCTCCATCATTTCATGCGATACGTCGCGCATGTGCTGAAAATGTGCAGCAAATAATGTTCCCAATAGTACCCAAATCCTGATGGGACCTCGAACACGGAGCAAAATAGTCTCAAATGAAACGACTCAACATAAAAAATAAAATAATCTAGCAATAGCTCTACTACTTCCTCTTTGACGTTTTTTCCATTTCTTTTCTTTATCCACCTGAATATAATGCATCGGCGTCTCTGTATATAGAAACACGGACGAACTAATTCGATTGATTTCATAGAATGCAGTAAATTTTGTTCTTCTGTGATTTTTAAGAGCTTGCTGAACATTTCCTTCCCTAAAGACTGCATTTTGCCGGCGAGGCAAGTGACATTCAAGTCAAACTATAATATATTACGGGACTGGTAATGCATTGGATACTCATTTATGCGCCAATTAGCTTCCGTAGATCCAACATAGTGACCGGACAAAAAGCTTTCGGTTTCATCTATATGACCTTTGCCCTCAATTTCACCTCAAACTCTTCCAAACTGTAATGAGGCACAGTCATATCCCTTATAAACATATTTGTTCATATATTTTAGGCTCTTAACTGTGCCAAGAACTTCCACATTTAAGTAGCAATCAAATTTTGCTAAAAGATATGGATTTTAAGGAACAGCATAACGGTTGTTAACTCAACAGAGTGGCCACGAAAGTCAACTGTTATACCAGTAACACGATGCATCTAACATTAGCTTGAGTTGTATTGTAAAAGTCCTTAGAGAAGCTTTTGCTGCATATACTATCTCTCATACAGACGGGGATACGATTCAATAAACCACATGAACCGTGGATCATATGGTATTTAACTACATTATGAAGTTGTGGGAAATACAATGTATATTGTAAATAAAATATATCTGGAATTTGCGTACAAACGAACCAACTTTCATTTTCTACCTTTTCTTTTTTCTCTAAATTGAGGTTTTAAAGGTGTGCAGACAAAAGTTCGGATATATGATATAATTTCAGATTTTGAATTTTTAACAGTTTTTTGCTCGTAGTGGCTAAATCAAGCATTCTAGGGGGTATGACCAACCCCTATTATTTTTTCATTTCCCAACTTTTGGCCATATATCATATTTCTCTAAATTGTGTTTTAAATGTGGGTCCATACAAAAGTTGGGAAATATGATAAAATTCAGACTTTCGCTCGCTTTCCACAAATATTCGTGAAAGTTAACCTCGCGTTTTCTAGAAATAACTGTAAAATTGTGATTTTCCATATATTTTAAAATAAAATTTGCATATATTTTATCAATGGTATAAGTAAACGATGGCTTTAAATTTGTCTGTGTTAATGCATCCATATTATTATCTGTGGCCATATGTTCATTGTTTCGGCTTTTGTCTGGAAGAATGCAATTTTATTAGCCAAAAATTGCCTTCTTCCAGGCAAAAAGCAAATGAATGAACATATGACTATTGTCTGTGATATGGCTGCATTTGCCCCTCTATCATTGGCATAGATATTGGGTTTGAGTGAAAAGAATGCATGTATTTGGCATAAATGGTTGGTTATTCAGTCGAACGTATGATCTATGCAAATGATAATGTTAAATAAGTATGTTCCATATTTTGATTTTTTCGTAGAGGAATGCAATTATATGTTAATTCTTTTGGTTTGTGTCACCAGTAGAAGATTGATCCATTTGGTTTGATTTTCGACTAATTTAGTGCTTGTTATGTATCGGGGACACAAACCAAAAATTCACATATGGTTGCATATTTCCAGGCAAAATGTAAAACATTCACACGCACACATTCTTCCCAAAAGCATCATCTACGCTATACGTGTGCTCAATTCACGCATACTATCCCATTGAATTTTCTAATTTCAATTTAAAATTAAACTAATTTATAATTAAATTTAAGAAAAAAAAATTAAGTGATGCACGTAGAGGAAAAACTAATCTTTCGAATGGTATAATTTTTATCCTGGTAAGTCCACCTGGTTTCCTGTAAAAGGGATAACAAAAAAACGTGTCGCCTATTTATATATAGATTTAAGTGCTGAATCGGCAGTACGACCACCATCCAACAACGTATTAGCAATTCCAGTTGATGCAAGTGCTAGTGCTATATTGTTCTGAGATCTTATAGTCGCCAAAAGCAAATCCTGTACCTCCAGACGCATCCAAGAAAAATAATCCTCCACATTTATTTCGAACACTTTCCATTATAGTGTCATAGGCATGTTTTTGTTCACGATTCAATTTTGGTTGATTTGAAGCTATAAATGTATTCAATTCATTTACATCGTATTGAAATTCACGTTGCAAGGCTTCATTATATGCATCATGCATTGATCGATTAGGCGCTGTCATACCTAATTGTGCCAATCCTTTGTTAGCAATCGACAAACACAAATACTAAATCAAAATCAGTGCCTTGTTATACATTTCTAATGTAATAACTAAATCATTATTTGAAGCATACGTCGCATACGATTCAAAATATCTCCGATCATATAATCCCGGTAACTTTGCCATATTTGTAATGGATTTGACGGAAAACACGTTGATATAATTATTGCAAATAATGTTCTTATTTGGTGCGCCGAACTTGTGACAGATGCATCCAAAAGCGTCGCATCCCAATGGTTATCATCTTCAAGTAATTGTTACTTCTCACATGATTGACGATAAGTGTAGCAATAACACCCGTTAACTGTTGTCAAATTCTGAAATGATGTTGGTCCACGTATATTTACCAACAACAAACGCAAATAAAAACATTCAGATTGACTTGGATGCACCGTGTAAAGTAGTCCTAAGGTGTCAGTCGAAAATACATTATGTAGACCTGGCACCGGTGTACCTTTTTTACGTCTGTTCCATTTTTTCGTTGACGCATTCCACGTATAATAATTAGGAATATCTATATAAAGCAATGTTTGAGCAAACGAATCGTGTTGACACAATTCAAAAAAAGCAAGTAATGTAGTGGATGGTGGTCGCTCTGCTATATATTGTGCGGTATCAGCAGTGAAGTAGATACGTTGTCCATTTTCCAAATGAACGGCCAAATGAACAACAGCTGGATTACGATCATGAATGAGGAATGATAAAATTCGCCGAATAGCTTCATTGCTGCTAACATAACGGCCTATTTGATATTGAGTTATTTCGTCATTTCTATTTTCATTTGCAACCCCAAAAACTACCATATCACTGCCCTTGTTCATGTATTTGCATATAAATTTGATCGACTTAACGGAGTTGCAATATTCAACATTAATGTGGGCATTATATGCCTTTGAAAGAAATGGTGAATAGGGAACAATTCAACGATTATCATCTTCGATATTCTGATTCTGTACTTGAATAGTTACAGTTTTTTCATTATCGTCTGGTAATCGTCGACGATAAAGGGGGTAACCACCATTCCCGGTAACAGTTTCAGACACTAATAGCCTTGGATATCGTTTCGTGCATTTACCGTTAACCATGCATGGTGAATTGTCATTTATTGAACCGCATGGGCCATGAATAATGTTTTTTTTTTAACAACTTTAAATAATTCAGAATCAATTGTCTGATCTGGAATTTCAGCTGTTATAAACTTGTCGATTTCATCAGTTGTTATTTTATTAACCAACTAAACCAAGATGTGCGCATGTAGCAAGCCTCTCTTTTGCCATTCAATAGAGTACATCCATCGTACCTCACCGAATACTATATGCTTAACAATCAAATCCATGAGTGATTTAAGTTTTTGTTTGAACACTCTGGCTGTAATGTCATGTCGATCAGTGGATGATTGTCCGGGGTGTAAATGCTTCTGAATTTCTTCCCATTGTGGGTTACACGTAAATGTTATGAACAAATCAGGACGCCCATAGCAACGAACATAGCAAATTGCATCCTGTGCATATTCATGCATGTGCCTTGGACTACCAGTGTATGATGATGGTAATATTACGACTTTTCCAAGGTCATGCACATTTGCATCATTATTAATAGCATCTCGTAGATGTATATACTCTTCAGAACGCAATTTCCTTTGATCGAATCGAATCAAATTGAGTCGTTCTGTTTTTATTTTGGCATACATATCGACAACATATTGATGAAATAGTCTTCTGCATTTCAAAATGTGATTTTCCTGATTTCACCGAATCATAAGTCTGAATGCATAATAGTTCATTGCACTGACCTTCTTATTAAGTTCTTCACCTGGAAAAAACAAAATAATTACAATGAATAATTCAAATTTGCCACAGCAAAGTAAAATGCTCAATCAACTACCAAAAACACCCACCAGTTGTTGGGTTTTTCATCTTTATATTGATAGCGTATCCGTCTTCACCACGGCAAAATAAAATAGGGTACTGCAACACATCATAAAAACGGTGAGTTTCTGAAACACGTTGGAGTTGATTATTTCTACGATGTAGTACAATATCACGTGACTGAAACTCTTCCCCAACGATAACAATCGCAACTTCATCATTAGCAGGTTCATTATATCTTCCAGCATGCTCACCAACCGGTGTTTTGTCAGCGCGAATTACAATTTTATGATTGTCAGGTGGCTTTTTATTAAGCGCTGTTTTAAACATGCGAATCAATTCATTATGTTGTTGAAACAATTCCTAAAGTTCACCAACAATAACCCTTCTTGTATTTGAAGTAAAAGCACAGTGGGCATCAATTGCTTCGTCAGAGTTGCTAATAAAAGAAATTTGCAAAAATTGGTAATTCTCATCCGGGAATGGCAATAATGAACCAACTTTGTGATAAATTTGCCCTTGTATCTGTAATGTAGAGACAAAATACTCAGCATTCACATCCGAAATTGTGAATAAATAAAAAAATTAACTGCTTCTATTAAAAGAAACATTCGAAATCACCTTAAGTGTTGGCATGAAATGATCTGTCAAGATATTCGTTGCTCCAAAGGAAGTCATTTGAAAGCATGAATTGTAAGTTTTAATTTTATCTAAAAAATGCTTTGATTCAGGAATTATGCCAGAGAGCAATGTGGCCAATGGTTCCGGTGGATATTGTAGTTCTTGCAACTGAACTTTTCCACCTGCACAACACATTCCAAGCGATTCATTTTTGCACTTAAGTGCTTCACAATACTGACAAACTGTATTCATATCGCTAATAACGACAAATTTATTCAAATTGTTATCAATCGCATTATTATATTGAAACCCAGGACGATGTAAATCAACATTTACATTCATCTGGCTACGCTGTGCATTTTCACCATATGGATGGAATCGATTGGGTCTGTCACGATGACGTTGCATTCTCAATCTATCTTCATCATTACGTTGTCTACGTTCTTGAGGTGAGTGACCTGAACGCGTTCTCTTACAATTTGAGTTACATTTTCTCGCTGTTCTTGTGATAGATTAGCCCTCTCGATCGATCTATGTTGCGTTCTACCTGACCGGCTACCAAGATTACTGCTAGGCCTTACCATTTTTTCTTCGATTTCATCGATTTCATTTGCATGCAAAAATACATTCACAATTAATTTTCAATATATTTCAAGCAAAAACTAACCTCGAAAGAATTGATGCACTCGAAATGAAAAAATAGCGGCACCCAATACAAAGCACGTATCACCACACGCCAAATGTTCTAGTGGCACTGTTATTCGAGAACAAAGAAAAAAAAACGACATTGAAATGAAAACTTCGCCAATTCCAGAGATCACTATTATACTTACCACTTTTTTTACTGTATACAATGAATAATAATGATTTCAAATAGACTTTTGAGCTATCACCAAACGCTAAATGCTTTAATGGCACTGCTGTTCGAGAAAAAGGAAAAAAAACACACGACAAATTTGAATAGAAAACTTACCAAATTCTACAAATCACTATTGTACTTACCACTTTTTTTACTGTATTCAATGAATAATAATGATTTCAAATTGACATTTGAATTTTCACTTTATAAACACGTTTCCCGGCAACAAAAAAAGAGCGTGTGACTTTCAACCTGTTGCACATTGTCGATTTTTGTACTTTACTCACGAAAATATGAACAAAACATGTGTTCGTTTCCGTGCCCACAGTTAACGCCTGATTGCTCCGAATTCAAACAAACTTCACAAAAACCATATGCAAATTACTGCCAACAATAAGTAAATATTTCGTTGGAATCGGTGCACACGCTTAGCCAAACACCGGCGAAAAACGAACACATTTTTAGGGCTAGATTTTTACATATATAGATATTTTTATTAAATTTTTTTATAAACTAGCTTCCAACCATCTTCCTTACAACTGCTATTTTAATTCCTCACATTAATTTTAAAAGCCTACTACAATTACAAAAAAATAAATATTAGCCTACTTACTTATAAATGCTTATTAAATGATTCTTTCTTGACCGCGAATCGCGTAGGTGACTCGTCCAAAACGAGTGGCGCCCACCCACGACCCATCTTCGCGGGCAATAGGGCGGGTGAGTCACCAACCTCCGAAGGGATCGGAGGCTCGTCGCGTACAGTAATTTGAACGCGACAGTTTTGGCGCCAAACGTGGGGCCCGATTAGATTATTGGACAGTGGGTACTGACGGTGACGCAATTTCATTCATTAATTTAGATTCGCAATTGGAGTATTTTATTCATTTATGTTATATCATTTTTTTTTATTTTGCGCGCGCATATTCACCACGCCAACGTTGACTTAGATTTGTATCCTCTTTATTATTATTATTATTTGTTGTTGCTTTTGCTTTTTCGCGGATGTTGCGGGTGTTTTTGTTTCACTCGCGAACGCGTTCGAGAAGGTCGAGGTCGGAAGAACGTTGAGGCGCGAGTTACGTTATGCAACATAACGCAACCACAAAAATTACAAGAAGTTTCTGCAACAAATGAAGCTTCAAACATGAAAGTAAACCTGTTGCATAAACTTCCAACTCATAATCAAGTTGATTTCTATCAACGTGATCAGAAATCAATGACCCTAAAATCATGACCCTTAATTAACTCACCATTTCCGATGTCCGAGTTAATGTCCCCAACTTGCTTTGCTGTTTCCTGTTTTCCCATCAAAATAATCCAATCCAATATTTGCCTCAGCAAATTTACCTTATCGAACTCCGATGAACCTTAATTTTGGTCAATCAACAAATTCCAATTTATCTTATCGAACTCCGATGAACCTTTATTTCGATCAATCAACAAATTCCAATTTTGATGACCAAATCAATTAAAAAATCTATTTAAGTAAGAAAAATTAGAGGAATAGTCAGTCTTAAGACCACAGTCAATGTAACAACTCCGAAGAGTTGATTATTGTAGAAAAATAGTTCTTAAGAACGTTTTTCCAAGTGTCACGAATAAAAACATAAGTTTTTAAATAGTGAAAAGTGTTTTTTTTTATCCGAAGATAAAAAGCAATCTTTAATTGGCGCAGTCGGTAGGATCCTCTTCTGAAGAATAAGGGTCCAGTGATCAAACCTACGTTATCCAGAAGCACCATAGAAGTATATCCAACAAAAGAAGTTTGTAGTGAAATTGTGAGTATAAAGAGTGAAAGACCTAAAATCAAGAAAACGGTTCCAGTGTTGGAGACCAAGTTGTGCAAAAATAATAATTAATAACAACCATTCTTTTTTTAAAAAAAAAGCTAGACACGGTTCTTCGAAACCTACTAGCAGAGAGAGAAAAAAAAAGCTAGACACGGTTCTTCGAAACCTACTAGCACCAAAACAAACCAAGAATAATAAAACATGCTCGTACAATAAACACCAACAATACAACAATTAACAAAAATTTTTCTTTAATAAAACAAGGAAGGAAAAATTAATAAACCAGTTTAACCAATTAACGATTCTAAGAATAGCAAATTTGTATGAAAAAACTCAGAGAATCCGTATTCGATCAAAACAGAAAGATCAAAGCCAACATGGAGGAACTAAACCTACAAAACTTACAACAAGTAGTTCAACAGATGCAGGAGCAACACCAAAGGGAAATACAAGCCTTGAGACAACAACTTCAAAATCCACAAAGAGCTTTCGAGCTAACCACCGACCAGATTTTGAAGAAGTTCCAGTGCGTAAAGACGTTCACAGGCCAAGGGGATTACACCTCACAAGAATTCCTCAGTGCAGTAGAAAATACATCATCTTTATGTGGAGAAAATGCAGCTTTATTACAACATGGTCTACGAATCATCCGTACTGAGAAGATCCAAGGAGACGCCAAGAGATGCATCCAACGCCTCGGAGATGATATAACTTGGGAACAAATAAAAACTGAATTGAAATCCGAATTTAGACCCAGGAGAAGTTACAAGAAGCTGATGGATGAGAGTCGTAGTTTAAAGGTACATAGTTTAAGGGAATTGTTTAAAAATATTAGGAGAATTAATTTTCAGTTAAATGAATTATACGAATTCGATAACAATAAACCCACAAATTGTAATCCAGACAATAATGATAAGAATTTAGTAGATGTCGTGAAAGATATGTTAAACGGTAGTTATCGAGTATATGTCAGGCAAGGTATGTCGCTTAAAGACGTTTTTAATATTTTTGATGATAGGTGTCTCTTAGATGAAAATGACACAAACCTTTATAATTATAGAAAAGGCAATAAAGATTCGCGGTTCCATAATTCCACTTGTAATAATTTCAAACATAACGATAGTGAAAAACAATAATAATCGCGGTGACAATACACACAAAAATCCCAATAACCAACAAAATAACTACAGAACTAACTCGGGACAATACAGACAAAATTCTGGACAGCAACGACAATTTAATAATCGAAACTATTTCAATAATAATTCAGGACAGTTTAGACATAGACAAAATCAGGAGTTTAACAACAATAATACTAACAATAGCCCAGAACCTATGGAAATTTACAATATACAACAGAATTGTGACGTAAATTTTTCAAAAGAGGCTCGGCAGGAAATCTACCATAATTTACTTGACTATCGATAATACCAAAATTCATTGTCTTGTCGATACCGGGTCTGAGACAAGCATTATAAAACCAAACATATTGAAAAATTATTTTGAACAGAAAACCGAAAAATCTCTTTACTATTCTACACTTAATGGAATCTGCAAAGTTACACATAAATTAATTACCCCAATCCCGGTTGAATTTAAAATATCAGGAAGTTTATCATGGAAAATAATGTATCTATGAGGCCGCAAATATGACGGTATAATTGGCCAAAACTTTCTCACCCCTTTAAAAGCTAAACTCGACCTAGGAACAAAGTTCTAGAAGTTAACAACCAGAAAATCTATTTTGAAAGCAACGATCATTACATTGTTATAAACGAAAATTGCAATATTGAAAGTAGCAACATCGATAAAATAAATCTTGACCATTTAAACCAAGAACAAAGAATTCATATCCTCGAAATCTTAAGACAATACCAAGAACTATTTTACAAAGAAGGCGACAAATTAACTTTCGCTCATGAAGTACATCATGAAATAGTTACAACAACTAATAACCCTATTTACGCAAAAATATACCGCTACCCTAGAATTCACGAACAAGAAATAGAAAGACAAATTAAAGAAATGTTAGATCAAAATATAATTGCTCATAGTAACTCACCATATAACAGTCCTTTGTGGATCGTTTCAAAGAAGTTGGATAACTCCGGGAAACAAAAATGGCGGATAGTAATAGATTATAGGAAACTAAATGAAGTCACAATAAGCGATAAATTTCCCATACCAACATAGATAGTATTCTTCACAAACTAGGCAAAGCTCAATACTTTACAACTTTAGATCTAGCTAAGGGCTTTCACCAAATTCTCGTAAAACCCGAAGACAGAAAGAAAACAGCGTTTTCGACACCCTTTGGACACTACGAATTTGTTAGGATGCCTTTCGGTTTAAAGAATGCCCCAGCAACCTTTCAAAGATTGATTAATTCAGTACTTCGAGATCTTATTAATAAAATCTGTGTAGTATATCTTGACGACATACTAATCTTCAGTACATCTTTGGAAGAACATATCAACAATTTAAAAGGAGTCTTTAACAGATTAAAAGTAGCCGGACTAAAGATTCAAGTTGATAAATGCAATTTCTTAAAAAGGGAAACAGAATTCTTGGGACATATTCTAACTCCGAATGGAGTGAAGCCAAACCCAAATGAAATACGATGCATTCAAGATTTAAAACTACCATCAATCCCGACACAAATAAAGAAATTTCTCGGTATGACAGGGTATTATAGGAAATTCATAAAAGATTATGCGAAAGTAGCTTATCCAATAACTATGTATCTTAAAAAGGGAGCAAAAGTTAACCTAAATGACCCAAATTATATTAGTGCTTTCAAAAATTTGAAGGAAATAATTACAGAACATCCAATCTTGAAATATCCAGACTTCAATATGTTGAAGAAAATGTTTCATATTCAAAAATACCCGCCAAGTCAAAGGGTACTTTAAAATTGGTATCAAATTAATAATCAACGAACGCAACCAAGTAACAGTAGTCAAAAAGAAAAAGAATGGAAATAAAAGTGACTGAATTTTAGAAGAAGTGGTTTTTCATTTAAGTTGGGTTTGAATAGCAAAAGAAGCAATAATATTAACACGTTATGGGCCCAGGAACGTTTTTGTTCAATTTAAAGTTATAGAAAAAGGAAAATTGTGCTCGATTACGATGGATTTGGCGAAGCACATTACGAAGCTCTCAGGTGCGACCGATTGGCCGATTTGGAAAAGAAAAATTAGAGACCTGATTGATTATCACGACGGTGCACTCGACGCGTTGGACGGAAAGATTGTCAAACCGGAACCATTGCAAGATGGTGCCTCAACAGCAGAAGTAAAGATGTACAAGGAGCAGAGCCACTCTTTTCGTAAAGCCAACAGCTTTGCAAAATCCATGATAACCACTGCGGTCACGGACTCAGTTTACCAGAAGATCATGGATAAGGAAACAGCCCATGATACGTGGGAAGCCTTGAAGAATCAGTTTGAAGCAACAGCAAAGGACCAGGTTTTTAGGATATGCAACGAGTTTTTCGCCTTTTCTTGGAATGCAGGTAATGATGTATCAACGCACATAGCAAAATTACGTAGTCTCTGGAATGATCTAAATCAAGCTTTGAAGGCTAAAAATGAAAATGAACTCCCAGACTTAATTCTAGTTTGTAAAACGTTGCATATTTTGCCAAAAACCTTTGAAACGTTCCGTCACAGTTGGATGCTCTTGACAAAAGAAGAAGAAAAGACTTTCGATGACTTAACTAATCAAATTGTCATGTTTGAGAGGAACTTCAGACCAAAAGAAAATGACGAAAAGGGGAGCCAGGAGGCTTTGGCTACCACAGCTAAAAGAGAGCATCGTCAGGATTCAGGAGCATCTGGTCGGAGATTTGATACCTGCAACTACTGCAAGAAAAAGGGGCACTGGGTAAGGAACTGTATAAAATGGAAGAAGGATGGACGTCGGAAGCCGAAAAGCCAGGATGCTGAACAAGGAAACTGTGCAGAACCAACGTTGACTCTCGTTTCAGTTCACAATGGCGTGTTTGCAGCAGAGGCAAGCTCAGATCTCGACTGGTGGATAGACAACGGGGCAACTAAACACGTTGTGAAGTCTGTGAAGTATTTCGAGTATTTTGAGAAGTTTGAAAATCCTAGTTGGATCAGAGCAGCTGGAAATGAAACCTTGTCAGCTTTGGGCCAGGGCACAATCAGAGTCAAAACGATTGTCGATGGAAAAACACTTTTACTTTTCTTGAAAAATGTGTGGTATGTTCCCAAAATAACAAAGAATCTTTTTTCAGTTTTGGCTGCCCAGGACAATAATCCAAGTAGTCGTTTTGAATCGTCAGCAGCAGAGTGCACTCTCAAGATCAACGACAAGATTGTCCTTGTAGGAGCCAGAGAGGTCGGAGGAACACTCTACAAAGCAGCGATCGAGCCCATTCTTCCAGAACGGCACGTCGATGTCAACGTTGCAACCTCAGGTACTTCAATTCTCAACCTCTACCACGAGAGGTGGGGAAATCAGGACAAAAAACACGTCAAAGGGATGCTCAAAAGAGAAATGGGCATTGAAGTCAAACTTGAGAGTAGCTTTTGCGAGCCTTGCATCCTTGGGAAGGCACATCGATTGCCATTTGGAACGAGGAAAACAGCAACGAAGCCAGGGGAATTGATGTCAGGTGATGTTTGCGGCCCATTTGACGATTCTTTCCAGAAGAAAAGGTACCTGGTAGTTTTTAAGGATCATTTCACAAGGTTTCGATACGGGTACATCGTTAAGCAGAAATCAGAGGTCAAAGACGTGCTGCGACACATGGTTTCTCATGCTAAGCAACAAGGGCACACAATTCGGGAATTCCTGAGCGACAATGGAGGAGAATTTGACTGTTGAGAAGTAAGAGAAATTCTTCAGGAAGCTGGTATCACTTTTCGGCTCACCGCTCCCTATACTCCAAAACAAAACGGTGGTGTTGAGAGAGAAAATCGTACCATAGTCGAAATGGCGAGAACTTTCAAGTATTCTAATCCAGAAATAAAATTTCCAGAAGCAATTTGGGCGGAGTTAGTTAGCACAGCAGTCTACATTCTCAATAGGACTGGAAAATCTTCAGTGAAGGGTCTGACCCCTTACCAACTTTGGTTGGGCAAAAAACAAGGAATTAAACATCTCCGAATCGTAGGATCGACGTGCTATGTATACATTCCATCCCAAAAAAGGAGAAAAATGGACAAAAAAGCAGAAAAGGGGTACCTGGTGGGCTACGACGGCGACGAGAGATATCGTATTTACCTACCAGAGAAGCATAAAATAGTTGTGTCGAGAGACGTAAAATTTCATGAAAAACTCAGTAATTGTGAATCAAGTGTCAAAATACCTTTCCAAGATTCTGAATCTAAGAACATCGTCGAAGACAAGGAAGAAGAAGAAGTGAGTTCACACAAGAGCGAGGACGAAGACAAGGAAGAAGAAGAATTGAGTTCACACAAGAGCGAGGACGAAGACACACTTCAGGAGCAAGACTTGAAAGAAGAAACAACAGAAACAGGAAGCGAAGTGGATTACGAAACCGCAGGAGAAACATGCCTTGACGAAGGAAATGACAAGAGAATAACGCAATCAATGCAGTTGAGGGATCGATCGAAATTAAAGAGACCACAACATTTGGTTGATTACGTAGCAGCAGCTGAGAATTTTGTGCTGGAGACTCCAGTTTCCTTCCATGAAGCCATCAACAGTAATATCGAGTGGAAAAAGGCAATGGACAGGGAAATTGATTCCTTACATCAAAATGAAACTTGGAACTTGACTAGACTCCCCAAAGGATCGAAAGCTCTCCCGTGCAAGTGGGTCTATCGGGTCAAAACCAATCCCCACGGAAGTATTGATAAATACAAGGCTCGTTTGGTCGTTAAAGGATTCGCCCAGAGACGAGGGATTGATTACGACCAAACTTTTAGCTCCGTCGCAAGAATGGAAACAATCCGCTCAGTGTTGAGTGTTGCAGCCAAAAATAATATGTTTCTGGTTCAGTTCGACGTCTCGACTGCCTTTCTGTACGGCGAATTAGACGACAAGGAGATTTATATGCAACAACCTGAGGGATATGAGCAAGGACAGGGGCTTGTTTGCAAATTGGAAAAGAGTCTCTACGGGCTTAAGCAAGGGCCGAGATGTTGGCAAGAACGCTTCGGAGGTTTCCTACAGAAACACAATTTTCAAGTTAGCAAGGCGGATCCATGTCTTTACATCAGGGAAAGAAACGGTAAAAAGATTCTACTCGTTGTTTACGTAGATGACGGACTCGCTGCAGCAACAGATACTCAAGATTTAGAAGAATTATTGAACGAATTAAAATCAGAATTCAAAATAGTTTCAAGCAAGGCTGAATGCTTCTTAGGACTCGAAATCAAGAAGCAAGAAAACGGACTCAAAATTGGTCAACAAGGTTATGCCACGAGGATTTTGGAACGATTCAGGTTTCTGGATTGCAAAGCTGTTTCGACCCCACTTCTCAAAAGTTCGAAAATTCCGACAGCAGGGAAAGAATCAGAGATAACTGCGTTCCCTTATCGCCAAGCCATCGGAGCTCTCATGTATCTCATGCTTGGAACTAGGCCAAACTTGGCTTTCAGCATCGGATTTCTTTCAAGAATGCTTGAACATCCTACAAACGAAAACATTGCGCTGGTGAAAAGGGTTTTTCGCTATATTTCCGGAACTATCAACCTTGGTATAGTCTATCGGAAACAGAAGAAGGGAATCCTTGAATGCTACAGCGATGCCGACTTTGGTGGTTGCACAAAAACCGGGAGATCTACTTCAGGGATCATCATCATGTTTGCGTCGGGAACAATTTCATGGAAAAGTCAAAGACAGGCAATGGTGGCCATTTCTACTACAGAGGCCGAGATCGTAGCAGCCAATGAAGCTGCGAAAGAAATTATTTGGTTAAAAAGATTGTTTCAGGAAATCGACAGGTTGGACCGAGCCCCGATTCTTCAGGTTGATAATGCTGCTGCCATGAAGTTAGCTCAAAACCCGGAATTCCATCGTAGGACCAAACACATAGCCAACAAGCATTTCTTTATCAGAGAAAAAATTGCTGAAGGGAAATTTGGGATCCAACAAATCCCAATTGAGGAACAACTCGCTGATATGATGACAAAGCCAATCCTCAGTACTCGTCTCCGAATTCTTTGTAACAAGATTGGACTCTCCTAAAAAAAGAATACACAGAATCATTGAATTTTCAAGTTTGTCAATTGAAATGTTATTTTTGAATTCTCACAAGGGAAAGTGTTGAAGAAAATGTTTCATATTCAAAAATACCCGCCAAGTCAAAGGGTACTTTAAAATTGGTATCAAATTAATAATCAACGAACGCAACCAAGTAACAGTAGTCAAAAAGAAAAAGAATGGAAATAAAAGTGACTGAATTTTAGAAGAAGTGGTTTTTCATTTAAGTTGGCTTTGAATAGCAAAAGAAGCAATAATATAAACACAATAAAAAGTTTAAGTTAGTAACCGATGCTAGCAATTTTGCTCTTGGAGCAGTACTAACACAAGATGGACATCCAATTTGCTATGCATCTAGAACTCTAAATGACCATGAGAAAAACTACTCAACCATAGAGAAAGAACTGTTAGCCATAGTCTGGGGAACATAATACTTCAGACCATACCTTTACGGGAAAGAATTCGATCTAGAAACAGATCATCAACCACTTAAGTGGCTCCAAACAAAATATTCAGGTAAAGACATTAATCCGAGACTACAAAGATGGCTAATTTCCTTAGGAGAATATAACGTAAAAATTGAATATATTAAAGGCAAATATAACAAAATTGACGACTTTTTAAGTAGGATAAAAGTAGAAACGAATGAAATAAATCAAATAGAAGATAGAAACAATGGAGATATCTTAGAAACTGAAAATTTGAGTTTCAACTTAGACGAAATGTTATCCAAAAATCCTATTCAAGCCGTCCATATCACAGAAACTGAAAATTTGAATTTCATCTTAAGTGACGAAGGTCAAATAAATAATTTAGATGATGAGTCAATGGATGTTGAAACCATCCACTCACAAGAAGAAAACTTTAATGACCACATCCCTATTTTAGAAACCATTGTAAATCGATTTAAAATACAAATAATTCTACAAAATACCAAAGAAAAAGAGTTTGAACACATTTTTAAAAACAGACGAATTTTTATTGACAGTCAAGATTTAGAAAATGGAAATAGTAATGATATTTTAAGAAGGTATATAACAAAAGGGAAGGTAGGAATATATTCAGAATTAAACGATCACGAATATAATAAACTTCAGCAAGTGATAATTAATCTTTTCCCAAGGAACAGCGATATCAAATTTGTTAATTGCACCCATATGGCTCTAGACGAAGAAAACGAAGAGCAACTTAACAAACAAATATCTCTTTTTCATAAAAACGAGTCAGGTCATTCAGGAATCTTAGCAACTTATGAGGGCATAAAATCTAAAATTTACAATCCACAATTGAAGCTTGTAGTTCATAGAATTATAAACAATTGCGATATTTGCGCAGCTGGAAAATACGACAGGAGCCCAATCAAAAGAATGTTCTATATTACGGAAACCCCGTCAACTATAAACGAAATTATTCATGTCGATACTTATGTTAACAGCAAACACGCATTTATTAATTTTATAGATAAATTTTCTAAACATGCAATTAGTTTCTATCTAGAGGATCGTAATACACAAACCATTGTAGAAAAACTTAGACAATTCACGTCCATAAAAGGGAAAATAAAGAAATTTGTATTTGATAATGAGTTCAACACAAAAAACTTTAGGGAATTTTGCCAAGCAGAAAACATAGAATATCATGTCACAAAACCAAATAGTCATACTGGTAACTCAGATGTGGAACGCTTCAATAATACCATCACTGAACGAATTAGAATCCTTAACCTCGAAGAAAAACTTCCTATTGAAATTCAAATGCTGAAAGCAGTTAAATTTTATAATAACACCTACCATTCTACAATCAAGACAACTCCTATAGATGTACAGGAACACAAAATAGATCATACACTGATACATGAAAGGTGAGAAACTAGCAAAAACAGAACCATTAACAATAGGAATAAGGCAAGGGAGGATTATGTTGAAGAAAGACAAGAAGGGTATATTAAAAACTACAAATCTTTAAGACACAAAGAAGAACCCAAATTTAGAAAATACAAACTCAAAGGCGTTCATGAATCCAATATAAAAAGACTTTTACAATTTTCAGACAATAATAATCATGGGAATCCTAATTGCATTGGCCCCTCTGACGCAACAAACGTTGACGATCGAAAAAATTAATTCAGAGTTAGGATATGTAAAAATCAAAATAGATGAAGTAGAATTAGTTACAAATTTTGACATAGTCTTACATAAAATAAACCCAAAAGAAATTATAGAAATTGTTAACAAAATAGAATCAGTTATCAATTCATACGACCTCGGTGTAAGAAAAGACATAGCAATCCACCAAATAGAGAGTATAAGAAACCAAGTAGGAACCTTAGACATAAGAGAGGACTAGTAAACCTAGGAGGGAAAATCCTAAACTGGGCTTTTGGAACAATGGACGATAACGACAGACAAAATATTGAAAAACATCTGAATTTAGTTGACCACAACAACCAAAAACTTATCCAGACAATGAACCAACAAATCAAAATAAACGACAACTTCAATAAGACGTTTACCTTAATTAAAAACGCCATAGAGGCAGATAGAATTAAAATAGCCAACAAAATAAATTCAATAGAAAAAAGATCATTTACGGAAGGAATATTTTTAGACCAAATGGTGAAAATAAATTTTATTAAACGACAAGTAGAAAACATACAAGATAATTTTGCTTCTGCCAGGTTAGGCATCTTACATCCTAGTATCTTGACAAGCGAAGAAATCAAAGCCTATGACATCGACTCGATAAAACTCTCACAAATAAGGTTAGGATGAGCTAAACATTATAATGGATCAATTGTACTCGTATTTGCCATTAAAATACCTAAAATCCTTGAAAAATTTGATAAGAAAATTTTAGTTCCCATAAGTAACGTGAATAATAAAAACATTGATCAAGATATCGGATACATATTTGAAGATAATAATGTTACATTTACATATGAAGAAAATAAAATATTTAGGGAACTCAAACCAAGTAAGAATTGTATTTTAAAAAACAATTGTAAGTTTATATTTAGCATTGAAAAATACATAGAAGTCGGTGACGACATTCTAATATTTAACAATGTAAAAGACAATATGTTAAAAAGTTCTTGTGACGAAAGAAAACTCAGACTTAATGGAAATTATTTTATACATTTTCAAAATTGTACTATTAAAATCGATAGCACAAGTTATAGTAATAAAATAAATAAATTTGTAAGTAAATATACAATCCCGAATAACGGAACAATTAGATTTAACAAAACAGATTTAACGTTCGAAGCTTTGGTCATCAAACAAGAAGAGAATATGAAAGAAATCAAAGAATTACATTACCAAAAGTATGTTAACATTGGACTAGGTTCATTTTCAATATTCTTAATACTCAGTTTTATACCCCTCATCATAGGAAACAGAAATCTGAAAGTAAAACTAGTCAACAGGATTCAGGAGAATCCACACTCTAGCGGGGGAAGAGTGACGTTATGCAACATAACGCAACCACAAAAATTACAAGAAGTTTATGCAACAAATGAAGCTTCAAACATGAAAGTAAACCTGTTGCATAAACTTCCCATAAATGTTGCCAGCAACTCATAATCAAGTTGATTTCTATCAACGTGATCAGAAATCAATAACTCTAAAATCATGACCCTTAATAAACTCACCATTTCCGATGTCCGAGTTAATGTCCCCAACTTGCTTTGCTGTTTCCGGTTTTCCCATCAAAATAATCCAATCCAATATTTGCCTCAGGAAATTTACCTTATCGAACTCCGATGAACCTTAATTTTGATCAATCAACAAATTCCAATTTACCTTATCGAACTCCGATGAACCTTTATTTCGATCAATCAACAAATTCCAATTTTGATGACCAAATCAATTAAAAAATATATTTAAGTAAGAAAAATTAGAGGAATAGTCAGTCTTAAGACAGTTGATTATTGTAGAAAAATAGTTCTTAAGAACGTTTTTCCAAGTGTCACGAATAAAAACATAAGTTTTTAAATAGTGAAAAGTGTTTTTTTTTATCCGAAGATAAAAAGCAATCTTTAATTCGCGTGAAATCCTCTCCAATCAAGGAACAATTGCCCATGGAGCAGGCAGAGGCATTGTAGAAGGCGGATCGAAGAGCGTATTCAGGGTGCGAGAATTAGATGCATCGTAAGTAGGTTTTCTCGGTGAATAGGAACAATAGGTGGGCAACGTCGAGATCCCCTGTAACGTTGTGAATTGTCGGGTGATGCAGGGTTTTCACCCCTGGCAGGATTTTCCTTTCGTTTTTTTTTTGGGTTTTTTTTTTTGTAATGAAACGCAGATTATAGATCAAGGTCCTCGTATGGTGTAGGATTTTTACTTCGGTGTATTATTTGCACGGTGGTTCTTATTCAGGCGTTCTATTTTAATTGTTCTTGACTTTTTTTGCTCCTCCAGGGTCCTTATAATTTTTAGGCATAAAATTTATATTTCAGGTGGAAGTAATTGCGTTTTGCAGAATCTTTATTTTGGGGCCTCCACAAATTTCTTTTTCTTCCTTTGTGTATTTTTTACCATTGCTGCTTCCAACAATAATAGCCAAGTGGTTTCAAGGGGCATAATGGCAGACAAGTTGAAAATAAAAATTGATCGGCTCAATCAAAAGGAGCTAACCCACGAACTTGCCGTTCACGGCCTTAAACCGGGGAAGGTGGAGGACGTGAGGAAGGCATTGCGAGCAGCTGAGAAAGCAGCCCAACAGCTGGGGAGTCTCCCGTTGATTTCATACCCGTTCCCGCACGAAGAGGAAGACGAAGGGTTGCGAGAAGCTCTGCCAGAAATTCAGCGATTAGTGGAAGCAATCCGCCCGGGTGAAGAAGGGGAACAGGAAATCGAAACGAAAATCGGATTAACGCTCCGCCGCGTTGGACGCTTACCATCCGAAGGCGAGGACGAACTGAGGACGCGAGGGAAAATAGAGGCCGAGCTGCGATTACAATACGGGTACCTGCTCGGGAAAATTCATGGTGGCAACGATCCGACAGGTGGGGAGGGAAGCGGGAACACGGAGGCCACAACGATTAAATCCTAGTGGGGAATTCCTAGTGAAGACGGTACCGGTACAGAAGTGGGGTGTGAACTTCGCAGGGACCACGCAGGACCCCTTATGTGCGTTTCTGGAGCGAGTGGAGGAGCTAAGGCAATCACGAGCTATCGAAACGACCGCGTTATATAGATCGGCAGTGGAGCTCTTCTCGGGACGAGCACTGACGTGGTTTAGGGCCAATCGGGAGAGATAAGAGACATCATGCCCAAATTGCTGCCGAAGAGACCGAGGAAAAAAGGAGGGACAAACGAGAGACCAAAGCCAACAAAACGATTCACGTCATTCGGGAAACGAGGAGGGCACGCGCTAAGCGGCCGAGCGCGTGTCACCAGCAGGTTGCAGGGAGAGGGAGAGTAAAAAGCGCCAAAATTGGCCTACGCATTGGAAGTCTACGAGGGAGACAGCCGACCCCACATGCGAGTAAAGGTGGACGGCGTGGGGATGACAGGCCTGCTGGATTCGAGGGCGAGTAGAACCATACTCGGAGAACGCGGATGGAGAAGTTTGAGGGGATCACACGAGATAGAGGACGCAAAAGGGTTGAACCACGTACGCATGGCAAACGGTGAACTATGCCAAGTAGTCGAGAAAACCAAAGTGTCAATCAACGTCGACCAGAAGAAGAGGAAGATGGAGTTACTGATCATTCCGTCCAAACCAAACGAAATCATAATGGGGATTGACTTCTGGAAGGAATTTGGCCTGGTCCTCGACATGAAAGTGCTGCAGTGGGAAACAATCGCAGCCTGTGAAACTAACCAGGAAAAGGCTTTGACTGGAAGGGAAGGTCTCACCGGGAAGCAACAGGAGCTACTGGAAAAGACGATAGAGGTAGAATTCGGCAAGATGGGAGAGGGCCTAGGATGCACCACACTGGTCGAACACACAATCCGAACCAACTCCCAGCCAATTAAACAAAGGTATAACCCAGTGTCACCAGCGGTACAAATGCACATCCACGAGGAGCTGGATGAAATGTTGCTACAAGGTGTGGTGGAACCATCTAAAAGCCCGTGGGCGTCACCCATCTTATTGGTACGCAAGAAGGATGGGTGGTTTCGTTTCTGCTTTAACTTCCGGAAGCTAAATGCGGTTTCGGAAAAAGACGCGTTTCCAATTCCATTCGTAGCAGCCACGCTAGACAAACTGCGTGGAGCCAAATACCTGTCCTCCCTAGACGCCAAGTCTGCCTTCTGGCAGGGGCAGATGGAGGAAGCCTCCAGAGCGTACACGGCGTTCACAATCCCAGGCAGGGGATTGTTCCAGTTCAAACGAATGCCATTTGGGCTGCACAATTCCTCAGCAACTTGGCAAAGGCTGATGGATTATGTACTCGGCGCGGATCTAGAACCATTCGTATTCACGTACTTGGACGACGTAATAATCATAGCACCATCGATCGAGTGGCACATCGAGGTACTAAAGGGAGTCTTCAGGCGCCTGACAGAATCGGGGTTGAGAGAATCTCGGGATAAATGCCGGTTTTGCAGAGAGCAACTCCAATACTTAAGGTACGTAGTCAACGAGGAAGGACTCCAAGTGGATCCAGAGAAAGTAGCAGGCGTCCACCAAATACTATGACCAACCTCCGTGAGACAGGTTCGACAATTCCTCAGTATAGTCTCCTGGTACTGGAGGTTCATACAAGACCATGCAACGTTGGTGACGCCGCTAAACGCCCTGGTGAAAAAGGGAGCACAATTTCAGTGCACCAGCGACTGCGAATCGGCTTTCGAGGACTGTAAACGGAAGCTGACCGCAGCACCAGTTTTTGCATGCCCGGAGTTTGAGCGGCCATATAAGATATAAACGGACGCATCAGACGTTGGTTTGGGAGCGGTGCTCAGCCAAGTGTATCCGACAGGCGAACGGTCGGTATGTTTCCTCAGCCGATCGCTGACCAAAGCGGAACGCAAATACTCTACCACGGAGATAGAATGTCTAGGAGTTTTGTGGGCGGTGGAGAAGCTTCGTCCATACGTGGTAGGCACCAAGTTCTCAGTCATTACAGACCATCACTCCCTGGTATGGTTGCACAACCTGAAGGACCCGAACGGCAGGTTGGCACGATGGGCAGTGAGACTCCAACAGTTTGATTTTGAGGTTATTGACCGAAAAGGGAAGGAAAATGTGGTGGAAGGAAATCTCGCGGCCATAAAGGCGAAGAAACCAGCAACAAAAGCAAGGCGCGAGGAAATAAAGAAAATCGATTCCAGATTGACGGGAAAATTGCGGAGGAAAACGGTACCGGAGGCGGAAAGGAAGAACGTGCTCTGGGAACGTGCGCTTGATCGGGCGAGGCAGAAATATCAACGGAAGGGCATGGCCAAAGCGGTCGCGGAGTACGTAAGGAAGAGCAAAATATGCCAAGCTATAAAGGTGGAAAGAAAACCAGCGGTAGGGGGTATGATGTCGCGAGTGACGGGGGTAACAGCACCCAGGAGCACAATTTGCGTCGGCCTAATTGGCCCTTTGCCGAGATCCAGTAAAGGGCACAGACACATCATAACGGTGGTGGACTACTATACGAAGTTCGCGCTAGTTATACCAATGAAAGCAGCGGCAGCCAGCGAGATAACCCGACTGCTCGAAGAAAGGGTCTTCCTGATGTTCGGCGTACCGTCAAAAATCATTTGCGAAAACGGGGTACAATTTAAATCAAAGCAGCTACAACACCTTGCCCAAGGCTATGGCACAGACATCTGCTATACAGCGTTGTATCATCCACAGGCTAATCCAGCGCTAACGAACCAACGAGATTGGGATAAGGAATTACCCATAATCGGATGCATCCTACGCACGTACACGCACGAAAGCATGGGGGTAACCCCATACTTCCTGAATTTCTGGCGGGAAATGGTCACCAGCCGCGTTGGCCAAGTAGAAGCCAGCATGGAGGCACCATAGACCCTAAAAAACGTGCAGCAGAACTCCAAGCGATCAAGAAGATGGTGCACGAAGAGCTGTCCCGATCGCTGACATATCAAACACAGCGTTACAATCTGCGGAAGCGAATTCCGGATTTCGCAGAAGGCGACTTTGTCTGGCGTCGAAACTACTCCCAATTAGACGCCAGCAAACACTTCGCGGCTAAACTGGCACCAGAATATATTGGCCTTTTTACTATTCAAAAGAAAATATCCACCGCAACATACAAGCTCGTAAACGAAGAAGGTAAGGATGCCGGGGTCTGGAACGCGAAAGACCTTAAAATTTACGTACCGTAAGAAAAACACCACCGTCACACACCCCCTGAATTGCGACATAGGCGAGGTTAGGATTGTAGGGAAGGATTAGGGACGCTCGTAGAACCGAAAATTCCAAGTTGGGTTAGGTTCGAGGACGATGAGGTCGATAACGTTGAGGCTGATGAGGTTGAGAGGTAGGATCGGGTGATCCTCTTGTGGTAAGGGGGGGAATGTCACGGTCGCGAAGGACGCGGCAAATTCCGCACAGTATTTTTCCTCGTAAAACCAATCGCCAAGAGGTAGGCAACTGTCCGATCGGAAATTACTTTACGTTAAAAGAAATTACGCAAAAGTGGGACGATTGCCTACCTCAAGGCGTTTACGAACCGGAGAAAAACCATCCACCCTTGCGTGGAACGCACAAGCGACTGATCGTCTCGCTGACCATCAATCAAGGCTGACAATGATCGATCGATGGTGAAGCGACCCCGCCCACTTTGAGTGCCGCCGAGAGCCGGACGACGGAATTGGCACGCGTTCAAGGTCAACAATCGATTTGGGAAATCATTCATTGATCTCGTCCGAGCGTGGGAATTCAGCTATTTACCGGAGGTGAACGACCGGGAAATACGGCTGGGGGTCGTGTGCAAATGGACTACGTTACTGAGGGCACGTACGACCGAGGACACGCGCGTTGCGAAATATCGGTGTCATGGATGAAAACGCAGCCATCCTCCATTCCTATCAACACATCGCAACACATTAATATCAAAGAATCCATTGTGATACCATTTATGATGATTAGGAATCCATTTATGAGTATGAATTTAGATCAGGAAACAACTTGATGGGAAACTAAAAAGAAACACGATTAAAAATGACAATTCTTACCTGAGGATAACACGCGGCACAATCTGACAGTAAACAATCTGACAGACAGCGATCACGAAATCTGCAACCCACAGAGAACTGCACGACCGACACATGCAGTACTCTAGCGCCCGGTAGATGGCCAGCCCAAATGCACAAATGTGTGACATCAATGCATATTGCAATTCAGCGGATTGCATCGGTTAAACACCAACGGAAATGCAACGTACCGCAAATTCGGAAAAATGAATTGGGAGCAGCCAATGACCCAAAAGAAAAAATGCAATCTGGGAATACTGCAATTGATCAATATTGCAATTGCATTATTATATTCTGCGAAACGCCGCCCGGAAAAACAAGCTAGTCCAACACTGGCTAGGTCCTTATAAGGTCGTAGACATAAATAGCCCGGTTAATACCACTATCTTAATAGGGAAGCGCAAGCGCCGTGTACACAATAATCGACTAAAGCCGTTCAACTAAACAACCTCTCTCTGTTTTTCAGAATGATGCAACTAATACTGATTATAAGCCTTGGAATAACGGTAACCCAACAAACCCCAGTGGAAGTACACCAACTACGACACCAGGGCATAGTGTTCGAACCACTGAAGAAAGTGCAGACCTACCACGATCACTGGACTATCATCACCCAACTACCAAAGCCAATATGGAGCCTACATCTTAGCTATCTGGAAAACTGCGAAAGCGCAATACAGCGGTTATGCAACGATACAAACGGATTAGCATCTGCAAACTGTAAACATTGGCAAACCGAAATTAAGAAACAGGTAGCGCAAATAAGAGACTTAATAAACAAAGCAGACGTTACCATAACACCTCACAAGCGGGTAAGAAGGGGATTACTGAACTTAGTGGGAAAAGTCATGAAAACGCTATTTGGGACTATGGACAGTGATGACTCCAAGAACATACATCAAAAACTAAATGAATTAGAAAAGGACACTCAAGCCAACTTAGATTTAGCTAAAAAACAAGTAACCATCATGAAAACAACATTAAAAGCTATGAGTGAAACAAACACAGATATGCACGAAAGACATACCAAGCTAGTGAAAAGGGTGGAGAACATTAATGAAAAGATGGAGGCATTAGCGAACCACACAGATCAACTTCGCATAACACAACTGCGATTGGATGTAAACGAGTTAACCATGTACATAATGGCGGAACTCCAACAAATATATTGGGAATTAACGGATCTCTTCATCGCGCTAGAAACACTTAATCGACGAGAGTTGAGCCCATTATTGGTACCAACTCATGAAATCCTAAACATATACCTAAACGCATCCGAGAGGTATCAGGGTAGAACCACCACCATGGACCCCATCACACTACAACGGGTAGCTAAAGTAGACTACGAGGGAAGCCATAACGGAATGCTCATACAGATAAAGATTCCTTTAGTTGAGTCCCAACAATACACATTAAATCGAATATACACCACTCCGATTGACACTGGACACAACACGTATTATGTCTACGACATTGGATATACCTATTTCCTAAATACAAGCCGCTCACAACAAAACTTCGGTCTAACTGAGTTGCACTACCAAACAAAGTGCACCACCGTAAACGAAACCTACAGTATTTGCGAGCATAACGCCCCAGTGCTGACAAAACCTACGCACACGGAATGTATATCAGCGCTATTTAAGTCAACGGAGGAGGTCCCAAGCAACTGCAAAGTCCGATTGTTAACCACGGTACACCCAATTGTGACGCCGATGCACCGCGAGAACACCTGGCTGTATTGGGTACAACAACCGACCCAATTAATAAGCCAGTGCGACATCCATGAAGAAACCACTCAGCTGCTGGGACTAGGCATCTTGGAACTGAAAAAGAAATGTATCCACCACCTAGCAGAATACACTCTCCCCTATCAAATAGCAGACGCACATACTATAACGATACATCAACCAGAAAAATTGACCCCCCCAAACATCGATTTTGGACAATATAAAATACCCCCAAAAGCACAGAAAAAACAAATGAAAATCATACATCCAGTGGCCCTAAACGATCACTATAAAGGTCTCAGCGAAACAATTGAAGAACTGGACTCAGAAATTAAAGAAACTGAAAAACGCCGCCACGAAAGGATCCAAATACACACCACGACCGGCGTAACTGGATGTTTGTTAATAGTTATAATAACTATCGTGCTTATACGCAACTACAGAAGTCGCACAAACCGAAGAAACCGCACCCCTCCACAACCCTCACGACCAAGCCCCCGACGGGTTGAGATCGTGTCAATGCCCGTGACGATCCCCAGAAGGGATCAAATAATAACAGCAAACGAGAGTGCTACACAGAACCCCGGGCCCGCACCGACCGTACCGATTTCCAATGAGCAATAACGATACAAAACACGCGAGAATAACGTCAACGAGAAAAACGGAATATGTATAAAAATAACAGTATTAATAAACAATAAATTAATAAGATAGCGTTAAAATAAGTAAAACAAAGGAGTAAGAAAAAAAAAAAAAAAAAAAAGGCGAGAAAAATAGAAATAAAAAGAGAAACCCTAAAAGAAAAAAAAAAAAAAAAAATCTTAAACTGAACATTCTAAACCTTCCTTAATACTAATTACCAGAATTCTAAACCTTCCTATTTACTAACTAGCTGTACCCGCCCGCTTTGCTGGGCATTACGTAATACTGCATATTTTTTGTATACTGCATATGTTGATACTATATATGTTTTGTTTTTCTTTAGTTATACATTTGATTCTTAGCAGTTATCTTTTGATTGTAACATAAGTTCAAAAACTTCCAAAAAATCTTTGACTTTTTCAACAATGTTTTTATTAACGTTTGGCTACAAATTTTCGCCATAAAATGGATAATAAATTGAAACTATGAATAGTGCTTAATAACAAAATGAGAAATAAACTTAAAACAACTATTCAAGCACTCTTTCAAAAAGAGCCAGTTTTGGAATTATTACTAAACCTTACAGCACCTATTAATTTTAAAGTTACAAAAACATTGAAATATAGTAGTTATAAGAAATCGAAATTTATCCTTTGTTCGGTGACAACAATGAAACAAATAAGGATTTATAGATTGCCGGTTGAAACTCAAACGCAACTGGTTAGCTTTTTACTTAAACTTCGATTAGTACCGAATGTAAATTTTTTATGGCACAGTAATATTTGAGAGGTTAATCCGATCCGATCGGCCACATCAACAATACGCCCCCGTTAGCCGTGTAAATTTATTTTCGGCGAATTTGTTGAAAAATATTGCTTTCTTCTACTTACAAAAAAAGTTAAGGTTTAATCATAGACAAAATAATTTACCAGATGTCGCGATCCCATATGACTCTCTACCCATTTCTTTCCAACATCACACACGTAACAGCAGACAAAAGATCCATGGGCCGTATGCGCCTTTGACCGTCTTTAACGTTTAAAGAACAGACAGTGCGCGAGGTGATGTTGATGTTTGATTGTCAAATAGGGAATGAGTGATCACAATAATAGGAAAGGAGGCTGAAACAAAATTTCGTGGATGGAACACAATGTACATGTACACACAATGCACACAATTTTGATGTTCTGAAAGTTGCACAAAACAAACACAAACAAAAATGTGTACCATTGAAGAGTAAAATTTACTCAAAAATTTCTGTTTTCTGTGTAATAGTATTTTCTATTGGTTTAAAGAAAAAATATACAAATTGAGTTTCCAATATATAAAAAATTACAACATTTTTCCGAAAAACGCGAGATTTTGCGTTTACGAATTTTAATCTGAATTTTATCATATATCATAACTTTTGTTTGGATACACTTTTAAAAACTCACAGCAGAGAAAAAAGATGTATTGAAAAAATTAGCAAATTTACAAAAAATTGGGGTCGGTCATACGTATGAACTCCGTAGGACGCTTCGTTTAACCGCTAGGAACAAAAAATGGTTAAAAATTCAAAATCTGTATTTTATCAATTTTCCGATCTTTTGAATGCATACCTTTAAAACCTTAATGCAAATGTCAAAAGTCAAAATAACGGGGGTTGGTCATACATATGAACCCCGTAGGACGCTTCGTTTAGCCGCTACGGGCAAAAAACCGTATGAAATTCAAATTTTTGCCGCAAAAGAACCCTTCAAACCGGAAGAAAATTGGTCAACTTGGGATTCAAAGTTAGAAAATTTAAAAAAAATGGGGGACGGTCATACGTATGAACTCCGTAGGACGCTTCGTTTAGCCGCTAGGAACATTTAATCATTAAAAATTCAAAATCTGAATTTTATCAATTTTCCGATCTTTTGAATGCACACCTTTAAAACCTCAATTTAGATAAAAATGATATATAAAAGGAAGGTAGGAAATGTCAAAACAGTGGGGGTTGGTCATACATATGCATCCCGTAGGACGCTTCGTTTAGCCGCTACGGGCAAAAAACCGTTAAAAATTCAAATTTTTACGGGAAAAGAACCCTTCAAACCGGAAGAAAATTGGTCAACTTGGGATTCCCGGAAACAATCCCCATTTTCTAATCGAAAACCACATGACATGAAGTCGCATCCATCTCTAGTATGAATCCATGGATAGATTTCATATCAAGAGAAAGTGTACTTTGCTTCTTAAGAAAAATAAATGAAGAGAGATCGTGTAATAATAGAGAGAGGGAGTAACCGCTAACGATGCGATAATTGCACGATCTCTCTTCATTTATTAAGCTTAAGCGCTAAAGTCGACTTCTTCTTGGATGGGTAACGCTATGTATTCGAGAGACACGATTTGATTCCCACTTTCATGATCTTCTTCGTTTCTCTCTTAGAAATATTTCGCGTGACGGAGCGACAATAATTGCACGATCTCTCTTATATTCTAAAGTAGATTTTCTCTTGAGAGTCATTCATGGATACAGATTGTTTCTAATCAAGAGAACTCTACTTAAAATTAAGAGATATTATGAAATCAAACTACCGAATTGTTCTCGCGAATAGAGTTCATGCTCAAGAGAGTGAGAGAAATCGGTAAAAATTTGTACTCGAGAGAAACGATCGCTCTTAATTTCTTTATATCACGCTTTCGCACGGAAAGAATATGCTCTCTTAAAATCAAAACGACCAAAACTTTAAAACTACCATATCTCGAAAAGTTTTGAGCGAATTTCTTTGAAACTTCACAAAAACATCCTCCTTCTAATAAGACTAAATTCTACCAAATTTCATAAAACTTGTCCCGGTAGATCCGGAGTTTTGCCGCGACAAAATTTTGTAAAAAGATCTTGTTTTATATATATAAGATTACCAGAATCCAACACGATGTCCGGAAATAGCCCACAGATAACCATCACCATTAAAGGCGATCTGGACGATGTGGACATTCATCTTCAATGCAAATCTAAAAACGTATTAATTTATCCGGACCCAAAAACAACAAATATCAAAAGCAACTTAGGCGCTCCAAGGCCAAACCACCGCGGAAACACCAGTGAGACCGTCGATGACATGGGATTGACCCAAGCCAGTTGGGAAGCAGCACTGGAAGAGGCCGACCAGCTGTACCGTCAAATCGAAGAACGCCAGAAATTAACACGTGAAATTGCTAAAATGAGGAAAAAATTAGAGAAAACAACTCTAACTGGAGAACCACTCACCGTACCAGACCGCAGAAAGACAAACTTACTTGGTAGGCTAACCTATAAGTATCACGAAAACTTAAAGAAGAGGACCCCAGTCGATTTAGAACCAAGGATCAACCTCGGCACCACGTATGACATCAATAGTAGCTCATCCAAAGGGAAACACGGTATCCTCAACACCAAGAGAAATCGACAAATTGATCTAAGTAAATACTTAAAAAACTATAAATCTTGTTAACATTATTATATTACATCATTATATTAAAACAATTATTATATTAAAACCGTTGTCAGACGATAGTAATCCTTAAGTAACGACCCATTGAAAAGTAATAAATTTTTGGCATCTATTAAATTGTTGTAAGAAGGTAATTAAGAATAAATGCACCAATAACCGCAAAATTTAAACCACTGTAACACTACTGGTACCGCAAAACTTTACTGAACCTCTAAAATAATAATTTGAACAAAATATATGAAAAATGTAACAACTAACGTAAATGTAAAATGTAAATTTACACTGAAGACATAAACAGACAATGCACTAGCACTAGGATTTAGAATAACTTAAGATAAAGATGTAGCGGTAACCAGTTTAAAAACCCCAAAGATTGAAGGAGAATGTACACTATCATTAGGATAACAAACGAATTAATAATAGTTAGATATAAGTATCGTCACCTACTCCTTTTCCGGTGAAAAGGCTCCGAAAGAGGGAGGAATGTCATGGATGAAAACGCAGCCATCCTCCATTCCTATCAACACATCGCAACACATTAATATCAAAGAATCCATTGTGATACCATTTATGATGATTAGGAATCCATTTATGAGTATGAATTTAGATCAGGAAACAACTTGATGGGAAACTAAAAAGAAACACGATTAAAAATGACAATTCTTACCTGAGGATAACACGTGGCACAATCTGACAGTAAACAATCTGACAGACAGCGATCACGAAATCTGCAACCCACAGAGAACTGCACGACCGACACATGCAGTACTCTAGCGCCCGGTAGATGGCCAGCCCAAATGCACAAATGTGTGACATCAATGCATATTGCAATTCAGCGGATTGCATCGGTTAAACACCAACGGAAATGCAACGTACCGCAAATTCGGAAAAATGAATTGGGAGCAGCCAATGACCCAAAAGAAAAAATGCAATCTGGGAATATTGCAATTGATCAATATTGCAAATATTGGAAAATTGCAATTGGAAAAAATTGCAAATATTGAAACATTGCAAAATGACGACCAATAACCTCATGGGACCGGAAACCCCCATCAAACCAAAAATAAGCTGAACACTAACAAAATCTGGACATAAATAGACCGGGAAAAATACACGAAAAGGCAGAGTAATTCGTGCACTCAGGCAAAGGAGACGTGAAGACTTAGAAGCAGCTCAAACTAAGAGACGTGAAGACTTAGAAGCAGTTCAAACTAGGAGACGTGAAGACTTAGAAGCAGTTCAAACTAGGAGACGTGAAGACTTAGAAGCAGCTGGAGCAGATCATTATCGTGAAGAACTACTGACATCCTCCTGAAGAAACACCATAGGTGAGGAAATAAAACTAATACATACAAAAGCGGATGAATTAACTATTCACCGTTGAGGTCCCAAACACGGTTCGCAAGAACCCAATGGGCATTAAAATAATTATAGAGAGACCATAAAGGAATGGGTGATTGTCAACTACGCGAAGCGCTGAAACGAGACCCGAAGGCCGGACCTCGGCCTATCACAAAAGAGGAGTACCGGGCTAGACAGGCGGGCCACCCCACGAAAACGGAGGTGAAGCTTTCGGACAGAATAGAGGCACCAACGAAAAAGAAGAAGGTACCAGGGGTTGAGGCGAGGTTTCGTCGGGAAATAGAAGAGGCCAGGAGGGACCTCCTGTTGGCTGTAGGTAGCCAACAAAGAGCAGCGTTAAGCAGGGAGCTACAGAGACTCCACAACGAGCGGTTACGGTACCGGGCGGAGAAGCGACGTGCGAAAAGGGGACCGAAAGTCTAACTTAGGACAGATCACCTAATAGTTCAGTAATAGTAATTGAAGAAGATTTGAATGTCAATGTATTAGGTTAAGGAAAAAGGATGTAAAAACGAAATGTAGAATTAAATATAAGGAAAAAGGAAGTAAAACTGAACTGTAAAATAAAAGTTAATTACAGAAACGCCTAACAATTGTCTTTTCACTAAGAAATATACTTGGAAGATGTTGTAAGGTTTTGCCCTACGACAGGTAAAAACTACAACATAACATCGGGGCAGTGGGCATCCGGAGACCTTTAGTGCATTAGGAATAAAAGGGGTCGACGGCGAATATAAAGGGCTTTTTGAGATTGGCGAGTGGAGGAGTTCTTTAGTGAGGATACGTTTTTTTTGACACGGGAAGGTTTTTGATCGCGCTGGAAAATTTCGGAAGGAGACAGCAAGTTCGAGAAAACTAGCGACAAAGTATCGCGGTAGTGTGAAACAAAAGAAAGAACGCACGTCGGGTCGTAATTTCGTAGTAAGAATCGATGATGTCGAAGAATAGTACTGAATTAAAAGAATTAGAATTATAGAGCATAAAATGGGCACATGGTGAAATTGGTTAAAGACTTGAAAGTTTGTGCATTCAAAATTAAAAGGACTAAATTTTAGTGTACTTAGAGTAAGGAATAAAAGAAACGAATGCTTGAAACGAATTAAAATTATGAAGCATAAAAGGGACACGTGGTGAAGTTAGTTAAAGACTTAATAGTTTGTGAACCCAAAATTAAAAGGACTGAATCTGAATGCACTTACTGTAGGAAATGAAAGAGCAATGTTTGAAAAGAATTAAAATTATATAGCGTAAGATGGACACATGGTGAATTTAGTTAAAGACTTAATAGTTCGTGTATTCAAAATTAAAAGCACTGAATCTTGGTGTGCTTTGTGTAAGATATGGGAGGAAAGAATGCTTGTAAATAATTAAAATTATAAGGCACAAAACGGAAACGTGGTGAGATTAGTTAAAAGACTCAACGGATTATAAATTCAAAGTCAGAAGGACCTAGATAATAAAGTGAATAGATATGTAGAAATTCAAAGAATCGAAGACGAAGTGCGAGAACGATTGAGTAAAAGTAAAGAATTGATGAAGTAAAAGTAGAGAATACAAATGGCGATAAGGGATCCGTGACGTGGTGACGTGGATATTATAACGTTACATACCTTAATCAACCTCCTAGCCTAACGCGTTCTCACGCTACACTCATAAAAATCCTCACACAACGCTAGAAAACAACAATCACTCGTGGGCACTTACACTAGCCCGATGACGTCACGGGGAAAACAAGTGCCACACAATCCATACGTACAAATATGTTCTATCCACTGTGAGCTCAACCGTTGTTATCGCGTTTTTAGTCTCGTATTTATTTGCGATTGAAGTATGACGGTGTTTTGTAACAGAAGAACGTTAGACTGGCTAATGTATGTACATACTCAACGAGAAGAAAGATGTTTTCACGTCAAAAAAAAGTTATTTTTGTTGCTATTGGTTTACCGCATCTCCTTTTTGTGTCCCTAACGCGGTGTGTTTGGAGTGGAGTTTCCCGTTTCTATGATTTTTGCTTCAAAGAAATTCTCGAAGAAAGCATTGTTGGGGTTTCCGTGGGTTCTTGAACAATGCTTATAAAAACTAGGTTTGGTTGGGACGCTCAAAACCGGCTTATTTCTTTAATTATAACTATTACTATTATTGGCTGTGCTGATGCCACTTTTGTTCGTGGACTGGGTTGACGATGGCGGTATTCTTCAATCATTATTGGTCTGGGGACAGCTGTTGGGTTTTTCAACGCGGTCTTGGGGTCAGGGGAGTTGTGACCGGACATAACTCTCTCTAGGGGAAGAGAACTTGGGTCTACTAAGATCACTCAGTGACTACGAGGTCAATTCACCCAATGGTAGGAGATCTCTCCCTTCAAAGTAACTGGACTGGCGAAGTTGTCCTTCAAAGATGCTTAAATTTGGCGGGAGAGGCGATGTCTTCCGTCAAAGCGTCTTCACATTAGGTGGAGAGGCGATGTCTTCCTTCAAAGCGTCTTCAAATTAGGCGGAGAGGCGATGTCTTCCTTCAAAGCGTCTTCGAATAAGACGAATAGGCGATGTCTTCTTTCAAAGCGTCTTTAAATTAGGCGGAGAGGCGATGCCTTCCTTCAAAGCGTCTTCTGGGGACTTACAGCGTACCCGTGTTTCGTAAAGCGTCCTGTGGTCGATGCCTGATTACCACATTTTTCCCTCTTTTATACAAATTTTTAGTGCTTTCGTAGCAATTTTCTAGCGTGAGAGTGTCCCCAGGTGCGTCGTATTCAAGGCTACACGAGTTTTGTTAACACTTTCTATTTACTTCCAAAAAAAAAACTTTGGTTTTAATTTAATACACCTTTTTATTTAAAATTCATTTATCGAGTTCAACTTTTTCGAATTACAAAACCGAAACACACTTTTTGTGAATTACAAAACAAAAAGATCCGAACTCTTTAGAGTTGATGTTGCTAATTTTAATTTGGTCTTAAGACTGAAGACTTAATTAATTGTCTTAACTTTAAATAGTTTAAAAATGCTTACCTATTTGATAAAAATTGCATCGATCTTCGATTGAAGTTCAATCGAAGTTCTTTGCCTTCAAAAATTGCATCGATCTTGGATTGGAGTTCAATCGAAGTTCGTTGCCTTCGAGAATTGCATATTTTTTAGAATGGCATATTTTTTTAGAATTGCATATTTTTTATGAAGGTGAAGTTCACTTGTTGAAAAAGTACGTGTTTTTAATTGAAAAACAGGAAGGTAAATTCCTCTAAACGGTCAGTGTAATTAATGGGTCATTGGCCACTTGACATTTTGTGTTTGAGGTTGAATTTCTCTATGAAATTTTCCCAAGATGTCATGTTTTGTGGGGTACTTGTTTTATTAATGTTTCTAAGAGAACATAATGTAACTGACGCGTGCAGTAAATTTTCGTTCCACGTGAAATCTTCACTTAATAGTGAATAGAATTTTGCATGTTCCCATGCATTTTTGAAATTCCATTACCAGTGGCTCCTATGAAATTGGATAATTCCGTAGAAGGTCATAAACAATTCCCAGGAAAATTTGTTCATGCAGGGGCAGCTAATCACTGGCATGTGACATTCCTCGTGATAACATAACAAATGTATTTCGCAGACAGGGGCAATTTTCGTGGGAAAGATGCCTTCTCCTGGCTGTCGCTGGTGGCTGCATTCCGTTGATTAATGCATTTCCCAGTGAAAACGTTTATCTTCACTTTCGGTGTATTCTGCTGGCGTGGCATTCTTCATGCAAAAATGTTTTGCGGTGTGGCGTCATAACGGTAGTCTGCATCCGCGAGTCACGTGTATCATGTCGTGGTGGCGTATTAATTATCGTTTATCAATGTGTTGCTAATAAGTTGTTGACACTTTATTGTTTGTTTTTCAATTGGAAATAATTTGGTTGATAGTTCATAAGATAATTGATTTTCTTTATTGATTATTAATTTGTAGGTTTGTTTGGGATTTATTGATTTTAATGTATTGAAGTGAATTTTCTTTTAAGTTGTTTTTTGTTTTTTCGTGAAATCTTGTTTCTGTGCTTTTTAAATTTTGTCATATCTCAAAGGCATTCAATTGGTTATCAATTTCTGTTTTGATTTTAAACGTTTGGTTTTGATCTTGGTTCATTGATTTAAGGTTATTTTTTCTTTCTGATAAATTCTGTTTGTTATTGTAATTTTTTAAAACGTTTTAATTGAATCAAATAAATTTTATTTTACATTTATTAAGTATTTCTTTTGTTTGGATTACTGTTGTGATAATTGGATTTTGTTTTTGATTTTTCTTCCGGAAATAAAATCTTGTTTCTGTGCTTTTTAATTTTTTAATTTGATTTTTTTTATCGATTTTTTGATTGATTTTTGATTATGACTTTTGTGAATTTTGTTTTTACAACAATTTTGGGTTTTAGGTTACAACATGTTTTGTTTTGAGGTTTCAACAAGTTTCATAGATCGGTTATCGATTTTTTGATTGGTTCTTGATTTTGACTCTTGTGAACTTTATTTTTAAAACAATTTTTGTTTTTAGGTTACAACATGTTTGGGTTTAGGTTTCATATCTCAAAGGCATTCAATTGGTTATCAATTTCTGTTTTGATTTTAAACGTTTGGTTTTGATCTTGGTTCATTGATTTAAGGTTATTTTTTCTTTTTGATAAATTCTGTTTGTTATTGTAAGTTTTTAAAACGTTTTAATTGAATCAAATAAATTTTATTTTACATTTATTAAGTATTTTTTTTGTTTGGATTACTGTTGTGATAATTGGATTTTGTTTTTTATTTTTCTTCCGGAAATAAAATCTTGTTTCTGTGCTTTTTAATTTTTTAATTTGATTTTTTTTATCGATTTTTTGATTGATTTTTGATTTTGACTTTTGTGAATTTTGTTTTTACAACAATTTTGGGTTTTAGGTTACAACATGTTTTGTTTTGAGGTTTCAACAAGTTTCATAGATCGGCTATCGATTTTTTGATTGGTTCTTGATTTTGACTCTTGTGAACTTTATTTTTAAAACAATTTTTGTTTTTAGGTTACAACATGTTTGGTTTTAGGTTTCAACGAGTTTGGTCGATCGGTTATCGATTTTTTGATTGGATTTTGATTTTGACTTTTGTGAATTTGATTTTTAAAAGAATTTTGGTTTTTAGGTTACAACATGGTTGAGTCTAGGTTTCAACGAGTTTGATTGATCAGTTATCGATTTTCTGATTGGTTCTTGATGTTTACTTTTACGAGTTTTATTTTTAAAACAATTTTGGTTCTTAGGTTACAATATGTTTGGTTTTGAGTTTCAACGAGTTTGATCGATCAGTTGCCGATTTTCTGATTGGTTCTTGATTTTGACTTTTGTGAATTTTATTTTTAAAACAATTTTGGTTTTTAGGTTACAATATATGTATATGGTTTTGGGTTTCAACGAGTTTGATCGACGAGTTATCGATTTTCTAATTGGTTCTTGATTTTGACTTTTGTGAATTTTATTTTTCAGACAATTTTGGTTTTTAGGTTACAATGTGTTTGGTTTTGGGTTTCAACATGTTTGGTCGATCGGTTATCGATTTTTTGATTGGATTTTGATTTTGACTTTTATGATTTTGATTTTTAAACAATTTTGGTTTTTAGGTTACAACATGTTTGAGTCTAGGTTTCAACGAGTTTGATTGATCAGTTATCGATTTTCTGATTGGTTCTTGATTTTGACTTTTATGAATTTTATTTTTAAAACAATTTTGGTTTTTCGATTACAAAAGCATCTCTTTTCCGCGTGGTCATCGGCTAGGCAATATTTACATTCGTTGTGTGTTCTATTTGTGGTAGTTGCGTTAACTTCACCTCGTTGGTATGTGTTCCTGTTTTCGGGGTGTTGGGGGTTGTTTTGTCTGCGTTGGGTACAATTTTAGTTGGTGTGTCCATACGTCTAACATCTTCAACAGAAATGTGTCATCTGTCTGGTTCGACATTCTGTCATTAGATGCCCCATCCTATTGCAAAGGTTACGTCGTATCTGGCGTCTATCAGGTCTTTCTCCTGGCAGGTTGTAATTTGCCCTATTTCTTGGCAATTTCTTCAATTAGAGGGTCCACAAGGATAATACTGGTTGTCTTCTCTGTTTTAGTTGAACGGTGGTTGCTATCTATTTTGTTTGTTGTTTAGGGGTTGGTTTGACCGATATTGATTATGCCGTTGGCCGATGATAAATTGTCCTATAGGTTATTGTTTGTGTTGTTATGTGTTGGGGTGCTTTGTCGCATAAACTGTTCTGTTTGTTCTTGTTTTAAGATATTTTGTCGTAGTGCTTCTAGTGATTTATCAGTTTCTTGCAAAAAAAAAAATTGTAGTTGGAATTTATAATTACAATTTTCATACCATGGAGGCCCACTTCCTCTATCTCTGTTTGTAAACCTTATCCTCTATTAGTGTAGAGGTATACTAAAAATTATATAATTCGTGCGGTGAATGACCCAACCATAACACTCACCTTTTTAAGACTGAACAATTCACAATTCATTTTTACCTATCTGCTGACATTGACGTCTTCTTAGTTCGACGTCCAAATGACCCAAATACATTTTTTATACATTTTTCGATTAAAGTTCGATGATATTAAAATACTTACATATATACTAATAATATTTAAATACTTTTTGCTTAGTCTTAAGCTATTCTTTTATATATAAGAACAATTGTAATAGCAATAAGTCAGTTCTGGATTGGACTGCAAAGGAAAACCTTGTGTTTCTTTATCAAAGACGGCGAACTGAAATCGGCATCCTTGCCTCGCCTTGAACAAAAAAAATTTTTAACCAAGACGGCGATTGAGACGGCTCGTGCCTCGCCTAATCGATCCCTGATGTTAACATCACATAGCGATCCTGCCCGTGTCGAACTAAGGAAACGCTGCGAACTAAGAAACTCATCTCTACATAAATTCATCGGAGTATTTCTCAACAACCATTTCAACCAACAGCCTATAAATGCAAGAAGAATACGTTCCTCATAAAAACGAAGAAGCACAACCAGCACCTCCATACTTCCCGAAAAATATCAAACGGAAATTTTCACTCGACGAATACTACGAACGAAAAAGAAAGGAACTCCAGGATAAACTAAAGGAAGACCCGACAGCCGGTCCACGACCCAGGAACAGCACCCATACCGAAGAAGACAAACCCATACCAACCACCGGCATCACCCCCAGCGAAACAAGACAACAACGGAAAAGAGGCGGCAAACAAGTCAAGCAAAGACGAGAACTAGCAGCCCTCTACGCACTGGTTAGGGACGACAACACCACATTATCCTGGGACCAGAGCAGTAAAATATACGAGAAAATTGACAAACTCCATATAGACCGTACAAAGAATTTCCACAAACGAAAAAACTGTAATTATTGGAACTGCAGAATCGAAGGAGCAAATTAATGTAAATGAAAACCTGAACAGCAGCGCCAAAACCAATGGAATTAGCTTAGGAAACTTAGATTTAATTGTAAGAGGCAGTTCTATGATATTGACAGCACTAATAATATATATGTTAAAATCACTTAACGACTATCTTAAGAAATATGTAAACAAAAAAATGAATAGGATAAAATTGTCAACTGCTTAATAAATTTTATGTAACATTAATTAAACAGAGTTATAAGGGAGATATGAAAGAAATATTAAACACTTTAAAGAGAATTTTAGAAAATGCAAAGAAATCCATAAGCAAAACTTACAAAACCGAAACAATTTCATCTAAGTTCGATGACTTAGAATTTTTAAGACAAGGACTAAAATTATTCTTGAACAGTAACGAAACCAAAGATTTTACAGCATAAATTCAGCAATTCGAAGAAGATTTAAAACAAGTAACAGAAATACTAAATCATATGCAAACAGGAAACATGATAGGAATCACTATGGCTTCTTTCAATATTGAAACTACATCCAAAACCATACCTACTTTTACTGGAAACTATAAAGAATTACCAGCCTACTTAAAAATAACAGAAATAATACATAATTCCCTATCTAATGACGCAAAAAAACCATTGATCGAATTCGTGTGTTTTCTAAAGCTAAACGCAAATGTACGAACATCAATACCCTCTATTTCTGCTATTAGTACTTTTGAAGAACTCAAGACAAAACTACAAGAACGATACAAAAGCCCTTTATCAGCTCCTAAAATACACACCATGCTTTCAAAGTTGAGACAGAACAACCTGCCGATTTAAAAAAAAAAAAAAAACCGAAAAGCCCAGTCAAGGTCCGCGCCGTAGATTTTCCGTGAAAACTTGGGGATTAAATTATAATAAGTGTTTCTCATAAGTATGTACTTAAATCAATGTCTCATATACAATGGCTATATAGTGTTACGGTAACAGAAAATATGAATCACAAGTTTATTGTTTCCGCCTTTTTCCATTTCTCCTTTAATGCTGCCGTAGCTCTGACATTTACTCGGCAATGGAAACTTTAGGATTTTTTGAATACGATTTGATGTAAGCTCTTTTTGATTTGGGTTTTATTCAATTCGGCCCATATCTACGACTGACATGAGCCGGTATTTGTACTTGTTTTTCCAATTTTCTATTTAATACCGATTTTTACTAATACTTCAGCGATTATTTTCATTGTTTTACTTCAGGCCCTCGTCGCTTTTCTCAAACTCCTTACAATGACAGCCGAATGAACGTGCTACATGATCGCGTTCTCACGCTACACTAATTTATAATTTTACGTCACGCTTATTAACAGCAATCATGCGTAAGTGAACTAGCCTGTTGACGTCACGCGCAGAACTAATGCCACACGATAATCACGTACATAAAGTCTGTATCCATTGTGACTTCAACAGTTGTTATCGCATTATCAGCCTCGTAGCTATTGACGATTGAAACCTGAAAAGTTTGACTGGCTATCATTGTACTTAACGAGCGAAAAGACGTTTTAACGTCAAAAAAATTACAACAAAGTTTTCGTAATAATATGTACTTTCATTATCAAACCATTAATTATAATGGTTATGGAGAGTAGTACGGTTACAGAATAGATAAATCACAAGGTAATTTTTTTGCGCGGTTTTTTTAGTTCTTCTTCGATTCCACCGTAGCTCTCACACTTGCTCGGCACAGAACATTTTTGGTTTTTAATATTTGGCTTGATGCGGGTTTTCTCCGATTTGAGTTTTTTACAATTCGGTGCATATTTACGCCTCGTACGAACCGATATCTTCCACATTTTTGATATTTTCAAATTCATACCCATTTTTGCATATATTTCGGAGAATATTTTCAATGCTTTCCATTAGGTCCTGGTAGCTCTTTTCATGGTTTTTACAATGATATACTAATGAACGTCCTAGCTTAATGCGTTCTCACGCTACACTCATAAATATCCTCACACAACGCTAAAAAACAACAATCACGCGTGGGCGCTTGCACTAGCCCGATGACGTCATGGGAAAAACATGTGCCACGCAATAATTACGTGCAAATATGTTCCATCCACTGTGACATCAACCGATATTATCGCGTTATCAGCTTCGTAGTTATTAACAATTGAAAAATGACGGTGTTTTGTAACACAAGAATGTTAGACTGGCTACCAATGTACATACTTAACGAAAAGAAAGACGTTTTTCCGTTAAAATTAGACGAAGTTAAAGAAATGAAAGAGCAAATCAAAGGAGTAGAACTGGTTAAGAGGAAAAATATAATATTCTTCTCTTTGGAATCAAGGAAAACCAAAAAGAAGAGATGAGTTTGATGAAAAATATACCAGAAAAACTTAACCTGTATCTCGGAATTATGAAGGCTTACAGAATAGGAAATAAAAAGAACTCGGCAAGACCTATTTTGATTTCATTTGTATCCTACTGGAGAAAAATGGAAAAAATTAGATCCGAGAATAAATTCCCTAAAGACATCAGTGTGAAAGAAAACTACACGAAGGAAATATTAGAAGCACGCTAAGCACTACTACCAATGCTTCAAAAGAAGCGAAAGAAGGGAAACATAGCCTTCTTAAAAGCTGATAAACTTATAGTTAGAGTAGAAACAGATGCAAATCGAGAAAAAAGGAGAAGCGATCCATCTTTCTCACTCAATCTTGTCAATACACAGCAGACGGACAAATTTTCACAGGTTGCTACCAAAAAAACCACACTAATAATGCATTTGAGCAAATGGCACGCACGAGAGCAAACTCACTGAAAGAGAAGAGCAATGCATATCAACCACCGAACACTGAACCAGAACGGCATTTACTACTACAAAACAAACAAAAAACAAGTAACATAAACAAACGCTCCCCCAAGCCGACTGGTCCCGTGAGGGAAAACGACTAAAACCCTCCAGTAAAAAGTACATAACAAACCCAAAAAACATTAAAAATTGGAACATTCAATGTAAGGTCCTTAACATCCCCAATGAGGTATATAGAATTAACACATTCACTGGAAAAAATTAAAATAAACATACTAGGCCTAGCCGTAGTCAGGCGCATGGGAGGCAAAATAGAAGAACACGATGATTATGTATTTTGCTTTAAAGGGGAAACGCCTGGCCTGCACGGAGGAGGGTTTCTAATAACGAAAGAGTACAAAAATAATATATTTAATTTTTCAGGCTTGTCAGAAAGAGTTGCACTACTTCAACTTGAATTCAATAAATTAATAGTTTAAATAACTAAAAACACGCTTTTACTTACTGCACTAAAAAGCCAAAAATAAACAAAATATGCTCTCTGTTTACTTCATTTGGGTCTTAGAGTAAGCCATGTTTATAGTTTACTTTCACATATATATATAACTGAAAAAGCGTGGGGCGACCTTAAGGAAGTAAACAGAGAGTATATATTTTTTTATTTTTGGCTTTCTAGTGCAGTAAATAAAAGCGTGTTGTTAGTTTTTTAAACTATTAATTTATTTTTCTCTTTTTACTTTATAGCACAATATAGAACGTGTTTATTATTATTCCCCCCTCTTACGTAATATAAACAGAATATAATGAGCCCAAACTCGATAGGTTTACTAGTAGGCAGTCCAAGGTTCCATCAGCCACCTTCCAGTCCCATCATCAGACCAGCTCGATGGTACCATAATATTGTATTCTCATCTACATATAATTGCCAAGTTTTATGATGATGCAAGAATTAGAAGTGCGTGTAATTCAGATTCTTAGAATTTATTACATAGTTAGTTCGTTACAAGTCGACCTAATAAAAGCGTTTTAAAAAGGCTATCCATAATACACGTCTATGCACCAACTGAAAAAGCCTCAAAGGAAGAAATTGATAAATTCTTTGATACCGTACCATAAGCGCTGACTCGGGCAGGAGAAAATATACTAGTCATCGGAGATCTCAATGCCAAAGTGGGCTTATCTAAATCTAATGAAGCCACTATCGTTGGGAAATGTAGATATGGGAAAAGGAACTGACGAGGGGAGAAACTCATAGAATTTGCTTCCGAGCCGAGCATAACTTAATCAAATGGACATAGACATCACCAGATGTGATAACGAATAACAAAGTGGACTACATCCTGTCAAATCAGCCCAAAGAGAAAACGAGGATCGAAGTATTGGTCGGATTTTGCTTCAGCTCTAGACTAGCTAGAGCCACTTATCTCATACAAGATATTAAAAAATGTAGGAAGTCGTTCAAATCTTTGCCAAATACATTCAAAGCAGAAGGAGAAGGATCATCATAAACAAGAATCCTAGAAAGAAATATGTAAGAAATGGTAATCTGTGACCTTGTACGACAAAATGAAACGCGTAATTAACAAGAGTATGTCAAATAAACCAAGACGATGAAAATCTAGTCAAGACAAATCAAATTCCCTCAAAACATACAGTGGACTTAATGTCGAGACGTTCAGAACTTTTAAAAACTGTTAGGATCTGAGTTCAGACTAGACTAAAATTTATTGATATACATATAATTTAACAAGTTATGGTTTAACAATATTGAGCAACTGGATTTAATAGTGTTGTCAAGTTGAAGTTATAATATTTATACTAATATCCATTTTGAATGGTATATCTTAACAAAAACAAAAGAAAAAACTAATGAAGGAAGAGTTAAGTATGTTATTCAAAAGACCAACAAGGCCATCCAAAAAGATTATTCAGATCATAAAAGAGGTATAATAGAAACCAACTTGCAACAATGTAGAAATACAGAAAAAGATCTCAAACGACTAAACACACATAAAAAGTGGATACAAAATCTTAGAACAAGAAACACAGAAATACGAGGAAAGATTTATAGGTTGTGCCACAGATTTCTATAAAGAACTATATAAAAACAACAAAAGGAATAAAACTGATGCAAGCTGTCCTCAAAATCATCACGCGAATGAAGAAGAGCCCGAAGAAGTAGACACGATAGAGGTAATAAGGCGTATTAAAAAACTCAAGCCAAGAAAAAGGCCCTGGGCCAGACGGGATACCGAACGAGGCTCTAAAAATTGGAAGTGACCTGTTCGCATGCCCACTCTCAAACCTATTCACCGAAGTTATAAAGACGGGAAAAGACTCTGAACCATGGAAGTGATCAGATATCATTTTGTTATACAAAAAGGGCGACCCTCAAGATGTAGGTCACTACCATCCAATTAGCCTGCTCCCAAGCAGTTATATACTATTCACCTTCATAATACTAACAAGAATTAGCAGCAAAATCTAGGCTAGGGTTCACATCGGTGAATGAAATCCAGAAATCCAGCCAGCCAAAATTCAGTACAATTCACAAACACAATCATAAGATATCATTTTTGTTTGGCTCTCGTGAGGTGAAATTGTAAATATGTGTCTTATGATTTTCGTAAATTTGAAAATTTAGTGCATTAATATCCAAATTTATGATGTAGTTGCATTCTCTAGCAGATAATTAATGTTCCCTGCTAGATTAAAACTCATAAAAATGGTTAAAATTCAAAAAACAAGAGATGTTACTCGTTCAACATCCACGACCAGAATGATGAATGTGACAGTCCGAATAATTTGGACACACACACACTAAGAAAACGAAATCTCTGAATCCACATCGGGATAGGGATTTCTGGTCGACTGGCCACTCCTCTCTTCCACTCACCTTACCCTCACTTTCCTGGATTTCGCGATTTCATCGACAGATGTGAACCCTCGCTAAAATTTTCAACCAATAGAGCAAGCCGGATTCCGGTCGAGTATCGCACCAATAGACCACATACATGTAATGCAGCAGATAATAGAAAAGTAAAAGGAACACAACAGACCAGAAAGCATTCGATACGATATCCACAAGATATTCGATTGTCCCACAAGATTCTTATAGGAGTTCTGCAAAACGTCTTTGACAACCTTAAATTGGAAAATGAAGGGATCTATATATAAATAGGCGACACGTTTTTTTGTTATCCCTTTTACAGGAAACCAGGTGGACTTACCAGGATAAAAATTATACCATTCGAAAGATTAGTTTTTCCTCTATGTGCATCACTTAATTTTTTTTCTTAAATTTAATTATAAATTAGTTTAATTTTAAATTGAAATTAAAAAATTCAATGGGATAGTATGCGTGAATTGAGCACACGTATAGCGTAGATGATGCTTTTGGGAAGAATTTGTGCGTGTGAATGTTTTACATTTTGCCTGGAAATATGCAACCATATGTGAATTTTTAGTTTGTGTCCCCGATAAATGGTAAGTAATAAATAAGTCGAAAATCACACCAAATGGATCAATCTTCTACTGGTGACACAAACCAAAAGAATTAACATATAATTGCATTCCTCTACGAAAAAATCAAAATATAGAACATACTTATTTAACATTATCATTTGCATAGATCATACGTTCGACTGAATAACCAACCATTTATGCCAAATACATGCATTCTTTTCACTCAAACCCAATATCTATGCCAATGATAGAGGGGCAAATGCAGCCATATCACAGACAATAGTCATATGTTCATTCTTTTGCTTTTTGCCTGAAAGAAGGCAAATTTTGGCTAATAAATGGCCACAGACAATAATATGGATGCATTACCACAGACAAATTTAAAGCCATCGTTTACTTATACCATTGATAAAAAATATGCAAATTTTATTTTAAAATATATGGAAAATCACAATTTTACAGTTATTTCTAGAAAACGCGAGGTTAACTTTCACGAATATTTATGGAAAGCGAGCGAAAGTCTGAATTTTATCATATTTCCCAACTTTTGTATGGACCCACATTTAAAACACAATTTAGAGAAATATGATTTATGGCCAAAAGTTGGGAAATGAAAAAATAATAGGGGTTGGTCATACCCCCTAGAATGCTTGATTTAGCCACTACGAGCAAAAAACTGTTAAAAATTCAAAATCTGAAATTATATCATATATCCGAACTTTTGTCTGCACACCTTTAAAACCTCAATTTAGAGAAAAAAGAAAAGGTAGAAAATGAAAGTTGGTTCGTTTGTACGCAAATTCCAGATATATTTTATTTACAATATACATTGTATTTCCCACAACTTCATAATGTAGTTAAATACCATATGATCCACGGTCCATGTGGTTTATTGAATCGTATCTCCGTCTGTATCAGAGATGATAAATGCAGCAAAAGCTTTTCTAAGGACTTTTACAATACAACTCAGGGCAATGTTAGATGCGTCGTGTTAATGGTATAACAGTTGACTTTCGTGGCCACTATGTTGACAACCGTTATGCTGTTCCTTAAAATCCATATCTTTTAGCGAAATTTGATTACTACTTACATGTTGAAGTTCTTGGCACAGTTAAGAGCCTAAAATATATGCACAAATATGTTTATAAGGGATACGACTGTGCCTCATTACAGTTTGGAAGAGTTTGACGTGGAGTTGAGGGCAAAGGTCATATAGATGAAATCGAAAGCTTTTCGTCCGGTCACTATGTTGGATCTACGGAAGCTAATTGGCGCATAAATGAGTATCCAATGCATTACCAGTCACGTAATGCATTATAGTTTGACTTGAATGTCACTTGCCTCGCCGGCAAAATGCAGTCTTTAGGGAAATAAATGTTCAGCAAGCTCTTAAAAATCACAGAAGAACAAAATTGACTGCATTCTATGAAATCAATCGAATTAGTTCGTCCGTGTTTCTATATACAGAGACGCCGATGCATTATATGTAGGTAGATAAAGAAAGGAAACCGAAAACCCTCGAAGAGGAAGTAGTAGAGCTATTGCTAGATTATTTTATGTTTTATGTTGAGTTGTTCCATTTGAGACTATTTTAGCTTCATCTTCGAGGTCCCATCAGGATTTGGGTACTGTTGGGAACATTATCTACTGCATATTTTCAGCACGTGCACGATGTGTCGCATGAAATGATGGAGAGTGGCGTGAATATTTATTAGAAGTAAAAGAGTGTAAGTCCTCTCAGCAGTTAAGAGAGTTATTTGCCATATCCTATTTGTGGTATGAACTTTCCTACAAATGCATTAGATTTGTGAAATGAATTCAAATTCATGAAGACTTTTTAAGAAATTCTTCAGAAAATGATTCATATAACCGTGCTTTGTTAGCTATTGTGGAAATTTTGCTCAATTCGGTTATATTAGCACCCAAATATGAAGACTGAACTTTCATCGATGCAGAAATCTTTAACAGCTTGGCTGGAGAGAAACGAATATATTTAAGTTCCGATAACATCTTGAGTGATGATTATAGAGAGCAAAATAATTTCCCAGTAGAATTTTTAAACTCAGTTGATGTAAGTGGGCTCCCGATCCCACAAAAATTATTTTAAAAACCAAATTGCATACATTTACATTTTCGTAATTTGTGTACAGTACATGACTTGCTTGGTCGATGGTACACCTATTCGTTTAGTTCAAATGCAAAAGAAAATTGTTTGGATTGTGAGATTTTAGCAGGAGTTTTCCGAAACACACGTATATTGACACCACAAATAATCCTTAATTATAAAAGTACACTTCTGCCTTTTTCCTTTCAAAAAACTAAATTTCCCGTTATCCTGGCTTTTGAGATGACAATTAATTAATCACATAAATCCCAAACGTTTCAAAAAGAAGGAATCTTAGTCAAACTACCTATATTTTCTCACCGTTAATTGTATGTTGTAGCCAGTAGAGTTAGATCGCCTGATCGTTTGCGTGTCTATATGTATTTCTGAAACACAAGGCCAAGGTCATTTGGCAGAAGATGAAAGAATTCTTACAAAAAGTAATTTGTATGAGAAAATTTTCAGATCATTTAAGATCCGCAACCGCACCCGCAAGGTTTTCGATAATTATAGATAGGGCCTCATTCAATATAGATGTACTTTAACGTGCCAAATGAGCTGAAATGATTGCTACTACAGTCTGAACTAAAAAACCTTTTTACTTACAATGCTACTGTATATATAGTGCCATACGCGAGCTATTAGAGTGAGCATAGCGAACGGCGGGGGTTGGCGAGCGTCCCCCTAGTCAGAATAAATAGCCGATATTCAAGTCACCTCAGATGCTCGGACGACATAGTCATCTTTGCTGAAAGCAGTAGAAATCTCAAGAAAAATGATAAACCGACTGAGTGAGCAAAAAGGAAAAGTTGGTCTTCTAATAAATAAAGGCAAAACAAAAATAATATCTAATGGACACATACATACAATAAAACTGGGAGGAAAACCACTTGAATACGTAACTAAAAATACATACCTATGGAAAGAGGTATCATTTGAAGATAGAAATGAAGTAGAAGAGTTAGCACGCCGAATATATATGAGTTGGAGAAAATACTGGTCACTTAAAGAGATTATGAAAGGAGACTATCCGCTCCATCTGAAGATGATTATGATGAATACATGTATTCTACCAACTCTCACGTATGGCTGCCAAACTAGGACGGATAACGCTAAAATAAAAAAGAAACTGGTATATTGTCAAAAAGCCATGAAAAGCAGCATTTTAAAAATACGAAAAATCCACAAAGCAAGAAGCGAAAGCATACGAAATAAGACAAAAATATTCGACGTCCTACAATACAGTCTACGTTTGAACGGTACAACGACATACGATGAACGAAAGAAGCAAAGGATGAAAAGGACGTCACTTGAAAGGATGGAGTGACGACATCGTAGCTACAGCAGGAACAGATTAAATAACACTGGCTAAGGATAAAGAAAACTGGGCCAAACTGGAGGAGGCCTATTCCCAAATAGGTGATCCTATCCAAGAATTATATGAATGGACAATGTATAGTTATTAATTAATATATAATGTAAAACTTAGGTCATGGGAAATAAATGGCTTATTATTATTATTATAATTATTAATTAACAACAATCACGCGTAGGCGATTACACTAGCTCGATGTCGTCACGGGCAAACGCTGCACAGTAAGTACGTGCAAATATTCTCATCGAATGGGAACCTCAATCGTTGTTATCGCGTCACTAGGATCGTAGTTATAAGCGGTTGATATATGACGGTGTTTTGTAACACAAGAATATTAGACTGGCTACGAAGATTGAAGTTTTGACGCCAAAAAACTGTAAGCACATGGACTCAAAAGTATCCTCAGGGTCGGCCAATCCTGTTATCTCAATAGAACTTGTGGGCGTCTTATTCGAAAAATGTGAGAACAAGGACTCAACACTTTCCTCAGCGTTGGTCGATCCTGTCACATCAACGGAACCTGCGGGAGTCTAATTCATGTATCGCCTAATGTAGAATACGAAGCCTGAGCAGTTGCAACTTGACTGTGATAGAGAAGTGATTTCATAAAATTAATAAAGCAAAATTTAATAGTTATATTAATTTAACCGAGAATTGTGATCGAGAAATAATTTGAACTGCATAAAAAGAATAGAAGACTTGTAAAAATTATGACAGAATAAGGAATAGAATATCATTCCTCCTCATAATTGTGGCAATTATATATATTTTTATAATACGAACATGAGGTGCGTACAGACGATCATAGAAAAATACATTATAATATATGATGTATTTGTATCATATCATATGTATGACATATAATATGATGAGCTGTACACACACGTTCTTGAAAATATGACGAAAAATATGATGTAAATTTTCTATGAAATAAAAATATGACAAAGCGATTTTTACAGTACACACGACACAGTTTAACACGAAATTTATGTCTAATGTTGTGTGTTGTTGGATGTTGTCAAACACAAATTTTATTTCATGAATAATAGAATTGAACAAACTTCAGATAAAATGAGTGATGAATATAAAATTGTGTTGGAAAATTATACATAAAATATAAAAATTATAATTTATTTTCCTAATTACCACACTCCTTTTTAATTACAAAGAAATTACCTGCTGCATAAATATTATTTAGTCTCATCGCAAAAAGAAATATTGAAGTCCAATACTGTTTCGAAAAGAAAAACTGGCGTCACCCTTCATCATAATTATATGTCATATATATGATGAACTGTCCACACGATCATATAATATGACATATATCTATGTCATATATATGATGAAGCATCATGGAAATATGTCATATTTTTTGTCATATATATGATGAAACATGATAGATATATGATCGTCTGTAGGGACCTATGTATATATCTAACTTTGCTGAGTGCTTTACGCATTAAGGTGTATTAGGGATTATTTAAGGGATTTTCTGTGGCACAACAAATTAGAGACTGTTAAATATATAATACTGTAGTCTTGTATGCTGGCCTTCAGCTGGTACAGTAGAACGCCGATTCACCGAATCGCCAATTATCCGAATCGGTCCTAAGCGTAATATAAAAAATTAAAACCAAGTAATTTTTGTTTTGTTTTGTTGTAATTGTTGTAATTGGGTTCCGAGGCAACTTACTCTGATCGAGATGTTCAAGTGAGCGTTATTGTAGAACTGTGTTTGTTAAACTTCGTTTTTCTTTATTACCAGTCTATGTCCGATTATCCGAATTTTCGATTATCCAAATCGGCCCCGGTCGCAATTAATATGGATAATAGGCGTTCTACTGTACTTAGATCATAGAGAACAGGATACGACATCTAATCAAAAACTCGTATACATATACGGGCACAGCAGCGACATGGGCGTACTTACTCATGAAATTAAAATTCTAATTCACAGGTTTTCTAATAAGATATTTCTTTACGATAGATGTAATAAATTCTGAAATAGTCTTCTACATATTTCTTTTTGAAGTTCTTTGGATTTTAATTGAGAAAATGGAAAATAAATTTCCTTGTCAAACGAAAGACTTCCACTTTTTCCATCCTGGGTTACAACCATTTGTTATTTTCAGCTAGCGTGAGAGCCAACTGGTGGAAAAAAGTTGAAGCTAAAATTATTTCTATCAAACCCTTAAATCATAGAGATCAGGATATGGCACGATGACAGATGAGCGTATCATTTTAACGCAACCTAAGAAAATTTACTAAGACACTTGAACGAAAAACATTGACGTCGGAAAACTTTTGAGGACTACAACGAAACAAGTAGATTCTGGCACAAACAATTCAAAAACACAAATCTATTTTTTTCAAATATATTTATTAATAATTTTTACTTATGTTACACGTTCTTTGTTATGTAATTAACTATTAAAAAATTTCAGTATTCAATTTTATAAAAGTTTCATACTTCTACTCCACTGCACGGATTTGACACGAATTTCACAACCGATGCGTCATTAACCAAGTTCCTTATTTTCAAACTCAAAATTTAATTACTAACACAATGTTTTTCACTTCAAACACCATAAAAATAATTAAAGAAAACATTGAATTTCACTTTCTTAAAAAATGAAATGCTTTCGTTATGTTGAAAATAGTAATTTAACCATTTGTTTGCAAACCACTTCATGTTTACATTTTTATTATTGATATATTTCGTGAAAATGACACTGTCACTTTCTAATATTTTTACCATCACTGCACTGCACTTAATTTTTTTTTATTTCGAACAACTTATTACTTTTTTCCAGAAAAACATTGCAAAATTTAGCGAATTTCGCTTCGTTTTGACAGTTCTTATTTTCTTTGTTTACAAAAATAATTCTGCCGGAGATTTTGGTTTGATAAAAATAATTTTAGCTTCAAATTTTTCCACCAGTTGGCTCCCACGCTAGCTGAAAATAACAAATGGATGTGACCCAGGATGGAAAACGTGGGTGTCTTCGGTTTGACAAGCAAATTTATTTCCGCTTTCCTCAATTAAAATCAAAAGAACTTCAAAAAGAAATATCTAGAATACTATTTTAGAATTTATTACATCTACCGTAAATAAAAATCTAGTTCAAAAACCTGTAAATTAGAATTCAAATTTCATGACATCATAAGAAAATATATGGGCCTGAGCTAGGGGTTCGTACCTGAAAATAATTTATATTTCATCGTTAACTCGTTGGTACGCTGATGTCGCTGCTGTGCCCGTGTATGTATACGGATTTTAGATGAGGTGTCATATCCCGTTCTCTATGATCTAAGATCAAACCAAAATCGCTGTCAAAATTATTTTTGTAAACAAAGGAAACATGAAGTGTCAAAACGAAGAGATATTTACTGAATTTCGTAGTGTTTTGTTGAAGGACAGTGATAATTAGTTCAAAATAAAATACAATAAAGTGAAGTGCAGTGATGGTAAGAATATTACTAAGTGACAGTATCATATTGATTAGATATAGTAATAATAAAAATGGAAACATAGTGGTTTGGAAAGAAAAGCTTCAATTATTATTTATTTACGGGACGAAGGCATTTCATGTTTTAAGAAAGTGAAGTTTAAAGTTTTCTTTATTTATTTTTATAGTTTTCAAAGTCAAAAACATTGTTTTACCATTTAAATTTCATCTTTGAAAATAAGGAACTTGATAAATGACGCATCGGTTGTGAAATTCGTGTCAAATACGTCCAGTGGAGTAGTAATATGAAACATTTATAGAATTGTAATCAGAAATTGTTCAATGGTTACTTTATAATTAATAACGCGTAACATCGACAAAAATTATTAATAAATATTTTTAAAAGATTAGATTTCTATGTATATTTTAATTATTTGTGTCCAATTCTACTTGTTTCATGGTCGGGTACAGAAATTTTCCGACGTCAATGCATTTCGTTCAAGTGTTGTTGTAAATTTTGTGAGGTTGCGTTAAATTGATTCGCTCATCTGTCATCGTGTCATATCCTGTTCTCTATAATCTAAGAGCTAGTACTCCCCTGTGCTCAGGCACTGTTTAGTTTAGGAATATTTTCACTTATTTGTACCGTGGCGCTCTGCCGTATTCAGTTTTAAGCTTAAGGTTAGTATTAGTGTATAGGAACATATGTCAATAAGTGTAAGTAGCGTCGGTCATAAGGAAATTGAAGCTTTGTTAAGAACAGTTTGTCGTATTTATTTTAATATTCAGTCGGCGTGCGTCTGATGCTTTCTGGATCAGTTTCAAATAGGGCTGGGTTGATACCGATATTTTTTGATATTAGGTAATATTAATATATTTGTCAGCGGATATTAGGATATCTTAACTAATATATGAATATCAGTGATATTTTTTGTTTTTTTTTTAACAGTTTTAAACGAATAAAATAAATATCTACTCCATTCATTTTCATTTATAAACCACTTTTACTTTATTTGTAGGTACTATTTAATTTATTATATAATTCATTTTATTAATAAGACAAATATCATAAATAACATGCAATATTCTTTAGAAATACTAAAATACTAGAATCCGAAAGTAATACGGCTTATATCAAAATATGCGATATTCACGAGCTACGAGAATCCGAAACTAATACGAGACTAATATCATAATATCCAAAATTCACGACAGATTCGTGAGTCCAAACTAATATACTAATATGTGATATTCACCAGAGATTCGTGAATCCAAACTAATACACTAATATGTGATATTCACCTGAGATTCGTGAATCCAAACTCATATACTACTATGTGATATTCACCAGAGATTCGTGAATCCAAACTAATATACTAGTATGTGATATTCACCAGAGATTCGTGAATCCAACCGAATATGCGTATTCGTTTGGATTCTCGCTTCTCTCGTATGATATTACAACAATACATACAGATGAAGCAAAGAGTGCAATTTCCTCTGCTTTTTGGGAACGAAACTCATTCTCCAGCAGGCAAAGAGAAGTTCACTCTTACCATATTCGTGAGTACAAACTAATACACGTATTAGCAATATTCACCAGAGAATCGTGAGTACAAACTAATACGCGTATTAGTTTGGATTCTCGCACCTCTCGTGAATAAAGCATATTACCATATTAGTGAATATGAAATATTAGGATATCAGAGTTAGCCGCATTACTAATATGTGAATATGTCAAATATTACTAATATCTTAGCGAATACTAATATATTAGTCTGAGCCCTAGTTTCAAATGAACTGCACTACATGAGTGACGCTTCTGTTTCCTGCTGATCGACGTTATAAAAGACTGTCGTGTATACTGAAATTTGCAAATGTGATGTTAATCTTTAAAAAAAGAAGAAATTTGCTTATAATATTTTGTTAATTTTGTAGCAAGTTAAATTATGTAGGCACCATTGAATTAATAGACCAAGAATAACCCTAACGTATACATACAGAACACGTGACTGACGCAAACTGCGCTTTAACAAAAGTGTGCGTTGTCACTCAACCCCAACGTAAAACGTGGTATAGCGTGTCAAATTTTCTCACCTACTGGGGAAACTTTCATTGGAGTGCCTTATCGTTTAGTGGATTGGTAAGTATTTTACATGTGTTTCTAATTTTTTTTGTATTTTTGTAAATCATGTTCAAACGTGCATTATACAACATAATAAATTGGGTTATTGTTAGAATGAAGTGTTGCATTACAAGCTGCAGGAATAATCATAGAAATAGCACAAATGGAAGAATATTCATACGCAAGTTTTGTGATATGATGCAAAATGATAAATATTTGTGCAATATACATATTTTACTTATTTCTTTCTTTCTTGTTTTAGGTGATTCCCCAACAATAAAATCTCTCTCACAGTTGCTTTTGATGACGCAGCTACAAATTTAACTGTCTCGAAACAACTTGGTTCAGACACCCACGCGGGAGGGTACATCAAAGTAAATCAGAGTCTGGACAAACTCATTCTTCACCCGGACCCGTGCCATATAATTAGCTTGAGAGGAATGCTTTGCGGGAGCTGAAAGTATTTATGGACGGCGATGGCAGGTTTATCAAATGGCAATATTTGACCCTCTTACAAGAGCTACAAGAGAAAGAAGGGCTGCATTGAACCAACAAATTACGAAAAGCATATGTTCACTTCCACAATCAGGAGATTAATATGAGGTTGGCAGTCTAGACTCTGTTTTACGCTTGAAATAATTTGCCGGCAGTGAAGCGGAGGCAAATTTTATCCGAATATTCTTTGACATCTTAAATAATCGGCAACTACAAGGGTCAGGAATCAGGAAAGAAAGCACTTTGTGCGAATAACACAGCTGAGGTTATTGAATATTTGGATACGGCTAAAAATTACGTCACCCAATTGAAATTGATAGCAGACGTGCCTTTGGTGACCTCAAGAAGGAATGTGGGATTCTTGAGGCTCACACGCTGCTTGCAGCGTTATTTATACCGTAGGTTCATTAAAACGGGGAAAGTGATTTTCATTCCGCTGTATAAGCTCAATCAAGATCATATTGAGCTCTTCTTTGATTCGATCCGTCTAGGTATGGGAAATAACAAGAACTCATCCGTAATAGAGTTTGCATCAGTATACGAGAAACTAACGTTTCGATGTCAACTAAGAGAGGGGGAATGGGGAATTGCCTTCCCTTAGAGCAGATTTCTTTACTAAACAGCGGGAATGTTGACCCTTTACGAGAAATTAATGCAACTGTTTCCCGATCAGCTATGGTCGAGTCCTTCCATGAAGAGGATTTTTCGCAAATTGATACGCAATTTTTGGACGATCATTGCTACGTTGCCACTCCATCGGAACTGACGGAATATGCGAAGCATGTAGTAGAATACATTGCAAGCTTTGTCGTCTCTAAAATATGCCAAGTTTTAGGATGTTGCGTTTTTGTTGAAGCTGTGCAGAGCAACTCTTATTCTACATCTCTCATTAGTTACAGGACCAGAGGCTTTCTAAGAAATCCATCAAAGAGAGAAGTAGCAATTTGTCTACAAGTGGAAAAGGAGATAAGAATAGCCAGTTGCCTTTCCAATGAAAACGTCTTGGATCAATCAATATACAAAAAAATATCTACAGCGGTTCAAAAGTACTTCATCGGAATATAATAATCATATGCGTACCACTCTTCATTACAGCCTTTTGCTTAAATTAATCGTCGAAAAATTCCTACGCACACGGTTTTATTTCAGAGCCAAAAAAAGATCAGAAAAAATTACACTGCGGCCAAAGCAAACGAAACTTGTACAAAATATGAGAATGTAGTTCTAAGAACCAGAGTGGTGAATATACAAAAAAGTCATACAGAGAGGAGAAAAAATAAAAAGTCCAACCATCTGCGTAATTCTGCTTAAGCCGGCCCCAAGCCCGATCAAAAAACGAAGAGATTTATTGACTTATTCCTGTTTTACAAACAAGCGAGGCTATCAAACGTCAAAAAAAAAATTCGAAATAAAGTGTATTGAAGCAGGACACAGTCATAACATCGTTACTCTTCAATGGTCGAAATTTTGTCATTTCCGGCTTATTGCTGATCTTAAGGAAGCTTTCCTTCCTCTATCGTTTGGTACAAGCGTCTAGAGTATAGCGCTACTCTATCCTGAAGTTTTTTGATTGATCCGTAAGCATTATGTTAGTGAGTTGCTCCTGATGTTTGGTATTATAACTCGTTTCCTGAGAACCAGCAACTTATGACATCATGAAATCATCATGAAACAAAGAAATCATGTTGCTAATGAAGGTCGCAGTTATTGATTAGATTAGAAAATCACTCTGACATTCCAGGCGCTCAAATCACACCCATCTCTAATGCACTTTGGTTCCTAGTACATAGTACATAGAACACTTGATTCCTTGAAAATCCCATTCAGCAAAATCAATGTTTACTTTTCTTTGTAATATCATAGTTTTTCCCTAAAATTTTGCTACCAAAAACGTACTCTTCGCAGCATGAGCGAAAAACTGGCATTAGTACGGGAAAGGAAAATCAGTAACTAGCAGTCAAAATGTCGAAGTTTGATAAGAAGCATAAACTTAACACTTAAAAACTTAAAAAAAAATAGTGAGTGCGCAAAAACTTTTCCATGTGGTCACATGCAACGTTGCGAATTTTTATAATATGTTAAAAATCATAGAAATCTTATAATTTAAACCAACAAATAAAAAGTGTTTAAACCAAAATCATGAAAGTTGACAAATAAAATGTTTAGACGAAAATCGTGACAATTGAATTAAATCTCATAAAATCAAAGGAAATAGAAAAAATTAAAGAACTAATAAGATGCATAATAGAATCAGGCAGAACATAAGTTTCAATTAGTAAAAGCAATGTAAAAAGACGCAATTAACAAAAAGGAAGATACTCGTGTTAAAGAATATTCAGTTAATAACAATGAGTTACAGTTATAATATCGAACGATTTCCGATGCACTACGCGCCACGTGCCTATAATAACTTTACGAACTAATGCGCCAACCTCAAATACCGGTCATCAAAATGTTGGCATTGCACAATCACAAACTAATAATATATCAAAATAACTACTAAATTGACTAGACACAAGATTTTCGCATAATATTTCCGTAAAATCTTCTGTTGCAAGCATTCATGATGACATAGCTGTTCAAAATCATAAAAAATAGAATATGGTTTAATACTAATATAATGTAAATAAATATATTTAATGTCATAGTAGGCATAGGTGAATTTTTGTGACCATCATAAAAGGCGATGGTTTAGCGAGTCGAAGTTGTGTGAGACACGAGTTAGTCTGCAGAGAGAGTCTCGCAGAAGCTGACCTTTTAGACAGTCGTTATCCTTCAATTGATTTTGGAATTTGTGTTAATAGTTGTTGTGCTTGGTGCCACCTGACTTTGTTTGTGTCGCGGTTTGTGAATTGAATTCATCTCTTTGGATTCCTTCTTAAGGATATTTGATTTGTTGTGTAAGTTATGTTTTTTAATAGCTAGAGACAGGACTCCGCTTTATTCCTGTAATGTCTGGTTCAGTTGCGTGTCAGCCACATTGACCTGGGGAAGTTGTTATGGAAACAAGTGGTCGTTTTCCATAACAAAGGATCGAGGAGTGCTTTGAACAGAAGATCACTCGTCCCCTTTGATTTGCAAATTAAAAAAAAATTGGTCCACTTTTTTTTTGGTTTATTTAGGATTTATTCAATTCAACAATTTAAAAATTTTTGTTTGTACACAATTTGAAGACAATTTTCCTTTTTTTTATATTCGTAAACTTGTCCAAAAATCATTTTTGAAAATTCAATTTATAAACGCTTATTTTATTTTAAACTTCTTTAATTACAATTTAATTTCTAAGTTCTATATAACTTATTTATTTTATAACTATTCATTATTTTATTATTAAACTTCTTAAGTTGTTTTCAAATCATTTTAAAAATTCAAGTAATTCGTAAACTTGTTTTCAAATCATTTTAAAAATTCAATTTAAAATCACATATTTTATTTTAAACTTCTTAAATTTCAATTTAAATTCTAAGTTCTGTATAACTTATTTATTTTATAACTATTCATTATTTTATTATTAAACCTCTTAAGTCGTTTTCAAATCATTTTAAAAATTCAATTTAAAATCACATATTTTATTTTAAACTTCTTAAATTTCGATTTAAATTCTAAGTTCTGTATAACTTATTTATTTTATAACTATTCATTATTTTATTATTAAACTTCTTAAGTCGTTTTCAAATCATTTTTAAAATTCAATTTAAAATCACATATTTTACTTTAAACTTCTAAAATTTCAATTTAAATTCTAAGTTCTACATCACTTATCTGTTTTATAACTATTCACTTTGACAAATTAATTTCTATCTAATGCCAACTCCGCAGCACAACGTCCTTCTCAAAACCCACTGACTGTCTGTCATCGACCGCCGTTGTCGGCTGCCCACTCGGCAGCACGACGTTCTTCCAAAACTCGATTCGACTCCACGCCGAACCAAAATCCCGCAGTTTATATCTGCATTGGGATAATGGCCGGACAGCGGAACTCCAATCCGTGAAAGACCAATTCTTTTCCTTTCGATTCTATTGATCTTTCATGGACTGGGAGATGTACATTGTCCAACTCAACTGATTCCCACGGAATCAATTGAGCCCGGCTACAATGCACAAAAGATCAATTCGATTTTTAACGTTCAATAGTTGAATTGATCGTTTGTGCATTTTGGGGGCGGATATCCCTGGGAACAACAGATGGCTCGTTGATTCCCAGGGAATCAATAGGAAATGCAGAACGGGATATGCAACAGTGAAAATTCTTTTGCATGCATTTTTCTTGATCCCGTTCTGCCACGCGCCGATGTTACTGGGTGGTTATGGTGCTTCGGAGTTTAGTTTTAATTTCGTAGGTATGAGAATTTATTTTCATAACAAAGTTATTGAGAACTTCCACGAAATTCACCACGAATTTCTGCTGGCTTACACCCTGTACTGGTTCTTTTGTGTTTTAATCAGGACTGTGCTTGTCTCTGGCTTCGTCTGACTCAGTTGCGTGCAAGTCACACTTTCTTGGGGAAGGTAATGAGAACTTCCATGAAATTCAAAACGAATTTCTGCTGACTTGCACCCTGAACTGGTTCGTAATGCAGATCAAACCCGTTCTAGTCACATTTCGTTTGGGATGAGATTAATTACAGATCTCTGCGAAGTTCAACTAGAAACTTCTGCTGACAGAACGGTTTGATCTTCCTATTTTCCAATGAATATTCAAAACGAATCATTCATCAACACCTTCAAAATCAAGTGCGTTATCGGTCACATTTTACAAAGAAGATTCATGACGAATCCTAGAGAAGTTCACGAAAGAACTTCTGCTGGCCAAACCACTTGATTCATAATGTCTTGAACAGTTATTCAATCATTGTCTGGGATCATGAGCTTATCTTCGAATCTTTTCTACGACTCACCTTGGAAGCAGTTAGCTAGTGATCTGAATCGGGTTCGACTTGCAGCCAGCCAGAAAACTTTAATCGCCATAGTAATATAAAACACAAATTTTGGTTATATAATAAAATTCTAACTTTAAAAACAATAGCTTTCCACACATGCTCTGCTTGGATAACCCGTTCCAGGTCCCTCATGATACAGTTATATATGAGGAGAAATGAATTTGTTTTAATTTTTTAAGATGAATGAATTTTCGAATTTAGATTGTATAATTAAGTGAAATATATTACTAAGCTGCAAATGTTTCTCATACAAGTAAGTCACGCTAAGGAAAATTGAATTTTAACCATGTTAAAGTTAAGTAATATTTGCAAATATAGTAGCGCATTATACATCCAATATATAATATGTTTATTGAACTTTAAGTCACGAAACCGTCTTAACATATATAATATATATGCAAAATTAAATTAAATTCAATCAGGTAATAAGTAAATAATGTCAATAAATATCAATATATGAATATAAATTAATTACGAAACAGAATTAATGTATTTAACAAACAGAATGTATACAACAATCTAAATTTATAACCAAATGTAAGCGCATAGATTTTATAAATGAAAATCAAAATCCCACACGTAATGTAAATGGTTAAGTAACCATAGAATAAGAATAAACAAATTACTGAATTGGAAGATATACATGTAAAATAAAGAATGAAAAAGACATGAAGAAGATACAAACAGGATATGAACATAAATTTTCATAAATACCAGTCAAAACAATGAACAGTAAATTTCGTTGGAATACTTATTCACGAACAACTTAAGCCAAAATTTTTTTGTCAGTTTCTAAAATTTAAACAAAATTGAACAATATGTAAACAAGTTTATACACCTTGCTTATGAAATTACAAAATATTACATTAAAATACAGAGCAATGAATAAAATAAATTAAACAATAGCGAACTAATAATCAGGCGAAAACGACACAGCTCCAACAGATACAGCCTGTCCTCCGCCATCACCGCCATCGCCGTCTTCTTAATTAAATACAATCACAACTGACATCTCTGCCATAACCCCAGTACGCCTGCCAAAATTTTGGACCAGTTCTCCGATCTCATGGTTTGCACAGGCAGAAGCACAATTTTCCATTGCACGAATCGCATCGGATTCGAGCCGTTACAGCTACGTGATAGCAGCTCTTCCCTCACACCGAATAGAAACGATTCTGGACTTCAGTATAAATATCAGTATATGATAGAAAATAAATATATTGTTTTGCTGAATAAATACCCACAACTGACACAGGAACCTTACTTCCAGTAGATTTTTTGGGACACAACATTTCTGTGGAAGGAATTCGCCCAGCGAAAGACAGAGTCGAGACAATCTACAAATTTCCGCCTCCTACATCAATCAAGTCAGTGCACAATTTCTGGATATGGTAAATTATTACCACAGATTTATCCAGAACCTAGCAACAACGCTAGCACCAATCAACACTCACCTCTCCAATCTCCAAAGTTCATCCAAACGCAAATAGGAATTTACTTGGCCGAACGACTGTCAAAAAGCATTCAACTCAGTCAAACAACTACTATCGCAAAACACACTATTGGTTCATCCTCTAGAAAATGGAACCTTCAGCATAATGACAGATGCACCAGAAATCGCTGTAGGTGCAGTGTTACAACAACTCAATAAAGGCTCGTGGGAGCCACTATCATTTTTTTCAAGGAAGCTCACAGAAACGCAAACAAAATATCCGGCCTTTGATCGCGAACTGCTTGGAATTTATTTGCCGATCAAGCCTTTTCGCTATTTTGTGGAAGGTCAGCAATTTACAGTATACATAGATTACATGCCACTCACACGAGCCCTGACAACGAAAACAGTGCGAAGCCCCCGCCAATTTCGTCATTTGGATTACATTTCTCAATTTACAAGTGACATCAGGCACATTAAAGGAATGGACAACGTAGTGGCAGATACATTATCCCGAATCGGAATCAACAACATAGAAAACATTTGCAGAGTACAACTCCGGATATTCGCAGAATTACAAAGACTGGACGACGAACTTCACAAGCTACTCTCCGAGCCGAAGAACAAAAACTCCCAATTCAAACTTCAACTGCTAGAAATCCCAGGCGATAAAGTCAAACTATGGTGCGAAACATCATCAGGAATAAACAGACCTTTCTTCCCCGAGTCCATCAGAAAATCAGTGTTCGAAGCATCCAGGCATACGAGTAGAGATGTAGGAAACGAGTAGTATTCGTTACCGAGTACCGAGTACCGAATACTCACTTTGATTCCGAGTATCCAATGAGTACTCGCGAATACTACTCGTTACCGACTACTCTCTCTCTCACAAGAAAGAGAGATGAGTGACGGTACGTATTCGAGTGAGCGATTCGCTATCAGTGTGCGTTGATAGCAAATCGCTCTCTCAAACACGTCTAGGAATGATTGGGAATGAATGTACATTCATGAACGAGGGTTTCGTGTGCGAGAGAATGTGTGAATGGGAATGTGTGAATGGGAATGTGAAAACGGGAATGGGAGAATGCGAGTGTGAGAATGTGAGAGGGACAGGAACGGGTCGAAATGAAACAAGTACTCGCGGATACTCGCCGATACTTTTATATGGGAATTTCCACTGCCATTTATATGGGAATTAACGAATAGTGATCCGGATACTCATTGGCTAGTATTCGTTTCTTTGGGTATTTTCGGATTTTTGCATGGAAGTTATACAAAAATCAAGCGGTAATTTGGAAATAAAGAATTTTGTAATGAAACTATGACAATGAACTTATATGCCACTTTTCGTGAGAAACAAAATTAGTTTAAATTGAAATTTATGTAGAAATGAAATGATGGTTTCATATTGGAAAATGAAATTCATAGTGGAAAATTTAAGTTTTTTTTTTTTTGCTCGCTTTGTAGGAATCAGTAACGATGATGTGGATACAACGAATACTCGATCATTAAGTAACGAATACATTTACGATTACTCAGTTTTGAGTAGTTTTTACACCTCTATATACGAGGCACACGCAAACTCCTACAGAGCAAACACTTCTGGCCAAACCTAAGCAAAGATTCTAACCACTGGTCAAGAGCGTGTACTAACTGTCAGAAATGTAAAATTCACAGACATACGAAATCACCACTGGCAACGTTCAACTTACAATCAGATAGATTCGAACACATACATATGGACCTAATTGGCCCCTTACCACCATCAAACGGACATCGATATATATTAACAATCATTGACAGATTCACAAGATGGCCAGAAGCGTATGCACTAATCGACCAGACGGCTAACAGCGTAGTAAGAGTTTTCATACAGCAGTTCATTCCAAACCTTCTCTCTTTGTTCGCTGCTTATTGGACCAATCTTGATGCTATCCCTATTGATCGGAGACAACTGCTTGACATCGATCTTTAACATCTTTTCGTCCGATCTGGTGTTTGCATAGCAAGGGCAAGACCTAGCAACTACTTGCTTAGCCTTAAAAACAATTTCTTGTTCCGAAAAATTTATTATTGGGACGTAAGTAGCATGATCTTCATTAATCCGTAGTGCAACGTGTGGAATATAAGACTCCTTTCCTTCTTGCATACGTAATCTTCCCTCCACGAAAACGTCTCCTAAATATTCACTTGCGATTACCTTCACGAAACCTTGATGATTAGGAGGTATAATAGTATCATGACGTACTATTAAGGGTATTTTACAAGATGGTCTTGCATGATCCTCAGGCAACTCGCTGGTATCTGTGTTGCTACTGTAGAAAGTTAAAGCGTCCTTGTCCTTTTTAACCACAACATGTTCCAGTTCAGTAAAATTACGTCCCACCAAAAGAGGAACATCCTGTTCTTCGTTTTTAACTACTAAAGAGGTTACATTCCCAGAAACCGAATCAATTGTCAAGACAAATTTTGTAGAGCCGATACTCATCGTTTTTCCTCCACCGTAGCCAGATAATACGACACTTGTTCCATTAAACTTCCAATCCCAACCGTTTTGCTTCATTTAATTTCATAAGGGTACAAGAACATCCAAAGTCAATATAGGCTTGAGAAAGGGATCCATTTATTTCTACTTCTGTAATATATTTTTGGTTAACAGCGTCTTTGTCAATAAGTTTCATTAAATTCACATTGGCTCCTTTAGCCGTTTTCTTGAGAGGACATGTATTTTCCACATGATCACGTGCTCTACAATAGTTGCACCGTTTAATAATTTCAGTGTCCGTTTTTTCCTTGCATACGTTGGCATAGTGTCCTGGCTTGTTACATTTAAAGCACACCACCCGGTTCTCATTCGGAGAACATGTCTTATTCCTGATGGTCGCCTAACTGGATGTCCAAATCGACCTTGTTGACGATCTCCGTATCGAAAATGTTTAAAAGGTTCAGCAATACTAGACGTTTCCATGGACCCGAAATACTGGAACAGAGCCTCAGTGGTTTGATACCTTCCGCCTTTTGCTCCAGCAACAATTGACCTATCAGGAATACCATCCAGCAAACAATCGACCGCATTGGCTTCCCGAATGTTTCATGCAGTTAAAAGGGCCAACTTCTCGTGGAAATATTTTGTGTAAATCTCATCATTCCGTTTGGTTCGACGTGTCATTTTCTTTAACAGCATGGCATTATTTGCTTGAGATGAAAAGGCTTCAATAAGTTTATTTTTCCACTCATCCCAAGAGTAATTTATGTACCCGAGTCCACGATACCAGACTTCTGCATATCCTTTTAATTTACCCAGCGCATAATAAATAGTGGTGTCTGTTGCCGTAATTCGTAGATTTTTTTGCACCATTTTTCTGGTGTTTGATGACGATCCGAAGGATTGAAGATTGGGACAGTATCCCCTCGAAACAGCTGTGTAGAGTGATGGCTCGATGGTTGCTGCATACATCTCAACATAACTTCAGTAAATCGACTTAAAGCTTACAAGATCTTCTCCTTTTATCATGTGGTGAAGAATCCGTTGACAACGATGAAGCTGATCTTCGTCTTCCGTGTTCACGTCGAGACCTGTTATGTTTAGGCATTTTTCACTTCTATATAGATTTCCTTTATTGGTATAAAAGCAAGGAAATAAAATGAGTCAACTTCAAGGCAATTTTCTTCAATAAAGAATAAAAAAGTGAAACAATATCAATCGACCCCTATTTCAAAATCGGGAAAAGAAGTTAATACGCGAAACTGTTTACCGTGAGCAAATGAAAACTTTCGAGACCAGTATCCCACTTCTGATATATAATATGATGAAATTTTCTTTGAAAACATATATATATCAAAAATGTACCGTAAAATTTTTTTTTGCAAAACAAAATACAGCCAATTTGTTTGTCAGGACGTTGGTCTGGTCTCGAAGTGTGCCCACCTGTAAAAATATTAAAAAACGTCCATGAGTTTCATGGTAATAAGGCGCCGTTCTTCTTTTCCCAATTAATTCAATCCATTAACTTCGAGGGGAAATGCTCACTTGGAAGAGTCCTCAACTCTTAACGAAACTCAAGTACGTTTCTCAATAGAAATCCACCTCGCGAATTCCAACATCAGACAATATAATTTCCTTATTGATCATAATCCAATGAACGATTCCACTCAAGAGATATGGAGGACAACCACACCACATATCCCTAAAACCACTCAGATGTTGGGGAAAACCAAGCCACACATCCGAAAATCAAACATAGGACATGGGGAACAACCACGCCACATGCCCAACAAATCAAAACTAGGATATGGGGAAAAACCACGCCACACATCCAAAAAATCACTAAGATGTAGGAAATAACCACGCCACACATCCACAGGGGAGCCGGATCACCACGGTACCACCTGTCAAACCATCTACCCCTGGAACGTTCATAGTTTTTTTTTTTATTTATTTCTAAAAAAAAACTTTTTTCTGTGAAAGACAAATGTATTAATCTGCGAGGTGTATTTCTCTAAATTTCAACTTCTTAAATTTCACAGGAATCTCTGTACTTTGCAGCAAATACCAATAAGAATTACGGACTCAAATAAAACCAAGAAATATTAAAAAAAAACACAAAGGAAAGTTGATTTTAATGAAATGTTATCCTTCCTTAAAAAATCAGTGAATTTAACCAATAAAACAATCCTCTTTGGGGAAAATTACTAAAAACTCATTGAATTCTCACTCTGGGTAGCAATGCCAAAATTATCTCATAAATCATAAGTTGCACTTTTTAAAACCCTTCTCCTCAATTATCTAAAAACAAACTCAGTTTTTACGATAAATTCCAAATAATCTCTAACAACTCCAGAAACACTAAGTAAAACATTACTCCTAAAAACCAGGAAAACTCACTTCAATAGAATTTACAAAATTGTGGTAAAATATCAAAGTAAACTAGTAACATATAACACATCAAAACCAAGGAAACTCAGTGAACCATTATGCTAAATAGCCATTAAAACTCAATGAGGGTACTCACCACAAATTATCCTTGTTATTACACTCTCACTACTTATTTATATTATTATTTTTTACACTATTTTAATTTATACTTCGAACCTCACTGTTTTAGTTAATACTTCTGACTATTTTAATTTATACTTCGAACCTCACTGTTTTAGTTAATACTTCACTGAATCATAGAAATGTCCTCATCTCATGCATGGCCTTTTATAACTGAAATAATTCGCCCCATCACCTATTCTTCAATTGGTCTTCATCAAACAGGCAAAAACTTTGTATCCCTATCAGGACCACCCATTAGAAAAATATACGACGCAACAATCAAAAACCCATAAGTCGTTTCTGAGAACGGAGAAGGGATAACAAAGAAAAACATCAAGTCGTCATTAGCCAGAATTTATTCTCCGGAGTAATTAACAATGATATTATCAGCCAATCCAACCTTGATTAACTTCGATGTAACCCAGACTCGTCCGCTGATAAAGGAACTCCGCATCATTGCAGCCTTGATACCTTCGACAATGTTGCAACATTTGGCAAGATTACACTACTTAGCAACATTGTATTACACTTCATTCCATAGAAGAGTTGTTGAGCAACGAGGATGTCTGCAATTTCTATTTCTTCGCTGATGTTATTGATGAGAACACGCTCACGATGTTCGATTTCTTCAAAACATAAACGAGAGTTCACTGTAACATCGTATATTCTGTAGAGCGGTGTGTTGATGAGATACTCCAAGCACGATTTGATAACGTGTCTTTTCCAAGCCCCTATTAAATAACTTGATTTGTGGATTATCTTTTTCTTGATGTGCACATTGATGCAGAAATCGTCAGCAAGCTGTCGTGGCAACTGTTGGACCATGTGGTCAACTGAAACTGGTACGTTTATAATTTGACCCAGAGTACCATACTGTCTATGTCCATGTCAAAGTCTTCTCATTTGCATAAATGTTAATCGTGGTGAAATTAATGGTTCTGATATCATGTCCAAATCTGGCAAGTGAGGAGGCCGAGAAGGGTAAATGAAACCGATAGATTTTGAAAATGTCGGTATTTTAAGTTTCTTGAGAGAAACGTAAAAAGTGTTGCAAACTTCTATCCTCTCGGAAACTAACCCTGGACATTCTGCAATGAAGATTTCTCTCGATCCTTGTGGCGGTGATTTCAATTCATGGTCATGCCACAATCTATCACAGACGCTGCAGATTACTCCAAAATTTTTGTCCACAAATAGCTTTTTGAAATATTTGTGAGTTGAAATAGTATGAGTGAGTGTTGTAAAAAATTATCGTATGGATTTTCTGGGAGGTCATCATTCTGTTCAGTTGACATAATGCCTGCAATTACCTGATTCTCGCCAATCTCATTACGTTGTGATAATACACTGAGCCTTGCGTTATTGCTCTCCTCTCCATGGCACAGTGCAGGCAATGATTCTAAATCAGCTGAAGTAGCAGTCGAAGAAATGGCTGTAAATTCTTGATTGTTGCCAGTGTTGAGCGTTCTTTTTTTCCCTTCATTTTCATGGCCCTGTGCAGTTGATGACATACCTGAGGTGGTAGTTGATGGCCTACTTCGTTTTCTCTCATATTCATGGTCCTGTACAGTTGATGACACGGCTGTGGTGGCAGTTGATGGTCCTTGTCCATCGTTGATTAATGCTCTTTTTCGAGCTCTGCATTCTCTTTGCTTTTCTGCAGCATACGCTTGTTTGCGTAATGCGATATCATTATTGATATTAAATTGTGCGACTTTTCGCCTGTAGAAAACTGTGGAAAAAGGTAAAAATGTTGAAGTTGATGGGGCTTCTATGTCGTTGAATGCTGGTTTTTTACGCGCTCTATATTGTCGTTGTCTCTCCGCTGCTCGAGCTATTTATTGAATAATTTCATTTCGTTTGTACTCTCTACAATGCAAGTTCTAATATTCCCGAGTGTTTCATTATTTTGACCTTCCAACACACAATTTTGTCGGCCATGAACATATGTGTTTTGGACTTTACCGATTCCCAGATGAAATGTGGATTCTAATATAGTTCCATGAGAAAATGATTCATGTTCGGCACTATCACCTAAAACGTTTTTTTTTCGATATAGCTATCAGATTCAATAGCATGTATGTTTGGACACGTATTTTCAATGGTTCGTTTATCCATAATTTCTGATTTATTAGTAATAATCTACTTAATTTTCTTGAACTTATTTCTCGAATACAATTTGTACAAAATACAAAACTGTGTACAAGTATATTACCAATTCCCAAGAGCGCTCAATGAAAATGAGTTTGTATTTGAAACAAACAAAATGAAAAAAATTTCACTCCACATTCATCGAAGAAAACACTGCAATATTAAATTTTATCTGTTGTTGAATTACCATTCAATAATGTTGTGCTTGCCAGCCTACTAGGATACCTGATTCAAAAATTTCATTAATTGGAAAATTTTGGCTGTCTTGTAAGCCCAAAAATGAGGTTTTCCTTACAAGACTGCGGTTTTATGGTTACACAGAAATGGAATCTTACGATTGCGGATGTATTTAAGTAACGTTCTGTATGGCTTGTAAGGTCGAAAGGAAGAAAGCTGTTTTCCTTACAAGACAGCAATTTATTTTGACTAAATAGTGGTAAATAAAACAGAATCACTTACGCGGTTATACCAACAGATGAGCGGAAAAACTAGCGGTAAGTGGTTACGCTAACAGATGAGCGGAAAAACTAAATAAAGAAATGCAATTTAATTTGGAAAAAATAGTTAAATTAGAGGATCACTCGTGGTTGTATAAAAGGCTCTTTCGATGGTTTAATCAGAAACACTATGACCAAAAGTAACTCGTCTGACTTTTTTAACTTTTTGAATTAAGAATTTAATCACTTAACTTTAGATTTTGACTAACAATATATAAAGAAATCTAATTTAATTTAGCAATTTATAGATGAACTACAGATTTTCGTTGTCTTGGAAAGACTGGTAAAATTTTTCGCTGATGAGCGCTTCTCAGGATCGGCTCAAAGGACAAAGGAATGTTGTGACTGAGCCAAGGCTCAGCCACACATGTTCTCTCCCTCCCGCCTTTACCACCCCTGCCGTAAAAACAGCCTCAATGGGAACTCGTCCGTTCCCAACCCAAAATGCTGACGTTGCATTTTGGGTTCCCATGCGCGAAATTCTGTCGCGATCAAGCCTTATCACCAAGATGAAACTTGATCGCGACAGAATAAATCATCATGTGCGATAAAATTTTCCGTTGCGGTCAAGTTTTATCACTCTGTTAAAACTTGATCGCAACCCAATCGTGGAATCGCGACGAACTGTCGCGATCGGATTTCATCACGACGGTGAGTTCGTAAGTTCTAAAAATTTGAATAAAGTGCTAATTGCGCATGAGCGCCATGAGCGCCTTAATGAAAATGCGCATCAGCATTTTGGTCCGGATTTAAGGGTCCCAAACTGACGCGCATTCGCAGTCAAATTTTGGCCGGTGACTGGAGTGGCCACTGTCCTCCTTTCCTTCCTTCTTATAGTTAGTTTCCCGCGCAGTCACCGAGCAGACCCTGGCTCGAAACGGAATGTGGACAAGTTTAAGGACAAATTGAATTTTAATTTTGGAGAAAATGTTAACAAGTTTAAAGACAATTAAATTTTTGAATATTGAAAAAAATTAAAGTTGGAAAATAATTTAAGAACATTGAATTTGAAAAGTGAAGTCAAATTATTTTAAAAACGTTAACAAATTGAGTTCTAATTTTGAAGAATGTTAACAAGTTTAAGGACAATTAAATTTGTGAATATTGAAAAAATGAAAGTTGGAATATAATTTGAGAACACTGAATTCCAAAAGTGAAGTCAAAATATTTTAAAAATGTTAACAATTGAATTTTAACAAGTTTAAGGACAATAAAATTTTCGAATATTGAAAAAAAATTAAAGTTGGAAAATAATTTGAGAACATTGCTTTTGAAAATTGAAGTCAAAATATTTTAAAAACGTTAACAATTGAATTTTAATTTTGGAGAAAATGTTAACAAGTTTAAGGACAATTAAATTTTTGAATACCGGAAAATGAAAGTCGGAAAATAATTTAAGAACATTGAATTTAAGAAGTGAAATAAAAATAGTTTAAAAAAACGTTAAAAATTGAATTTTTAATTTTGAAGAGAATGTTAAAAACAACTTTAAGGACAATAAGATTTTTGAAATTAAATCTTGCTCTTTCGATGTAAAGACTAATTAATACAGTCAAGCCATAAGTCCGGGTGCAGGAGAACTTCACCGCGAAAGGAAAGAACTCCCTGTTCCTTTCCCGATTAACACAAAAACGGGATAAATCAGGAATTCAACAAGTATTCTGTGATCCTACGTAAATAGGATCACTTTGGAAGAAAGGAAAGAAAAACATTTCTTTAAAATCTGACTAGGTTCATTTTTCAATCCATCATTATTGTAATTGTGGTTTGAGACGGATAAATTCGGGTAATTTTAGCAACATCAACAAAACAACACGATAAAACACCTGTAACAAAATATTCTCCCGACAAACGTGTCGGGCACTATTATCCATTGTGGTGCGCCAACATTTAATGATGCCATTGTGTAGAAATAATGTAAAAAACAATAAAAATCATATTTTTAAACTATAATTTGCTTTTATTTACCTGAAAATCGAGAAATAAATAAATTCTCTATTGGCGTATTTCATGAACGAAAGCCCATATATGAACAAAGGAGATGCTTCAGAGCTTAAATTACTTTCAAGAAAATATTTGAAATAAGTGACTTTATCCTTTTAAAATTATTTTATTTTCTATTTTGTATCTCTTAACATAAAAAATTACAAGCATAATTTGAAAATTTAAAATTGAGAATTATTTTTATATCGATGTTAAGTTGCGGAGTGAAATTATACGAATGCCATTTTGGTTTCCAACTACAATTTAAAGCATTTCATTAATATACCTTTTTACTCGAATAAAGCATTCAAAAAGTATCAATATATTGTATTCTTCCTTGCATTTATTGCTCCAGAACTGTAATATATCATTAGTTCATACCAGAGAAAAGATTTCTCGGATTGGAAATTTTAGTGGTTTCGTTGATATTTTCATTTTCCTATAAATAGGAATATTCTTCCGGGGTAATAAAGAACATAACTAGGAACATATACTATTGATTAAAATTGCTGTGGGTAATGGTATAAACGTAATTGATCGATTTGGTTAAATAATTTGTGGATGTTCTTTGTTTCAAAATCTTGCTATCAGCCACTTGCTCATTTACTATGATCTTGGTTAGAGATCAATTGAGATTTTTCTAACAACGACAGCAGTTTCCATAGCAAGGTAGTTCATAACTATTAACTTAATGCCAGCACATTTCAACCTACGACAGAATCTTTAATGTACGGATGGATAGTGACTGAGGAAATCTAACACAGCATCATACATAACGCAATCATAAGAACTATTATTCAAAGAATGTTAGCACTATCACAAATATATGAATATTTTCAAATACTGCACTCGTGGGGTAAACCATAACCGAAGACTAGAATGAAATGAAAATAAAATTAGTCTTTAATTTGATTTTTCTCTGGAAATGAGGAAAAATAGGTATTCCTTAATTATTTAGTTTTAATTACTTAATACTTTAGTAATATACAATAGGAAACCAGGGTTTAAGAGGAATAGCAATTTAAAACTAATTATTTGTCATATATTAAACATCACTGGTTTTAACACAGTATTGTGTATATAACAAAACAAAATAAATTTCACAATGTTTGTTTTTGAATACAAAATGTGAAATTTTAATTAAATAAGTAAATAACGCTGTTTTTGTGTATATAAATTAATTCTGATTTAAGTTTCGCGGCATTCCTACAATTGTTTCATAAGAAAGCACCGCAGCAAGTTCATTGTTTGTTGCAATAATGAAAACTAGATGGCGAGTCTAGCACTCACTCCACGCGCATGCGCAAATTTGATAGTAAACCAAAACATCCATTTTAACGTCAAAAAATGTAAACAAAAATACCAAATTTGAGGTTATGATGGACATATATATTTCTCGATTTTCAGGTAAATAAAAGCAAATTGGAGTTTAAAAATATGATTTTTATTGTTTTTTACATTATTTCTACACAATGGCATCATTAAATGTTGGCGAACCACAATGGATAATAGTGCCTGCGCGGACTGAGAAAGGTAGAAACCTGGTTGTGCGTCCTGAGCATGCATGTGATGGGCTCCATCCGACCGAATTCCGTATGGTGGAAAGGGATATGCAGATGGTCGCCCATTCTAAGGTTCATCCCGCGAGATCGTATCTTGACAAGCTCAAGGATGTAAGGAGCTATAATGGTTCCCTGGATCACGCCATGAATGAAAGAATAATCGGCCATTACCCTACGGGAGGCGAGTGATTGGAGGCCAATAAGGCTAAACCGGTCTTCGTACGGCGGGAGGAGGATAGGATTAACCCATGGGAGGCTTCTGAAAGCACACCGCAGGAAGCGCTTCTGTACTGTCTCAAGTCTCCCGATGTGGAGTTTATGATATGGAGACCAAACCTGCGTGACGTATTCCATTATTGGGCGAACGTATCTCTGGCCCACCTAGTTATGAACCCTAGGACACCTCGTGCTTTCCTGATCACATAGTTAGTGTGTTCCAGGAATGTTAGCCTAGTGTCGAGGTAAACGCCAAGATCTTGGACAGCTCTACAGTGGTACCATAAATCAGAAAGTTGTGGGGAACATAATTGGGTTTTCGACAGAAGCAGACGTACTGACACTTCAAAACATTCAGCGACAGGTTACTTTTTGAGCACCATTCAGCAAAACGGTTCACGTCCTCTTAGGGTTCAAGGGGGTCCGTCTGATGAGTTACTTTTTTAAAGATCTTAGAGTCGTCAGCATAGCTTAGAATGACTGAGTTCTTGACGACACGGGGGGAGTCGTTAGTCGCGAGAATGAAGAGGAGGCGACCGATATTGCCACCCTGTGGGACACCAGATGTAGCTTTTATTGTGACTGAAAGGTGTGACCGGAAAGAAACCTTGTAGGTGCGGTTAGAAAGGTATGAGTGAGCCCACTTGAGGAGAAAGTTAGGGCATCTCGCCATTTTCAATTTAAGGAATATAAGGTTGTGAGAGATGCTGTCAAAGGCTTTGCTCATATCCGTAAAGATATCGTCGACCACTTCTCCACATTCAAGAGCATTCAAAGCGTAGGAACTAAATTGCATAAGATTTGTGACCGTTGACTTGCCTTTGAGGAAGCCATGCTGATGGGGAGATATGATTGCAGAGAAGGACGTGCAAAGTTTCTCTACAAGAAGTTGTTCAAAAAGTTTCGGGAGTGCCAGGATGTTCGCACAGCGTTTCAGGATTATAGGGGGGATACCGTGCGGGCCCGGAGAGGAGGAGTTCTTGAGATGCAATAGTCGTTCGTATAATTCTCGTTCATCAATGGTAAGAAAAGGAAGGTCTACAACGGGTGGTGTTGTTGTACCATATAGTGAGGAGAAGTATGCCACATCTGACTCAAATGTACCATCTTGGAAGGTAGACGCGAAAAAGTTAGCAAACATGTTCGCGATTGCTTGAGGATGGTCACACTCTTCTCCGAGGTAGGAGAAGGAATTAGGGAAGCAGTCCTTACGCTGCCTCCTTTTTAAGTTTACAAAGGAATAGAAGTCGCGGGGATTTGAAAGGAGACTAGTCTTGACCAATGAAAGGTATTCGGTATAAAGAGACCTGTTTAGAGAAGCGAAGTTGGTGTATGAAACTACGAATTTATCGTAGTTATTAGGCAAGTTCGAGGCAAGATAACGTTTCCAATTAGAGTTACGCTTATTCCTTATGGCTTTCAGTTCTCTTGTATACCAAGGAGGGAAGGGATTGTGAGGACGATGGGGTGAGGTGGGGGTAGAAATATAGATGCAACGAAGCAGAGATTCGTAGAGCATACTAATACGGGAAGTAAGATCACTTCCCGTAAAGTTCAGATCTTGGAGGATATCATGAAGGGTTGAATTAAGTAGGTCAAAGTTAGTTTTAGGAAAGTTAAGGCGCGGTGGAGAATTTGTGTCAATAGGGTGGGGAGGACGATAGTGGGAGAGACATACACTGATTGGAGGGTAGTGATTGGTTTTCAATGTTGGAGAGTTCCATCGTGCAGTAGGAAACAAGTACGTTTGTTGGATCATTTGAAAAGATGAGGTCAAGTTGTCGATTATACTGGTTTTTGATGGGATTGATTTGAGACAGACCGTGCAGCGATAAGAAGTCAGTGAAGGCAATTTCGGATGGTGAGGTAGGGTTTTCGGCAATGAAACACTTCGATTCCACGTCAAAAGCCCATTTAAGCTTGGAGAGGTTAAAATCACCATGCAGTAGTATATGGTCCTCACATGGGGAAGAGCAGATAAGGAGTCGATAACATCAGACGTCAGAGTCGTCAGAGTGCGGAGGGATATAACAAGTAATACGAATAAGGCTCTCAGAGGGGAAAGAGCTCCGTACAGCAATAATTTCAAGAGGATCCTGTGAAGGGGTAGAGATTAGGGAAGCGTTGAGCGAGGAGCGCACAGCTATTAGCACTCCCTCGCCTCGGCGACTTGGATCACCAAGGGAGCGGTCTTTGCGAAAAATTGTAAGATGGGGACCAAGAACTTCGAGGTGGTGAATGTTGGTACTGAGATTTCGGGTGTGAAGTGTACACCAAGTACTTCATGAAGCTTTTTAAAGCAATTGGGGTATTGTCAAGCAGTAGATTGACGTTGGTAGACTTGTAGTTACGCGGGCGATCTTTCTGGGTACCAGTGAAGCATGTTGCAGTTACTTTGGATAGATTCAACTTGACCTTCCATCAGCGAAAGTAATGTACTAGACTATCTAGATGCTCATTGAGCGAGTTTAAGGCATGAGCAGGGTTGGATGATGCTGTGTAAACAAGCAAATCATCCGCAAAGCTGAGTTGTTTAACCAAAGTTGGAGGAAAGGGCAGATCACTAACATAAATGTTGAAGAGAGTTGGACGCAATACAGAGCCTTGGGGAACTCCAGCTGCAACTGAAAATACTCCGGATAACTTCCTCTGGACTCTGACTTGGAAGGTTCTGTGCCGCATGAATTGGTAAACAATGCTACACAGTACTTTTGGAAAACTATAAGATAGAAGTTTGTGGATCAGACCCCCTATCCACGTGGTGTCGAACGCTTTCTCTATATCAAGGCTGACAGCAAGGACAGGTTGCTTTCTACTTGCATTGACGCAAATTAAGTTTTGAAATATATTCAGTGGCATGGTGGTACTATGGAAAGGGCGAAAACCCAATTGACAATTTGGTATTATACCGTGGTCATCAATAAAACGGGGGATCTTCCTAGCTATGAATCTTTCATATAGCTTGCTGATTAATGTAAGTAGGGATATCGGCCTGAAGCTGGTCGCTAAATGACTCGGCTTCCCAGGTTTGACGATGGGACACACGAAAACATGTCTCCAAATTTTGGGAAAGTAACCTGCATTGAAGGCGTGGTTGAAAAGTATAGCCAGTTTAACAAAACCCGAAAGGCCCAGTCAAAGTCCGCGCCGTAAATTTTCCGTGAAAACTTGGGGATACAATTATAATAAGTGCTTCTTATTAGTATGTATTTAACATACTTATTTACGTACTTAAATCAATCTTATACAGTGGTTATATAAAGTAATACGGTGACAGAACAGATCAATCTCAAGTCGCGCCTGTTTTCATTTCTCCTTTAATGCTGCCGTAGCTGTGGCATATACTCGACACCGGAAACTTTCGGTTTTTTTTAATTCGATTTGATACAAGCTCTCTTGGGTTTGCGTTTTATTTGATTCGGCCCTTATTTACGACTCTTATGAACAGATAATTTTAATTTTTTTTGTTAAATTTTAAATTTAATACCGACTTTTACTTATACTTCAACGAATATTTTTATTGTTTTACCTTAAGTCGTTGTAGATCTTCTCAAACTCCTACCAATGACTTCCGAAAGAGCGTCCTACATGATCGCGTTCTCACGCTACACTGATATATAATTTAACGCAACGCTTCTTAACAACAATCATGTGTAAGTGAACTTACCCGATGACGTCACGCACAAAACCAATGCTACACGATAAACACGTACACAAATTCTCTATCCACTGTGACCTCAACAGTTGCTATCGCATTATTAGCCTCGTAGCTATTGACGATTGAAATCTGACGGTTTATTGTACCGCAAGAAAGTTTGACTGGCTATCAGTGTACTTAACGAGCGAAAAGACTTTTTACCGTCAAAAAAATTACAACAAAATTTTGGTACTAATATGTACACTACCGGTCAAAAGTTTGGGTCCACTTCACAATGTTGATGAAATGTACAAGAAACCATGGTTTTCTTCGTTCATTGTTTTTTATTATCAATATTTATGAAAAAGTAATCACTGTTTATACAAAATATGTCAACTCACAAAGAAACCCGCAAATATTTATCTATATTTTTGATTCTTCGAAATATCCGGCGTTTGCTCGTATAACAGCAGCGCATATTCTGGGCATCCTTTCAATCAATTTATGCAATGATTCCGTCGTTATAATTCTGTAGGAACGTCCAAGGCTGTTTTGTATTAGTTGGTTGCAATTTTCTCACTTGTCTGTCCAACTCGTCCCACAGCAACTCGATCGGGTTACAATCCGGCGACTGAGGAGGCCATTCCATATATTTGAGTTCTTTCTGCTTCTCTTTGGCTGCGATGTAATCCCGGCAAAATTTAGAAGTGTGCTTAGGATCACTCTGACCAGTAGCAAGACGCACGCGCTTGACAAAATCCACTGAGTAGCCGACTTAATTGTGTAGAATTCAAAAATAAAGCAAGTGGACCCAAACTTTTGACCGGTAGTGTACTTTAATTATCAAACTATTAATTACAATGGTTATGGAGGAGTAGTACGGTTACAGAATGGATAAATTACAAGTTTTTTTTTTTCCGCCGTTTTTTTATTTCTTCAATGCCGCCGTAGCCCTCACACTTGCTCAGCACTGAACATTTTTGGTTTTTAATATTCAGTTTGATGCGGGTTTTCTCCGATTTAAGTTTTTTACAATTCGGTGCGTATTTACGACTCCTATGAGACGATATTTTCTATATATTTTCGATTTTCAAATTCAACCCGATGTTTTCTTATATTTCGGAGAATATTTTTATTGTTTCTCTTAAGATCCTGGTAGGTTTTTATATGCTTTTTACAACGATACCCAAGTCAACATATTAGCTTAGCGCGCTCTTACGCTACACTCATAAATATCTTTACGCAACGCTAAAAACAACAATCACGCGTAGGCGCTTACACTAGCCCGATGACGTCACTCGCAAAACAAACACCGGACAATAAATACGTACAAATATGCTAGATCCACTGTGGCATCAACCGTTGTTAACGCATTATTAGTCTCGTAGTATTTGCGATTAAAAAATGACGGTGTTTCGTAACACAAGAATGTTAGACTGGCTGCCAATGTACATACGAGAAGAAAGACGTTTTCACGTCAAAAAGAATAGTCGAGATAGCTTGAGGAGTGAATAGTTGGAAATTTTATCGGCTCCTGGGGTTTTCTTTAGGTTCCTGGTTTTGGCAAGCAGACGAAGAGAGGTTGGGGTAGCAAAACTATTTGGATTGGAACAATTGGTTCCGAAGCTTGCTGGATTTTCGGGACAGATGTCTACAATGTAGTCAGTGTAGTTTTCAAACTCACTTTTGATGCGAGTGTTAACATCATGGGAAAAAATGGGATCGCCAGAGTTCAAGGTGAGTTTGTTGTTACTTTGAAAAGTTTCACCAATTATGTTGGCTTTAGTGATAGGATTGTTAATAAGATTCCCACTGTGAAGGATAGGACCATTGTAGTGTGTGGTTCCACTCATTTTTTTAACATTTTTGAAAACATTCTTGTCAGGCTGAATGCCCTCGAGTCTGTCTTCAAATTGTTACAAACGGCAGAGATTAATGCGCTGTTTGATGATCGTATCAAGGTTGCGCAGGGTGGATCGAAGTAATGAGATACGATCGGGCAGCTTAGCACGATGAAGCGCACGTCTAAGGGACTTGCGCTCTCGTATAAGTCGAAGGTTGATGCCACATGTGGACATGTTGGACAGTTGTGGTGAGGAGAATGTCCTGAAACTTTTCAGCAGAATCATTGATTTGGCTAAAGGAGAGATTCCTATCACTTGGGAGTGACATCTCGCTAAGCGATTTGTCAAGGGTGTTATTAAAATTTAGCCAATTTGTTCTGCTAAAATCAGGGATACTGTCAGAATAGGCTTTGGAAATTTTCAAGGTTTGAATGGTAGTGACGACAGCTTTGTGATCAGAGAAGCCATCAATTACAGTGGGGTGAGTCATTTGAGAAATTAGGGAGGAAAAGACGAGGAAGAAGTCAAGAACGGAGTGTTGCCTGGTTGAAAGTAGAGGGGCTAAAATTTCAAAATCGAGGGAATTTTGGCTATTGTTCCAAAGCGAATGCTCAGCATTGAGCAATTTCAAATCGAGGGAATTTTGGCTATTGTTCCAAGGCGAATGCTTAGCATTGAGAGCACCTCCAAAAAGGAAAGGTGTGGAAGCAGAAATATTAATTAGAGAACTGAGCTCAGAAGTTTCAATACGATTAGCTAGAAAATTGGAGTGGTATATGGAGAACAGATTTAGACAATTTCCATCGTCTAATTGTAGCTTGATACCACACGCTTCGATGGTTTGAAATAGAGGAAGGTCCAGTTCTTCGAAAACAGAATTTTCGCTTATTAAGATGCAAGTCCCGCCGCTAGAAGGGGTAGAGTTGGGTACGACGTAGCGATCCCTGTGGACAGTTTTATACCCACTAAGGAACAGCGTGTCAGTAAGGAGAAGTTTAGTTTCGGTTACGAGCAGAACATGTGGCTTATGTAACCGCAGAAAGTCGCGAAGAAGCTCACGCTTGATGTGGGATAAAAGAGAGTTCGCATTAATGAGTATAATTTTAAACATTTTATCCATTTAATAAATGAGAGGCAAAGGTGGTATAGAGAAGAGCTTTTTTCTCCCCAGGATGTACCAATTTATCATAGGTGGGCTTGATTTTAAGAATGACATTATAAATATCAAGGAATTTTTAATAGTCTGGAAGATCACCGACAGATGGACTTGGACCAAAAGGATAGGAGGAGCGAGATGCAGGGGTTGGCGCTAGCTTAGCAGGGGAGGTGTTAAAGTAGCCTTAGCAATTGGGGAGAGGCAAATGAACGCCATTTTCAATGAAGAGGCAAATGAAACGCCATTTTTAACGTTGATGTGAAGCGCGGCTTGCTTCTGAGCGGCAAGAGCTACGTCGACAGCCTTTGCAGTCTTCATTTTTGTTGATATCTCCTTATACTTGGAGCATCTATAATTAGCTGGGTGGCCTTTTTGGTTGCACATGCAACAGAAGGGGATTGTTTCCTCAAGTTGTTCTCCTGAAGCGTCGAACTGAGCTTTGGGGATTTGGCATTCACCAACTTTGTGCCCTTAACCACAACGGACACAACAGAAGGGCATACTGCAGTTCTTTTTGACGAGGCCGTAGCGGCAACAGTTGGTGCATTGAGCTAACTCATTGGATTGGTACGTAGTGAACACGACAAGGGAATCAATCGCAGCAAGCTTTGTGGTTTGAGGATGGGTCCTAAGTCTGTACCTGCTGCTACTTGGATTTTCCAGATGTTAAGGTTCTGGTACCTGGTGGAGTTGATTTTATTTAACCGAGGAAGGGGAGCTAATTTATCAATTTGCAGAAAATTGACCTCTGAGAATGCCTCTTGAAGAGCGTTAGATACATCGTCGCGTTCAAAAGTCTTGCAGACTTTCTTAAGAAGGATGGTTTTAGTTTTATCATCCTTAGAAGTATGAGTGAAGTGACTAACTTTGAGGTAAGTTAGCACTTCTTGAATAATACCTAACGACCTTTTGTCATAAGCAATTATGTGTACTTTGTTGGCGTTGATATTACGCAGCGTGAAGTTAGAATGCCCTAACTTCTATTTAAAGGTGTTTGATACAAGCCTAAGATTAGCATTGTATGCGGTTATTGGCGGCAGTTTAACCTGGCCAGTCGAGGAAGGAGCACCAGTTTGGGACAGAGGGGCAACAGCAGTAGCTTTGCTAGAGTAGGTTGAGCCAGTAGTAAGTGGAAGTTAGTTTTAGGAAAGTTAAGGCGCGGTGGAGAATTTGTGTCAATAGGGTGGGGAGGACGATAGTGGGAGAGACATACACTGATTGGAGGGTAGTGATTGGTTTTCAATGTTGGAGAGTTCCATCGTGCAGTAGGAAACAAGTACGTTTGTTGGATCATTTGAAAAGATGAGGTCAAGTTGTCGATTATACTGGTTTTTGATGGGATTGATTTGAGACAGACCGTGCAGCGATAAGAAGTCAGTGAAGGCAATTTCGGATGGTGAGGTAGGGTTTTCGGCAATGAAACACTTCGATTCCACGTCAAAAGCCCATTTAAGCTTGGAGAGGTTAAAATCACCATGCAGTAGTATATGGTCCTCACATGGGGAAGAGCAGATAAGGAGTCGATAACATCAGACGTCAGAGTCGTCAGAGTGCGGAGGGATATAACAAGTAATACGAATAAGGCTCTCAGAGGGGAAAGAGCTCCGTACAGCAATAATTTCAAGAGGATCCTGTGAAGGGGTAGAGATTAGGGAAGCGTTGAGCGAGGAGCGCACAGCTATTAGCACTCCCTCGCCTCGGCGACTTGGATCACCAAGGGAGCGGTCTTTGCGAAAAATTGTAAGATGGGGACCAAGAACTTCGAGGTGGTGAATGTTGGTACTGAGATTTCGGGTGTGAAGTGTACACCAAGTACTTCATGAAGCTTTTTAAAGCAATTGGGGTATTGTCAAGCAGTAGATTGACGTTGGTAGACTTGTAGTTACGCGGGCGATCTTTCTGGGTACCAGTGAAGCATGTTGCAGTTACTTTGGATAGATTCAACTTGACCTTCCATCAGCGAAAGTAATGTACTAGACTATCTAGATGCTCATTGAGCGAGTTTAAGGCATGAGCAGGGTTGGATGATGCTGTGTAAACAAGCAAATCATCCGCAAAGCTGAGTTGTTTAACCAAAGTTGGAGGAAAGGGCAGATCACTAACATAAATGTTGAAGAGAGTTGGACGCAATACAGAGCCTTGGGGAACTCCAGCTGCAACTGAAAATACTCCGGATAACTTCCTCTGGACTCTGACTTGGAAGGTTCTGTGCCGCATGAATTGGTAAACAATGCTACACAGTACTTTTGGAAAACTATAAGATAGAAGTTTGTGGATCAGACCCCCTATCCACGTGGTGTCGAACGCTTTCTCTATATCAAGGCTGACAGCAAGGACAGGTTGCTTTCTACTTGCATTGACGCAAATTAAGTTTTGAAATATATTCAGTGGCATGGTGGTACTATGGAAAGGGCGAAAACCCAATTGACAATTTGGTATTATACCGTGGTCATCAATAAAACGGGGGATCTTCCTAGCTATGAATCTTTCATATAGCTTGCTGATTAATGTAAGTAGGGATATCGGCCTGAAGCTGGTCGCTAAATGACTCGGCTTCCCAGGTTTGACGATGGGACACACGAAAACATGTCTCCAAATTTTGGGAAAGTAACCTGCATTGAAGGCGTGGTTGAAAAGTATAGCCAGTTTAACAAAACCCGAAAGGCCCAGTCAAAGTCCGCGCCGTAAATTTTCCGTGAAAACTTGGGGATACAATTATAATAAGTGCTTCTTATTAGTATGTATTTAACATACTTATTTACGTACTTAAATCAATCTTATACAGTGGTTATATAAAGTAATACGGTGACAGAACAGATCAATCTCAAGTCGCGCCTGTTTTCATTTCTCCTTTAATGCTGCCGTAGCTGTGGCATATACTCGACACCGGAAACTTTCGGTTTTTTTTAATTCGATTTGATACAAGCTCTCTTGGGTTTGCGTTTTATTTGATTCGGCCCTTATTTACGACTCTTATGAACAGATAATTTTAATTTTTTTTGTTAAATTTTAAATTTAATACCGACTTTTACTTATACTTCAACGAATATTTTTATTGTTTTACCTTAAGTCGTTGTAGATCTTCTCAAACTCCTACCAATGACTTCCGAAAGAGCGTCCTACATGATCGCGTTCTCACGCTACACTGATATATAATTTAACGCAACGCTTCTTAACAACAATCATGTGTAAGTGAACTTACCCGATGACGTCACGCACAAAACCAATGCTACACGATAAACACGTACACAAATTCTCTATCCACTGTGACCTCAACAGTTGCTATCGCATTATTAGCCTCGTAGCTATTGACGATTGAAATCTGACGGTTTATTGTACCGCAAGAAAGTTTGACTGGCTATCAGTGTACTTAACGAGCGAAAAGACTTTTTACCGTCAAAAAAATTACAACAAAATTTTGGTACTAATATGTACACTACCGGTCAAAAGTTTGGGTCCACTTCACAATGTTGATGAAATGTACAAGAAACCATGGTTTTCTTCGTTCATTGTTTTTTATTATCAATATTTATGAAAAAGTAATCACTGTTTATACAAAATATGTCAACTCACAAAGAAACCCGCAAATATTTATCTATATTTTTGATTCTTCGAAATATCCGGCGTTTGCTCGTATAACAGCAGCGCATATTCTGGGCATCCTTTCAATCAATTTATGCAATGATTCCGTCGTTATAATTCTGTAGGAACGTCCAAGGCTGTTTTGTATTAGTTGGTTGCAATTTTCTCACTTGTCTGTCCAACTCGTCCCACAGCAACTCGATCGGGTTACAATCCGGCGACTGAGGAGGCCATTCCATATATTTGAGTTCTTTCTGCTTCTCTTTGGCTGCGATGTAATCCCGGCAAAATTTAGAAGTGTGCTTAGGATCACTCTGACCAGTAGCAAGACGCACGCGCTTGACAAAATCCACTGAGTAGCCGACTTAATTGTGTAGAATTCAAAAATAAAGCAAGTGGACCCAAACTTTTGACCGGTAGTGTACTTTAATTATCAAACTATTAATTACAATGGTTATGGAGGAGTAGTACGGTTACAGAATGGATAAATTACAAGTTTTTTTTTTTCCGCCGTTTTTTTATTTCTTCAATGCCGCCGTAGCCCTCACACTTGCTCAGCACTGAACATTTTTGGTTTTTAATATTCAGTTTGATGCGGGTTTTCTCCGATTTAAGTTTTTTACAATTCGGTGCGTATTTACGACTCCTATGAGACGATATTTTCTATATATTTTCGATTTTCAAATTCAACCCGATGTTTTCTTATATTTCGGAGAATATTTTTATTGTTTCTCTTAAGATCCTGGTAGGTTTTTATATGCTTTTTACAACGATACCCAAGTCAACATATTAGCTTAGCGCGCTCTTACGCTACACTCATAAATATCTTTACGCAACGCTAAAAACAACAATCACGCGTAGGCGCTTACACTAGCCCGATGACGTCACTCGCAAAACAAACACCGGACAATAAATACGTACAAATATGCTAGATCCACTGTGGCATCAACCGTTGTTAACGCATTATTAGTCTCGTAGTATTTGCGATTAAAAAATGACGGTGTTTCGTAACACAAGAATGTTAGACTGGCTGCCAATGTACATACGAGAAGAAAGACGTTTTCACGTCAAAAAGAATAGTCGAGATAGCTTGAGGAGTGAATAGTTGGAAATTTTATCGGCTCCTGGGGTTTTCTTTAGGTTCCTGGTTTTGGCAAGCAGACGAAGAGAGGTTGGGGTAGCAAAACTATTTGGATTGGAACAATTGGTTCCGAAGCTTGCTGGATTTTCGGGACAGATGTCTACAATGTAGTCAGTGTAGTTTTCAAACTCACTTTTGATGCGAGTGTTAACATCATGGGAAAAAATGGGATCGCCAGAGTTCAAGGTGAGTTTGTTGTTACTTTGAAAAGTTTCACCAATTATGTTGGCTTTAGTGATAGGATTGTTAATAAGATTCCCACTGTGAAGGATAGGACCATTGTAGTGTGTGGTTCCACTCATTTTTTTAACATTTTTGAAAACATTCTTGTCAGGCTGAATGCCCTCGAGTCTGTCTTCAAATTGTTACAAACGGCAGAGATTAATGCGCTGTTTGATGATCGTATCAAGGTTGCGCAGGGTGGATCGAAGTAATGAGATACGATCGGGCAGCTTAGCACGATGAAGCGCACGTCTAAGGGACTTGCGCTCTCGTATAAGTCGAAGGTTGATGCCACATGTGGACATGTTGGACAGTTGTGGTGAGGAGAATGTCCTGAAACTTTTCAGCAGAATCATTGATTTGGCTAAAGGAGAGATTCCTATCACTTGGGAGTGACATCTCGCTAAGCGATTTGTCAAGGGTGTTATTAAAATTTAGCCAATTTGTTCTGCTAAAATCAGGGATACTGTCAGAATAGGCTTTGGAAATTTTCAAGGTTTGAATGGTAGTGACGACAGCTTTGTGATCAGAGAAGCCATCAATTACAGTGGGGTGAGTCATTTGAGAAATTAGGGAGGAAAAGACGAGGAAGAAGTCAAGAACGGAGTGTTGCCTGGTTGAAAGTAGAGGGGCTAAAATTTCAAAATCGAGGGAATTTTGGCTATTGTTCCAAAGCGAATGCTCAGCATTGAGCAATTTCAAATCGAGGGAATTTTGGCTATTGTTCCAAGGCGAATGCTTAGCATTGAGAGCACCTCCAAAAAGGAAAGGTGTGGAAGCAGAAATATTAATTAGAGAACTGAGCTCAGAAGTTTCAATACGATTAGCTAGAAAATTGGAGTGGTATATGGAGAACAGATTTAGACAATTTCCATCGTCTAATTGTAGCTTGATACCACACGCTTCGATGGTTTGAAATAGAGGAAGGTCCAGTTCTTCGAAAACAGAATTTTCGCTTATTAAGATGCAAGTCCCGCCGCTAGAAGGGGTAGAGTTGGGTACGACGTAGCGATCCCTGTGGACAGTTTTATACCCACTAAGGAACAGCGTGTCAGTAAGGAGAAGTTTAGTTTCGGTTACGAGCAGAACATGTGGCTTATGTAACCGCAGAAAGTCGCGAAGAAGCTCACGCTTGATGTGGGATAAAAGAGAGTTCGCATTAATGAGTATAATTTTAAACATTTTATCCATTTAATAAATGAGAGGCAAAGGTGGTATAGAGAAGAGCTTTTTTCTCCCCAGGATGTACCAATTTATCATAGGTGGGCTTGATTTTAAGAATGACATTATAAATATCAAGGAATTTTTAATAGTCTGGAAGATCACCGACAGATGGACTTGGACCAAAAGGATAGGAGGAGCGAGATGCAGGGGTTGGCGCTAGCTTAGCAGGGGAGGTGTTAAAGTAGCCTTAGCAATTGGGGAGAGGCAAATGAACGCCATTTTCAATGAAGAGGCAAATGAAACGCCATTTTTAACGTTGATGTGAAGCGCGGCTTGCTTCTGAGCGGCAAGAACTACGTCGACAGCCTTTGCAGTCTTCATTTTTGTTGATATCTCCTTATACTTGGAGCATCTATAATTAGCTGGGTGGCCTTTTTGGTTGCACATGCAACAGAAGGGGATTGTTTCCTCAAGTTGTTCTCCTGAAGCGTCGAACTGAGCTTTGGGGATTTGGCATTCACCAACTTTGTGCCCTTAACCACAACGGACACAACAGAAGGGCATACTGCAGTTCTTTTTGACGAGGCCGTAGCGGCAACAGTTGGTGCATTGAGCTAACTCATTGGATTGGTACGTAGTGAACACGACAAGGGAATCAATCGCAGCAAGCTTTGTGGTTTGAGGATGGGTCCTAAGTCTGTACCTGCTGCTACTTGGATTTTCCAGATGTTAAGGTTCTGGTACCTGGTGGAGTTGATTTTATTTAACCGAGGAAGGGGAGCTAATTTATCAATTTGCAGAAAATTGACCTCTGAGAATGCCTCTTGAAGAGCGTTAGATACATCGTCGCGTTCAAAAGTCTTGCAGACTTTCTTAAGAAGGATGGTTTTAGTTTTATCATCCTTAGAAGTATGAGTGAAGTGACTAACTTTGAGGTAAGTTAGCACTTCTTGAATAATACCTAACGACCTTTTGTCATAAGCAATTATGTGTACTTTGTTGGCGTTGATATTACGCAGCGTGAAGTTAGAATGCCCTAACTTCTATTTAAAGGTGTTTGATACAAGCCTAAGATTAGCATTGTATGCGGTTATTGGCGGCAGTTTAACCTGGCCAGTCGAGGAAGGAGCACCAGTTTGGGACAGAGGGGCAACAGCAGTAGCTTTGCTAGAGTAGGTTGAGCCAGTAGTAAGTGGACGAGGTGCAACAGCTGGAACTACGCGAGTTGAGTTTGGGGTAGCAACTGGGGGCCTGGGGGCAACAGGTGGGTCTTTGGAAGTGCCAGAAGGAGTTGGAGAGGAATTGGGAGTAGAGGTTAGCGGCGGCAATCTAACCTGACCAGTAGAGGAAGGAGGACCAGTTTGGGACAGAGGGACAAGAGCAGGAGCTTTGCCAGAGTAGGTTGAGCCAGTAGTGGGTGGATGAGGTGCAACACCTGGACCTATGCGAGTTAAGTTTGGGGTAGCGATTGGTGGCCTGGGGGCAGCAGCTGGAACTTTGGGAGTACCAGAAGGAGGTACAGAGGGATTGTGAGTAGCCCGAATGACCGTCTTAGTACGAGATCTGGGTTTAGGAGTCCCAGCGGAAAGTGCTGGCTGCTTTTTTGAGGTTCCAGCCTGAGGAGACAGGCTTTGGTTTGGTCTCTTGTGAGAAGATTGGGAAGTATCTATCTGTTGAGATGAATCTTGAGGGGCAATTATATGCCAGTCCTCGTCACTTTTGTTTGAGCGAGTAGGTTGAGCGACGCCAATTTGCGTTCTCAGCGATTGAACTTCGTTACGAAGAGCGAAGTTATCCTGAATTAGTTCATGTATCAAAGAGCGGAGCTCTTGAAGGGTGGCATTGGGTGGCAGAGCAGAGCAGAGCACACTCATTGTGCAAGAATGAAAAATATGTAGTTAAATAATAAATAATAAATAAAATATAAAATAATGTAATATAATATAGGTTAAAGAAAATTATATCAAACCACGTGCTAGTCTCTAGGATTAACAATATACGAAAGTTCCTAGTAAAGTCCAACGCATATTCTAGAATATTCTGGAAGCGCCACTATCAAATGGTCACGATTTACACACAACAGAATGAAATACATCTGCCTCGAAAGAGTATCGAACGTAAACTGATCCGTTATCTGCACACAGAAATCTTGAGCATACGCACACAAGAGATTGAATCGGCGGCGCTCGGCTGAAGTGTGACATGCCGAGCGTTACATGACACATTTTTCAATTCGGTCTAGTCCTCATTTTTATAACGCCCGCGAGTAAAGATGTTTCATATCAATAAATGTTCACACAAATATACAAAAGCAATAATTTAACTAATAATTGATTACCTAATGAATTTACAAAAAGTCTATGTATACAAACATATTTAAAATCAAACTAACCCAGACCATACACGATACAACATGTTCACGAACTTGTTTCTCTTACTTGGTTGAACGTTTGCTTTCGAACCAACTTGCAAACATGTTGGCGTTCCAACTGTCATCTCTTCAGAAATCATGGAAAAATTCTAGCAATCAACTGAAAATTGTTCGAAAATTAAATAAAACCTCAAATGGAATTTAATTAGTTTTTTATTCAATTTGATTTAAGCTTCGTTCCTCCCCATTTCTAAATATTCAAATTTTCTGTTACAAAACTTTACTATAAGGCGCCTCTGCTGGTCCTCTTGAATGAGGTTCTTCCACATTTCATTATTCGCTATTACAAAACCATTTTTTAGCACTTTTAATTACTTTTTTAAAAATCAATTCTTGCTAAATGTTCGAATTTTGGCTAAAAATTAAACTAATTTTGACAGAAAGTCTGCCAACATACCCATACACGGTAAAACATGTTAGCCAACCATTGACTCCACCCACCGAAAACCAAAAATTTTTGATTTCGTCTCAACACATCATTCAACCATCAAAATGGTTGGCGAACCTGCCCATACACAGTACAACCGATGGCTAACTTCAACCAAGTTGACCAACATGTTGAATCGTGTATTGGCCGGGTAACAGTGTCAAATATCAAATATATTACAGTTCTTAAATTTTTTACTGTTTCAAATTTATGCAGCAAAGAGCAGTGCGAAGGCGAAGCTTTCGTGACACAAATTTTCTCACAATTTTTAAATTTTTCCCCGTATTGGAACGCAAAACACTCAAATACAATATCTGGCAATAACATTTTTGAGTACGGGAACAGACATATAGTGTTTCAAAATCAAGGAGGTTCTCCCGTGTGACGGCCTGTTTTTAAGCATTTTTTGCGAAATTTTTTTTAAGAAACCATGAAAAGATAAAACTGGGAGTTTTTCATTAAATATATTTTATGAGTATGTATTGTTACACCGGGCGATTTCGGTGACGCCACATCGAATTTATTTTTCCTATACAATTCATAGTCGGACTCATCTACCATCCGATTAAAGGCGCCTACAGACGATCATAGAAAAATGCATCATATTATATAACATAGTCGTATCATATCATATCTATGACATATTATATGATGAACTGTACACACACGTTTTTGAAAATATGAAGAAAAATATAGTGTAAATATTCTATGATGAATAAAATATGACTATGCGTTTTTTGCTGTATACACGACACAATTTAATATGACATATATTTCTAATGTTCTGTGTTGTTCGAAGTTTTCATACACAGATTGTATTTCATGAAAAGCAAAAACGAAAGAAAATTGGAAATAAAATGAGTGATGGAAGTAAAATAGTGTTTGAAAATTATAAATAAAACGCAAAAATTATAATTTATTTTCCTAATTACCACACTTATTTTTATTTCCAAAGAAATTACATGCTGCATAAATATAATATAGTTTGGTCACAAAAGGAAATATTGAAATCCAACAATGTTTCCAAACGAAACAGTTAAAATTTAAAACTGTCGCCACTTTTCATCATATATTTCCATCATAGATTTCTTTTCCATCGAAATGATATGTCATATACATCATGAATCCATATATTTTTATGTCATATATATGATTAAACATCATAGATATATGTCATATTTTTACGTCATATTCCGTGTGTACAGCTCCATCATATTTTTCGTCATATATTTGATGAAACATCATAGAAATATCGTCATCTATAGGCACCTTAAGATCCTACGAATTATATGGGAAACGGGGGGATCTGCTCCAGAGACCTCAACCTTCGGGGCACTAATGAGGTTTGGTTGAGGTCTTGCCCGAAATCCTCTGCCGAGAGCCTTCTTTAAGTTGTCCAAACCGTTTGGTTGCCGATGTCCGCTCAGGTTTCCGGCTTTTGTCAAGATGATGGCCTCTTTTAGGTAATCAGTCGTCGTTTGTGTGACATTGTTCCTTACCCCATTGCGCCTCATCTTCGTGTAGCATTATATGTATCACAGTATATTATATCATCACACTCTGATGATGTGAAATAAAGACCCAACTGTGTTTTTTCTGTAAGGTCCCAAAATTTTATTAACAAAAAGTTTTTCTACAAATTCACTCACTCACCTGCAAAGGCACAAAAAAACAACATTTAAAGCCTTTATTTATTGCAAATTAACTGTTAACTGTTAATTTCTTAGGTTATTCAATTTAAAATAATTTTCTTAGGTTATTTAATCTTCCATCCACGTTCTTTCCTACACTGTTCTGATGGTGTGACCAATTAATAAGTAATACTATAGGGAAACGGTATTTGGCAACGAAATGGACGCCAAATCTGATAAGAGCGTATGTGGTGTTGGTATATTTGCATTTGTGTGGGAAAGTATCTGCGGAGTGATTCGAAGGGGTATATTTTGGAAAATTGCGCGCGGAATTTGAATGTAAACATTTTCCGCTGTATTATTTTTGAATTCCCTTATTTTAGGAAGTATAATTTTCTGAAACTCATAAAAAACAAATATATATAATATTATAATAAACTCAAAATTTTCTGTAAAAAATTAAATTATATCATAGATAGAAAGATTTTCATAGTTTTCAGTTTTGTGCCTTAAATTTATTAGTTACATATCATACCTTTCTTAGAGTTATTATAATATAAAATCAAAAAACGTTCTTCTATTTCGTCCAAAAAAAATTTCAAAAATATATGCCAATTGCGATACAAGAGGAAGTATTAGCTATTTTGCAGTTCTGAAAAAAAGAAATCATTAGTTACTTAAAATAATGAAATTGCACTAAATGTGAAATACTTACGATAGTAAGAACAGGTATAGCATTTGGTGCTATTGTTCTGATGACCAAACGTATTAAGTCGTCTGACAAAAAATTTATTTGTTTTTCCATGGCTTTCTCAAAACCTGCTTTGTGGAAAACCTTCCAAACAAATAGAATGAATAATGTGAATTTATGACTTTGCGTTTTAGTCAAAATTACAAATAAGTTACCAATTATTGGTTACCATATAAGTAACAAAGTTTGAAATATGTGAAGGCAAATGTTGCCCCTTGCAAAAATAATACATTTATTTTACGTCGTCCTTGTGCTATACAACCCAGTCTTATCACATAAAGTGTAAACAAACAATATGGCCGGCCATAGTTATGAAATTTTGCAATTTTCACAAATATTATACTATATTTTTGCTAATAACAACTTATAACTGTATAAAATGCATTCTAGCACTGTTAACCAAAATTCTAACACCAAACTCACCTTGGAAATGAAATTCCTTGGCCAGATTTTGCGCTATTACTGTTGCAACTGGCGATACAACACTTTATTCACTCAAAACACTTCATAGATACAAAATTAATTTAATGACATTGTCACTTATTGCTCCTTTAATCTATTTTGAATATTATATAAATCAAATTTCACGGTTTTTTTTAACTTTCACAAGCAATTTTCTCGAACATTACTCTGGATCGATTGAACACAATATCCCGCGGAAAACAATTTAACAGTTTATACACCAAATGAAAGACACGGAGACTACGAATGAGAAAGACGATGTGCATGGGTACCATTATGTTTTGCCTTAATCACGTACACTGTACATGTGACTTATAGCGATTCCGTTACTGTTTCTTGTTCATTGGGTGTGACCATTGAAGTAATAACTAGATAAGGAAGGGAAAATAAACAGAAACGCCGAAGCAAAATATGCAAATTTCATTTAGTTGTATATGTGCGCTTGCATGTGTTTGTAATTTCATAGTGCAGACAAAACCACGGGGGCATAATTTTTAATCCTACGGCGGGCTTTTCAATTAAGATTTAATGATCTTAATGAGGAATATTTGCAATTTAAAATTAATAATATACAAGTTACTTATAATTCTTTTAATAATTATTTAACAAAATACTTTTGTATAAAGAAATCCAAAATTAAATTAACAACTGTCAAATGCATGCATTCTCACATTTTCCTAATTTTTTGCGAACGGAAATGCAAAATATTCAAATTCATTCAAAATCTTCAATGTCCAATAGTTTATGCACAAATTTATATTGTCAGCCTGGAAAATCGTTAACACTAAATTTTTGTTAAACACTTACCCCTTGAAAATATTTTGACCGACTTAACTGGTATTTTTATCAAACCAAAATCCAATTATTAAATGGACATTTGTCCCACGTGTAAGTACCATATTAGTTATACTGTGTTTACAAGTGGTACAGAACGCAGTTCAAAGTATTCGTTCCACACATGCTTGAGGCCTAGGCCAATAGAAATAGTCGATGGTGGTACAGAAGTACCACTACACACCCGAAACGTCTATGAACAGTCTATTTGACACACCGTACCACCGCAATACTAACAAAAAATAAAATAACCCACCACGCCACTAACAAAACAGCGACTAATATTGCAGTGTAGCCAATCAGTGGAAAATTAAGAAACGCTGGACCACCAATTCATCACATGCGTTGTTTGCTCAGGGGGGGAAAGGGTTCGGGCCATATGCGTCGCTCACGGACACTGTAGGTGAGCGGCTGGGCCATTCCTTTGTTGTTAATTCAATGGGTGTGACTGTCAAACGTCACATTCTGAAGTTCTGTGGATGACGCGGCAAATTTCAAATGGTTAAGAAAAGCGTCGTGATTTTCTTGACATCTCCCACCCTTGAAGAGAACAATTGCAAGTAATTGTACGATTAAGTGCTAACCATAATTGGAGATAGTTTGGTAATATGGTAGAGATTTGATTCAGCATTTTTGTGTCCGTTGTCAACACCATATATTGAGCTAGAAATTTAAGATTTTGTATGATCCAATCCTCAGTTCACCCGATTTCCATTTTCTATAAAGACTCCATCTCCCACTTCGAATTAATTTTCTTTCCTATGTAGATCATATAGTTTTTGACGTGAAAACGTCTTTCTTCTCGTTGAGTATGTACATTGGTAGCCAGTTTAACAGTCTTGTGTTACAAAACACCGTCATTTTTCAATCGCTAATAACTACGAGACTGATAACGCGATAAACCCGGTTGAGGTCACAGTGGATGGAACATATTTGCACGTATTTATTGTGTGCCACTTTTTTCCCATCATCGCACTAGTGCAAGCGTCCACGCGTGATTGTTGTTTTTAAGCACTGTGTGAGGATATTCATGAGTGTAGCGTAAGAACGCATTAAGCTAGGACGTTGATTGGTGTATCATTGTAAAAACCATGAAAAGAGCTACCAGGAACTAAAGCGAAACATTAATAATATTCTCCAAAATATATGCAAAAATCGGTATGAATTTGAAAATATAAAAAATGTGGAAGATATTTTTTCATATGAGGCGTAAATATGCACCGAATTGTTAAAAACTCGAATCGGAGAAAACCCGAATCAAAATAAATATTAAAAACCAAACATATTCTGTGCCGAGCAAGTGTGAGAGCTACGGCGGCATTGAAGAAGAAATAAAAAAAATAGCGGGAAAAAATAGACTTGTGATTTATCTATTCTGTAACCGTACTCCTCTCCATAACCATTGTAATTAATGGTTTGTAATGAAAGTACATATTATTATGAAAATTTTGTTGTAATTTTTTTGACGTTAAAACGTCTTTTCGCTCGTTAAGTACACTGATAGCCAGTCAAACTTTCTTGCGGTACAATTTACTGTCAGGTTTCAATCGTCCGTAGCTATGAGGCTAATAATGTGATAACAACTGTTGAAACCACAATGGATACAGAATTTCTGTATGTGATCATTGTGTGGCATAAGTTTTGCGCGTGACGTCATTGGGCTAGTTCACTTATGCATGATTGTTGTCAATAAGCGTTGGGTAAAATTATAAATAAGTGTAGCGTGAGAACGCGATCATGTAGGACATTCATTCGGGTGTCATTGTAAGAAGTTTGAGAGGAGCTATAGGGACCTGAAGTAAAACAATAAAAAAAGTCGCTGAAATATTAGTTAAAATCGGTATTAAATTGAAAATTGGAAAAACAATTAAAAAGCCGATACTCATGTCAGTCGTAGATATGGGCCGAATTGAATAAAATGCAAATCAAAGAGAGCTTGCATCAAATCGTATTCAAAAAATCCTAAAGTGTCCAGTGCCGAGTAAATGTCAGAGCTACGGCAGGATCAGAGAAAATATGAAAAAAGGCGGAAACAATAAACTTGTGATTCATATTTTCTGTTGCCGTACCTATCTATATAACCATTGTATATGAGACATTGATTTAAGTAAATACTTATGAGAAACATTTATTATAATTTAATCCCTAAGTTTTCACGGAAAATCTACGGCGCCGACCTTGACTAGGCCTTTCGGTTTTTTATTAGAGTTGTGAGATAATGTTGAATTCTCGATGGCTAGCTTTCTATCTCATTTCATTCATACATCTTGATTTCAATTCATCTGGCAGAATGTCCACATTTTCTCCTTCTAAATGGTATTTTGGAGTAAATTTTGTGACTGTATGTTCTGTTTCGTTATTTTTTGCTACGCATTTTTGAGCAACAGTTGTCCATGCTGTTTAGTTGTTACCTTCGTTTATTTTACATCTTAGCCTATTGACTAGGGCTTAATTTGGACTTTCATTAAGCCCGTTTGAAAATCCTGATTCTACAGCTGTGAGCACCATTGCTATGTTCTTCTTTTTCCGGAAGCCTTTGAATTCCTTGGAATTTATGCCGGGAAATTGATCTGTTAATACAATATCAATATTATAGCTTTGTATCACATTTTTTATTAGCTCAATAAAATAATTTGAGCTGTGATTTCTTGATGTAGAAATATAAGCATATCTTGTAAAATGGTCCACCAGAAGATGTAAGTATTTCTTTGTAGACCGTGATATAATTTGAAATGGTCTTGTTGTTGGGTCTTAGTGTGACATCAGGCCAAACTTTCATAACAAATTTGTTTAATGTTTATGAATATATTCTTTGCGGTGTAGAATAGTGTCATTTTATTTATTATCTGGGTTCTTCCAATGTGAGAGTAGGTCTCTTGTACATCTCTAATTACGAGTAGTGTTTTGCTAAGCGCTTCTAACAGTATGATGTTATTTCTTCTTTTATTCTTTTTGTAGTAAATTTCATTTTCCAGTATAAACTTGGATTTTCTATTTTGTAGATCTGGATTTGTGAATTGGTCATTTCTTATATATGTTCCAGGTTATTAGGTTCACAACTTTTGAAAAATCATCGGTAATTTCACAAGGTTCTAGGACTGGATTTTTGCTTAAGCAGTCAGCTTCATGATTTGCTCGTCCCGGGTTATATCTTATCTTAAAATTTTATTGGGATAAGTAATACATCAAATCGCCGAGTTCCTCATCAGTTCTAGCCTTGATATTTAGATTTTCGGGTAGAGTACACTCTTGCGGATTTTTTATTAGCCAGTTTTCTTAAGAAATTCTTTTTTATTTATATATATTAGACTATTCTGAGCATTTTAAGGTGAGGAAAATTTTTTGACCCCCCACTACCCTCCCTTTCTACAAAAGTATTTGCAGTTGACTGTTTTCACCATTAAATCCTCAATCAAGGGGAATTGCTGTGATTGTGGGACGACAATTTTGTTCAATTCTCTGAAATTTATACATACCCTGGTTATTTTATCATCTTATTTTTATAGAGGTAGAGCTAGAGGATTCCTCAATCAAATTCTTCTTTAATAATTTTGATTCCTGATTTTCAATAATATTTAACAATATTAACAATATTTATTTTTCAATATTTACCAAATCCATATGAGCTTCACAGTCTCGTACAGTGCGGACGTCGTATTCATCCTTAGCAAAAACTAGGTTGCATTTTTCTATAAATTTGTTAATTCCTGTTTGTTGATGTAAATCCACATGGTTTACTGATATTTCAAATTTATCCAAATTTATATGTTCGTTGAAGTTCACTTCACATCTGTTTATATAATTAATTTCTTGTTCACGTGAAAACATCTTTCTTCTCGTTGAGTGTGTACATTGGTAGCCAGTCTAACATTCTTGTGTTACAAAACACCGTCATTTTTCAATCGCTAATACCTATGACACTAATAATGCGATAAAAACGGTTAAGGTCACAGTGGATGGAACTCATTTGTACATATTTATTGTGTGGCGCTTATTTTTCCCGTGACGTTATCGGGCTAGTGTAAGCGCCCACGCGTGATTGTGGTTTTTTTTTAGCGTTATGTGAGGATATTTATGAGTGTAGCGTGAGAACGCGTTAGGTTAGGACTTTGATTAGGGTATCGTTGTAAATAGCTTGAAAAGATCCACAGGACCTAAAGCTTCACAATAAAAATATTCTCCGAAATATAACCTAATATCGGTATGAATTCGAAAATGGAAAAATGTGGAAGATATCTCATATGAGGCGTAAATATGCACCGAATTGTAAAAAACTCAAATGGGAGAAAACCAGTATCAGAACGAATATTACAAACCAAAACTGTTAAGTGCCGAGCAAGTGTGAGAGCTACGGCGGTATCGAAGAAGAAATGAAAAAACGGCGCATAAAACAAACTTGATTTACCTATTCTGTAACCGTACTACTCTCCATAAGTGTTGTTATTAATAGTTTAATAATTAAATTACAAATTAGTTCGAACATCTTTAATCGAAATTTTTTTGACGTAAAAACGTCTTTTCGTACGTTAAGCGCACTGACAGCCAGTCAAACTTTCTTGCGGTGCAATATAGCGTCACATTTCAATCGCCAATTGCTATGAGGCTATTAATACGATAGCGACGGTTGTGGTGCGCATTCGTTTTGCGCGTGACGTCATCGGACTAGTGCACTTATGCATGATTTTTGTTAATGAACGTTGTGTAAGAATTTAAATCAGTGTAGCGTGAGAACGCGATCACGTAGGACGTTCGGGTTTCATTGTAAGGAGTTTGAGGAGAGCTACCAGGAACTAGGTGAAACAATAAAAATATTCGCCTAAATATAAGTAAAAATCGGTATTAAATTGAAAATTGAAAAAAAGATTAAAGATATCGTCTCATATGAATCGTAAATATGGGCCGAATTGAATAAAACGCAAATCAATGAGACCTTGCATCAAAACAAATTTAAAGAAACCTAAAATGTCCAGTGCCGAGTAAATGTCAGGGGTATGGTAGCACAAAAGAAGAAATGAGAAAATAATCGTGTGATTAATCTTTCCTGTCACCGTATTACTCTATATTACCATTGTATATAAGCCATTGATTTAAGTACATACTAATAAGAGCACTTATTGTAATTTTATCCCGAAGTTTTCACGGAAAATCTACAGCGCGGATCTTGACTGAGCCTTTCGGTTTTTTCAATACCTCCGGGTATAAAGATATCTCTTTTTCTCTTTTGTAACCTAGTGCGTCAGGAATTTTGACATCTATTTAATTTAAACTATTAGTATTTCCGTCTTTTGTAGTGTACCCAACGAGGCAACGCAGCAATACGCGAAACTAATAAAACAAATTGAACTTTCTCATCCGGACCGGAGAAAAAAGGTTTTATTCCCCTGAGGCGCAAGATGAATTTATCGCCCTGAACATCCCTTTCCATTTAGTTTCGTTCCATTCCCACGTTGACCACTGTGTGGCTCCGCAGTGTGGCTCCAGTCTTCCATAGTTTCCAACGATCTGTTGATCGTCTGGATCCGCTCCCACCTACAACGTTGTGTGCAAACCAATGCAGAACGACCTGACCTCATTAGGTTTCGCCTCATCGAAAGAATTCTGATGGGAAAGTTTGACGTGACAACACTTTTATTGCTGCGCTAGCACTCCAAAACAAGTATAAGAACCCCGCTAAATTTAGATTGTTAGTCAGTAAGTAACGTATTGCTGGATCTGTAGTTACGTTAATAAAGTTAATTAAAACTTAAGAAATACATCGTTTATTCCCAGTATTTTTACCTCTCCTTACAATTCCAACGGGATCTGCTTGATCTGAGCGGAACTCCGCGTAACGATCCCAGTCATTTCAAATAAACAAGGAGGAATCTTACACTTTAGTTCTTATATCCTTTTCGTTTAGGAACTTCCTCTCTTCTTATGTATTTTGACATTGTATAGTATTCAATTCTTCACTTTGCATTAGCTTGAAATTTTGTATGAAAGCCAAACCGATTAGGAAATCATAATGAAAATGTTCACTATCTATTACAAAAATATCCATAATTCTCTCAATATTATAAAGTTTTATTTTTAGTGTTACCATTCCCTTTGTTTTTTTCTCATAGTTAATAGTTTTCAAGTTTGCTGTTTGTTTGTTACTTGTATGCACTCTTTCTTTGATTTTCAATAAGTTAGCATTAACGGCACATTTCAACTCGCATCATAGATTCCAGCAGCTTGTAAAGTATCATTTAATAGCATTTTTATCTTGATTAATGGTGGTACCTCTAGTGTTTTGAATTCTCTTTATTTGATTCAATTTCTAATTCAGAGTTATTAACACATTTCACACCCGCCTTGTGATATTTTTCTTTACACCAGCAGATTTCCTCAAGATGGAAGCGTTTCCCATTTTCCTCGGTTATACAGATCTGACATGGTTTTTTCTCTTCAATTTTTTTTTGTGTCCGAATATGTGTAGTGTTTTTCCTCATGTTTTGACCCCCGTGACCCCCCCTTGAATCCGCCCCTGCTGTTAGGAACCAAAATTTGGGTTCCTTTGAGAGAACCATGACCTTCCATACGGCCATTAACCCTGGAGAAAGTCATCAAATATTTTAAAAATATTTACACATTTCTGCTTGCTTTTCTGCTGACTCAGGTGTAAATATTTTGACGTGAACACGTCTTTCTTCTCGCTGAGTATGTACATTGGTAGCCTGTCTAACATTCTTGTGTTACAAAACACCGTCCTTTTTCAATTGCTAATAACTACGAGGCTGATAACTCGATAACAACGGTTGAGGTCACAGTGGATGGAACATATTTGCACGTATTTATTTTGTGGCACTTGTTTTTCTCATGACGTCAGCGGATAGGTGCAACCGTCCACACGTTATTGTTTTTTCACGTTGTTGGTTTTGTGAATAAACGTTGCGTAAAATTATAAATTAGTGTAGCGTGAGAACGCGATCATGTAGGACGTTTTTTCTGGTGTCATTGTAAGTAGTTTGAGAAGAGCTACGAGGACCTGAAGTAAAACAATAAAATAATCTTTGAAGTGTTAGTAAAAATCGCTATCAAATTGAAAATTGGAAAATCAATTAAAAATATCGGCTCATGTCAGTCGTATATATGGGCCGCATTGAAAACAATGCAAATCAAAGAGAGCTTGCATCAAATCGTATTCAAACAATCCTAAAGTGTCCAGTGCCGAGTAAATGTCAGAGCTACGGCAGCATTAAAGGAGAAATGAAAAAGGCACGAAAATATAAACATGTGATTTATCATTTCTGTCACCGTGTTACACTATATACTCATTGTATAAAAGACATTGATAGTACATAGTAATAAGAAACACTTATTATAATTTTATCCCAAAGTTTTCACGGGAAATCTACGGCACGGACCTCGACGGGACTTTTAATTTTTTTAAAATATTTGATGACCTTCCCCTGGGTTAATTCCCTTATGGATGGTCATGGTTCTCTCAAAGGAACCCAAATTCATGTTCCTCACACTTCGAGTAATTTCTCTAATAGTTTTTCTATGTTTTTATTTACGCCGCTGGCTAAAGATGTATAATCATTTGTGTTTTCCATAATTTCTTCCAGATTAAAATAATAAAACTGTAAATTTTGTTCTTCATCCAAATATGTCTATTATTCCTATTTGGTGTCTTTTAATAAGTATTTTCTTTATTTTGATATAGTTTGAGGTAGATATGGTTACTTGGTGTAAACTTGCAGGTTGATATTCTGCCGATATACCGAAAATCTGTGTCTTAGGTATACATATTTAGGTTATGCAAATAGAGTTTGGTTTTCTATCTGCCGAATCTTTCACAGCAAAATCAAACTTCAACTTCTCCATATTTTTTGAAATGTTTGCAGAAAATGTTGTTTTATAATATCATCACACTCTGGTGAAGTGAAATAAAGACCCAATTGCGTTTTTTCTGTAAAGACACAAAATATTTATTTTAACAAAAAGTTTTTTCTACAAAGTTTTTCCACTTTTAATTTAGGTGACAAATTCACATACTCACCTGTAAAGGCATAAAAAAAGAATCAGGGTTATTCCACAGAACGTAACAGCGAAAAAAAAGTACGTTTGGGGAATCTCATATTCTCGAGAACGCTACCGCGACCGCACCCACGGAACTGCGTTTCTGACCGTGAACACGGAAATCAGTTACCATGGGGACCGTAACGGAGCTAACTGTTTTAAGTATAAGAAATACGGATCGGTATTGCAGTTTTCCGTACGTTCACGAGAATACCTAAAAAATGCGTTGCGGACGGGTAAGGAAACGCGTTGCGGTTACGTTGCGTTCTGTGGAATAACCCTGAATATTTAAAGCCTTTATTTATTGTTAATTAGTCAGTTAGTTTCTTAGGTTTTTAATTTTAAATAATTTTCTTAAGTTATTTAATCTTCCATCGACGTTCTTTCCTGCACAGTTCTGATGGTGTGACGGTCAAACTGTCAAACTGTCAAACGTGCCATTTTGAAGATCTATGGATTACGCGGCAAACTTAAATTGGTCAAGAAAAGCGCAGTGATTTTATTTACATGTATATATATGTTTAGCTAAAAATATGCAGTAGAACGTGGGTTATACCGATCCGAAGACACCCGTCTGAAAAATATTGACGTTCACTTCCTCCACGATTTCAGCCCATTGGCTTGTCTAAATTAGGAAAACACAATGTTTTGATCTGTAAGCTGAAAAGCATGGAATGAACAAGAATCAATTGAATAATTATTCAAATAAAAAAACCGAAAGGCCCAGTCAAGGTCCGCGCCGTAGATTTTCCGTGAAAACTTGGGAATTAAATTATAATAAGTGTTTCATATTAGCATGTACTTAAATCAATGTCTCATATACAATGGTTATATAGAGTGGTATGGTAACAGAAAATATGAATCACAAGTTTATTTTTTCCGCCTTTTTTCATATTTTTTTTATCCTGCCGTAGCTCTGACATTTACTCGGCACTGGACACTTTAGGATTTTTTGAATACGATTTGATGCAAACTCTCTTTGATTTGCGTTTTATTTAATTCGGCTCATATCTATGACTGACATGAGCCGATATTTTTAATTGTTTTTCCAATTTTCAATTTAATACCGATTTTGACTAATACTTCAGCGATTATTTTTATTGTTTTACTTCAGGTCCTCGTAGTTCTTCTCAAACAACTTACAATGACACCCGAATGAACGTCCTACAAGATCGCGTTCTCACGCTACACTAATTTATAATTTTACGCAACGCTTATTGTTGAGCGCAGACTCCATTGTCTGTGCTGTTTTCGACTAGTTGAGGTGTATCACCACAACTTAGTTTTCATAGATTCCTTTTCAGGGGAAAAGTTGAAGGGAAAATCTAGGTGTTACACCAAGATGTTTAGTAAAGTGTGCAAAGGTCTTAGATACACAAGAAGAAGAGGATAAGTGAAAGATTCGAGTTCAAATTGATGACTGACTGATTTATAATAATTTATGGGATTTATATACATAAAATATGATTAGATGTACACTTGTTGCTTAGTGACTAATTTTAATCAATTAAGGTGAGTAGTAATTTGAGTTCACATCGAAAGGCTTCGTTTTGATTTTCACAAAAAGGTGTCTTCACGATGCATGCGCATTTCGCTTAGGGCAATGACATTTCAGGTGACAGGTGATCCAGGGTAAGGTCAGGTAAGTTTCTTTGATAACGGGAAATGCTGACGCGTGGAACTAAGTTCAGGTGAGTTTATGAATGTAATTTGATGATTTGTTGAATGAACAAAAAACAGGTGAGTGGTACACTGCAATACGTAATTATTTGGACATCAGGTACAGTAGTACACTGCAGTACGTAATTATTTGGACATCAGGTACAGTGAGGTAAGGTATTTGCGAACACTTATTAACAACAATCATGTGTAAGTGAACTAGCCCGATGACGTCACGCGCAAAACTAATGGCACACGATAATCACGTACAGAAATTCTGTATCCATTGTGACCTCAACAGTTGTGATCGTATTATTAGCCTCGTAGCTATTGACGATTAGTAAACCTGACAGTCAATTGTGCCGCAAGAAAAGACGTCTTAACGTTAAGAAAATCACAACAAAATTTTCGTAATAATATTTACTGTCATCATTAAATCATTAATTACAATGGTTATGGAGAGTAGTACGGTTACAGAATGGATAAATCACAAGTTCATTTTTTTCCGCCGTTATTTTATTTCTTTTCGATGCCACCGTAGCTCTCACACTTGCTCGGCACAGAACATTTTTAGTTTTTAATATTCGGCTTGATGCGGGTTTTCTCTGGTTTGAGTTTTTTACAATTCGGTGCATATATACGCCTCATATGAAACGATATCTTCCACATTTCTTATATTTTCAAAGTCATACCAATTTTTGCATATATTTGGGAGAATATTTTTAATGTTTCGCTTTAGCTCCTGGTAGCTCTTTACGTGGTTTTTACAATGATGCCCTAATCAATGTGCTTGCTTAATGCGTTCTCACGGTACACTCATAAATATCCTCGCACAGCGCTAAAAAACAACAATCACAAGTGGACGCTTGCACTAGCGCGATGACGCCATGGGAAAAAAGTGCCACACAATAAATACGTGCAAATATGTTCCATCCTCTGTGACCTCCACCGTTATTATCGCGTTATCAGCCTCGTGGTTATTAGCGATTGAAAAATGACGGTGTTTTGTAACACAAGAATGTTAGACTGGCTGTTGTGATGCGTCGCGTCACCTAAAAAGAAGGGAGATTAGAACATAACAAATATACTATACGAGTCACTAACCATACCCATAACACATATGAACCTGAAAAACATAATGCACCAGAAATCTAACATGTCACTATACTCACTCGAACATGTCACACGAGGAGTCGATGTCGATGTTGATGTTCACATCGCATAGTCCACATAACCACAGAGTATTTCAAGGTGAATATAATATAAGACTGCGTAAAAAAAATAACACACCAGAAGTTAAACATGCACTATACTTACCATCAAGCGTAAACACAACACGGTTAGGATCACGATAGCCACGAAATATTTCGACGCAAATAAACCTACAAATATGTAGAATATAAACAAACATACCATTTCATAACACTTACGTGAGCATTGGATCCCGGAAACCTATGTTAATAACTCACAAATGAAATAAAATGTTAAATTCACTCACAAACATAAAACACGCGACATCACAACACGGTCTTAACCTAGACTGAAACGTCAAAACGAAACATGTGGAAACGTACACAACTCAAACAACTTACGCATTTCTAATAAACTCAGCCCGTCACCGGTAGATGGCGCCATGCAGAAGTTAAGTGCGTTTCGTAATTGATGGACACCTCGCACCAACGGTCAAAAATCCCGGTTTCCTGGGATAAAAAGCGGAGAAAAATTGGGGATATCACCAGTAGTTGGGATCAACTTATACATCCTCACAAGTCAGGCAGACCTTATCGGATTAAAAAGGGAGTAGACGAACAAGGAAAAGTAAGTGATCCAAACCGAACAAGGTTCTAGAAATCTATCGGTTTTCTGGGAGGTTGAGTTTGAAAGTGGTCATAGTAACCCATCAAACTCAAGTTCGAATTTGCCAAACCGAACAAGGTTCTAGAAACCTATCGGTTCTCTGCGTTGGGAGCTCGAGCTTGAAAGAGGTCATAGTAACCCATCAATCTCGAGCTCGAAGCTGCAAACCGAACAAGGTTCTCGAAACCTATCGGTGCAGTAAAGAACTTCGTGTTGAAAGAGGTTTAGTCCCATCAACTAGAGTCCGAAATATCCCATCGAACAAGGTTCTAGAAACCTATCGATTTTGGGGGGAACTTCTAGTTGAAAGTGGTCTCCAGAACCTATCAACCAAGTTCCAAGTACGGCGTCGTCATTGAAGTGGCTATTACGCAGTGTCGGGGACGTCGCATATAACATTGGAGGAGGCGTTGCGCGATTCCAGGGCCGGACCGAAGCCGATTACCTTAGAAGAATACCGGGCCAGGAATCGGGGCAAGAAGCAGGTCGTCGTGCCACCGGCCGTGGAACAAGAGCGTCCCGTCAAGTACCGTACTGGGGTGGAGGCCAACTTTAGGCGGGCCATAGACGAGGTTCGGCGTCGTCTGCTGCTGGCGGTAGGTAAGGAGGAGTGACTACGGATCGGCAGCGAAATTCAGCGGCTCCATAATGAGCGCTTGAAGTACCGCCGTACTAAGAGGAGTAAAAATATAAATAGAAAAGAATTGTAAATTAGGTTAGGGTTAAGGAATGTAATAAATAATGAATAAATTAGGATTAAAAACATAAACTGGAAGTTTGGAAATAAAAGAAAAATTAATTAGGTCAAGAAGTAAAGTAAATTTGAATCTGCCTGAGTAGTGGAATGATAAAATAATTAGTAGATTAGTTTACATAAAGAATGAAACGATTGGTCGCATGGACGTTTGATTTGTATAAAATATTAGGAAGATAACTAGTAGATTGGTCGCATGGACGTTTGATTTGTATAAAATATTAGGAAGATACCTAGAAGATTGGTCACATTGGCATTTGATTTGTATAAAATATTAGGAAACTAATTAATAGCTTAGGTTATGTAAAGAATGAAACGATTGGTCACATGGACATTTGGATTGTATAAAGTTTTAGGAAAATGAAAATGAAAATTGTAAGTAGTATATGCACAATAATAAATATTAAGCCAACCCAATTTTGTGTAAAGCCTACCCTCAACATTGAACTAACAACTGCTAAACACTGAAAATAAAAACTATAACAAAACGAATAAAAAATACATAACATGACTACCATTGTACAAACTCAACGAGAAGAAAGACGTTTTCACGTCAAAAAAGATTTTTAATATACGTTTTCAAAATCGACTAACAAGTATAAAATAATTTTTCCTAGCCCCATTAAGCTACATGTCACCATACAGATACTGTATCCCATAGAGATTTTCCTGGAAATTTGTGATTGTGAATTTTTCATAGCTATGAAGATCGTTGTTATATTAAAGCGATAAACCTGCGGCGCATGCACTAGATAATACTAAGAAGTGCAGGTAGTATCTGTTAACGAGTTATATGCGCCCCACGTTTTTCGTTTTAAGTCTTAGAATGATTTTCATAGCTCTTTAAAATTCACTATCCGAAATTTCCAGCACTGTTGTGACTAGGGTTGCAAACTCTCGAAAGGACTATCCCGGGAGAGTTTAAAGAAATTGCAATGAGGGGGGGGGGGGGGGTTTAAGTTGAAAGAAGATCTCAATTATTTATTAATTTTTACATTTATATTTACTTTACTTTCGAGCAGCATTTAATATTTGACGGTATTTTACCACAAAATCATAAAAGTTTTAGCATGAGAAATCTAAGTTTATTATTTTCTGTAACTCTAATATTACTAAAGAAATATTCATTCTGTTTCTTTCCTTGTTCCATACTTGTTCCATCATGCCGAATACGCGCTCGCAGGAAGCATTAGACACAGGAATGGAAAGAACAAACGCGAAATTTTTCCACTTAAGTACAGGGATTTCTGTCTTTCGATTTCATAAAAAAGTGCACCCAGCGTATGTCAACTCGATTTTCTTCAATGAGATGTGGTTGCACCTCACGCAAAAGTCCGGCCTCATGGTACAGTTTGTCACCATTTAAGTCAATATTCAATAATTTGTGGAGTCTAGGAATGCCTGTCCATGTGATTGGTTCTCTTAGAGATAAAATTTTCATTGCTTGATATATTCAGGTTTTGTCTTCTCTGGAACCGCAGAGATCGGCCGCAAGGATACAGTTCCTGCGATATTAACTTCGCACTTGACAGCACGCACATTCCTCTGTAAAGTTCGTTGAAATATCTTGGATTGTGCTTCACCCCTAAACTCAACTTCACCGCACACATTTCTAAAATCCTACAGAAAGTAGTTATAAGGCTGAAATATTTGCAAAGTGAGTTATATTAGACGAAAATAAATTAAGCGGAAATGCAGTCTTTGGAAATTATCTCGTGTTGCGTCACCACGAGGAGCAATATGAGCTCAACGAGCCTTCGATTGTAGAAACCTTCCAGAACCGTTTTCCTCTTGACAATCAATGAACACCAACTACTAGCTCTAATAGACACCGGGTCTACTATGAGTATAGTTAATGAAACAAGGGTAGACTGTAAGCACTTTCCAATAATAGATACTCTTATGTTACAATTAAAAACCATTAATAACGAAACTATGGAAAGAGTAGAACGAATATCTACTCCCGTTTCCAAAGAATTTATGATGAGCGAAAATCGTCGAATCAAATGGTACAAACGTAAATTAGAAAATAAAGAATACGATTTATTGATAGGTATGGATCTTTTGAAAAATATTGTTAAAGCTATGTTCTTTACAATGAAAGAATTAACTCTTACCAATAACACTAAAATAAAGTTGTATAACGAACCTGACCAAATTCATGAATGTTTTGAATTAAGTGAATCTAGGGAAACAAATTTAGACCATCTTAATGGAGAAGAACGTAGGGAAATTACGAAAATACTAGATGAATTCCAAAATCTCATCTATCATGAAGGGGACCAATTAACAAATACTGACACTATTACCCATAAAATTCAGTCAACCACAGATCAACAAATACATGCTAAAGTTTATAGATTACCTCCTCAGCACGAGAAAGGTGTTGAGAGACAAGTAGATGAAATGGAAAGACAAGGGATAATTAGGAAATCTCATAGTAGATATACATCTCCTATTGTCGTAGTAGCTAAAAAATTAGATAATTCAAGTATACAAAAACTTAGGCTCTGTGTTGACTATCGAAAATTAAATGAATATACTCTTGATGATAAATTTGCTATTCCTAACATTGACGGAATCCTAGATAAACTGGGACGAGCTCAATATTTTACTACTCTCGATCTTGCCAAAGGATATTATCAGATGATATCGAGAAAACAGCCTTTGTTACACCGAAAGGATTATTTGAATATGTACGAATGCATTTTGGGTTGAAACATGCTCCAGCCACATTTCAGCGGCTGATGAATGAAGTTTACGGGAATATATAAATAAAATCTGCATCGTATATCTCGACGATATTCTAATTTTTTCCACAAGTCTCCAAGAACATCTCCAAAGTATAAGAAAAATTTTCAATGAACTAAGTAAACATAATTTGAAAGTACAATTTGATAAATGTTCGTTCCTTAAGAAAGAAACTGAATATTTAGGACATGTTTTAACAGATGGAATGAAACCAAATCCAAATAAAGTAAAATGTATTGAAGAATATCAATAACCTTCATCAGAAAAACAGCTTAGAGGTTTTTTAGGAGCTACAGGGTATTATAGTAAGTTTATAGAGGGTTATGCCAAGCTCCACCAAAGACAAAATATTTAAAAAAGGGAAATAAAATCAATATAAATGACCCAGAATAAATTACTGCATTTGAAAACCTTAAACAAAATATTATAAATTACCCAATTTTAAAATTTGCTGATTTTGAGAAACCTTTTGAATTGACAACGGATGGATCAAACTATGCTATAGGTGCAGTTTTGACGCAAGAAAAACAACCAGTTTGCTTTGCATCAAGGACTCTTAATGAACATGAGAGGAATTATTCAACAACCGATAAGGAGTTCCTAGCAATTGTGTGGGCTGTAACGTATTTTAGACCATATTTATGGGGTCGACGTTTCAAGATAATTACATCTCCCAATAAAAAATATTCAGGCAAAGAGTTTAGTCAGAGCACACAGAGATGGTTGCTTAAATTGCAAGACTACCAGCTCGATATTGAATATTTAAAAGGCAAAGAAAATAAAGTAGCCGATTTTCTTAGTAGAATCCACTTAGAAAAAGACCAAGTTGAGCAATCGGTCCATGAAATTTCAGATAATGCCACAATTCATTCAGAATTGGAACAACAATTAGACCATTTTCCCATTAGAGACGCTTTAGTCAATATATACAAAACTCAATTGATTTTAACCAATGAAGATAACCCTGAATGTATAACAATCCACAAAAATATAATTATTCATGTAAACCTAACAAAGTCCGATGAGGAACTCAAAAGTTTATTTAGAAAAATCATAACAAAAGGGAAAATTGCAATTTATACAGATCTTTCTTATAGCGAATATAATAGGAAACAACAAATTCTCACTGAGCTGTTCAGTCATGATAAAGAAATTTAATTTGAAAAAGTTACAAAAAGGGCTAAGGATATATTAACTATCGAAGAATTAAATACACAAATCGCGTTGTATCATACTAAAGAAATCCTTCACAGCGGTATCAGTGAAGCTTATTATCAATTGAAGGGCAATATCTATTTTTCGAATATTTTCGAGCATATGCGAAGACAAATAAATAATTGCCAACGATGTCAGATGATTAAATATGAAAGAAAACCAATAAAACCAAAATTCCAAATAACAGAAACCCCAACTGAAGTAAATCAGATATTACATGTAGATGTCTTGCATATTAATAGACGATTTTTCTTAACATTAATTGATAAGCTGACCAAGAAAGCTTTTATTTACGAACTTCCTAATATTAATTGGATTGCAAAAAGAACTAAGTTAGTAGAACATTTTTCAAAATTCGGTAAGCCAAAGAAAATAGTTGCCGACAACGAATTTCAAACACTAGTATCCTTCTTTATGTCTCAAGGTATTGACCACCATTTGACCACCCCCAGAAACTCACACAGGAAACAGTGACATCGAAAGATTTCATTGTACTTTACAAGAAAAGCTCACAGGAATAGAAGATAACGATTTAACTTTAACCGAAAAATTATATGAAGCCGTAGATAATTATAATAACAGGTACCATGCAACAATTAAATGCACTCCTAACGAAGCTATAACAAAAAATCCTCAAGAATTAACTGAGTTAGTTAGGGAAATGAAAGAAAGAGTTATTGAAAAAGTAAATAGGAATCGAGAATCGTATACAGAACAAAGAGTTAATGCTCCAGAAAAAGCTCACTGGGGAAGAGAAAAAGAGGTCCCTCGTTACGAAATACGTCCAACTAATAATAGAGCACCCATTAACCTTAAACGTCCTCGTCTCTTTACAGATTATGATGCTTTTAATCCCACTACTTTTCCTTGTCCCCATAGAAGCAAACCTTCAAATTCAAAAATTAGAGAGCCAAGCCGGATACACAATAATTAATTTGGGTAACACTGAAATAGTAGAAGAAACACAAATAATAGCTCATATAGTCAGGCTAAATAAAACCCAAGAAATGATTTATGAAATTGAAGAACTACATCCTGATGACATGTCTCCTTTGATCACGAAGAAAATTGAAACCATTCGACGAAAGGCAGCTATAATGAAAATTCATATGCATAGAAGAGGTTTAATGAACCTAGTAAGAAAAGCAAGTAAATGGCTTTTTGATACATTGGACGAAGAAGATAAACAGGAAAATACTAAATATTTGCTGATATTAGAAAAAAATACATTTAAGGTTTCACAAGGACTGAACCAACAAATTTTTATTAATGATTATTGTAACGAAACCCTTCACCTTTTTGTAGAAAATAGTTTATCGAATCAAAATAAAATTATCCAAGAGCATACGACCATATCTGAAGAATTCAAGAGCATAATAAAGCACTAACGATTATTGGACGCCACCCTAAAATTACAAATTTTGAAGATAAAATCGATCACATCTTAGACAATATTGCGTCAGCTAAGGTTGGAACATTACACCCAGGAATTCTTATTGCTGAAGAAATCCATATATTCAATATATCTGTACAGAAATTAGAAAATGCTCGATCCGGTATTTTGTTGTATGACTCAAATATATTGATTATCAATATCAAAATCCCAACTCATTTAGTGAAAGTACCAGTCAAATTCCTTATTCATCTTCCTAACAACCTATTCCAGGAAATTTCAGAAGAATCTCAAACATTTATAGAATTCAATAATGAAAAATATTTAGCTAAAAACAAAGAAAAGTATAAGAATGAATTAAAACCAATTGTAACCTGTTTAAAAATAATATGTAATAAAGGAATAAATTTATATGAAGAAATTATAAAAATAAATAATGAAGTAGTTATAGGCATAAACTTAAAGAACTCTAAGATAATTAATAATTGCGATGAGAGAAAACTTGAAATTAAGGAAAATTATTTGTTTCGAATACTGAATTGTTCAATAACGATAAATAATGTAAATTATTCTAACATCATTAGAAAATTTGAGGAAAATGATATTTTCGAAGTTTATAAAGAAAATTGGAATGATGCTAAACTAACCCTAGAGAAAGTATCAATTAAACAAATAGAAAATTTAAAACGTATAAAGTTAACGAGAATATATGGAAGCATTAGTCTTGGAATAAGTATAATACTGATTGTAGTAGTAATTGTAATAATTTCAGGCATTGTTTACTTGTACCAAAAGAAAAATTTGTAAAAGATTGTACAAAAACCATGGGAAAATGAATCTCAGGAGAGATGTTCGAATCTTGAGGAGGGAGAAGTTATATTAGACGAAAGTAAATTAAGCGAAAATGGAGTCTTTGCATCCGATTTCAGTTTCGCTATTCCCACGGGAACGCACTGAAATCAGAAAACCTTGGAAATTGTCTCGTGTTGCGTCACGACGAGGAGCAATATGAGCTCCACGAGCCTTTGATTGTAGAAACCTTCCAGAACAGTTTTCCCATGATTTTTCGACTGGTAAGCATTTTTGAATAGATTTAAGAATTAGGATTAGTAACGGAAAAGTTAGTTCTTGTTTGGCCGTCGTGATGTAAAAGTGCACAAAAATTAACTGTGTTTAAAGAAATGAAAGTTATTTTTAAAAAATTCAAGTGTTTTTAATTAAAAATTTAATTAGTGCGTTGAAATGGTCAAACGCTGTGCTGCAAGCAATTGATTCGTCCAATCATAGCCTACGCTTGCCCTGTTCGGAATATTATTTCTTCAGCACAGGTGAAGAAACTCCGACTTTAAAAAAGAAAAATCATTCGACGCTGTAATAACTACTGAAGAAAACCCAGTGGAAAACATCATAGGAATTCATTTCTCTACGAGAAAATCAACATTGTTCCATTCGATAAGTTTCTCCTTTTGATTGGCTACAAATACCTAGATTGTTCTAGGGCCAGCAGTTCAGAGAGACTTGTGCAAAAGATCGGGAGCTCCTAAATACCGTGCGAATTTAAACGGCCTTGTTCTCAAGCCTTTATAAGGAATAAGACCATGAAAGTTCTAATATACCTTTCTCCAATCGTGGTTTCTTTAACTCGCTTCATAGAGTCTATAAGTAAGTAGACCAAACATATTTTTTCTATACCATTGAACCCAGTCCTCACTACATAGCCTGAAACGTTCACTCCGAGTTTAGAGGAATTGATATCAATGTCAATATTACACTCGCCCTTTATTCCCTTCAGCAACATCTTTGTCAACATCTTGCAATATTTTCGCTTACCATTTTTCGAGGTTCCAAAAGAAAATAAAATAAAAATACCAATGAGCCCACTTCTCACGATTATATGGAACAGTGCTTAGTTCCGTAACTCGGTCTTCACCAATCCCCCCCCCCCTATTTTTTTCTTTTTTTTTTTTGCTTTCAATTTTGGATCTTCAAAGTTATCCCATTTTTGTAAATCTATCAAACAACGCGTAAAAATGTTATTGACATCAGTTCTAAAATTTTGTTTTTGCAGTTCATCAAACTGCTTTAATAATTCATTGCAAATTTACCATAAAATTGATCAGCTTGTCTGTTCTGTAGCTTCGTTTTCAAATCAATCATTATGTCATGAATTTCAGTGCTTGTAACTATGTCGGATTCCAGTCATTTAATGGTGTTCTGAAAGACTTGCATTATGTTTTGCATAAAATAAAGTATACACAAGACTGCATTTGCCTCCGCATCACTGGCACAAAAAATATTCTATATAAATGTAGAACAATTCTCTTCACCCTGCGCTTTGAAATATCCAATTAAAGCTGGCCACAGCAATATAATTGGCCACAGCAATAAAATTGGCCACAGCTCTCTCAGATATCTGTAAATGATATTATTTTCTCTTTAATTCAATTATCTCTTGGAGACCGTTTTTTGGAGAATCAATAATATTTCCTCGGTATAAAAAGGGAGATGCGAATGAGGTTAGCAATTACAGAGGCATCATCTTTTGGTCAAGATTAAATCAATTTGTACAAGAAAATCCGTTACTGAGTGAGTTCCAATCCGGCTTCAGGCGAGGTTACTGTGTTCTGGATAACCTCTTCATTCTATACAATTTAATTAATATTAGGCTTGCTGAGAGGGGAAAGAAAATATACTGTTTTTTCGTTGACCTCAAAGCAGCGTTCTACACTGTTGATCATTCAGCGCTGTTGTTCAAATTGTTCAACCTTGGTGTATCTTCGAAGTTTATGTCAACACTTAAAAAACTGTAATCTTTTGCAGCCTCTTCAGTCTGTTGTTGTGATGAAATTTCGGAGTTTTTCGAGATTTGTGCTGGAGTGCGTCAAGGATGTCTTCTGAGCCCCATTATTTTCAGTATGTTCATTGACGATCTTCCACCACTTCTTGAAGGTGGTTTGTTTGATTGGTGGCATGAAAGTTAATTTAGTTCTGATGTACGCTGACAATATTGTGCTAGTGTTTAATAACCCAGTGACCCTCCAAAGAAATATAAAAATTCTTGAAGTATATTGCGTGCAATGGAATCTGAAAGTCAATGTTGATATATCCAAAATTATGGTTTTTCGCAAGGGAGGCCGACTCAAGTCAACGGAAAAATGGTTCGACAAGGGAGAAAAAATTGAGGTTGTAAATAGGTACAATAATCTAGGGATGATTTTAACTCCATGCCTTTCCTTTGTCCCTCATATTGAGGCCAGAGTTGCGCAAGCCAAACTTGGCGTAAACAGAGTCTGGTCATCATTTATAAACAGCAACAATGTTCCGCTAAATGCTATATATAGGTTTTTTGAAGGAATATCACGAGCAGTGGTCAGCTATGGAGCTCAAATTTGGGGGTTTCTGTCGTGTGACATATTAGAGAAATTCCAGAGGTACTTTATAAAAAAGTTATTTTCTTTGCCTGCTTCCTCCCCAAATTATGTATATGCTGTACAAAGACACTTGTCTACACTCCCTTGAATTGTTCGCTCTTCAACTGCATATTAAGTACTGCATCAAAATCCTTGGGTTGCCTGATCATGACTGGTGAAAAAAGCTGCAGTTGAGACAGTTTCCAAGAATATCCTTTGGTTCAAGCATTGGATAGCTCTTTGTCAGCAGCACTCATGCATGTTTAGTGCCGAGCTGGGCGAATTACCGAGCTGGTTCACCGGGCTCTCACGACTTATATCTGAGATTAACAAAGCTCACAACGTTTTGTGTACAAGTCGGGCAATCGAGTCTGATAGATTTTTGCTTTACAAAGCTTTAATTGTTGAATCCGAAGATCATGTAACAGCAAATATATCCCTTAAATTGAGGTTCATTTAAACTCGCTGGATGTTGCGGCTAAGCTGCGAGCTATTATATCTCAACCACAGGCCTTGGCTTACTAGAAGCTCTGAAGTTATAAGAAGCTCTGAATTGTGCCCCCTGTGCAACGGTGGTGTTCTGGAGGACATTTTTCACTTCCTGGCAGTCTCCCGTTTGTCAGCGGAGGCTTGCATGCTCCACCTCGGGAGATGTACGCTGTCCAGAGATGAAGCGAAGTCCTTTCTATCCGGACGTGAGCACCCACGTCCTCTGATTCAGTTTGCCCGCCACGCCTGGAGAGTTCGTTATGATTGGATCTCCGACTTCTAATCCGTCGATCCATTTCAACTTTATCTTATTTTTACTTGTTTCTTTGTTTTCTTTTTTTTAACTTAATGAGCCACTTTGAATTTTTTCGGTACAGGTGTATCTTTTTTATAATTTTTTAATTTCCATTTCTCTTGATTGTATTTATATTGAATGTACATTCTTAGTTTTTAAGCCTACCTTAATTCTTTTGTTTTTAGTCTTTACATACTAAGCTAGCTCTAGCAGACGGCTAATGCCATTGCTATAAACATTTTGTAAATTCCTTCATGGTAACTTTGTAAATTGATAATAAAATATTATTATTATTATTATTATTATCATTAAAAATTGAATCATCTTTAAATGAGAATGAAGGTTCTCCTCCGCATTTCTCCTGGCTTGTGATATGAGTGTCTGGCTGCATAATACGTAACTGTATATATATATAAAGAATAATAATAATTTCATTGTGAAAGTTAAAGTGAAGTGAAATGGGTTTTTATGCTCATAAACTAAACCGCAATTAAATTTTTACGGGGCTCCAACTCTGCCCGCATCTTTAGGGACCGGCGAGTCCACACCAAGATAAAAAAATCAAACAGCCAGTCAAGAAGCTAGGACACACAACCCCCAACCAACAAAGGAATTCATCAGAAAAAGCAGCCATCGAAACATCAGTTTATATTATAGTTAAAATATTTTACTTATATGTATACTCATTGTAAGCCTTTTGAGTGTTATGTATTTTTTATTCGTTTTGTTATGGTTCCAATTTTCAATGTTAACCAGTTCAATGTTGAAGGTAGGCTTGACACAAGTTTTAAATTGGCTTAATATTTATTATTGTGCATGTACTAATTACAATTCTCATGTACATTTTCATTCATTTTCCTTAAGCTTTATACAAATCAAACGTCCGAGCGACCAATCTACTAATTATCTTCCTAATATTTTATACAAATCAAACGCTAATGTTACCAATCTACTAGTTATCATGCTAATAATTTATACAAATCAAACGCTAATGTTACCAATCTACTTGTTATCTTCCTAATACTTTATACAAATCAAACGTCCAAGCGGCCAATCTACTAATTATCTTCCTAATATATTTTACAAATCAAACGTCCATGCGACCCTTTCATTCCTTCCATAAACTAATCTACTAATTATTTTTCCATTTCACTACTCAGCCAAATTCAAATTTACTTTACTTTCTTGACTAAATTCATGTTTCTAAATTTCCAGTTTGTGTTTTAATCCTAATTTTATTCAGTTTTTATTTCATTCCTTAATCTCATTTACAATTCATTTCTTAATTTTACTATTACCCCTTTTTGGTACGGCGGTACTTCAACCGGCCGTTATGGAGCCGCTGGATCTCCTTGCTGATCCGTAGCCGCTCCTCTTTTCCTACTGCCAGCAGCAGACATCGACGGACCTCCTCTATGGCCCGCCTGAAGTTGGCCTCCACTCCAGTTCTATATTTCACGGGACGCTCTGGTTCTACGACCGGTGGCGCGGCGACCTGCTTCTTGTCCCGATTCCTGGCCCGGTATTCCTCCAGGGTAATAGGCCTCGGTCCGGCCCTGGAATCGCGCAGCGCCTCCTCTAAAGTTGTTCGCGACGTCCCCGACACTGTGAAATAGCCACTTCAATGACGCCGTACTTGGAACTAGGTTGATGGGTTCTGGTGACCACTTTCAACACGAAGTTCCTTACTGCACCTATAGGTTTCGAGAACCTTGTTCGGTTTTGCAGCTTCGAGCTCGAGTTTGATGGGTTACTGTGACCACTTTCAAGCTCGAGCTCCCAACGCAGAGAACCGATAGGTTTCTAGAACCTTGTTCGGTTTGGCAAATTCGAACTTGAGTTTGATGGGTTACTATGACCACTTTCAAACTCAAGCTCCCAGAGAACCGATAGGTTCCCGGTTTGGACCACTTACTTCTCCTTGTTTGTCTACTCCCTTGAATGGTCTGCCTGACTTTTAAGGTATGAAGTTGATCCCAACTACTGGTGATATCCCCAATTTTTCTCCGCTTTTTATTCCAAGAAACCGGGATTTTTGACCGTTGGAGCGAGGTTGCCGTCAATTACGAAACGCACTTAACTTCTGCATGGCGCCATCTACCGGTGACGGGCGGAGGTTTTTAGAACAACGTAAGTTGATTGAGTTGTTTACGTTTCCCCATGTTTCGTTTTGACGTTTCAGTCTAGGTTAAGAACGTGTTGTGATGTCGCGTGTTTTATGTTCGGTAGTGAATTTCATGTTGTTGACATAGGTTTCCGGGATCCAATGCTCACGTAAGTGTTATGAAATAGTAGGTTTGTTTACATTTTACATATTTGTAGGTTTATTTACGTTGTTTAACCGTGTTGTGTTTACGCTTGATGGTAAGTATAGTGCATGTTTAACTTTTGGTGTTTTATGCTTTTTAGGCAGTTTTCTGGTGTTTTCTGCTTTATGTTTTATTCCCCATGAAATATTCCGTGTGGACTATCCGTGTGGACTATGTTGCTCGCTATGTGGACTATGTTATGTAAACATCAACACCGACATCGACTTCTCGCGTGACATGTTCGAGTAAGTATGTTAAATTTCTGGTGCATTATGTTTTTTAGGTTCATATGTGTTGTGGGTATGGTTAGTGACTCGCATAGTTTATTTGTTATGTTCTAACCTCCCTTCTTTTTAGGTGACGCGACGCATCACAACATGAGAGCCCCTATAACTTTTTTTTTAAATTGATAATTTATAAAGATTTAACAAAATTCATTAAACTAAATTGATTCGCGCGCCTGATAGAAATCCAGGATTTCCCCTACCCAAGGTAAGAGTCTTTGGACAGTCTATTAGGTAAGGGAATTGTAACGCTGATATTCCAAATACCTCACACTACGCACCCAAACAGAGGAATAGTATAAAGATGTAATAATAAAAAAATAATAGAGCATTAAAAACTAACATTCAAAGTACCATGTTCATACCTTCCTTCAGCGACTCTTCCATTTTTTTCGCCCTTCTTTTGAGTTCAAATCTTTGCCCGCGCTATATGACGTCGCATTTTTTTGACTTTGCTACGAATTACATCTGAGCGTCACGTTTAGGGGACGACCTCCTTCTTCTCTCCAGGTCGTATCTTAAAATTTTAATTTTGGGGTCGTATCCTTAATTTTGCTGCTCACATTGGTTGTTCCTCGTTATTCGTATCGTGTGGTTGTCCCAGCTCGTTATTAAAGTCTCGGTATTGTCCTCCCTCCTCGTATCGCTTCCTCGTTTTAGCCCCGACTATCTAACCAATACCTTATCGTCGTGCCTCTTCCTTTTTTTTATAACAACCTGTATAAATAATGACCTAATCGTTATCCTTGTGTTAGCTGTTGCTCCGAAATTGAAAGAACTTTCTTTTCCTTTGTGAATGGCGTAAACTTTTTAAACTTTAATCGAGAAACTGCACTAACGTCAAAGATTCTGCGGACTGATATTTCCAAATTGCTTTAAAAATTTTAAAATGAAGAGATAGTTGGTTACCGATATTTTTAATATAATCCTTTAGCTACAAGTACTGTGCAGTACCCTTTCTTAGATTAAGCCCGTTAGTCCTTTTTAGAAATAATCACATTAATGCAACTCCCCAATTCTTGACTTCGACTTCTTCATCAATCCATTTAAACGCTCTAATTAATGAATTTTCTTGATTTCAACCCTTGATTTATTTAAGTCATTTAATAAATCCCTCAACTTCCGAAAGATACTTCACTGAATTGAATCTTTAAGTATTGTACACAATTTAATTGCATCTTCGAACGACCCTTCAAACATTCTAATAATGCCCCCCACGTTTAACGATCCTTGCCTTGCGTAAATGCGGATCAATTCAGAGATCGTCAAACTGTATAAAAATTTCAGTAAGGCGCCTAAATCCTCAAGAACCGCCGAAATCTTTTTGTTGTGTTGTTACAATATAGGACAATGTAGTTGGCATGGTTATCCGAGATTTTATAAATTGCTCTTCCGGTTGGATTAATTACTCCAGACCGGAAGCTGGTGCGTTTCCCTGGTTTATTCCCTGGACGTTTCCCTGGTCGTCTCCTTGGTCGTGTATTTGGTGTATGCTTCGTCTGTTGTCGGTATTCTGGGATCTTTGGTTCATATTTCTGTAGTTTCTATTATTGTTATTTGTTCGATAGAAATTATTTTTTGGTTTGTTGTTGTTGTTTATATTATTCATTCTGTAATACTGGCGGTTGTTTCTCGCATTGTTGTATCCAGTGTTTCTGGACTCTTGTCTCATATTATGTCGTTGGTATGGAAACATACTGTTCGAGTTTTCCGATTGACTTCTTTCTAGTTCAAGACTTAATTCGATTGCTTCAGCAAGAGTGTTTGGTCTTGCTGCGAAAATTGTGCTTTTTAAACTATTATTCAATCCACTTTTATTGTTATTATTCAATCCACTTTCAATCTTTGTTATTGTTTGTATCTGTTCGGGTGTGGCTTGTTGCCCAAAATCAGCTATTTGTAGTGTACTTAGTTCTGTCCTTGAACGTAAGTAATCCTTGATGATTCTGCATCGTGTTGCTTAAAATATAATGAATTTGTGGTATAGTATGTGGACTTTTAAATCTCTGTCTCAGTTTTGTTTCTAAATCCGTGAGTGCTGAAGGAATTCCCGTACTACAAACTATGATTTGTACATTAGAAGAGAATTTTACATTATATACGAAGTCTACAAGAGCTGGTTTTTTATTGGTATTTAAACTATCATGTAATAAAGTTATGATTTTAAGAAATCCATTTAGGGTTTTAGAATTTCCTTCAAAGACAGGAATTATTTTCATACTAGTTTCTAAATTGAATTCTGCCATTTCTGATTCTTTAGCAGCCAATGCCTGTTGAATGTCTAACAAAATTTTCGTTTCAGTATATAATTTAGTAAAGCTTGCTTTTATCTCTATAATTTTCGTCGTCCGACACATTACACAGAGCAAGAAAATCTTTACGTAGTGTTTCTAACTGGCTTTGGATGTTAAAGTATCAGAGGAGTATAATTTCTTGCCCTTCTTTTTCAAATTTACTAATATTTTTTCCACTTCATCAGTAAGCTCTTGTAAACTATTCAGTACCATTTTATTAAAAGTTTATTCATGATATTGATGATGCCCCTATACATTTATGTTCCTAACGATGTGTTTCTTAACATATTTTTCATTATCTTATATATATAAAACAAGATCTTTTTACAAAAGTTTGTCGCGGCAAAACTCCGGATCTACCGGGACAAGTTTTATGAAATTTGGTAGGATTTAGTCTTATTAGAAGGAGAATGTTTTTGTGAAATTCGCCAAAAACTTTACGAGATATGGTAGTTTTAAAGTTTTGGTCGTTTTGATTTTAAGAGAGCATCTTCCTTCCGTGCGAAAGCTTGAAATAAATAAATTAAGAGCGATCGTTTCTCTCGAGTACAAATTTTTACCGATTTCTCTCACTCTCTTGAGCATGAACTGCATTCGCGAGAACAATTCGGTAGTTTGATTTCATAATATCTCTTAATTTTAAGTAGAGTTCTCTTGATATGATGGATCCATGGATTCATACTAGAGATAGATGCGACTTCATGTCATGTGGTTTTCGATTAGGAAATGGGGATTGATTTATTTTTGGATCTTCTTATGCCCATCTCGAATACGAAAACGTCAACCTTTACTTGCGTATTAGAGAACCGTTACTTTTCGCTTTTGCAAATCGGAACAAAAGCTCTCTCTCAAGAATTCTCTATGATTTGACACTCTGTATTTCCGTAGAGCCGGTTTTAATTGTTTTCTACAAATTTTTCTCGGGTTATTCAATACAATTTTGGTTCATTAAACCCTTAGCAGGTAGATTTGTTCAAATTGGTGGAAAATGGTAAATATTTTTTTGAGTTTCAGATTGTAGGACATCATAGTTTCCGGGAATCCCAAGTTGACCGATTTTCTTCCGGTTTGAAGGGTTCTTTTCCGGTAGAAATTTGAATTTTTAACGGTTTTTTGCCCGTAGCGGCTAAACGAAGCGTCCTACGGGATGCATATGTATGACCAACCCCCACTGTTTTGACATTTCCTACCTTCCTTTGATACATCATTTTTCTCTAAATTGAGGTTTTAAAGGTGTGCATTCAAAAGATCGGAAAATTGATAAAATTCAGATTTTGAATTTTTAACGATTTTTTGTTCCTAGCGGCTAAACGAAGCGTCCTACGGAGTTCATACGTATGACCGACTCCCATTTTTTTTAAATTTCCTCACTTTGAATCCCAAGTTGACCAATTTTCTTCCGGTTTGAAGGGTTCTTTTGCGGCAAAAATTTGAATTTCATACGGTTTTTTGCCCGTAGCGGCTAAACGAAGCGTCCTACGGGGTTCATATATATGACCGACCCCCACTATTTTGGCATTTTCTACCTTCCTTTCATACATCATTTTTCTCTACATTAAGGTTTTAAAGGTACGCATTCAAAAGATCGGAAAATTGATAAAATTCAGATTATGAATTTTTAACGATTTTTTGTTCCTAGCGGCTAAACAAAGCGTCCTACGGGATTCATACGTATGACTGACCCCCATTTTTTTTAAATTTCCTAAATTTTTCGATACATCTTTTTTCTCTGAATTGAGTTTTTAAAAGTGTGTCCAAACAAAAGTTATGATATATGATAAAATTCAGATTAAAATTCGTAAACGCAAAATCTCGCGTTTTTTGGAAAAATTTTGTAATTTTTTATATATTGGAAACTCAGTTTGTATATTTTTTCTTTAAATCAATAGAAAATACTATTACACAGAAAACAGAACTTTTTGAGTAAATTTTACTCTCCAATGGTACACATTTTTGTTCGTGTTTGTTTTGTGCAAATTTCAGAACATCAAAATTGTGTGCATTGTGTGTACATGTACATTGTGTTCCATCCGCGAAATTTTGTTTCAGCCCCCTTTCCTATTATTGTGATCACTCATTCCCTATTTGACAATCAATCATCAACATCAATTCGCGCACTGTCTGTTCTTTAATCGTTAAAGACGGTCAAAGGCGCATACGGCCCATGGATCTTTTGTCTGCTGTTACGTGTGTGATGTTGGAAAAAAATGGGTAGAGAGTCACATGGGATCGCGACATCTGGTAAATTATTTTGTCTGTGATCAAACCTTAACTTTTTTTGTAAGTAGAAGAAAGTAATATTTTTCAACAAATTCGCCGAAAATAAATTTACACGGCTAACGTGGGCGTATTGTTGATGTGGCCGATCGGATCGGATTAACCTCTCAAATATTACTGTGCCATAAAAAATTTACATTCGGTACTAATCGAAGTGTATGTAAAAAGTTAACCAGTTGTGTTTGAGTTTCAACCGGCAATCTATAAATCCTTATTTGTTTCATTGTTGTCACCGAACATGGGATAAATTTCGATTTCTTATAACTACTATATTTCAATGTTTTTGTAACCTTAAAATTAATAGGTGCTGTAAGGTTTAGTAATAATTCCAAAATTGGCTCTTTTTGAAAGAGTGCTTGAATAGTTGTTTTAAGTTTATTTCTCATTTTCTTATAAAGCACTATTCATACTTTCAATTTATTATCTATTTTACGGCGAAAATTTGTAGCCAAACGTTAATAAAAACATTGTTGAAAAAGTCAAAGATTTTTTGGAAGTTTTTGAACTTATGTTACAATCAAAAGATAACTGCTAAGAATCAAAAATCTATAACTAAAGAAAAACAACACATATATAGTATCAACATATACAGTATACAAAAAATAAGCAGTTTTACGTAATGCCCAGCAAAGCGGGCGGGTACAGCTAGTATTTTTTATATAAATACAGAATGGAAAGTATGATTATGATTATTCCGGCTGTAGAGATGGATTGGCTGTACTACTGGATGAAATTCTCTTTAATGGGCGTTTACCCAGTTACCCATTCTTGTTGAAGATTTCTTAGTTTACCAAAAAGAGATTTTTGTTCCTCTCCGTTGGTTTTTGATATCAAACGATGTTGTTCCTTCCTCTGTCGCCGGAGTTTTACTTTTTTACCTTTACGGTAGTTGTAGTTGGTGCTGGTATTGCTTTCTTTTGGCGTTTTCTATACTCTCCAATTGTTAACCTTTTAGGGCCAATGTGCTTTAATTCGTTGATCGGTGTCGCCACGTAGCCTGGTGGGGTCGTTATGTTGCATTGGGCCGCAATGGGATGTGGGATATATTCCTCTTCCTTCTTTGCAATTTCCTTCTCAAGTGTTGTGAATAGTTTTTCAAAAATCTGATCTATATCAGAAGAATCCATATGGTCTGCAGGATCGCCATGTTATGAAAGCCTTCTAAATTGATTTGAATTGTTACCTTGTTACCGCGCGTCTTTAGACAGCACGGAATAATGGCTTTCGCCTAAGCGTGAGCCACAATTTCTAAATGAGAGAAAGCACTTAACTTTTTCCAGGTGCAAGGAGATCTTGCCCTCAAGACGTTTATTTACTTTCTACCTGTCTTACAACAATCTTGATCTATTTATAATAAAATATTTCCTGACCTAGCTTAATAAACAAAAATGTTTCTTAACCTAAGGTAAACATTGGTAAGCATAATTCATAACAAATCAATACCAGGGTCTCCAATTACAGTACAATTACGAATTCACAATTTGCTGATCAGCTGCGCTTCACCAAATTGTGAATCGGTCATCTCGGTGATATCTACATTGATATTTACCAATTCACAATTTGCTGATTAGTTGTAATTTATCAAATTGTGAATTGGCATGCTGAACCCAAACAATTAGTACATTGACCTTGTAGAATTGGGTCAGCATGTGATGGACATACTTGTATTTATTTTTCATGCGTACCCGTATACATTATGCGTATACACTACACTATACAAAAAAGAAACTCAGTCCTCCTAGAAGAATCTTGGGAAAATTTTCAAAAGAGACATGCTTCTTTCAAGGAGTTCCGGAGAATCGCCAGTAAAGTTGCCATACAAAACAAAATTTCCACCCTTAAAAGTATTGGGAACCTTTTGAGCAGACCCACTTCCAAATTTTAGCTGACTTGAACGATGACGAGGAAGAAGATCCATGTTTCCCTAATTATACTTTCGAGGACATCCAAGGCCAATGTGACAGCACTTTCGATTACCTGCAAGACGGGTTGCAGGATAGATACCCTTTTCAAGCACCAAATATTCAGGACCAATTTAATGCTACATTGGGTTCTATTCTTCACCATACTTCACCAACTTCCGGGCTCTCCCTTGCCAATTCACAATAACTGTTGCCAGAATTTACTGGAAACGCCAGGGATCTACACCGATCCTGTGCAGATGATATTTTTTTCACTGTGTCAATGGGGACAGACTATCAAAGTTTTATGGGTCTTGTCAAAAGTAAATTGAGTCGTCCAGTGTACGACGTGTACAAATATGTTCTACGTTCTGATTCGTACCCAATCAAGGCAGTTAATGCAGAAATCTGGCGAGGGTGTGTAAGGATTCTTAAATCGATTAATCACCAACTTCACTCTGTTAAACGAAGCAACGTGAAAATATACAAGCGACAATGTCCTGTTAAGATCCCTCCTTAAAGACAACGAGGCTCAGGCCGTCAGAACCCTCGAAGGCGGGCTTTTAAGTGGCCAACTGCAAATGCTTGCCAAAGTCTTTTCTGAAAAGAAACTCGCCTCAGTGTCCGAATATGTGTTAAAGCACGCGATGCAACTCAATCAGATCAATACTCCGATACAGGATCCACCAAAACCCAGCGTAGACAAACCACCGCGAAATCTGTCAAGGAATGCCACCTGTTTGACATGTGGCGAACAGAGTCACATAGCCTCGTTCCGTACAACGCCAATACACCACCTCTCGTCCAGGAATAGAGCCCCTGAAAACTACAGCCCGCAACAGATTCGGAAAACCTGCAACTGTTGCCATAGCAGAGGTCATACCATTGATGGATGTCGGAAAAGGGAAACAAAAAACCGAAAGAGATGGCCATAACACCTCTGCCCACACAGAATCATCTTCACTCGCCGTCTAACTCTTTTACGCAATCCAACAGCCCGGAAAACCCCAGAATGCGGGAGAACTATGTCGGCAATCCCCCGCAAATTGTCATTCGGACCGACGTACATGGGAATCCCACCCTACAACACTCAAGCGTGCGACCTACATTCATAGCCCTTACCCTAGCCTTTAAAGTTTCTTTTAGCCTATATACCGATTTCTTAATAGATACCGGAGCGGAGAACAATTTAGGTCGAAGTCAGTCCCTGAAACCTGGTAGTTAGGTCACAACTTTTTGACCAAATAAATGAAATAAATAAAATAAATCAAAATAAATTAAAAAAATAAATAAATAGTTCAAATGAATAAATGAATAATTTAAATAAATAAATAAATAAATTGAAGAAATAAGAAACGGTATAAATAAAGGGATGGAGTCTTAACTAGCTCCCCCAAAAACATTTAAAAAGTTTGGAGCACAAATGTTCGAGTTCAAGAATAGTCTAAAATTCGGCAAGATTTGGTAGAGTCTTATGCGAATGATTAAATTAATTGTAAGATTTTGGATTGTACAACATAGTAGGTTTCCAGGTTATGGTTTATATACAGGGAATAGGTCTGACACTTTGAAATATATGAAATAGTTGTTGCGCAGATACTGGTTAAGTAATCTAAAAATTGTATGTTACTTGGAAAGAATTAATAAATAGTTAAGACAACCAACAGACTATTGTGTAAATGTCCTACCTTCATCATTCAAAGAAATTATAGGAACAAGGGACACCCCTATTCGCTACGCTCGCCAACCACCGTCGTTCGCTACGCTCACTCTAATAGCTCGCGCATGGCTTTCCATATAGAGTAGCATTGTCAGTAAACAGGTGATCTAGTTCAGACTGCAGTAGCATTCATTTAAGCTCATTCAGCACGTCAACGTACAGCTTTATTGAATGAGGCCCCACCTACAACTATCAAAAACCTAGCGCATGCGGTTGCGAATTCAAAAAAATCTTAAAGTTCCTCATAAACAATACTTTTTGCAAAAATTCAATCATCTCCCGCTATAACCTTGCGCTGGTGTTTCAGATATATAGCTCTACTATACTGGCTGCAACATAATATTGTCCGTGAGGAAATACAGATTGTCTTAGTGATATTCATACTTTTTGAAACATTTTCCCCTGGGATTTATGCATTATCATCGCAAAAGCCGGAATGACGGGAAATTGAGTTCTTTCAAAGGAAAATGGCAGCAGTGTACCTGATTAATTAAAAAATTAAACGAATTCTATTTCATGAGGTAAAGCTCTCATGGTTTGGGTCAAAGTTATTTTGTGGAATATCGAAAATACGGACCATGAAGTAAGGCAATTCCCAAAAAGTGGTAGGTAGGTAGGTACAACTGGCAATGTTCGTCAAAAATCTCCACAGAGTAAAATAGTCTTACCTCCGTAAAGGTGAGATTACATATTGAAATTTCATCTGTGATAATGATAGATGCAGATCTTATAAACTGAGCTGGTTCACTGTTTACAGAGAGGCTTGTTGCGGAATTCTCTAAAATGGGTATGAGCTATTTGAAAACTTTTTGAAGAATTCTATCTTGCATTAAAAGAGTGGATTCAATACCACTGAAAGCACACGCAATACATTGGAGGTTCAAAGAATTAAATTTGTGAATAAATGAGGTTTGGGCAAAAGTACAACAACCAGCATGTGCTGTAAGACAAAAAATATTACAATCAGTGTTACTATTTAAAACTTCCTGTAAAACTAAATCAATAGCGGAACGCTGCTCGGCATTGGCAGTTTGGAACACTTCAATTTGATTGACTTCAAAGAATGGAGTCAATTCTGTTCAGCTTTGATTTTGAAGAGCTTGCTGAACATTTCCTTCCTTAAAGACTACATTTTGCCGGTGAGGCAAATAACATTCAAGTCGAACTATAACATATTATGTGACTGGTAATGCGTTGGATACTCATTTATGCGCCAATTTACTTCCGTAGATCCAATATAGTGACCGGACAAAGAGCTTTCGATTTCATCTATATGAACTTTGGCATAGTCGTATCCCTTATGAACATATTTGAACATAAATTTTAGGCTCTTATCTTTGCCAAGAACTTCCACACCAATCAAACGCTAAAAGATATGTATTTAAAGGAACAACATAACGGTTGTCAACAGAGTGGCCACGAAAGTCAACTGTTATACCATTAGCACGACGCATCTAACAATGGTCTGAATTGTATGGTTAAAGTCTTTAGAAAAGCTTTTGCTGAATTTCCATCTCTCATACAGACGGGGAAACGATTCAATAAACCACATGGACCGTGGATCATTTGGTTTCTAACTATATTATGAAGTTCTGGGAAATATATATTGTAAATAAAATATACCTTTAATTTCCGTACAAACAAACAAACTTTTATTTCCTACCTTTTCTTTTTTATCTAATTTGAGGTGTCACACCGTTAGATTGACGATAGTTTGGATGTACGATATAATTCAGATTTTGCATTTTTGATAGTTTATTGCTCGTAGCATCTACACAAAGCATTCTAGGAGGTTTATATATATGACCAACGATGGCCAACGATGGCTTTAAATTTGTCTGTGGTAATGCATCCATATTATTGTCTGTGGCCATATGTTCATTGTTTTGGCTTTGGTGTGAAAGAATGCAATTTTATTAGCCAAAGATTTCCTTCTTCCAGGGAAAAAGCAAAAGAATGAACATACCACTATTGTCTGTGATATGGCTGCATTTGCCCCTCACATTATCATTAGCATAGATATAAGGTTTGAGTAAAAAGAATGCACGTATTTGGCATTAATGGTAGGTTATTCAGCCGAATGTATGATCTATGGCAATGATAATGCTAAATAAGTATGTTCTGTATTTTGATTTTTTCGTATAGGAATGCATTTATATGTTCATTCTTTTGGTTTGTGTCCCCCAGTAGAAGATTGATCCATTTGGTTTGATTTTCGACTACTTAAGTACTTGCCATTTATTAGGGACACAAACCAAAAATCATCATATGGATGCATATCTTCAGGCAAAAAGCAAAACAATCACACGCATACATTCTTCCCAAGAGCATCATTGGCGCTATACGTGTGCTCAATTCACACATACTATCCCATTGAATTTTCTAATTTCAATTTAAAATTAAACTTATTTATAATTTAAGTTAAGAAAAAAAATTAAGTGATGCACATAGAGGAAAAACTTATCTTTCGAATGATATAATCTTCATCCTGGTAAGTCCACCTGGTTTCCTGTAAAAGGGATAACAAAAAAACGTGTCGCCTATTTATATATAGATAACAACTAAGAGAAAAATAAAATATAACATTGTCCTGGCCAAGCCGTTAAACTGCAACCAATAATATCTTTTTCCACATCCTTACCTCCGACAGTATTTGTGTTTAGTATTTTCAATGTTTCTACAGTGGAAAATCAAAAACATATAAATGAATGGACTACCGAAATCAACTCCCTTTTCTCGTTAGTTCTTAAAGTTAAGACCCAATACCAATCCACTCAGTAGGACTTGATAGAACTCGGATGTAAAACGCGGCAGATTCCACCCTACACTTATAAACCCTTCCCAGATGGAAAACCTTCTCGCTATCATTCGGCAGGAAATGGACCCTCAAAAGACTCTTCCGTTCGACCCTCGTTCCAACGTAACCTGGCAATTTTATAGGCTCTCTACTATGTCCGCTACAATTATCAACTACAAGTAAATCATTGATTTTAAATTACCCTTACTCTTCAGGGATGCAAACCAAATTTTCAGGATTCCCATTACCCGCAACATACAACAACTCCTTGTGTTATGTTCAACACTCTTCCGAAGTCCTCTTGATCGATCTTAACCGAGAACATTTTTATGAGATCAGTATTAGAGATTATCACGACTGCCTATCCTCAGACGCCTCTCAGTACTTCTGTCGAGTGAGATTCTCTATTTTTAATGCTCAGTCAATTTTAATGCTTTTTTCAAATGTGAGATTGCCCTCATAAGAAGTGGCGTGCCGAGCGTACCTCTTACTGGATTCCCCTTTCTCGCAGCAGCACTTGGATCTACGCCACCAAGATACCCCAATGCAGTCAATGGAACTGAAACAATTCCCCTTTCCATTGTATTCAGGTGAGGAATTACTTGCTCATATTTACCTTCCTAACTCTTCCCAATCCTTCTCCTTCCACCTGTTATATCAGAAGCCTTTCTGTAATATGCTGTTTAAGCTTGTGATGCCCCTGGTCTCCTTTCATTAACACGTTACACCTCTCCTATAAAATTTCTTTTTTTCTCCTTCTACTTTTCTCCTCCTCTCTTTCCTCCTCCTCCTGTATTAAACGAATGTTGAATGTTTTTCCACCGTCCTAGGCAGGACGTTAAACTGCGCTGACAAATTTCCCTTTCTCCTGTCCTAGGGACGACGCTAAACTGCACCCACAGAACTTTTCCTCCCGTCCTTGTTGCCCCCGTCTTTATAAGCTAGCTCACCGGCAGAATCCACGTTTCACATAGTTCTACGTTTTTCGATGTCTTAAGCACGGCGTTAAACAGCATTCTCAATTCTTTCATTTGCTCTATCTTCTCTCCTATCCATTATTTACGTCAAAACGTTAAATTACATTATAGAAATTTTTTTTGTGCTCTTTTCTTCCATCTCCTCTCCCTTTTCTTTTTATCTCCCCTTTTTACCTCTCTTCCAGGTTTCCATCAACTGGTTCAACGCCCCTTTTGATCGTCCTAATCAAGACGTTAACATCCCTACCTTCTTGCCATAGGTTCGTATGGATAGATAACCTTCCTTAGGGTTGAGGAAACCACCTCTTCAGGAAACAGGATTTCCTACAGGATCCAGGTAGTACTGAATATATATCTCGTGCAAGGCCACGTGCTTGGTTTCCACATGGATTCTTTTTGAAAGAAAATTTGAAATGGTAAAGTTAAAGTAAGTTATTAGAGTAGACCTACATTGTGTCTATAAATTTTTTATTTTAGGATTAGAAGATAAAAATATGGCAAGCCAACCAGGAACTCGTGAACATTCATCTTCTTAAGAGGTAAGAAAATGAATTAAGAGTGACTTCAAATTGATTGAAATTTTATTAAGATACTGTTTTAAGAATGCATTCTATTTTTATGCTTCAGATACTGGCCCATCAACCTCAAAAACAAAGACAGAGAAGGCGTGGAAAAAAAATCTTCAAGTCAAATTGGCTGAGTCTTCCAGAATTTAAGAATTGGCTTATCCAAAGGGATGGCAATGGCAAGTGCAGAGTCTGTGACATATATCTGCAACCTGGAAAGTCGCACTTAAGGAAACATGGAAATACGCATTTCTAACAGAAAACAACATGCCATTGTCAAGCTCTGACCGTTTCGTTGCTTTCTTAAAAGCCCTGCCTGAGAAGGATATATTATCAAAAGTAACTCTTGGGAAGCACAAGGCAACAAACCTCATTCGACAAGGGATGTGGCCTCATTTTAATAAGCTTCTCTCAGCTGAGTTAGAGGCTCATTTTTGTTTCACTTATTATAGATGAAACCACGGATGTCAGCGTAAAGCAGCAATTCGCCATTTTGGTTTCGTACTTTGATGAAGATCCCTTAACGAAAAGCGACCTCTTGCACATGCTCCCTTGCATTAATTCGACGCCAAAGGGACTATATGAGGACTTACAGCAAATATTGACAGTGTGCAATAAAGCAGATGGGCCGGATTTTGTTCCGATACTACGGCAAATATGATAGGAGTCCACAACTCCGTCTCTAGCAGAATAAAACGGGACTACCAAAATGTAAAAATTATTAAATGCAGTTGTCAGCTAATTCATATCGTTGCCAGGTATGCTTGTAAGAAACTGCCAATGTCGTTAGAAGATTTTTGTCGGACTATGTATACTCACTTCAATCGAAGTCAGAAAAACAGTGCATCATATGTAGAGTTCCAACATTTTTATGATTTGGAACCCCACAAAATTCTTCGACCGTGTCAGACGCGATGGCCGTCATTAGAGTCATGCGTTCGACACATAATCGAGCAGTGGGAAGTTCTTCAAACATATTGGACTATACTTGCGTTTGAAGATCTTACTCATTCTAACAATCTGGTTCTTCAAACTTTTCAAAACCTGAAGCATGCACTCAGTCCCTTCAACGATTTTAAATTTTTTTTTAAGCTAAAGAGCCACAGTTCTTTAAAAGCAAAGTAGAGGCATTGCTCAAAGTTCTCTACATCAATATATTTCCGGTAGCATACGTACGGAGCCAACAAAACATTTTTATAACCGAGCTGGACGAGGAAAAGATGCTGCAAATAAAACGAACATATTTAGGGGCTGACGCCACAGAGCTTATGCTTGCCTCTTCATCGCAACTCCAAGGACAGGAAACAGAAGTTGTAAAAGTGTATGAATATGCCAGAGACATTTATGTAGAAGCTAATAATCAAATAAAGCAGCGGTTCACTTTTGATGATGAAGTGTATGAAGACGTAGCATTTTTAATGCCTGCTTCAGCACAGAGGTTGCACCCAGCTAGTCTTGTTCAAATTGCCAGAAGGTTTGTTAACGCGTTTGTCAATTATCAAGAACTGGACAAAGAATGGCGGAGCCACAGTTTAATGCCAGAACTCGAATGCGTTACTGATCCATTCCAGTACTTCTGTACTAAAATGATGTCGGCCAACGAAAATTTCTTAATTTCACAGTCCTGGTAAGCTATTTTATGGCTCTTCCCTTTTGAAACGCTGGAGTTGAGAGGATACTTAGTACAGTAAAGAATATCAAAACAGAAGCCCGGAACAGGTTAGATGACGAGAGTACTGGTGGAATCCTTTGTACTAAAAGAGGGATGGAAAGGACAAAGACGACTTCAATTGGAATTCTTATGGATCCGAGTAAAGTTCCAAATTTTGCTATGAAGTCGAATGCAACATCTGTTCAAAGCAAGGAACTTCGGGAGGCTACTCTCATAAAGCATTTTTTTTTCAATTATAGGACTATTATTAATATGTTAAATAAAATTAAAAAAATACTATTATATATGTATATACGAGGGGGCCCGTGCGAAACTTCTCGCGCATAAAAAAAACGCATAGTACAAACTTAACATAAAAAATTTAGAAAAGTGTTCACATAAATACACAAAAATCAATAATGTTTTAGTTACCAATAATTATTTCACTAATAATTTACCAAAATACCGTCATACAAAAAAATCCAAAAGCAAATTAACAACCGTCAATTGTCAAAAATATATTTGTCAGTTTTAACCGTTCAACAAAACCAAATTTGTCAGTTTTAAGGCGCGTTTCCAATGCCAGCTTGGAGTGGAGTGGAGTGGCTGACATGTTTCGCTCGTGTCGCACACACGCACTCCGTTATATGTGCCTTTCGTGCAATCTGGGCCCATCGTGGATTGAAAATAGGATCTATTTCTATTTTCACGCTGGAGTGGCAATACGATGTTTTTCAGAACGATTCCAACAGGTGGCTGCGACGAGATCGTTCGAAATATGCGACGAATTTTTGTATATTTTTTAATAAAATTATTTAAAAATGGAAAAAAGTTTACAGTCCTAATATATTTTAATGTATTAAAGGTATGATAATTCAATTATGCTTATTTTATTAAGAAAAATATTATAATTTTGATAATTTAAAACGACTCAAATCATGCTCGCCAGGTGGATGTGAAACCAATCCACTCTGGCATTGGAAACAAGTGCCAGAGTCAGCGTCAACACACTCCACTCCAAGCTGGCATTGGAAACGCACCTTTAAGCGTTCAACCAGCATTTGTCAGTTTTAAGCGTTCAACAAAACCAAATTTGTTCAGTACAAATTATCAATAATTATTTCACAAAAATTTAACAAAATAACTTCATACACAGAAATTCAAAATCAAATTATCATCAGACAATTGTCAAATATAAGCATTTGTCAGTTTTAAGCGTTTGACTTAACCAAATTTGTTCAGTCAAAATTAGTAATAAGGGGAACTTCTTTGGTAAAATCGCTTGCCAAACTGCAAAACTTTTTGTTCGTGTTGCAGTTTGTCAAGCGATTTTGTCAAAGAAATTCCCCTTCTTACTAATTTGTACTGATTTGTCAAATGCACCTGTACCAAACACCAATACACAAATTCAAAATCAAACCAACAATACATGCTTTTGACAGGTATTTCAGTGTTTGACTAAATCAATTTTGTTCAGTACAAATAAGTAGTAAGGGGAAGTGTTTTAGTCAAATCGCATGCCAAACTGCAATACTTTTTGTTTATGTAGCAGTTTGGCAAGCGATTTGACCAAAGCACTTCCCCTTCTTACTAAATCAAACCAACAACTGTCAAGTGTCAAATACATGCTTTTGACAGTTTTCAGCGTTTGACTTAACCAAATTTGTTCAGTAGAAATTACTAAGAAGGGGAAGTACTTGCGTAAAACCGCTTGCCAAACTACACAATTTTTTTATGTTGCCGCACCTGAAGTTCCCGATGCCATTTACACTTACACTACCGCTCAAAAGTATTTGGCCAAACAGAAATTTCCACTAAAGATCAAGTGTTTTCTGGTCAAATGACATCAAACAACTAATAGGAAATCATTTTCAGTAATTTCTTTAAATATGTTTCATGTTTATTACTCAAATATTTAATGGAAACAATAATTACACTTAAGGATTCAGAATTCCATAATTACACCGTTTTGGTGTTATGACCGGGGGGGGGGGGGGTAATATCCGTGCGTTGTAGGGATTTGTGTTATGAATGAAAGTTTTAAGATCATCTCCAAGCAATGAAACCTAAATAAATAATAAATAATACTTGTATAAATTTGGAAATTTTAAACATGTAGTGTACGTCACGGTTGGATTGTTTTCATTTAAGATACCGTAGATACCACTTGTGTATATATTCTATCGCGGAGATCCTTATATTAGGTACAAAACCGATCGGAATGCTTAGCGAAATAATATATACAGATAGTTCGTTTTTAAATGGCTTCTTGTTGATTGTTATACTTCATGTTCTTGTTGTTGATATAATAATTCTTGTGTTCTATTTAACAGTCGTGTGCTCCAATACAGCATTGAAATAAAATGGTTACAAAGTTAAACTCATCAAATTTTGATTTACAATTTATATTTTTACTCATCATTTTACAACATTCAGAAAATCAGTAGCCAATTGAACATTATTCTTCCATACAAAAGTCTAATAAAATAATTAAACTTCAAAGTACCTTAATTAAGAAGGAGAAAACAGCAATGGAGGAAAAATAATTGAAATTGTCACCATGGTTGAAACAGCGAGGGAAATCAGAGAAATTTCGTCTCATATTCAGGGAAATTTATGCTTTATGGAGTGGAAACACTTGAACTTCTATCGATATTTGATTTTTTAAATGTGAGAAACTGTTTTATTTGTTATCCGAAGATATAAATTAATATTCAATTCGAGCGGTCACCGGGTAGACCCTGACTCGAACTTGAATTGTAATTGGAAAGTATGACGAGATTCGTTTAAACGAAAACAAAATTGAAGTGAATTATAATTGGAAAGTATTACGAGATTCGTTTAAACGAAAACAAAAGTTAGATTTGTGATTAAGGGCGTTGTAGAAATTCGTTTTAAGAAATTTTTATATGTTTCAAATTCAAATCAAAATGAAATTCCTATGTATGAAATTATTTATATTATTATTAATTTATATTAAAAAAGTTTAACTTAAATTTCTCTTATTTTCAAATTCGAAAGACGGGCCAATCTAACTGTTCAACAACAAAAAAATGTATACTCCTTCGAAATAGTTTAGCCTGCTCAAAAATAAGCTAAATGAATTTATTTCTTATATTATTTCTTCTTTAATGCTGCCGTGGCTCTAACATTTACTCGACACTGCACACTTGAATTTTTTTTTAATTCAATTTGATGCGAGCTCTCAATTCGTTATTCAATTCGATCCTCATTTACGACTCACATGAGCTGATTTTTTAAATTTTTTGTTTAATTTTCAATTTAATACCGATTTTTAATTACACTTCAGTGAATATTTTAATGTTCCACTTCATGTCATCGCAGCTCCTCTCAAACTCCCTACAATGACACCCGAACGAACGTCCTACATGGTTGCGTTCTCACGCTATACTGATTTATAATTTTACGCAACGCTTATTAACAACAATCCTGCGTAAGTGAACTAGCCCGATGACGTCACACGCAAAACCAATGCTGCACGATAAACACGTAAGGAAATTCTCTATCCATTGTGACCTCAACAGCTGTTATCGAATTATTAGCCTCGTAACTATGGTGACGTAACTAAAGTGGCTCATTAAGTTAAAAAAGGCGAACAAAGAAATAAGTAAAAATAAGATAAAGTTGAAATGGATCGACGGATTAGAAATCGGAGATCCAATCATAATGAATTCTCCAGGCGTGGCGGACATACTGAATTAGAGGACGTGGGTGCTCACATCCGAATAGATAGGACTTCACTTCATCCCTGGACAGCGTACATCTCCCGAGGTGGAGCATGGGTACCTCCGCTAACAAAGGGCAGACTGCCAGGAAGTGAAAAATGTCCTCCGGAACTCCACCGTTGCACAGGGGGCACAATTCAACTTCAGAGCTTTTAGTAAGCCAAGGCCTGTGGTTTAGATATAATAGCTCGCACCTCAACCGCAACATCCAACGAGTTTCAATGAAGCTCAAATTAAGGGATATATTAGCTGTTACATGATCTCCGGATTCAACAATTAAAGCTTTGTATAGCAAAAATCTATCAGACTCGATTACCCGACTTATACACAAAACGTTGTGAGCTTTGTTAATCTCAGATATAAGTCGTGACAGCTGTGTGGACCAGCTCGGTAAGTCGCCCAGCTCGGCACTAAACATGCATGAGTGCTGCTGACAAAGAGTTATCCAATGAGAGGAAGCAGGCAAAGAAAATAACTTTTTTATAAAGTGCCTCTGGAATTTCTCTAATGTATCACACGACTGAAAGCCCCAAACTTGAGCTCCATAGGTGACCACTGCTCGTGATATTCCTTCAAAAATCCTATATTTAGCATTTAGCGGAACGTCGTTGCTGTTTATAAATGATGATCAGACTCTGTTTAAGCCACGTTTGGCTCCTTCAACTCTGTCCTCAATATGAGGAGTAAAGGAAAGGCGTGGAGTTAAAATCAGCCCTAGATATTTGTACCTATTGACAGCCTCAATTTCTAGAGATATATTTGTTCAGAAAGTTTATTATCGTTTAAGTTTATTTGTCAACAAAATAAAAATATTTATCAGCTACCCCCATATTACGGCATTTAAACCATCGAAAATAGCTGGATTATGTAAATTCCCCTCAGCAGACATGTGTCTCTGAACACGACATTCCCATGAGCGTATATTGATTTTACTGTATCAAATATAAAATAAGTTTTCCGATACAAAGCTCGTAATATTAGTTGCGTTCCATTCGTTGGTCTGCTCATGAGCAGATCAGCATTTACATTGGAAACAACAACAAAATGTGTGCAATCTTACATTGGAAACAACAACAAAATGTGTGCTATCGGGAGTGTAGTTTTTGTTTTCAGGGTTGGTGGCACTGACGATTTCATTGAAAAATGTGTCAAATGCCAAATTTAATTTAGTGTCAACAAAAGCATCATGGAGAAAGCGCAAAATAATACGTACGCGTAGTTTCGCTTAGTTTTTGATTTTATTGCGTTCATTTAAATTAATTTTGGTCTTATTTATTGATTTCTTGTTTGGTTTGTGTTTGTTTTGTTTTGTCTTTGCTTTTGTTTGTGTTTTATTTTCAGCGTTAACGTCCTATCTACGTCTGACGTCCTATCTAACAAGGAAAGGTGAATTTGAGCCAAACCACCGCTGTGCTTGCAGTTAACAGTGATGATCTATTGGCATCAACATCGACTGCAGCAAGCTCGTCAGGTGGCCAACCAGAGCAAAGGACGAGGCCCCGGCAGACAGCTAAAGAGAGGTACTACGACCGTAAGATCGAACTTATGGAGAAGTACCTCGATGGAAAAGCCAAACGACATGAGGCTTACCATAAGGAGAAGGAGAGGTGCCGTGAACAGCGCCATGAAGTAAGGATGCGGGAAATCCAGCAGATTGACGAATTAGGTTAAGTAAATTATTTAAAAGTCTAGAATAAGTTTTATAAATTTATTAGTTAGATATAAGTTTCCTAAATTTATTAGTTTGATATAAGTTTTATAAATGTATTACTTAGATATAAGTTTTATAAATTTATTAGTTAGATATAAGTTTTCTAAATTTGTTAGTTAGATATAAGTCTAGAATAAGTTTTGTAAATAACTAATAATAAAACAAATACTTAAAATAAATAAGGAATTTACTTACGCTTATAAAATATGTTTCCGTAGAAGCAGATTTAGGAGACGTTGACGCCGATTTGTTTGATGTTGTTCTTCATTTTCTTGTTCCTGTGGTTGAGCGTCAGGTTCTTGTTCCTGTGGTAGAACGTCAGGTTCATTTTCATCACCAAGAACATTGTCATTTTGTGACATGCATATGTTGTGCAAAATACATGCACATGAAACTAGGTTCTTCACATGGTTAAGGTGAACCTGTTCTGTGAAGTGAAGAAGTCTTCTGAACCTAGTTTTCAGTAAACCAATAGCATGTTCCACGACAATTCGTGTTGACGAATGTTTATAATTGAATGCATTCTGAGCATCAGACAGCGATCCGTTGTCCCTGAAAGGAGGAACAAGCCATTCAAGGCAAGGATATGCCGAATCACCAATTAAAAATGTCTCGTTTGGAAATGTGTTCGCCATATTTTCTTCAGCCCTTTTGTAGAGTTCTGATCTACGCAGAACCCTACTATCGTGTAGGGACCCTGGCTCTCCGCACGAGACGCTAATAAATTTCTTAGACGCATCAAACACTACCTGCAGGTTAATGCTGTAATAACGTTTTCGGTTAAAAAATGCTGTTTTCTCTTCTCTAGGTGCCGTGATTCTTATATGGGTGCCGTCTATTGCCCCTATTATGTTGGGTATCTTGTGCTTTCTCTCGAACTTGGCTGATATTGCCTGAACATCGGAGGAAGATGGCCACTTTATATATTCATGGCCAATCCCAATCAACCAGACTGACACCCGTGTTACAACTCTCCACGCCGAAGATTTAGAAACTCCAAACACGTTTGCTAATGCTCGAAACTGGTAGTGTTGCTCAGGTACCATATAAAAAGGTAAATTTCCTTTTCAACCGAAACACGTACACGACCACCCAGGTGACTGTTCATACTATTCCTATATAAACCTGAAAATTAAATACCAAACCTTAAGTTTTTTTATTTTGATCATATCTATCTTGAAGCTTACCGATCAGATACAAAACAGTTTTGCGTTCCAAACGAAACTGCCTTTTAAATTGAGCATCGGAGTACTGTTCAATAGTTGCCATAAAAGTGGTAATTGATGGCTGGAGCTCTTCTTCCTCTGAATCCGATGAAAATGATGAAAAGCTATCAAAAAAGGATTCAGAAGAAGAAACATCCGTTCCTTCGGAAGAGCTGCTAGATTCACATAAAATCTAAAACCAATTTTAGTTAACCTTCACTTGAAACATATAAAACTAAGTTAACTTCACCTTCAATAATTCTGCTCTTTGCGCCATATTTTATATTTTATATCACTTGCAATTGAAATAAATTAAATTTAACTATTTGGTTTTGACAATTGAAGTTGAAATGAATTGTTGAAATTGGTTTTGACAATTGAAGTTGAAAGTTGTAAATTGACAAATGTCAAAATATCAACAGGTTAGCCAACCTTTGAGAATAAAATTTTGTGCGATCCATTCGTCGTGAGCAATGATCATGAGCAGAGCAAGGCGAATGGAACGCAACTATTAACTTTAATGTAGCTCCAATCTTCAAATCATGGAGGGAAATAGCTTTCAGACCTATACCACGGAGAACCCATTCGTCTTGAAGAAAAGCACCATAAATTCCACGTTTTGCAATGGCTTGTGGACAACCAAGATTGATATTGTTACTAGGTCCCGACGCCGGTACCTCGTCGAAGGAGATTAGTCCATTTTCACGTTCAGCTTCCATAATTTATTTAATTTTTATCAAACAACTTTCAAAAATTCTTTCCAACTCTAATTCAAACTTTTATAAAAACTAATTCTAACTTCCAAAAAACTAATTCAAACTTCCAAAAATCTAATTCAAACTTCCAAAAATCCAAAAATGTCGATCCTTCCGCAAACCAAAATCAGACTGGCCATCCACCCCAGGTCGTTGTTCGTCTCTTTTACCGCTGGGTCGTCTGACTCCTCCTCCTTACGGGATCGAGTCAGATGGACCACAGGGTAACAATATCAATAGCATCGATAATAAAATTGATATCAATTTAATGTCAAAACAATGATTTTGACATTGAAATTTACATTTCGCCAACCTTTAAAATAAAAATCTGCCAGAAGCCAGAAAGTACAAACTAAAGAATGTGTAACTCGCGAACTAAAAAATCGTTTAATCAAATTGACCCCGATAGGTATTAAGATCACGTGTTGTTGTTGGAATGCATTAAAAAAATCTACTACATTCCATGTGATCTATATGGATCTCGTGCATAATAGAACACGGCTATCAAGTCAAGTTTTTGGTAGATTTTTGCTTATAACGAAAACTTTGAAAATCCTAATCAATTTGAGCCAGAAAAATGGTTGAATCGAAATGCTCCAGGAAACCCCTATGTATGAGATTATGTATAGCCCGGAGAATGGTTGAACAAAATATGATATTCTTCGTATTGAGAGTAAGGTTAAACAATTGGAATGTCTTTTGAATCTTTCATATTAAATTTTTGACCTGCCCATAATAAAAGGAAATCAATAATATACGCATACGATTTTTTTTTCAAGTGAAACTAGTACTGCTTAAATATTTTCTGGTATCAAAAGCTTTTTTTGGACTTATCATCTTGCTGGAAAACAATTAGCAAGAAAAATTTCTATTTTCTGGTCAGTTGAAAACTAACGCCCAAAACCGAAACAAGTGAAAAAATTTAATGTGAACTTAAATTGAATTAATTAACTTAATATGACGTGAACATTTAGTGAATAATATAAAAAATTTATAATATATATTCTTATATCAGAATATAAGATTTTGTAGCTTGCGTAAGTAAATTTTATTTTATTATAAAATCGCATATTTAATTCAAAATTAAAAACCACACATTTCAAAGCTTTGTTTGCTTTATTTGCCATATTGGTTTTTAAATATATATAAATAAATATAAACATGAATATTGTGAAAATGAAAAGTGAACTAAGTGACAGTGAAGTGATGGTTTAACGAAAGCAATTGCTAGATTTGTTTTAATTTATTGAATGAAAATTATGTCCGGAAAAAACACGAATATATTCAATTTAACAGTAGCTTATGGAGATTTAACTGAGGTGCTCAAAATTCAAGCACATCATTGTATAGTTAATATTTATATAATGTTAACGGTTACAAAATAGTGACGCCTATTCTTTTTAAGATTAAAATTTTATATTCATAATTGGATAAATTTATTTTATACTCATAAATTGGAATACAAACAGTAACTTATGCCCGGTTTCATGAAATTTACATAAGATATTATTTTTCACAGAAGAAACCAAAGGACAGTGTAATGAAGTGCGGCAAGGCGATGAAGACGTTTAGAGACACTCGAAATCAATGAGCCAGACCTGGTGATTTCTTTTGGATTTCTCAAAGTGATGATAAAGCTCTCAAAAGAAACTAAAACACAACACTAAATTTTTTGATTTTCCCTTTTATTTCTTATATGATTATTTACTCTGCTCAATGACAATTGGTACTCCGGTATGAAACTGTGCGGCGATTTGATAAGGACTCAACAATGGTTTGATGGGCAGCGAAAAATGAAACAATTGATTTGACATTTTGACTACATTGTAGTTACTATTGATGATGCACAAACATGTGCAATGCCCTTCATGATTGAACAGAATTCGAAACATAATCGAAGGTAAAAAAGTATGTTTTTTGTGAAGCTACGTTCTGCAAGTTTGTTAAATATTTCAGACGATTTTAGCATCTGCAATGTCAAATGAAGTCGTTGTGGATTTGAATAAAAACTTTCGCAGGACTATGAAAAGTATGTCACAAGAAAAGGAGTTTGAAGAAATGCGTTACAAGGAATTATTAGCTGTATTCCTTTGCTTACCTTAATAGAGCAAAATAACTCGCAACAAAAAGTGGGTTTAATTTACTCCACTGCATCAATAGTTGAGCTAGAAATATCCAGATGGCGACAAGGTTCATTTTCTTTGCCGCGAACGTAAATTTTTCCATAAATTCCACAAAATTACAATTTTTCAAAACTTTCAGTTAATTTCATCTGACTAATATATGAGGAAATTGTTTACTCGAGGGCGAAACAAGGCGTGTTCTTTTGGGAATCGCTATCGAGTGCAAATTCAAAGCTCCAAAAAAGACAAATTTAACTTGCACTCGATAGCTGACAAATTTGACTAACTTCATGTTATATATATGTCGGATTATCGGGATTTCTGAAGCATTGGTTCACATCCATCGCGATTCAACGAAAACAAATTAAATCGACACAACGAAGGAAACTAGACTTGTATACGAAGCCGCAAATTACTAGGGTCGATGCTTCTTTTCTCGTTTGCTCAACTAATTGAATTGACGAACTGTCATTTCTTTTCCCTACTTACTACTCTCACGACCATATTCCCGCTCCTTTACGCCCTCCACCTGTTTTAGCATTCCACCTTGTAACCGCGGATACGTACGGCCACCAGATGTGTCACCCAAGTCCAATCCTACCGCGAAAACAAACAGTTTTCCTGAAATTATTTGAGAACAATCCGCATCGTAAACGATACATATCGAGATAAAGTAAAACAAGATATTTTTCGTTTGCAACTTATTTACTTGGGCTAACAATAACATCGATCCCTTTCCTTATGTCTAATGTCCTCGGAGTACTCAGAATTTCACAACCCCTTTGATGTATCTCCGACACGGCTATCCTGACGAGCACACGTCTCTGGGTGCGTCTAATGACACTCTATTTGAATAACATAGGTTAAAACATTTCATTATACTCTCGTCAGGTATTATCTTTGATACATAATGCTAAGTAAGCTTGTATACGTTTCAGAGATCCAATTTTATAACAGTAGTTCTTAATAGATTTTTTTGTTACACGGAATTCGGAGGTATGACTATATGTTATCGATCTCCCGTGAGTTGTCAATGTTCTACGACATCCTTATAACGATTCATATAATGTTTGCGCCTCATTCACACAGTACTATGTACAACAAATGTATCATAGTGTTTCATTTTTTGCACGATACATGTGACCTCGAACTTACTAGTGGCCGACAAACTTGCCATATCAAATCATCATATCTACGTACGACACATGAACCTTAGCGTTTGTCTATGAACGACACACGTATCATAGCTATTCACCATATTTAGGTACAACACATGTACTTTAGAATTTGTCTATGAACGACAAACGTGTCATAGCAATTCACCATTTCTAGGTACAACACATGTACTTTAGAATTTTTCTATGAACGACAAACGTGTCACAGCAATTCACCCTTTCTAGGTACAACACATGTACTCTAGAATTCTACTACCGTCTTCAAAACAATCTACTATTTCATTCACACACTCACTCTCAATTTACTAGGCTCTTATAGTTACTGGACCTTTCGTTGCAAATTATCCTATTGGGTAATGCTCGCCTCATCCACCATATTTTCACCAACTGGTTCAACATTGTCGTCCGCGACTTCTTCGTCGCTAACGTCATTGACTTCCAGCTCACTAGGGATGTTACTTTCAGGCATTTTTCGCAACCTTTCATGACTATATTTATACGTTATTTTCCCGGTCATCGATTTCAGTTTATACCGATCACCCTCTAAAATCGCTGTTATCATAAATTGACCTCTGAATTTAGGATCAAGTTTTGTTTGATTCCTTTCTTCATTTTTCAATAGTACAAAATCTCCTATACTAAACTTTACAATTTGAGCCCTATTTTTATCAAATCTAATTTTATCATAATTAGCATTTACTTCTATATTCTCAATGGCCTGTTTCCTTACATTGGAGATATTTATTGCTGTTTGTTTATTGTCAGCTAACAGAACAAGTGATCTAGCTACTTTACCCATTAATATTTCTAAAGGACTAGCTTCTGTTACCTGATTGGTCGTACAATTTATTGCCAGTTGTATCTCTCCTATAGCCGCTTGCCATGACCGTCCCTCAGTCTCAACAGCCGTAAACATATATTTGAGAGTGGACCTTATACGCTCTACCTGACCATTGGCCCTACTAGTACCAGTAGCAATCAAATGCAGTTTTATGTTATGATTTTTACAGACGTCTTGAAATTCTTTACCTGCAAAGCATCTACCTTGATCGGCGATTACGCGAGATGGTGTACCGAATAAGAATATAGGCGATTCTAGCGCTTTGATCGTACTAAGTGAGTTTATTTGGCGTGTGTGATACAGATAAACATATTTGGTAAATGAATCCACCAGAACAATAACATACTCTTTTGAACTATTTTTACCGCTCAGTTTACCTGTAATATCAATGTGAACTGTGTGCTAAGGTATGCTGGCCTTAGGTATTGGGTGAAGTTCGGCTTGAAACCTACCCGAATTTGCGAACGTATTTAGCCATTCCCTCGAACCAGTAATGCTTGTAAGCTTTATCATTATTGACTGATGAATGTGATTGATTACTGACCATTTGAAAGCTCTAGGTACGATGGGTAGACAGCAAGACCTTCCGTTTCGCTGTATTTTTCGATACAATGTGTCACCTCGCAATTCGTATGTATTACGGAGATCATGGGATAGCTCGTTGCCTTGCAACTTTGTTACGATTCCAAAGAGCTCTGGGTCTCGTCGTTGCTCGGCTAGTAGCCAGTCTTCAGGAACCTCAGCAAGGTCGACACGTTTTTCTTCAATTTTATTGACTGGTTTGAACGATTCGGGTGATACGGGATTGCGCGAGAAAAAGTCAGCGTGCGCCTATATTTACCCTCCCTATATTGAATGTCGAAATCAAAAGCGAAAGTAATGAAAAGTAAAAATGCCCACCATCGGTGCACTCTATCGTTAAGATCAATTTTATTGCGTGAAGCTTTCAAGGAATTACAATCAGTGACTACTGTGAATTTACGACATGTAAATAATGACGAAAATGTTTGATTGAATTTACAACAGCTAATGTCTCGAGTTCATAGGAGTGATATCTTGATTCCGCGTCACTGGTTCTTTTACTAAAATATTCAACTGGAAAGTTTTTATTATCGACCTTTTGGAATAGGATAGCGCCATAGCCTTCACAGCTAGCGTTAGTATGGAGTTCTATGGGAAAATTCAGGTCAAAAATCATTAAAACGAGTTCATTCGTCAGAATAGTAACAATCTTCTGTCGGATACTTTCATGTACATCTTTCCATGTAATAAATTTCTTGCTGGAGGTCAGTGAATATAAGGGAGTCATTATTTGAGAAAATTTCGGAACGTATTTTCGAAAATATGATGCTAAGCCTATAAACTGCCTCAGTTGAGTAACCGTTTTAGGCGCAGGTGAGGCTGTTAACGCCTTTATTTTACGAGGATAAGGAACCTCACCGTTTTCAATTTCGTAACCGAGATATGAAACAGATGTCTTAAGAAACGAATATTTAGAGAAATTAAAGGAAAATCCAGCCTTTATGAGTATTTCCAAAACAATTTGAAATCGTTCTAGGGCTTCTGGAATTGTTTTGGCGACTATCTATACATCATCCATATACACGATGACGTAGGAATATGCAAGTTGTCCTAACGCTTTTAATATAGCCCGCTGAAAGACGGCGAATGCATTTTTCAATCCGAATGGCATGGTTAAATATTCAAATTTAAATTTGGATTCACTTTATTTTAATTTTGTAAGCAAGAGTTTTAAGTAAATTTAAATTTTGGCCGAATTTCCCAAAAATTTCAAACCCGCGGTAAGGGAAATTTATCTTGGCGTCATCTCTATAACACTAGATGGACTTCTGCCGAGTGGTAAAATTTTAACCCAAGTGTTATCGGGTGTTAAATTAACACGAAAAAAATTTATGGGATTTGACAGTTCTACACCACTCGATGTCCCAAAAGAACGCGACTAGAATACAGCTATTAACAACTTGCGAAGTGATAGCGAAAACTTGACCATATGTAAGATAAGATTTAATATGTAAGATAATTCAAAATTGTTTGGCAGGCACAGTTAAACAATAATTATCATTCAAAAATTTAGACAGGAAACCAACAGCTGGGAACAATGATGTGAGCAAATGAATGCCTACAAAAGTAGTCGGAATCATCAAGGATTAAATCGAAAAACTTGAAACTTAGAACGGAAAAATTAAATACATAATTCTTATCTTCGAAAACAAGTACAAGAGCTCCGTCAATCTACTCAAAAATTACAGAAGAAACAAAACGTTATTAGTGTATCCCATAATCAATAAGTTTGTATAATAATTAATTAACTTTTTCGTGTTTTGATGTGAAAACGTCTTTCTTCTCGTTGAGTATGTTAATTGGTAGCCAGTCTAACATTCTTGTGTTACGTAACACCATCATTTTTCAATCGCTAATAACTACGAGACTAATAATGCGGTAACAACTGTTGAGGTCACAGTGGACGGAACATATTTGTACGTATTTATTGTGCGGCGCTTGTTTTGCCAGTAACTTCATCGAGCTAGTGTAAGCGCCTACGCGTGATTGTTGTTTTTAGCTTTCCGTTAAGTTGTTTATGAGTGTGGCGTGGGAACGCGTTAAACCAGGGCGTTGATTTAGATGTCATTGTAAAGGCTCATATATACGACTCATTTGAGACGATATAATTAATTTTTTTGTAATTTTCAATTTATTACCGATTTTTACTTTTATTTTGCGAATATTTTTATTGTTTTTACACCCGAACGAACGTCTTACATGGTTGCGTTCTCACGCTTCTCTGACTTATAATTTTACGCAACGCTTATTAACAACAATCATGCGTAAGTTTACTAGTACGATGACGTCACACGCAAAGCGAATGCTGCACGATAAATACGTACAGGAATTTTCTATCTATTGTGGCATCAATAGTTGTTCTCGCATTATTAGCCTCATAGTTATTGCCGATTGAAATCTGACGGTATATTGTACCGCAAGAAAGTTTGACTGGCTATCAGTGTAGGTACTTAACGAGCGAAAAGACATTTTACCGTTAAAAAAATTCCAACAAAATTTTGGTACTAAAATGTACTTTAATTATCAAACTGTTAATTACAATGGTTATGGAGAGTAGTATGGTTACAGAATGGATAAATCACAAGTTTTTTTTCCGCCGTATTTTATTTCTTCTTCGATGCCACCGTAGCTCCCACACTTGCTCGCCACTGAACAGTTTTGGTTTTTAATATTCGGTTTGATGCGGTTTTTACTCCCATTTGAGTTTTTTACAATTTGGTGCATATTTACGCCTCATATGAGACCATATATTCCATATTTTTTCGATTTTCCAATTCATACCGATTTTGGCTTATATTTAGGAGAATATTTCTATTGCTTCGCTTTAGGTCCTGGTAGCTTTTTTCATGCTTTTAACAATGATACCCCAATCAACGTCCTAGCCTAACTCGTTCTCACGCAACACTCATAAATATCCTCACACAACACTAAGAAACTGCAATCACGCCTGGGCGCTTGCACTCGCGCGATGATGTCCCGGGAAAAACAAGCGCCACACAATAAATACGTACAAGTATGTTCTATCCACCGTGACCTCAACTGTTGTTGTCGCCTTATCTGTCTCGTGGTTATTAGCGACTGAAGAATGACGGTGTTGTGTAACACAGGAATGTGAGACTCGCTACCAATGTACATACTCAACGAGAAGAAAGTTGTTTTCACGTCAAAAACGGTATCAAATTGAAAATTGAGAAAAATTAACAAATCATAAATATGTGTCATAAATATGCATGGAGTTGAATAAAACGCAAATCAGAGAAAGCTTGCATCAAAACGAATTTTAGAAACCTAAAATTCCGAGTGCCGGTCAAGTGTCAGTGCTACGGTAGCATCGAAGAAGAAATTAAAAAGCGGCGTTAAATAATAAACTTGTGATTTATCTATTCGGTCACCGCACTACTCTATACAACCATTGTATTAAAGATATTGATTTATGTACATACTAATGAGAAACACTTATTATAATTTTATCCCGAAGTTTTCACAGTAAATCTACGGCGCGGACTTTGACTACGCCCTTCGGTTTTTTATTTTTGACGTGTAAACGTCTTCCTTCTCGTTGAGTATGTTCATCGGTAGCCTTTTTTCGTCATTTTTTTATCACTAATAACTACGAGACTAATAATGCCACAGTGGATGGAGGATATTTGTACGTATTTATTGTGCGGCGTTTGTTTTACCTGTGACGTCATCGCCTACGCGAGATTGTTGTTCTTAGCCTGTTAAGTTTTCTTTATATTTACTTATATTTCTTTATAGCTTTTACTTCTTGATTCCTTTTACAATATGGCCTATTCTTAGTCGATGCTTGGGCCTACAGGGCTTCCTTTGGTTCGATCTTCTCTGGTACCTTCTTATAAGTTATTAAAACGGTGATTGCAACTTCTACCCTCTCTTGGCTCGTTGTCTTCAAAACTATAATTGGCTGACGGTTCTGCTCTTCCTTTACCTTACCCTGGCACTGTGTCAATCAGATGTCCTCGTTGGCTGATGGTAGTGGGTCCGGGTCCTGCTGCTTGATTCTTCGGAGGTTCTACCAAATTAGGTTCGTCTTACTCCTTCGTTATATGTTTATAATTGCCTGTCGTCTACTTGGACGGTTCAGGTCTTACCAGGTAGCGGATTGCTTGATCGGTTTAACCATTCATATCTATATATAAATAGGCGACACGTTTTTTTGTTATCCCTTTTACAGGAAACCAGGTGGGTTTAACTGGATAAAAATTATACCATTCGAAAGATTAATTCTTCCTCTATGTGCATCACTTAATTTTTTTACTTAAATTTAATTATAAATAAGTTTAATTTTAAATTGAAATTAAAAAATTCAATGGGATAGTATGTGTAAGTTGAGCACACCCATAGCGTAGATGATGCTCTTGAGAAGAATGTATACGTGTGATTGTTAGATTTTTTGCCCGAAGATATGCAACCAAATGATGATTTTTGGTTTGTGTCCCTAATATATGGCAAGTACTAAATTAGTTGAAAATCCAACCAAATGGATCAATCTTCTACTGGGGACACAAACCAAAAAAATTAACATATAATTGCATTCCTCTACGAAAAAATCAAAATATAGAACATATGTACTTATTTAAGATTATCATTGGCATAGATCATACGTTCGACTGAATAACCTACCATTTATGACAAATACGTGTATTCTTTCCACTCAAACGTATTATCTTTCCCAATGATAATGTGAGGGGTGAGGAGCAAATGCAGCCATATCACAGACAATAGGCGTATGTTCATCCGTTTGCTTTTTGCCTTGAAGAAGGCAATCTTTGGCTAATAAAATTGCATTCTTCCAGACAAAAGCCAAAACAATGAACATATGGCCACAGACGATAATATGGATGCATTACCACAGATAAATTTAAAGCCATCGTTTGCATATTTCATTATTTTTTGCTATTTTGATAAAAATGTATGCAAATTTTATATAAAAAATTAAGAAAGTCATAATTTTAAAGTTATCTCTAGAAAACGCGAACATAACTTTCACGAATATTCATGGAAAGCGAGCAAATTTCTGAATTTTATCATATTTCCTAATTTTTCTATGGACCCACATTCAAAAACATAATATAGAGATATATGATGTATGGCCAAAAGTTGGGAAATGACAAAATAATGGGGAATGGTCATATATATAAACCTCCTAGAATGCTTTATTTAGCTGTTACGAGCAAAAAACTATTAAAAAAGTGTTGGTTATGAGGAACTTTAAGATCATTTTGAATTCGCAACCGCATGCGCTAGGTTTTTGATAGTTGTAGGTGGGGCCTCATTCAATGAGCTTAAATGATTGCTACTGAAGTCTTAACTAAATCACCTGTTTACTGGCAATGCTACTGTATATGGAATGCCATGCGCGAGCTTTGAGGGCATTTGCGGGGGTTTTTGGCGTGTCATCCTCCTCTGGTGATGTAGCTTCTTCTTGACGTCATCCAATTGTCTTTTCGGCATTGTTTCGGGGTGTTTTTAGCTGTTTTGCAGGCCCCGCATTTCGGTGGTTTATCTCTGTGGGGGCTCTTTTGGTGTTACTTCAAAGGTTGCTGAAGGATTACTGGGTCATAACAAGCCTTGCGTAAAGTTATTTATGAGTGTAACGTGAGAATGCGTTCAGCAAGGACGTTGATTCTTGTTATGCTGTAATATTCTGCCCCTTTAATTTTTTTTAACCTCGTAGTGTAAGACCTTACAACAGTTCCTCAGGTACACGTTTAATTTTAAAAGATGAATTCAGGCGGTTCATTATTTATTTCAGCAGTTACAATTTTTTCTCGCTACAATAGTTACAAATTTCTCTCTTACAATTTTTTCTAGCTACAATAGTTACAAATTCATGTGGCTTCTGGATCCCTTTAGCTAAACGCATCTCCTTCCTATAACGTATACGTTCGTTATGGCGTCTCAGCAGCTCTCTGCTTAAGGCTGCTCTTTGTTAACTACCCACAGCCAACATGAGATCCCAAGATGGTGTTTCCTTTTTCGTAGGCACCTCAGTTCCTCTCTGGTGTTCCCCTTTGCCTTTTTCCAGATGACCCGTCTGTCGGGCCCGGTACTCTCTGATAGTTATTGGTCGTGGACCTGCGTGCGGATTCCGTCGTAACGCCTCTTGCAGTTGGTGGTCTCCCATTCTCTAACGTCTCTATTTAATTAAGTTGCGTCCTACCACGGTCACACCTATGTGAGTCGATTTTTCTGACTGACTTTCTGCGGCCATTTTCTCGATATTTATCGGAAAATTTTCTGTTGAATACGGAAAGGATCATCACATTCTGGTATCATTGTAAAAAGTATGAAAAGAGCTAGAGTTAAACATCAAAAATATACCTCGAAATATAAGCAAAACTCGGTATGAATTTGAAAATGGAAAAAAAAACGAATGATATCGCCTCATATGAGTCGTAAATATGCACCGAATTTTAAAAACCTCAAAACGGAAAAAACCCGAAACAAAATGAATATTAAAAATCAAAAATGTCTAGTGCCGAGAAAGTGTGAGAGCTACGGCGGCATCAAGTAAGAAATAAAAAAACGGCGCAAAAAAATGAACTTGTGATTTATCTATTCTGTTATCGTACTACTCTCCATAATCCTTGTAATTAATAGTTTGACAATTAATGTACAAATTAGTACAAGAATCTTTTTGTATTTTGTTTGACGTAAAACCGTCTTTTCGCTCGTTAAGTAGACTGATTGCCAGTCAAACTTTCTTGCGTTAAAATATACCGTCAGATTTCAATCGCTCATAGTTGCGAGGCTCATATTGCGATAACAAAGGTTGAGGTCACAATGGATAGAACATTTCTGTACTTGTTTATCGTGCAGCGTTTGTTTTGTGCGTGTCGTCATCGGGCTGGTGTATCGTGGGTGTGCATAATTGTTGTTAATAAGTGTTGTGTAAATTTATAAATCAGTGTAGCGTGCGAACGCGATCCGGTAGGACGTTCGTTCGGGTGTCATTGTAGGGAATTTGAGAAGAACCAGGATCTAAAGACAATTATTTAAAATATTCGTCAAAATATAAGTAAAAGTCGGTATTAAATTGAAAAGTGAAAAAAAAATTCAAATATATCGTCGCATGCGAGTCGTAAATATGCGCCGGATCTAATAAAACGCAAATCGGAAAAAGCTTGCATCAAAACAAATTTAAGAAAAACCTTAAATGTCCAAAGCCGATCAATTGCCAGAGCTACGAGAGCATCGAAAAAGAAATTTAAAAAGGCGGAAAAAATAAATAAACGTGTGATTTATCTTTTCTGTCACCGTACCACTGTAAGAGATATTGATTTAAGTACATACTAATAAGAAACACTTACTGTAATTTTATCCCGGAGTTTTCACGGAAAATGTACGGTGGAAACCTTGACTGGCACTTTCGGTTTTTTTAAGTCTGAATTAGAAACAGAGAAAAATTTGTCAAACTATATGAAATGCCCTACAACTAACCACAGAGGAAATACAGTGGGTGGTCACATTATTATGGACAGTTGCACTTTTTTTAATAAAGAGATGTCTTGTGGGATATACGCAATTCAAGTAAAAACAGGGTTTTTGATTGAATACCACTATATTTACTCGCTTATATGTAATAGTAATTTAATCTAATAAATTTAAGTTAATCTAGAAATATGAGCCCTTTGTCGGTTTAGTTTTAGGTTTTCAGGGTGGAGTGTTCACAATGATTGTACGGCCCACTCCCACTCGGAGGCCAGATGGCCCATTGTGATGCCCTTTTTTAGTTTAAAAACCCCTTCCTCTCCTATCGCTTTTTCCTTTTGTTCTCTGCTCTGAAGCATTTCCACGTTTGATCAAAGTTCCTTACTTGTTGGACATCCATGACTCCTACATCCCCCATCCCTCTGAAGGACTCTCTTCCCAGTATGAGCCGCCGACTTTCGGCTAATGCTGGGCAGGAGCACAAAAGGTGTTCCACTGTCTCCTCTTCCTCGTCGCACTCCTTACAGAGACTGGTGATTGCGACTCCCCACCTTTGGAGGTTTTTCCCGACCGAACAGTGTCCTGTAATGACCATTGTTATGGTCCGCACCGAGGTCTTTGTTGCTCTTAACAAGCCCGCCGTTTTTGTCTCATCAATTCTTGACCACAGTTGCCTTGAGTTGAAGCAGACATCTCTGTTGCACCATCTCTTGCTGTGTTGTTCCCGAATTATCCTGTCTAAAGTCTCTTTCAACAATCTCATCTGTGGCTTTGTGGAGTTACCTTCTTCAGCACTGTGAATTTCGGTTTCGATCCTTGCCAGTGTTATATAATAAAATAATATGCAGGTGTGATAATTTCTCTGATGACCTACATCAATCAAGCTGAAGAAATTAAATTATTCACAGGTAGGTTTTTCACTCATACAATAATTAAGGTGAGCGCAGCAAAGACATCTTTGTTATTGTGTCACCGATTCGGTAAATTTAATTTAAGTAGTAAGTAGTTTAAGTTGTTTGTCTATCATAGATATTTTGTTTAATTGTTTGTTGGAGCAGGACATCACGGAAGTAAAGAAGATGGAAATTGGCAGCTTTACTTCCGTGATCAATGGATAAAAATCAATACTAACGAATAGAGAAGTCACTTGGGAATTAGGCAGCAGTTAGTCCGTTAAGAAGTATTTGTACATAGCTCGTAAGAATTAGAATAAAGTGCCTGAAAACGAAGAGTAAACGCGTTTTCGTTCTCATTGGGAGTGTTTCATGACATAAAAGTGGCGCAGCCGGCTTAAGAACAGTAGTACGCTAACTAACGAACAATCGTTTTGTGATATAAAAGTTGTGACATAAACCAAAATAAAAACCTGGAAAGTGTAGTGAAAAATTAACATAAAAATGACATAAAAGTAACACGAAGAAAGTGAGGACCTGTTTAACATAAATTAGGACGAAAAAATTAAAGAATTGAAATAATCGAAGTGTTTAATAGCCGTTATGAATAACTAAGTGACTCGCATGAGTGTAAGAAAAGTACCGTAAAGAGAAAATTTGAGAAAGAAAATATTTATAACAAAGAAATGTCAACGAAATAGAAGAAGAAACAGAAGAAAACAGCAGAAATAAAATAATAAAATAAACGGATAAAGAATAAAACAAAATTTGAGTGTTAACAGCGGAAAAAAGGGGGGAAAATCGTGAGAGTGTCAAGCAATTCATTCGCAAATGTATTGGAGAAGTCGCTTGGGATCCCGGACAGCACAATCCCCAACAGCAGAAGCATCCTCAGCAAAGGTAGGACCACCAAACCAACCAACATCCGTAGCAGCATCAACAACATCATCATCAACACGAACAACAGAACATCAACAAATCCCCTCACCGGTCAACCAAAAAAAAGAAGAAACATTGATACCAGAAGCACCATCAAGACAAGAACAACCATCAGCCACATCAACAAAAAAAAGAACTGTAAGCTTTAGTAATAGCCTACATAGCACTTTAAACGCTTTTGAGGAATATCTCCAATATTATTACACGGAGGATACAATTAGGGATAGTATAAAAGAATGAAAAGTAGGATTATTAAGACTGACGTAGCGACAGATATGACAAAATTGACAAATTTGGTGCCAAGCATGATTCCGACTTTTTCGGGTACGTCAGGTGGAAACATGACCCAGGAGGTTCAAAATTTCTTTGGAAGTTCAAAATTTCTTGGGTTCTTGGGTTCTTTTGAGATATATTTACCTGCCGCGAAAAACATATATTCAACAAACTGTAATGTTAAGATCAGGGATGGATCGAATAGGCGAGGCACGAGCCGTCTCAATCGCCGTCTTGGTTAGAATTTTTTTGTTCAAGGCGAGGCAAGGATGCCGATTTCAGTTCGCCGTCTTTGAAATGGAAACACAATGTTTTCTTTGGAGTCCAATCCGGAACTGACTTTATTGCTACTACAATTGTTCTTATTTATAGAAAAATATCTTAAGACTAAGCAAAAAGTATTTTAATATTATTAGTATATAAGTATCGAACTTTAATCGAAAAAATGTATAGAAAAATGTATATCATCGAAAAATGTATTTGGGTCCTTTGGACGTCGAACTTAGGCGTCGTCAAAGTCAGCAGATAGGTAAAATGAATTACGAACCGTTCAGTTATCAAAAAGGTGAGTGTTATGATTGGGTCATTCATAAAAGTCTGCAGTTAGGCAATTAATAACAGACAGTCATCAAAAGGTTAGTGTCATGGTTGGGTCATTCACCGCACCTATGTAAACTATGTAATTTTTAGTTTACCTCTACACCCTCTCCCTTTAAGAAAGGTTTACCCTGTCGGTGTTTACCAGTGAACTTCTTTAATAGATTTTTGTGATACATCTTTTTTCGTTTTTTACTTCTAATGTGGCATTGTTGCCTAATTTTTCTACTATCCTATATGGTCCATGATAGGGAGTTTGGCATTTTTTTCTGCCAATATTCCGTACTAAAACAAAATCTCCTACACTAAAATTATTTATATTCGTTTTTACGTCGTATTGTTTTTTGTTCCTGACTTTACTTATATTTAGATATTCTTTCGCTTTACTTAATGTTAGATTTAGTCTATGTTTTAATTCGTTTACATAAATATCTAAGTTATATATTGTGTTTGTTTTCGTTATTATGTCATTTGGTAGGTATGGAAGTTAGCCAAATACTAATTCGTAAGGACTATATTGAGTATCGACGTGTGGCGTCGTATTATATGCAAAACTAAAGTAAAGAATCCATTTGTCCCAATCGTATTCGTTTGTGTAATTAAGAAGGAATTCGTTCAGGACTCTGTGATTTCTTTTAATGGAACCTAATGTTTCATGATGGTAGGGGCTTGAAAAGATCTGTTTTATTTGGAGTAAGTCGCAGATATGTTTCATCAATTCATTTTTGAATTCAGTGCCTCTATCGGATTTTAGTACTTTGAAGTGTCCATATTTTAATATGAATTGTTCGACCAAAGTGGTTGCTACTGTTTTCGCATCTTTTGTTTCCATAGGGTGAGCTATAATGAATTTAGTGAGCTCGCACTGTATTGTTAATATGTAACGGTAATTATTGGATATCCGTAAGGGTCCTACTGTGTCTATCGAGATTATTTCGAAACTCGTAGTTGGTGTGTCAGTTATGGTCATTTTTTCTTTCGTATGTTTGAATTGTTTGTTTATACCTGCATAAATGACAGTTTAAGACAAATTTTTTTACCATTTTGTTCATGTTCTTCCATATGTATTTTTGTTTTAGTTTTAAAAGAGTCTTTCTGATTCCAAAATGACCGCCATGTGGTGAGTTGTGAAATTCTTCTATAAGTTTATTTTGTGTCGGTGTGTCTACTATTTTTTGGGGGCTTTTGTATATTAATATTTTTATTGAGCTATTTTTATCCTTTTTACGTTGCAACTTGTTATATATTTCTTTAAATTCTTCTCTCTAAACATGTTCAAATATATCATTTTCTGTATTTAGCGCTAATTCTTTTATATTTTCTTTCTTTAATTTTGATGACAGCTTCTCCAGGATCAATTCTAGGTTGATTGGATTATCACTGCATCGTACTAGTACTCCTTCTGTATTTATATCAATATCTTTTTTGTTTTTGCGTGCTTTTTGTTCATAATCGCTCATTATTTTGAAATTAAGTTTTCTTACATTTTTGATGTCTGATAAAGAAGTGCAATCTCATATGAAGAGTTGATCAGTCTCTACGGGTTTAACGGTTTCTTTGTCGTTGCCGGCGGTGTTGATTTTATTTTTCATAGCCCTAGTTAACACTAAAGTTTTATGGCAAGATGGGTCATTTGTTGTAGGTATCATGCTCTTGAGTAAATCGGAATCAACTTTTATTCGGGATAAGGCATCAGCATTTGTATTCATTTCTCCTTGTTTATAAATAATTTCGAAGTCAAAGTCGCGTATTCTTGTAAGTTTGGAAGATGGGTTTTTGTGGGAAAATAAAGAGACTAAGGGTCTGTGGTCTGTGACGACTATGAATTTATTACCAAATAGGTAGGGTTTAAGGAAATTAATACTCTAATGAATAGCTAAGAGTTCCTTCTCGATAGCTGGTTTATTGAGTTCGTGTTTGGTTAGGGATCTACTGGCATACGATATTGGTAGGTCTTGCCCTATTTCACCTTGTGAGAGGACTGCTCCTAGGGCATGCTCGGATGCGTCAGTCGTCAGGATGAAAGTTTCATTGAAGTTAGGGTATTGTAGAATGGGGGGTTTGATTAATTTCTGCTTGAGTAACTCGAAAGATTTTTGACATTCTGGGGTCCAATCGAACTTTTGGCCTTTCTTTAATAAATTGTTTAAACATTTGGTAATTTCCACAAAGTTCTTAACGAATCGTCTGTAATAATTGCAAAAGGCTATGAATCTTCTCACTTCATCGGCGTTGGTTGGTGTTGGACAATTTTCAATTGCTTTGTTTTTAGAGGGATCTGTTCTTATTCGAGATATATTACTTCTGTTTTCAAGAAATGACATTTGCTAGGGTTTAATTTTAAGTTATATTTCCTTAGGCGTTTCAGGACATTGATTAAATTTTCGTTGTGGTGTTTTAAGCTACATCCGAAAACAATTATATCGTCTACGTACAGGAAGGCTTTGGAATCTAATCCGCTTAGGGCTATTGTGAGCATGCGTTGAAAACTGTTGGATGAAATCTTTAGTCCAAAGGGAAGTCGTTTGAATTGATAATGGCCGTTTGAAGTCGAGAATGCGGTATAAGGAGGTTATTTTTCTTCTAGGCCTATTTGGTGGAATGAGCTTGTCATATCAAGCGTTGAGAAGTATTTAGCTCTTCCTAATTTATCAAGAACATCCTCGAGACGGGTCAGTGGGAATTTATCGTTGACAACCCTTTTATTTAGTTGCCGAAAATCAACGACTAGTCTCCATTTCTTTCAGTCTTCATTGGACTTCTTTGGGACTATGAGCAATGGTGCATTGTAGGGGCTTCTGGATGGTTCTATGATATCTTCGTTTAGTAATTTTTCGACTTGTTTGTTTATTTCCTGAAAATGGGAGTTAGGCAACCTTTTAATTTTTGATGTATATCGGATTACGATCTGTTAAATTTATTTCTTGTGAAAAATGTCTTGGAAATCGTAGAATATTTTGTGAAGTGAATTTAGGGCACTTTGTTCTGTATATGATAATTGTAATTCATTAAGGAGTTTCTTGAAGCGGTGGTTGTTCTTGTCTAGATATTTTGGACTATTTTCTAGAATATGGTACTCAGAAAGTGGTTCTGTTTCTATTGCGATCTTGGCAATATTTACTTCGATTTCGTTTGTGTTGAGGACTTTTATGTGGCAAATGCCTTTGGAAGGTGCTATAGTGTTGCTTAGGAAAACGCCGGGTTGCAGCTCTTTGCTCAGAATTACGCTATCTTCCTGCAGGTTTAGTTTAATTGGGCAGATTATTTCGGATCTCGCTGGAACAGATATGGAATCGGATTTTAAAGGTTGTGTTTGTATGGGTATTACAATGTCAGTTTCTTTTATATTTAATGTGAGGGTGAGTGTTTCATAGTCTATTTTACAGAAGTATTTTGTTAAGAAATCTCTTCCTAGAATGCCGCCTGTTTGGATGGGAAAGTTGGAGTTAACTATATGAAAATTATGGTTCGTGGATTTTTCCAAGAAATCTAAAAGTAGATTAATATTTCCTAATGATTCAATTTCCTCGTTTGTTATACCCGTAAGTTTGCATGTATTTGTAGTTGAGTATGTGGTTTCAGGTAGTAATTTGTTCGGTTTACAGATCGAAATGTCGGCTCCGGTGTCTATTAAGAACATAAGGGGTGCTGATGCATTATCTGAATGAATTGTTATATAATTTGTAAGATTAGAAGAAATTTTGAAAATTTTTATTCTTCTCCCGGAGAGGTTTCGGTCGTCTCCGGGCCTTGATATTTTCCCTGGTCATCTTGTTGGATATAGTGTATTTGTTGGTGTTGTGTATTGTTTGTTCTGTTATTGTTTCTGTTGTGATTATTGTTTCTATTATAGTTATTGTTATTGTTGTTGTAGTTTGTGTATCTGTTCAGAGGTTGTCTATTATTTCTGTTTCCGTATTGGTTTATGTTGAATATCTTATCTGTTATTGTATGGTTTGACTGTTCGATCTCTAGACATAAGTTACTGGCCGTGGCCAAGTCTTTTGGCTGGGCAGCAAAAATAGTTGTTTTATATTGTTCGTTTAGTCCATTTTTGAATATAGTTAGTGCATACTCATTGTTAATTTCTATTATCGCATTAGCTTGATTTTCTGTCATATTCAGTGTTTGTATGGAATTCAATTCATTTATTAAGTTTAATAACTGTTCCTTATATTTTAAAATTGGCAGGTTATTTTGACTCAACTTTGAAATTATGGTGTGTATGTAAGGAGCTGATAATCGGCTTTGGTATCGTTCTTGTAGTTTTGTTTTGAGTTCTTCAAAAGTACTAATTGTAGAAATAGAGGGGAATGATGTTCGTACATTTGCGTTTAGCTTTAGAAAACAGACGAATTCGATTAATGTTTTTTTTGCATCATTAGATAGGGAATTATATATTATTTCTGTTATTTTTAAGAAGGCTGGTAATTCTTTATAGTTTCCAGTAAAAGTGGGTATGGTTTTGGATGTGGTTTCTATATTGAAAGAAGCCATAGTAATTCCTATCTTGTTTCCTGTTTGCATATGATTTAGTATTTCTGTTGCTTGCTTTAAATCTTCTTCAAATTGCTGAATTTCTGCTGTAAAATCTTTGGTTTCGTTGTTGTCCAAAAATAATTTTAGTCTTTGTTTTAGAAATTCTAAGTCTTCGAACTTAGATGAAATTGTTTCGGGTTTGTAAGGTTTGCTTATGGATTTCTTTGCATTTTCTAAAATTATCTTTAAAGAGTTTAATATTGCTTCCATATCTCCCTAATAACTCAATATGATTAATGTTACGTAAAATTTATTAAGCAGTTGACAAGTTTATCCTATTCATTTTTTTGTTTACATATTTCTTGACATAGTCGTTAAGTGATTTTAACATATATATTATTAGTGCTGTCAATATTATAGAACTGCCTATTACAATCAAAACTAAGTTTCCTAAGCTAATTCTATTGGTTTTGGCATTTCGGTCGGTGTAAACGCGGTATAAGACTTCTAACATATCGACGCAAATTCTACCAGTGGAAGAAAATGTACCAGGACATAAAACAGTACATTAAGAAATGCCCAAAATGTCAGGTGACAAAAAGAAGAAACGTAACGCTTATGCCGATGGTCTTAACTGATACGGCCTCCAAGCGTTTTGAAAAGGTTTATCTGGACATTGTGGGTCCCCTACCAGTCACTCACAGAGGGAATAAGTATATACTAACTTTTGAGGATGACCTAAATAAATTCATGGACCCATTACCAAATTGTGAGGCATCCACAGTTGCTAGAGTTTTCTTCGATGAGATCCTCAGTCGATATAGAATTCCGAAGCGACTCATAACGGACAGAGGTGCGAACTTTTCAAACAAGTTTGTAAATTACTTAGAGATAGGAAAATTCAAACCACTGCATTTCACCCACAATCGAATGGATCGCTTGAGCGCAGCCATGGTCCGCTAGTAGAATATTTAAAAATGTTCTGCGAAAACAGTCCAAGTGAATGGGACATTTGGTTACGACAAGCTTCTTTTGTCCATAAAAACACACCCCACCTGGGTACAAGGTTTACCCCTAGCGATTGTTTGTTCGGTTTCACGGCAGAGTTACCAGCTCCGTTAAAACAAAAAGCTATCCCAATCTACAACATTTAAAACAAATTTTACGAGTTAAGAAACAAATGACAAAAACATGCTCGAAGCTCCAAGAATTAAGTCACAACAACCACAAGTCACTAGAACTCCTACAACACCAGACTACCGTGCTAAATTCCTCAATTGACCTGCTCCAGAAGCCAGTGACGGACATCTTGGGAAACCAGAAAAATTTTGTGGAAAAACTGAGGGATATCACAATAAACTAGATGAACACGGAACAGAAGATGAAAGTAGACCAAATGCTTGGGCGCATTATTTTCCAATTAAACACAATTAACAGCTACCTACGAAACATGATGGACATCACAGCAGCGTTCCTGCAGGGAAAAACTCACCCCTTTCTAATATCACCTCAAGATTTGTCGAACATTTACACTCAAGCAGCGACACGATTAGGAAAAATACTGGAATTAAACAGTTTCTCTCAATTAGAATTATTGGCAAACACATATTTTATGACCGGGAATAACGAGTTACTCATTAGAATAGTTTTGCCTCTTCCTGAAAAGGAATTACACACTTTACAGTATGTTTACTCGCTACCAATAGCCACGGAATCAGAACAAATCATCATCATAGATTCTCTAGCGTCAAGCGTCTATAAACAATTATTTTACCAACTAGAAGAAGCAGACCTAACATATTGCACCACCATACACACCGATATGAGTACACAAGTCACTGTCATAATAGCATTATTTTGGTCATCTCGAGTGTTTTCCTCCCTGGTGTGACTACGCTCAAGGCTTGTTCCACCAGCAGCTATTACGTCCACGATGTGTACGTCATTCCCGCGTTGGTTGCGGTTTTCTTCAAATTTTATAATTGTTCCTCTGCCATTGCTTGTGGGCGGGAACACGAGCTGCTGGGCAGGGCCCTCAATATTGCAATGCTTAGACAAGAAATCGTTACCCAATAATCCCGTTATGTTCCCATGACTGACAGTTTCGATAATATGAAACTTGCATGGGTAAGTCTTATCTAAATTTATGTGTCCTCTGATGGTTCCCTTTGAAGAAACTCCCCCTGAAATATTGTTGAGTCTGATAGTTTCTTCTCTATTTATATCTCTTTTCCTTTCTCCGTTAATTTCGTCTTCTTTTATAAGGCTTATTTCGGCTCCTGTGTCTATTATGAACAAGTTTTTACTTCTTTGGGCCACATTTAGGGGTAGACTCACTATAGGGATTTCTGGATACGATCCACACCGCCTTTCTTTATCTTTTAGCGGCGACTCGCGGTGTGTCCAGTCGCCCCCTCGCAGTTTTCCCATGGCATGTTTATGGTTTGTTTTTCCAGCTGTAATCGTTCCCATCTCTCCTTCAAATAACATCCGCCTTCCGTATGTCCAATCGCCAGACAAAAGTTACACTTTTCTTCTGGGCCGTTTGCCGTGGTGTGATTCACCTGGCGACCCCTATATCCATTTGGACCTGGATTTGTTTGGTTCCTACCGTGCGAGTTGCAGTTTTGCGCTGTGTGACCATACGCCTTGCAACTTGTGCAGAGTGGCGTCATTTGTTTTGTGCGACACTCTGCCATTACATGCCCCGGTCGGTTACAGAAGTGGCATCTTATTTGACGACGCTCTTGCCTTTCTCTCGGACTATTTTGATTCCCATTTCGGTAGTTGTTCGCAGGGGGTTGGAAATTGTTTCTGCGCGGTTGCGGGTAATCTTGACCACCATTCCTGTTGCTTTGATTACCCCGTTGAGAATACTGCTGATTCATGACTGGTTGATAGGGCTGCTGCATGGGTTTTGCCCCCATGTAGAATTTGGGTCCCGTTCCTTCGTTTGGTCGCTGAATCAGGCTACTGGCGCCCTGTTGTGCTTGTCGCATACATTGCTCTGTCTGTTCCAGTTGCCTTACTTTAGCTCCCAGAGCCTCCAGGGTGTTCTCAACGTCTTGTAGTTGGTAAAACTTGTAATTTGAATTTTTTATTCCCATCTTAAAGCAATGTAAGCCGACTTCCTCAATTTCAGCTGTCAACCCATCTCCCCCATTAGGGTATTGTACATCTGCTGCATTCTTGCAGGCCGCAATTAGATCTTTTACTCGATTAACGTATCCAGACAACGTTTCTGTTGGCAATTGCTGAACGTTTCGGAGTTGGGTGTTCAGCGTTATGTACGGTGCTCCCTGTATTAGATTTGCCCTCAGCGTTGAGAATATTTCTTCAATCGTATTTCTTGCGCCTGTTTGTACCACTTCCAGTGCTCTACCTCTCAATCGTGTTGGTAGCAAGCGGGTGAATAACACTTTGCCGGTGCCTCCGTGAGGATCTCATACCCTAGACGAGCACAATTTATGAATTCGTTCACCTCGCTTTGCTTGCGCGGTCCATCTTCACCCACTAAGATTGGTACATTGTTGTAAAGCACGTTATTTACCAGCGTTATGTCAGCCATCTTTTTAGTTTTTTCTTCTATTGTACCCGGTTCGCCCATTTTACGTTGCCTGCTACTGCTACCTCCGGGGTCGGAATTAACTGAGTGTGTTCTTATATATCGCCTCCCGTTCCTGAGTTATACTACTTCTCGTAACAGGGGTCTTTGATTCTCTTCGTCATTCTCTTCTGGTACTGGATTATCCCCTGCTTGCATATGTCCGTCCTCCTGCTCTTCTAGTTGTTTTAGGTTTGGAGCAATGTCAGAATGGTCTTTGGTTTGTTCCCTGTTTTCTGTAGTGGACTCGCCCTCCTCTTCGTTTTGGTCTGATTCCTTCCGTTTTGGTCACTAGTTGATTCGTTTTTGCCAGACCTGTTATTTTCGTCGTTTACACCGTTTTCCGGCTGTCCCGCGTCGAAGCTGAAGCCGTCGATCCTTTTCATAAATATTTTTAAGCTTTTATTTATTGGAATTTTGGGTGTAGATTGTGCCATATATCCCTGTACCCTTTAGTTGCGGAGATACTCTTATCATGGTCTATAATGATTTATCAACTTTAATGAGTTTTTTTTTTTTTTATGTTTAACTTTTTTTTTCTTTTCTCTTTTTTTTTCTTTTCTTTTTCCCTTCTTTTGTATTTGTTTTACTCAATATTTTTTCTTCTCTTGTTTTTTCAGTTTATAACATCGATCATACAACGTTTTCTTACGTACTACACCTTGAGGTCTTGTGTTAACCGTATTTCCTATACATATTTGACAACAATTGTTTTGACTACTGTATCTATTTCTCATTCATCTTATATTACATATATTGTTTTCGTTTCCTTTCCTTTTCCTTTATGTATTCACAATTTACTCAAAACCTCCTCTTTTTCCATTCATTATCCAGAGGTAGACTAATTATTTTCTTTTCCAAATTTCTCGAAAATTCTAGTAACATTTTTTTTTTTTCTAACATTCTATTCTAACCTCTTCTTTACAAAACAATTCCCTAGAGGAAGTTCGAAAAGCGGCTGCGCCAAATTTATGTGACGATTTTCCCACGACACTTTTTACCGTTGAAGGGAGAATCATCACAATTGTACCCTCTCGATGGGATACACTTCTGACCACAAATATTTGTTTACATGGGATCGTCAAACAACTCCAAGACTTCCAAACATTTATTCTTCTAATACAAATTACAAGTTCCTCTTAATCTAAATTTGACTATTACTATTCGCTAACTCCTTATTCATGGAGTTCACGGATTTATTACTCCGTTCCGACATTCGCCCTGGTTTGTACCTGGCCAGCTTCTTAGCCTGTCGATACCGTCTTCGACCGTTGTGCAATTGTTTGAGCTCTTGCTCTATCCTCGCTTGCTGCCCACGACCCACAGCCAGAAGGAGTCGACGCCGCGTCTCCTCGATGATCGCCCGGAATTGCGCCTCTTTGCCCGTCCGTTTCTTCGGGGGTATTTCCGGTAACACCGGATTGGTTCGCTGGTTCTGTGGCCCGTTTCTCCTCTCTCTGTATTCCTCTATCGTGAGTGGCCGGGGTCCCGCTTTGGGATTACGTAGCTCTTCTTGCAATTGTTGCCTTTTTTCACTCACTAGGGGAGATTTGTCCAGTGAGTAGAGTGTGATTATGCCCGATAGGCTCAAAGAACCGTGGTCCGGGCTTAAGCGGAAAGGCTAAGAGCTCTCATCCGCTAATTCTGAATTATTGATGAGGGCTGCATACTTACTTTCGGCTTTCTGGTGGTTGGCTCAAGTCTTCTCTGGCTGATCTTCCTGCTTTCGGCCTTCTGGTAGTTGGCTAAAGTCTTCTTTGGTTGATCTTCCTGCTTCCGGCTTTCTGGTAGTTGATTCAAGTGTTCTCTGGCTGATTCGTCTGGTCGGCTAAATGGCTCCTCTCGTCTGCTTCCAATTGACTGCCTTTTCCCTAATTTTCCCTGTCTATTTATTCCTATTTTTTCCTTACGCCGCAATTCCCACTCTGTCAATTTTCCCTGAAATTATTGTTGTCCCAATTTTCCAATTTCACACTGCGTTTCCCGAAAATGCATTTCCGCACATTCCATTTTGTTTTTCCCGCAAAATGCATTTCCGCACATTCCATTTAAGTGGGTCAATTCGGTCGTTCCACTCGACATTCGGTCACGTTGATCGTTCGACCTGCTGCTGCCCTCTAACGATGACTAGTTTAACGAATTTCTAGAACGTTTAGTACTGATTTCTACTAGTCGCTATTCGTATTCGTGTACTAGTCTCGATCGTGACATGTGACGTTTCAGTGATGTGACGTGTAGCTGCCATGCGGATGATGGGTAAGTATTTTGTTTTATTATTATTAATATCCTTTCTTTTTAGGATCTCTTACTGTGACAGGATGTTCATCACATTTTGACGAACCGTTCAAATTGTACACAGACGCCAGTGGAGAGGCGTTAGGTGCAGTTCTTGCTCAAGGACCAGACAACGCGGAAAAACTAATAGCTTACGCCAGTCGAACGTTGAACAGTGCCGAGAGAAATTATTCTACCATCGAAAGAGAATTGCTCGCCATAGTATGGGCCGTAAAAAATTATAGGAGCTATTTATACGGCAGACCATTTACGGTGTACACTGATCATAAACCACTATGGGGGGCCATACGGATTAAAGACCCCACTAGTCGAATATTGCGTTTATGGCATAAATTGTAAGACTACACATTTGACATTCAATATAAAGAAGGGAAGAAGAACACCAACGCTGATGCCTTGAGCAGAATTCCATATGAAGTTTGAAAATGACCCAAAGATATAACCAGTTGATTCAAAAACTCAACGAGATAAATCGTAAAAGACAAAACGAGACCCGAAGATATACTGAGGACTTAAGAAACCTTCACATAAGAACTGATATTAACGAAGTCATGCTTCTACTTATTGGGAAACTAGAACATATTTACCTCGAAATCACCGACATATTCGTAATGACAGAAACAATATATAAACGGGAACTGAGTCCTTTATTGTTACCAGCTTATCAATTTCGAGAATTGTATGCCAACATCTCTAAATCTTATTACGGGAAAGAGTAGGACATAGATTTCCCCACTTTACAAAGGTTAGCCAAAGTCGATTGCGAACTTATAGAATGTAAAATGCTCATACAGATAAGAGTCCCGTTTAATATATCCCGTGAAGAACACCATCAATCGAGTATATACCACACCAATGTTGATGAACCAGAACCCACCATACATTTATGACCTGGAAGAGTCGTATTTCTTGAATACTACTCGATCCCAGCTTAACTTCGGTATGACGGAGTTAGAGTGCCACTCCGAGTGCACCAATATGAACGAGACATACCTTATTTGCCATCGGAAGCACAAAGTTAAACTAGACCCAAAAAACCGGGACTGTCTAGTGGAGCTACTAAAACAAACCAACAGTAAAATTGAAGACTGTCCAATTCGAGTAATAAAACAAACCAGAAACTTCATCGTCCCCATGCACCAAGATAACGCGTGGTTACATTGGTAGCAACAAGACACAACATTTGTAACCTTATGCGATAACACTGAACATACCGAAACACTCCGAGGACTTGGAATAATAATATTGAAGTCACCATGTAGCTATCATTTGGCTAGTTACCTACTTCCGTACCAAACGACTGAAACGCGTCCGATACACCCAGCACAGGATTCTCGACCAAAGATCGACCTCGCACGATATCAAAGTCAAATACCGGGATGGAAAAAGCAGAGTGATATCCAACTACTCCATCCCATAATGTTCAACGACAAGCTGAGAGATGAAAGCTACGCTATAAACAACCTTGAACGCGAGATCACCGAAAACGCACGAAAACAACATACACACATTCAACTCAACACCACGACCATAATAACCGGATGTCTGGCAATCATCGGCATAATCCTGTTATGCTTAAAACTAATGAAGAAGTGGAGATTAAGATGTACTCCTAGCACCAAGAAAGTGAGGGACCCGTAAGTCGAGATCATACCAGTAAATTTTAATATTCGGAAGGAACAAATTATGGCATCAGACAACCAAATTACGCGGATCAGCACACTTTAAAAAAAAATTTATAGGATAAGACGTCCTGGGCAAGACGTTAAACTGCATCCACACGCAAGTCCAACCATCTGATCCTAAGAAACAAATTCTCTAAACCTAGGCGTCAAGACACCTCCGACACGAGTGAAGATGATATCCTCATGGAAGCACTGGTGGAAGCAGATGAATTATATGGGAAGTTATAGCGGAACCAATAGATGACAGAATATCATTTGAAATCAGGGAAATGATCCGACAGTCTGAAATATGGTATAACGAGCAACAAGAAAAAACTCATGAAAGACGGTCGGTGGAAGAACAACCACACATTAGGCCCGAAAACAGAACTCTTTTGGATGCCACGTATTTCAAATTTACAGAAAATCGGGAAGAAGAGACGCACACAACACCAAGACTAGACAACGTATGCGACAACTTTTTTATCCCTCACCCATGGTTATGTCCATGCTAAACGTACCCAAATCTAAACCCACGATCACAGACAATAACTTACCAGATGTCGCGATCCCATACATGGCTGTGTACCCAATTTTTTCTGACGCAGTCATGAAATGACGGATGAAAATGACGCTGCAGGGTATGTGTTTGTGGTGACTGCAACGCTCATTTGGTCTCTAGAAACATTTTTAAATTTTTAGGGAGTCAAAACCGGTTTTGAGCGAAATGGGAACCGGTTTTGAAAGAAATGGGTCATAAAGGTACCTACACGCACCACCAAAGGGACTGTTAGCTATGTAGTGGTACATAAATTCGATTTTCGAGAATTCGAATCGAATTTTGTTTCCTTCCACTCCAGCAACAACAACAATCCCTTTGCTCTGGTTGAAACACAATTTTGGTTCATTGAACCCGTAGCAGGTGATTTTTAATTCAAAATTACATGTAAATTTATGAATTTTATGTTACAAAACGTCATTATTTCCCGGAATCACAACTTAAACAACTTTCTTCCGGTTTTCCCGGTAAACATTTGATTTTTTAACGGCTTTCCGCTCATAGCGGCTAAACTAAGTGTCCTAGAGGGTTCATATATATGACCGACCCCCATTATTTTTCTATTTTCTACCTTTTTTGCATACACTATTTTTCTCGCAACTGAGGTTTTCAATGTGCGCAGACAAAAGTTAGGAAATATAATAAAATTCAGATTTTGAATTTTTTACAGTTTTCTGCTCATAATGGCTAAACTAAGCTTCTTATAGGACTACTAAGTATAACCGGCCCCCACTATTTTGATGTTTCCTAAATTTCTTCCATACATCTTTTTCCTCTACCGTGAGTTTTTAAAGGTGTGTCCATACAAAATTCAAATTTTGAATTTTTAACGGTTGTTTGCTCGTAGCGGTTAAACGAAGCATCCTTGGAGGTTCATATGTATGACCGATGCCCATTATTTTTTGATTTTAAAACCTTTTCTCATTCATCAATTTGCTCTAAATTAAGTTTTTAAAAATATGCAAACAAACGTTGGAAAATATGATAAAGTTTAGATTTTGAATTTCTTACAATTTTTTGGTTGCAGTGGCTAAACTAAGCTTCCTAGAGGTGTAATATGTATGTCTGGCTCCCATTATTTTGACATTTCCTAACTTTCTTACATACATCATATTCCTGTATCGTCAGTTGTTCAGGGTGTCTCCATACAAAATTAAAATTTTTAATTTTCAATTGTTTTTTTTTTGTAGCGGCTAAACTAAGCTTCCTAGGGTGGCACTAGTTATGGCAGAACCCCATTTTTGGTAATTTCCTATCCTTTTGCCATGCATCAAATTTCTCTAAATTATGTTTTTAAAGGTATGTCCATAGAAAAGTTAGGAAATATGATAAGATTTAGATTTTTGCGCGTTTACCGGAAGTGTTCGTGAAAGTAAATCTCTCTTTTTCTGTAAATTTCCATAAAATTTATAATTTTAAATGGTTTTTGATATAATATTTTTTTATCAAATTCCCCAAAAACACTAATACACCCAAAAATTTCCGTTTCCTATACCAAAAACAGAAATTTTTGAGTGTATTTTCGTGTACGTGAGTAAATTTTACTCACCAATTGTACACATACACATGATTTTTGTTTGATTTTTTTTATTGAAAATGTCAGAAAATCCAAAAATCTATTTGCTCCGCGAAAATTTCTTTCAGCCCCCTTTCCCCTTATTGCGATGACCCTTTGCCATAATAACAATGAAACACCAGCTACAAGAAAAATTCGCTCTCAGAGCGCATTGTCTGTCCTTCAGACTTTGCAGTCGTTCCAAAGCACGTACGTTCCATGCGTCATTTGTCTGCTGTTGGAAAAAATTGGGTACACAGTCATGTATGGGATCGCGACATCTGGATAGTTCTTGTCTGTGCCACGATCGTAGTACCATGCACACTCAAACCCGGGACCCAACTCACTGACTCACTCCCCAAATCTAAACCCACGATCGTAGTTCCATACACACTCTAACCCCAGACCCAACTCACTGACTAGTCTGGACGCACTCACCTTTGACATTGTACCCGGAAATCAAACCAAGAATTAGAACTAGACCTTAGACACTTACCCATCACCGATCAGTAGCTGCAATAGAAAATTCAAGAAATGACTTACCTAGTGACCTAGTTTCATAAAGTGCAATAGCACTTTCGGTCAATTACTTTCCCTGGAAACATCTCGGTCACTTACCTCGGATATTCTTACCTCTTGTGGGAACATTAATGGCCACAGATTATGCTACTCGAGCAGGAACATGTTCATTAACCTCTGTGACAGCAAATACAGGGAATTATTGGTCAATTATTGAACCATGATGGGAACTCACGAATTGGCACATTTTTTAAATGTGATATAATAGTCCAATACATTTGTAAACATATTACATTTCATGCGCAAAGTAATGAACACTTTTGGTTTTACTGATAAAAATTATTAACTTGTGAATTTTAATACGTAAAAATCTAAGAACTGTCAAATTTTGCTACCAGGATCATCCAACAACTTTCAGTAAAATTTTCAACTTCAAATTTTGATGTGGACTATAAACTAAACATACAAAATTTAAAAAAATGTTCACAAACATATACAAAAATCAATAATTTATTAGTCACTAGTAATTTAACAAAATACCTATAAATAAACAAATTTGAAGTCACATTAACATATGTAAAGCTTAAATACAAACATCAATTTGACGGTTTTCAGATCTTTTCCGAAACGAACCAATTTTACTGAACCATCTAAACCAAAACAGTAAGATTTTCGAGTACGGGAACAAACCTATTAATTTACACTTACCGCTCGAAGAACTACTTCACTGATTTCCTATTCCACGAGGGGTAAACTTTATATTTTACTTACTATCCCTACATCATGAATTTGAATATATTTGTGGTACGAATACTCGACGCCTAATCCAATAAGAAACGTGATTTTCATAAATAAATACCAACACGCTTGCGGCACTTATATTGCTATTAATGAAAATGGTAATTTGCATAGCTGTACCACACAAATACTATTGATTTGACTAGCTGTACCCAAAACCCCCTGGATGTAGTGGTCTTGACAAGCCATGAAGCAGATTTTGCCTATGTGTGTGTAAGGGCCCTCGTTTCTCGATATTCCGCGTAGTGAAGTACGAGAAATTCATCGCGTTTGTTATTTTGTCCGCGAATTTAACGTAATTAAAGTGTTCAAAATGTTTATTTTATATAAAATTTATGATGAATGTTATTATTAAAGTATTTTTAATTTATATAAAACAAATTCTAAATCGGAAAATCCGCAAAAAGCGCACAAAATCGGATTTTGTCGGCAATATGGATTTTGGCGTTTGTTGTTTTGTCGGTAAACAAACGCAAATATTTATTAAACTTAGCGTTTGTGATTCTAAAATAATTAAATAATATTTTTATTAATAATGACATAATAAAAAATAACAAAATAACAATTTATTGTGATGGTTTGAATATAAAGTAAATTATAGCAATATATAAATTGCTAAAAAAAATTATTTTTATATGCTGAACTTGTGAAAATATGTAACAATTTAAATAAAACGTTTATAAATGTAACATGTTAAAAATGATTTATGTAAATTTCAATTTTTTATAATAAAGGAAACTTGAAATATAATAAAAAGTGTTTTTTTATTTAATTTTTCAGGTACAAAAATTGTTAACATTTTATATATATATTTTATAATTTTCATTTTTTTATTATTTTTTGTTGATTTCCCTTCTTATTGTTTTATATATCGTATATTTGTTTGTTTTTTTTGTTGTTAATTTGTAAATAACGCAATTTTCTCATTCAATTTTTATATATGTGAATTCATTTTTAATTTAATTTTATTCCACTTTTCTGTATGTAAATATATATTAATCCTTATTTCTATATAATTGTATTCATTTTTGTATATAAAAAATATCATAAAATGAATAACAAAGTGATTTTAGTATAAAATATTTGCGTTTTTCAAAACTCCCGCAATGAAAATTTCATTTCTCGTATGAAATTTCATATTCTTCGATGTGGCAGCCGGCCCTTTGATGCTAAGGGTGTGGTGGTAGAAAAGTCTGGTTCATGGCTTGTATTACTACCACATCCAGGGGGGTTTGCTGTACCCCAAACCCTCTATAATTATTGACAAGCCATGAAGTAGGTTTTGTTGATGTGTGATGTGAGGCCGACGTCTCTCGATATTCCGTGTACTGAAGTACGGGAAATTCATCACGTTTCTTGTTTTGTCCGCGATTTTAACGTAATTTTAGTGTTTAAAATGTGTATTTTATATATGGATTTATAATGAGTGCTAGCATTAAGGTATTTTTGATAAATATCGGAAAACCCGCGAAAAGTGTATAAAAGTGAACTTTGTCGGCGGTATGAATTTTGACATTTGTTTGTTTTGGTCAAAATCAAACGCAAATATTCATTAAATTCAGGGTATGAAACTTAAATAGTGGAAAAATATTATTAATTATAATAACATTACAATAATTAATAAAATAATAATTTATTGTGATGTTTCGAAGACAAAATAAATTGAAGCAACATGTAAATTGCTAACAAGAAATAATTTTTATATTCTGAAATTGTGAAAATATGCAACTATTTATATTAAATGTTGATATATGTAAATTGTCAAAAATATTTTGTGAAATATATAATTTTTTACCTGAAATATACTTAAATGTGTTTTTTATTAAATTTTTCACGCATAAAATTTGTTTAAATTTTATTTTTATACATTATAATTTTTATTTTTTTATTATTTACATTAGTGTTTGAGTGATAACGCACACTTTTGTTCTTTCAAAGAGAGCGTCACTCACGTATTCTATATGAATACGTTAGGGCCATTCCTTGTCTATTAATTCAATGTTCAATACCTATGGTGACACGGCATTGAATTAATAAACCAGGAATGGACCATAAACAGAAAACTCGAGGCAAAATATTCAAATTTTATTTAATAGTGTTAGTACGCTTATATGTAGTTGTAATTTCAAAGGCGTAGCAAAAAACTAGGGGGCATTATTTTGACAGTGAGCGCGGATTTTTAAAATGGGATATAATAATACAAAATTTTTGTAAACATATTAAATTTCATGCACAAAGTAATGAACACTTGTGGTTTTACTGATAAAAATGTTGGTGTTTTCTGGGGTTTCGATCAATAGTCATAAAATCATTCACAAAAATCGAGATTTGGTTGGGACGTTTCAAAGTGATACTCGGAAATAATGGTACATAACGTTTATTTTCTTTTTCTAATTTTTACAATGGCGGGGTTACTCTCGGAAATTTAGTATGCTGCCGAGCTCTTTCTTACATCATTTCCAGCTTGAGAGACCTCTTCATGTGTCGGTAGTTTCTACGTTCCATTTTCAGCTCGTTGATCTTCTGGCTGGCGATTCTTTTGGCTTCCTTAGTCCCCGCTAGGATGAGATCCTTCTGTGCCTCCTGGAGCTTCCGCTTGAAGTAAGCCTCCGAACCGGACTCCTGTTTCTTCGCTGGTGGTAGTATAACTTCCTTAGGGCGTCGTTCTAGCTGACGCTGACGATACTCCTCGATTGTAATCGGTCTGGGGCCAGCTGTTGGATTTTTCAACGCTTCCTTGAGATTGGAATTTTCTCGACTTGACATCACCAACTCCCCTTCTCGGAGAGAACTGAGGTCTACTAGGACCTTTCAGTATTTTGGTGTTGACTACTAGGTCAATTCACCCAAAGAGAACGGAATTATTCTGTTGAATTCTGCAGGGTGACGATGTCTTCCTGCAAAACTGTCTGTAGTGGCGACATCTTCCTTCAAAAGTGTCGGTAGAGGCGATGTCTTCCTTCTAAAGTATCTGGAGAAGCGATTTCTTCCTTCAAGATGTCTGTAGAGGCGATGTCTTCCTTCTCAAGCTCTGTAGAAGCGATGTCTTCTTTCGAAAAATGTCTGTAGAGGCGAGGTTTTCCTTCAAATCTGTCTGTAGAGGCGATGTCTTCCTTCTAAAGTGTCTGGAGAAGCGATGTCTTCCTTCAAGACTCTTCTGGCACGCGAAGAGTCGTCGTATTCCCGGTGACTGATCAATAACAGCCTCTCTATTCCAAGTTTCCCTATTTTATATTGTTTTTTTCTGCTTTTGCAGCAATTTCTAGCGTGAGAATGTCCCTAGGTGCGTCGTATTCAAGGCTACACGCGTGCAGTCAGTTTTCGTTGCGCGTGTACCCTTCGCTTAACAGTATGGGAACGAGTTTTTTTTAAATTTAGCATGTTCCCATGCATTTTTGACATTCTTGTGTGAAATTGGATGACTCTGCCGAAGGTCGAAGTAGATTCTCAAGAAAGTGGCATGCGACATTCGTTGTGATAAGGTTTTGCAGACAGGGGCATTTCTCGTGGGTATGTTTTGTTCAATAACCAAATAATGTTGTCTGTTGCAGCTGACGTGGTGCATTCCTGGATGGCGTGATGTGGCGCCAGTTTTCTGTTGACGCGGCATTCCTCACGCTGGAATGGGTTGTCGTGTGGCGTCATGCCTTCAGTTTATTGTCGCGCGTCTTGAGTGTTATATCGGTTAGACGGTCGGCAGTTTGTTAATTAATTTTCAAGTGATTGATTTTCTTAATCAAATGTTTCCGGTTGTTTGTTATCGATTTCATATTCGGTTAGTTATTAAGTTTGTTTTGATTTGGTGTCTAATAAATATTTATAATTTCTGAATCGATGTTTTTAATGTTGGTGTCCCATATTGATTTCTTTTGATTCTTTTGTGGATTTGAAATTTTGTGTGCTATTGGTTTTGTAACCTGCTTGATCGATCGGTCATTAATTTGTGATTGGTTTTCTTGATTTTGTTCTTTTTTTTTTTGGTGAACTTTATCCTAAAGCAGTTTTGGGTGTTTAGGTTTCAAATAGTCTGATCGATCGGTTATTGATTCTTGATTGGGTTTTGATTTTTTTCCTTTTTGTGGTTTTTTGTTTTAAAACAGTTTTGGAGGGTTTTCAGGTGACAATGTGTTTGTTTTAGGTTTCAAATAATCTGATCGATCGGTTATTGATTCCTGATTGGTTTTTGTTTTTGTTCCCTTTTTGTGGTTTTTGTTTTAAAACAGTTTTGGTGGGTTTTCAGGTGACAATGTGTTTGTTTTAGGTTTCAAATAATCTGATTGATCGGTTATTGATTCCTGATTGGTTTTTGTGTTGGTTCCCTTTTTGTGGTTTTTGTTTTAAAACAGTTTTGGGTTTTCCAGTTCCAATGTGTTTTTAGGTTTCAACTATTTTGATCGATCAGCTATCGATTTTCGATTGGGTTCGTGATTCCGTTCTGTTGTGGTGATTTTTTGGTTTGGAACATTTTCGAATTTTCAGGTTACAATGTGTTTTTAGGTTTCAATTATTTTGATCGATCAGTTATCGATTTTCAATTGGTTTCTTGATTTCGTTCTGTTTTGGTGATTTTTTGGTTTGGAACATTTTCGAATTTTCAGGTTACAATGTGTTCTTAGGTTTCAACTATTTTGATCGATCAGTTATAGATTTTCGATTGGTTTCTTGATTTCATTTCGTTTTGAAATTTTAATTTTAAGAAGAGTTTTGTTTTCCAGATTTCAAACAAGTGTGATCGATCGGTTATTGGTTCTTGATTGGTTTCACATTTTGTTCCGTTTTTCGAGAGTTTAATTTTTAGGAGGGTTTTATTTTCCAGATTCCAAAGAGTGTAATCAATCAGTTATCGATTCTGATTGGTTCGAAATTTTATTTTGTTTTGAATTTCAATTTTAAGAAGAGTTTTGTTTTGCAGGTTTCAATAAGTGTAATCGATCGGTTAGTGATTGGTTTTACACGTTGTTCTGATCACAATTTTAGTTTTTAGAACGGAGTTTTGTTTTTAGGTCATGACAAAAATTATTAGCATGTGAATTTTAATACATAAAAATCTAAGAACTGTCAAATTTTGCTACCAAGGTCATTCAATATCTTTCAGTAGAAACGTCGAATTTTTATATGGACTATAAACTAAACATAAAAAATTTAAAAAAAAATTTTACAAATATATAAAAAATTAATATTTTATGAGTGTCTAATAATTTAACTTAATACCTAAATAGTAAACAAAATTGCAGTCAAATTAACCATTGTCAAAGATCAAATACAAACATGTATTTGACGTTTTTCAGATCTTCACTGAAACAAACTATTTTTAATGAACCATCTGAACCAAAATCAGTAAGAGTTTCGAGTACGGGAACAGACCTCTAAATTTACACCTACCCGTCAAACAACTACTTCACTTATTTTACGTTTATTTTATTCGCTTTCCGTACATCATGAATTTCAATATATTTGTGCTACGAATACTCGACGCCTAAACCAATAAGAAGCTTAAATTTCATAAATAAATACTAACACACTAGCGACACTGATATGGTTATTAATGAAAATGGTAATTTTCATAGCTGTACCACACATATACTATTAATTTGACTAGCTGTACCACAACAAAACAAAGGCAAACTCAAACAACTAAAAACAAAAGCAAACTAAAAATACTCACTAATACGCCAAACGATCAGACACTCCAAAACCCTCTGTAAGTATTGACAAGCCTTGAAGTAGGCTTTGTCCATGTATTATCTGAGGCCGACGTCTCTCGATATTCCCTGTAGTGAAGTAAGGGAAATTCATCACGTTTCTAGTTTTGTCCGTGAATTTAACGTAATTTGAGTGTTTAAAATGTGTATTTTATATATAGCTTTATAATGAGTGCTAGCATGAAAGTATTTTTGATTAATATCATGTAACTTCTATATCGGAAAACCCGCGAAAAGTGTATAAAAGTGAATTTTGACAGCGGTATGGATTTTGACATTTGTTTGTTTTGGTGGAAAACAATCTCAATTATTCATTAAATTCAGTATATGAAACTAAAAGAGTGAAAAAATATTATTATTAATAATAACATTACAATAATTAATAAAATAATAATTTATTGTGATGGTTTGAAGATAATATATATTAAAGAAATAATTTTTATATTCTGAAATTGTGAAAATATGCAACAGTTTATATAAAACGTTTATAAATGTAAATTGTCAAAAATATTATGTGAAATATATAATATTTAACCTGAAATATATTAAAATGTGTTTTTCATTAAAGTTTCAGGTACAAAATTTGTTTATATATTATTTTTATACATGATAAGTTTTATTGTTTTAATACTTTTTGTTAATTTCTCGTTATATTATTTTATATTTCCTATAATTGATTGCTTTTTGTTGTTAATTCGTTAATAACGCACTTTTCTTATCAAATTTCGGTATACCTGAATTCAATTTCCAATACAATTTCGTTTTATTCTAGTTTTCAATATGTAAATATATATTAATACTTATTTCTATACAAGTGTATTCATTTTCTTAAGGAAAAACATTCATTTAATTAGTAAAAAAGTGATTTTTATTATAAAATATATGAGTTTTTCAAAACTCCCGCCATGAAAATTTCATTTTTCATATGAAATTTCATATTTTCCGATGATGCAATAGGCCTCACTTGACCCTATGAATGTGGTAGTAAGAAAGTCTGGTTCATAGCTTGTACTACTACAGAGGGTTTTGGGCACTCCCAAGAGAATTTTCCCAACAGATGAGAAAATTTGACACGCTGTACCACATTTTACATTTGTGTTTGAGCGATAACACACACTTTCGTTAATTCAAAGTTTGCGTCACTCACGTATTCTTTATGAATACGTAAGGGCCATTCCTGGCCTATTAATTTAATGTGACATGGAGAATACCTACAGACATTATTTTCAAATACAAACTTAAATTTTACAAAGAAAATCCGTTGACAATTGTAAGGATTGATTTAAATTAACGATTAAGGTGTCAGGACACAGATGAAATACCAGTTGAAGACATACTTCAAAAAAATGGTAAAAGAAATGGGTAATGCACGATATCTTATACAAGATATTTAAGGTGAACAGTAGGGATGTCAGTAAACCGTCGGTATAACCGGAAAACCGGAGTAGGGATGTCGAAAATTAAAAAAATATCGATATATATCGTATCGATATTTTTTGTTTCGATATTTATTGAAATCGATATTTATCGTTTGTAAAAAAATATCGATATATCGATATATCGGAACAGTTCATAAAAGAATGATCGCGTTCTAAAAAATAGTATATTTAATCGTTAATCGTACGTTAATCACATAACTATTGTTATTTCTTGAAAAGTTAAATTTTATTTTTCTCAAAATATTAATTGTTCCTTATTCACGGTAAAAGTAATATTTTTGTCGGTCTGAAAAAATATCGTTTGTTCATACCTTTTCGATAGTAAGAATTATAAATCGATATATCGGAAAATTAAATATCGATATATCGAACAAATAATATCGATATTTCGATATTTTTTCGCCATTCCTAAACCGGAGCACTGCGTTTTATTAACAGCGGTTAACTGGTTTTTTTCTCTTCTTTCGGTTAACCGGTTATCCTTAGCTCTGACAGGGAGTACATGTGCGTCCATGTACACCAACACAAAAAAGGTTGGTATTGAAATATAAGTTTCTGTCAATGAATAAGTAATATTATAAGGAAGCGCTATATGTCACATGTACAGTGTATGGGGCACAACATAACGGTACCCATGTTCTCCGTCTCTCATTCTATTCAACTTCACTATCAAAATATTTTTCGCGGAATATTTTGCTCGATTGATCCAAAGTGTATTTTTCGTGAAAATTCTCAGTGAAAGTTAAAATAATTGTTATTTTTGATGTTTATATTATACAAAATTTATTAATCCAGTAATAATTGTCAATGGCATAAGGTGAATTTCGTGTTTATGACGTGTTTTGTAGGAATAAAGTGTTATATCACCAGTTGCAAAAGTAAAATGCACAAATCCTGACCAAGGAAATCCATTTCATAGGTGAGTTTGGTATCAAAATGTTGTTTAATAGTGCAGGAACCCATTTTGCACAATTTTGAGTAATTCTCAGTGAAAAAATATCATAATATTCGTAAGAATTGCAAAATTTCAAAACTTTAGACGGCCATATTATCTGTTTACATTTTATACGATAAGAGGCTGCACTTAGCTCAGAAA